>JAWNLD010000678.1:6637500-7237500 GCA_035041545.1 Drosophila colorata
CTGCGTGTGTTTTGTGTGTGTGTGTGTGTGTGTGTGTGTGTGTGTGTGTGTGTGTGTGTGTGTGGTTTTGTGTGTATATGTAAGAAGGCAAAGGGGTTGAAATGTATGTAACGACGGATCGTCGCAGATCCGTCTTGCTTGTTGTTTCAGAGTTTGGTCAATTGCAACAACGCTCTACTATGCGATTTTCAAGAGTTCAGGTAAGGTTTGCATGTTTTTGTTTTATTTTTAGGTAACTGCTTAGAGTGATATATAGTGCTTTTCATATATAGTGGCTTTGATTGACTGACTTTTCCCACTTTCTCTCTTCCAAATCTTTCTCTCTCTATGTCTAACCCTCTCAATCTCTCTTTCCATCTCTCTCTCTATGTCTCTCTCTCTTTCCATCTCTCTATCTCGCTCTCTCTCTCTCTCTCTCTCTCTTTCTCTCTCTCTCTTTCTTTATCTCTTTTCATCTCTCTCTCTCTCTCTCTCTCCTCTCTCTCTCTCTCTCTCTCTCTCTCTCTCTGTCTGTCTGTCTCTCCCCCTCTCTATGTCTTTTCATCTCTCTCTCTCTCTCTCTCTCTGTCCTCTCCCCCTCTCTATCTCTTTTCATCTCTCTCTCTCTCTCTCTTTCTCTCCTCTCTCTCTCTCCCTCTCTCTCTATCTCCCATCTCTCCCTCTCTCTCTACCCGTCCCTCTCTCTCTCTCCCTCCCTCTCTCCCATCTCTCTCTCTCTTCCCAACTCTCTCTCTCTTCCCATCTCTCTCCTCTCCATCTCTCTCTCTCTCTCTCTCTCTCATCTTCGCTCTCTCTCTGGAAATCTGCAAATTTGTATACCCTGAACCCATTAAAAATGGGTATATAGGGTATAATGGTTTTGTGCACATGTATGTAACAGGCAGAAGACGGCATATCCGACCAGTCGCTAAGTTAAGTGCCAGCATGTGGCGTACGTTTGTGTGTGTGTATGTGATTTTCTGTATGTAAGTATGAATGCAAAAGGGGTTTACATATTTGTAACGACAGTTAGCAGCTGGGTTCAGGGTATGTCGTAGTCGGTCGTGCCCGACTGGAGTTTATTGTTTTTATTGATTTCTGTAAAATGGCAATTTCTCTCTGCAGCCCTTAAAGGGAATTGATTAGTTTTTACTTCTGTGTGGCCGGCTGCCCAAAACTGTATCCCCTTACACCTAACCCCACTGGCTAATATATGAGCTACAGAATCGACGCCTGAAGTCGCAAGCATATGTGTACATAAGCGTGAAGTGCCACGGAAATTAGCTTGATTAGATTGTCTGCCGAGATAATTATAAGACCAGACAGGTTGTTCTTAGGTCTGAGTGTTAATAATTGTCTGCATTTAAATGTCTCTACTTATGATACTCAGTTATATTGTAATTTAAACTAATATATTAAACATAATCAAGATTTACTAAAATATAGAGCGAGAGAGCGAAATAATTGCAGAACAACTGTTGCCTTCAAGAGACCTCAATAGCAGTTATCTAAAAAAATAAAAAAAAAAACTTCGAAGCTAATGTTCAAAATTCGTAGTCCGTTACCAAACAACAAATTCTGAAGATATTGATTAAAGTTAAACAAATATGTTCTGTAAGATAAAAAATGATTCGTTTGTTTATTGAATGCTTCACATTTTTAATTTCCATTTCGTTTACACATTGTTGCAATGAAAATCTCAACTACTGAGCATGTTTATGGAGCGATCCGATTTAAATGCTTATCCACAGTACAAATCACAGCCAAACGGAGTTATTTCGACTCAATTGGTAAGTCCTCGGCATGCGATACACACAAAATATTCACAAATCTATTAACAATAAAGGGAAAAATTACGCATACGCCAGAGCTGCCAAGCTCGGTTGCTAAGTCGTCAATATATGCGCATGAAAAAGCTTTCGCTCGACAAAAAATATCATTCCAGAACCCACAAGCTGTGCAAATTTGTCTGTGTGTCTGAACTGGTTCAATGGGAATAGGGAGGAATGTGCTGGGCCAAAAGCTGTCGTCCTAAGCCGACGCAGCAATAAAAATATCAACGCCAGACCAAGAGGATACCCAGGCAGGCATCGTCTCCTTCCTATTATTATTGGCTGTCTGCATTTTTTGGAATTTACTTATTTTTTTTAATATTTTTATGTACTACTGAGGGGGCAAAAACACAAACAAGCTACATTTTATGGCTCAACTTGACTTTTTTTGGTTGTTGCTTTAATAAATTTCCACTTAATAGATTCGTTACAATGCTTGCTTGGCTGTCGTGGTGTCGCACAGCGCCATATACGAGCCGAGAACCCTTGCCGCGTGCCCGCCAGCTGCAGTCAGCCACACGCCAAACGCTCTTTAGGTTTGGCTATTTTATCGCCTTTTGCCAAACGCCAGACAGCCCAGCTAAAGTCCGCCTGCCAGCCCCTTCTTCAGGCTTCGTTGGATTTTTATGGCATATTAAAAGGCGAAAGCGTGCAAGGCGCTAACAAAATAAGCATCCAAATATATATGCCTACGCCTCGACGGGGGCAAGGATGTGCGCGCCCCTTTCCTTGACAGTGCGTCGAAAATTTGATTAGCGGCAATTGTGCAAATTATAAATGACAACATTTCAGCAGCTTTAATTTAATCTCAAACATTTCAGTTTTCAACCTTTCTCCATACAGCACGACAGGCAACAGCATCAGCTACAGTAGCAGTAGCAACAACAACAGCAAGATGTGCGCTTAAATGTAAACACAAAAATTAATTTTATCATATTTTTCACTTTGTTGCTAGCTGCTTAAGAGAACAACAAAAGCAACAACAACAATGGCCAACTGAGAGCTCAATGGCTAAAAACTGGGCCCCGCCCACTTTTTGGCTTTGCTGAAGCGTTTTTGGCGCCACGCTTCGTTGAATTTTGTTTGTATGCGATGCTAGGGATAATATGCTGTTAATGTTTCCTCTCTTCTCTATGGCTCTCTATGTGTGTTTAGTGTGTGTGTGTGTGTGTGTGTGTGTGAGTGTGAGTGTGTGTGTGTGTGTATGTATGGCAAGGATGTGGTATCTGCTTGGCTGTGTGTGTGCGTGTGTTTCAAAAAAAGGATTCAAGCAGCCGCATTTAGCTTGAATTGCTGTCATTTATTATGCTTGTTGTTGCCGCTGACGATGTTGCTGCGGTGCAAGTTGTTGTTTCTGCTGCTGCTGTGTAGAAAACTGGCTTAGACGCCGCTTTGGCAATAATTAGTAAAAGATATCAAAGCAAATGACTTTATCTGCTTACAAACTTTACTCATACACTCTTTGCACACACGCACACCCACACACACCCACATTTACATGCAAACAGCCAAGGACAATGAAGCTGCTTTAATGTGTTGCTGACGACGACTTTGCGGGCGAAAATGTTGCCAACATGTTGCCCCCTCCAGCTTTCTTTGTTGATTGCAATACCCTATAAAAGGGCATAGGTGATTTCAAAATTCTTTTGCATTGCAAAATGACAAAATTTTATAATTGCCTAAAGTTTAATTTAACATTTAAAGGCGACTAAAAATAATACATTTAAGTTAACATACGTTTAAGTTTGGCCTGAAAATTCTGTCATTGGAAATCTATTAGAATCATATTGAATAAGTTTATCTCTATATGCAACTACCTACTTGTTGTATATTAAGAAATAAATATTTATCAGTTTTGAACAGATTAAAAAAACACAAATACTCTCATGCTTGACGTTAGCGTTTCCTTCCTTAAGAGCCTGAATCGGTTCTTAAGTTTCGCTTTGTTTATTACATTATATTATATGAATATATGAGAATGCTATATAAATAAAAACAACAAGGACAACGTTTTTTAAATTATATCAATTTCTTTCAAAAATATCCGGAGATTTAATCAATTCACTTACTCAACTCTCATTTTCTAGATAGTATAAATTAAATAGAAGCAAGTGTATCTCAGCTTCAGTACTTCCTGAACATTGATTGTTTCTCGCCGGTTGTGTGCCCGTCAACCTTCTTGTGCCCGCCTCTGGTTGTTGCTCAAGGATATTCATGGCAAGGCAAAGAGGCTCCTTGTGTGATTTTGTGGCTTGGCTTTGTTTAAATTTTCAACCGCACAGCGCAGACTTATAAAATATGCCAAGTGTGTGTGTGTGTGTGGGTATGTTCTTATCCATTACAGCTTAAGCTTGTCAGGATGTTTGCCTGTCTGTGCCTTCATTCAGACATTCAGCTCCGTTTGGCTGCCATTTCATCCATGTGCATGCTAATAATTTATAACTAGTTTATATTTTGGCAATTATTTCCGGCGCCGCCCCAATGCCTGAATTGAAGCCACAAAAGATTTGTGGCTAAGATCAACGACGTTCCCGTTGCCCCTCCCCTTCTCGCCTTACTCATCGTCGCCATCAACGCTGAGTTATCAGCATGACAATTAAAGTCATTTTGCGTGCGCCCATAACAATTCTGATATGCACAACGGCAACAACACAAAGAGCAACAACAAAAATGTTACAGCAACCACACAAGCAAAGACTTGAAATCAAAGCACAAAACATCTGCACAGACGCCGCAGAGGAACTTGTCGGGGGCCGGGGCAGTAAAGCTGCGATAAGAGAACTTCATTCACGGATAACAATAAGCATGCTTAAGGGAGTCAGCGACAACAACAACAACTACAACAATATCTGCTTACAATACATAACAACAACTCATGAATATAAATTGCTGCTGACTTGGCCCAGCAGCAACTGTCGGTTGGCGAGAACGCTGCGGGTGGCTGGCAATTATAAGGCAAGGTCTAAAAACAGGCCGCCGCCAGGTGAATCCACACAGGACGCACTCGTATTCCAACAAGGAACAGGACTCCCGACAAAGAAAAAATTCGAAGAATATGAAACTTTCCCAAATGATTTCATCTTGCTGACATTCTGGCCCAAATGCTGGTCAGCTGCCGTCGTGGGTGGCCCTTTATCTAACAGCAGGTGAGCTTTGACAGCGTCACGCCCACGCCAAGAAGGTCTAGAAGCACGCTTTTAAAATTGTAGCGTACACGCCGCGTTCAACCTGTAATTTAAATGCAATTAAAATAATAATTTATCTTACTCGCTCGCTTGTCACCTGCGCCTCCGCCAGCGTCTGCAGCCCACCCAGCTGAGGCAGGTGCACCGGCAACGGTAGAGGCAGGGGCAGGATGCTTTGGCCATCACATACGCTCTAAGCTGCCCCCATTACAAGGGCATAAACAAGCTCTAAGCAGCCCATTGGCGGTGATAAATGAATGCTTCGTTAGCTGACAAGCCAAATGAAGGTACTCAACAGTTGCTCATAGGTTAAACAAAAACAAGGGACTGACAGCACGAGAGGGTGAAAGGGAGAGAGCAGCAGGGCCACTTCATTTATATGGTGCTGGCAATTATGTGGCAAAGTTCGGTATCCCTCGAAGAAAAACAGCACGAGAAATGATCCTTGAAAAGCGAATAGCGCAATGGAACTGAAACCCCACCCACCCTTCAGATATAGACTCAGACTTCCTTAAATACTGGAACAGAATGTCGTTGTGAAATTAGATACCACTAAGTGCATTGACGAATGCATTTTCAACAAGGCGGAAATTAGGGATAACTTTTTCATAACTTCTGCAAAAGCTTCTCTACAAATTCGATTTTTTGTTTATTATCATAATTATTATTATTATTTTATTACTATTATTATAGTCACTTCATAAATTAAAAAAGATTTTGTTGGCGAATGTACAGACGGGAACTCGGAGGTAGGTCTAGAGTATCTTCTAGTCGTGCACCTTTCAAATGAGCACTTTTAGTTTTTTCAGTTTGCATAAGAAATATAAAAATATATATATTTGTTTTTGAAAACATTGTTAAGCTTTATGATAGTCATTTGTTACTTTAAATATTTTATTAATTAAATTATAAAGAAAAATGTTCAAATAAATCAAAATGCACAAACTGTGAGCCCAATGACGACGTCGTTATTATTGTTTCTGTTATTATTGCTGTGGCGTAATCAGAAAACAATAAACAAATAAAATAACAATTAATTGGATTTTCATGGCCTCTTCGTATTCCTGTTGCATGCCACGCCCCGTTGCAGCGCGGCGGAAGCTTAAATTTTTCATAATAAAACATAATTTATTGCATTTGCATAAACCCTTTTACAGGCGCTTACGTGTGAGTGTGCGAGATAGTGTGAGTGTGTGTGCACAATTGAATCAACACCAAGTTGCAAAGTAGCCAGAAGAATAATCGAAAAAAAATAAAATTAATCGACGGCTAAGGCAATAAAATGGACAACGAACTGTTTGCTATCGCCAGCGGCGTCCTCAATAAAAATTCCTTTTGCTTTATATTTGCTTGTCATACATGAGGAACAAGGAAAGAGTAAGAGAAAATGGTGTGGAGAGAACAGCAAAATACTAGAAATTTAACTGCAGTTGAAACCGTATGCAGATTGGTCGGATCATTTCTTCAACAGACAAGGGCAGGAGTGGACATATAAACAGATAAAGTCGACAGACGATAATTAAACTAAAATATAGAAATGTTAACCATATCTACATCATAAATGTATGCCTTTCATCAGTTATATGTCTAAGGAAATTTGTTCGACATAAATGCTAAGTAATAAAGGTAAGAAAAACTTGTTTATTGTGTGCCCAGTTAAGAGATAATAGAATTAGATAAATTCGAAAGCAGTTTGTTATACGGTGAATACGGAAAAACGCCACTTTCTTTTTTCTAATATTTCTGACAGATTATTCATATGAAAGGCTTTATTAAATAATAGTTCATATGTTCAGAGCACAGAGACGCTTACAGTTGCCAAAACTGGTCAAAAAATCTAAAATAAAATTTAAAAATTGTGGTACTGATTAAGATTAAATATACAATATATACTTTATAGAATCGGAAACGTCTCCTTCTAAGCAAAACGCATTTTGTAATAAAAAATATTATTATAAAAATGTATTATATAGTTTATGAAACTAAAACTAAGTGAAGGCAAGAGTGCTGGAAGTCTAGCGTAAGGAATTTAAATTGCAGTTAGCAAGTGTTTCAAACCAGACGAATTGTAAAATTGTTTCACTTTAAAGTTAAAACTTAATAGTTGATGATATATCTGTTTAACATATCTTAAATATCACAGGAAACTCCGACATTTTTAAAAAGTACTTGAACAAAACCATACAAAAACTTTTGAGCATTTTAAAGGAGTTTTCAATGAGTATAGTTTTATATACGAACAAGCCAACCTTACGAAAGCTTTTCTCTGATAGGTGAATGGAATTTCGCAGCTGTTTCCACATTTACATTTCCTTAGCATTTAAGCTGAATACTATTTTTATTTTTAATTAGGCAGTTGACCCACTCATCGCACATTCGCAGCGATCCTTGACTAATGGCTAAACAAGCACAGTATATGTACCAGCCCAGCTCTACCGCGCATCCCCTGCCCGCGCGCACTCTCATCTCATTTGACGACATGGTTTGTGCCTGGTTGCGTGGTGCGTGGTGCGCGTAAAAACACTTGTGGCTCGTGTGGCTCTGGCTACATGTCATCACGTGGCGTACGCAAATGCAATTTAAAGCAAACAATTTTTGAAATGACCTACTTCCGGCGTTGTCCACCGGATACACACGCACACACACACGCATTCAGCGGCTGCGAACGGGCAGAGATAGACAATATGGAAGTCGCTTTAGCTGCGCAGGAGAGTTCACAACATCATTAAAAATTAATTCACGCTCGATGTACTGGACCAGTTGCTGATGCTGCTTCTGGCTGCAAAAAAAAGTATTTAAAAATGTTCCAGCAGCCCGTGCTGGACTAAAAGATATCGCGTGCATCTGATATTGAACCACCTCATATATAAATGAAATTGTTAGATTGTGATTATGGTTCGGCGGATATTTTGGGGAACTGGTTTAATTCAAAATTAATATAATTAATATAAGAATTCCGAGCTCGGACCGTTTATCGCACACCAAGCCTCCTTAAAGGTATCCTTTTAACTCTGACACATAATAGACAGCTATTCAATAGCACCCAATTTGCATAGTTCTATAGATGCAGGGTATTCTGAATAAAGTGAAGTGCCACCAACAACAAAAACAGCAACAACAACAGTATGAGCAACCGGAGCTAAACAACAACGACAAATGAATGCACACGTTTGCGGTCTGCTGCTGTGCACTTTATAATGTTGTGCTGGGCATATGAACAGTGATAGCGATCCTGGACAGAGGTCCTGGGCACAGGTCCTGGCCCATTTTAGCAGCACTGCTCCTGATGACTTAATGAGCATAATAAGCTTAGCGCCAAAATTACCTTTTTAAATTAACATGATGCTCTCACACGCGCACACGTCCTGTTCTGTCCTATTCCTTGCCCTATTTAGGCACGCAATGCCCACACACACAGACACACAAACAGACAAGGCGCCAAATAGAGATTATAGTAATTATAGTGGCATAGACAAGCAGTTACATATTTAAATGAAGATTTTAATGCGCAAACAAAAGGTAAGCGCAGCTGCGACTGTGGCATGGGCGGCGAGGCGGGCAGCACTGCAAATAAATTTAATTGCAATTTAATTAGTTGGCTTTATGATCGACTTACCGCTAAGTATCTTAACGTGTGTTTTTTTTCGTTTTAAATGCAAATTGGTATGGTAATATTATGGTAAAAGAGATATATGATCTGTTATATACATATTTATTTATATTAAATGCCTTTGAAGAGCTCTGACAAAGGCAAAGTTGTGTAATCAAAAGTTACAAAAGTAAAAAGAAAGGAGAGCCCGAACTGATACTTAAATACTTGCATATTGATTAAAACATGAACTAAAACATAAACATTCAATGCAGTAGCTCAAAGCTTGTGACTTATAAACGGATAACTTGCATAACTCTGATAGGAGACTTAAAGGAGTTTATCAAGATATCCTGATCAGACTTGGTAATTAAGAGGCTACAACGCTTTTAACATATACGCAACATATCATTGTGTGTGAAAACACAGTTTTTTTATATTTTTTAGGCACTAATATAAGACCATAATAAATAGCTCGCAAGTTTTTCAGCACAATGGCATGTGCGCACACATTTTAATCTAGTAATCTGGTAAGCAGCTGAATGCTCAATAGAACCTTTAGATTAAGTTTTGCCTCCGCAAATATGTTAAGTTATTTTAGCATAATTGTGATTGGTCCTAAGAATAATATAAAAAGACCTTGATTATAGTGGTTTTTTTACGGAAAAGCCTCTTTATAAAATGTTCCTCATAATAAGGGCAGTCAGCTGTAGCAAATAGAAATAAATATATGAAAAATGATATCTGCTCAAGCTGCTTATCATGCAACTTTATGTGCAAGTCAGGATTTGTTGTGGCTTATCGCTCAAGTGCCTGGTACAAACTCAGCCACAGTCAGCGCAGCGCTCTGCACGCATCATTCGCCTCGCGATGCGCTTGTCAATAACTTTTTAACGAATTTTTAAGAAGCCGTGTTGCGTATACGCAATGTGTGAAGCAAAAAATTCTCGTAAATACATTACTGTGTGTGTGCGTGTGTATGTATGTATGTTTGTGCACAACAAGGCCAACTGCTCAGCATCATAATCAAATTAAAGCATAATTTTTTACGACGTCATAGTCATAAATATGAACGATGCGAAATTGTGCACAACATGGAATCGCAAAGGAGCCAAGCCAAAGTCGTGCTCTTGGTTCTCGAGCAAGTAATTTCGCATTTTCACTAAGCTGCAAGACGTAGCCACCAAAAACTGGGCTGGCGTGAAAAATAAAATCAAATGTATAAATCATTTATGCCGTGCTTTAAAATTGAATACGCATTCGTCAGCAATAAATCGCAGGAGCAGCAGCAGCAGCAGCAGCAGCAACGGCAGCAACGGCAGCAACGGCAGCAGCTGCCGAGTAGTCAGCAAGGAGCTGAGGTCATGTCCTGGACCCGCGCTGGCTGGTCACATTTGCGTGTCCGCCGCCTTTGGGAAATTGCTACAATTTGTTTCGTATTTCATGTGGCTGCTGCTGCTGCCGCCGCTGTTTGAGTTTCTGCCGCACGCTGTGTGCGAAAATTTACCACTTTGCGGTTTTCCACACCACGCGCGAGTTTTTCTTGGTCGGCAAAACTTATATTTGAATTATTATTGGAGTGCCGGCACATTTGGAAAGCCAAACGAAAATCTCACAAAGAAAATGCCTGATTTGCATATAGAATGCAATAGCAACTGGTATTATTTATCGTTTGAAGCTGCACTCCAAGTCGAATTTTTCGTGTTGCATATTTTGCAGCTCGAACCAATTAAGCGATGTGGTTTTTTAAGCGTAGCATACTTTTCAAAGGAAGAAATATCTTTTTATAGCCTGAACCCATTAAATTGGTCAGCATCGACAGTCGAGTCCATCTAGCTGTATGAATGCGTCGATCTCGGAAACTATCAGAGCAAGTGACTTTTAATTTGAAAGGTCGATTCTCCTATTTATTATCATTTTATTATTTTATCCTGAAATCGATAAAAAAAATATACATCAAACTTTGCTTTTTTAGGCATATCTTATAGGTTTTTAAAACAAAAGCGCCCTTTATGGCAGAGTTGAACATCTGAATACAATAGCACTTTTAGAATTAATGTAAACGTGTGGTAAAACCTAAAAAATGTATCAAGCCAATTTGCAAAAATTTCTGTAAGCGTGTGTACACATGCATACATACATTTGCGAGTTCTATTTTTAGATTTTATTGTAACATAAGTTTACTTTTAAACTGGTAGTGTGGCGATGCAGAATGAGATGCAGCTCAAGTGTTCGGCAGCTTACTTATTTTTATTCTCCAAATCCATTTTTAGTATTGTGCACCACGCCACATTTATGATTGTTAACCGTTTCTATGTGCACATGATAAGGTTCTTGTTCTTATTATTATTATTGTTATTATTATTATTATTGTTATTATTATTATAACTATTAGTATAAGATAATGTGATAAACTATCCTCCAAAATTTAATAGGTTGCATTGTCATGTATGCCCTTCAAATTAGGCCAATTCTACACCCATACGCAGCCCTCTGATTAAAAATCCAGTCCTCGACTTATTATCTTTAAAAAACATATATTAAAATCAAGTTCTATAATGTACAGTACTGTACTCACGTGAGTCACTTTAAACAGGGTGCAAAGTTGTTCAAAGTGTTACGTTATTAGGAAGGCTTTAATATATTGCAAGCATAAAAGTTTAAAAAAAGCAATCCAGTAGTTGATTACGGTCCAATAAGAACGAACTACGACATGAGTTAATGTGCTCAATTTGTATCTAAACTCATAAATATTCTTGCGGATCGATGGGGGACGATGGGGACCATTGGGGAGAACAGAACAACAACAACGGCAAAATTATACCTTTAATATTTGACAAGCATAAGTAAAAAGTGAATTTTAAACTTAAAACTACACAAAGATCGGATAAAAAAAAAAGAAAATGTCATAACACTTCTTCGGTATCATGCAACAGGCAACCGCTGTGTTTTTATTTTATTTTTAATTATTTATTTTTAATTTGTATTATATTGTTTTGCAAGGTAAGACATTGCATTGCTTTGAAATTAATTATCGCTGGGTTTCACTTAACGTTTACTTAAGAAAAACATTGCATATTTGTATGTGTGTGAGAAAATTAAATTAAATAATAAATGAATTTTAAATTAGAGTTATTTACAAAAACAAAACAAATATGTAGTTAAGTTTGGATAGTCTGCTAAAAACATAAATTTTGTATGAAATTTGCGATAAAATAAGTTGCCCTTGTTTCGGCATTGATTACCATACAAATACTGCCAATTGCTTCAATCTTCATTCAGAGATGAGGTTTCTTAAGTCACATTCAATTTAGAGAACCAAGTTTTTGAAATTTTGAATTCGAGCCACAAAGATAAACGGTCCGAATTCACCAGAGTGCAGTGTTAAGTTTGAATTAAAGTTTATCTTCAAAATAAAATTAAAAACCATAGAAGTTATAATATAAAGTGCGATATTCTCTTGAAAATAGCTAGGTAAATTAAAATCACAAAACTAGACAGTTTTTGAGTGCTAGCACAAAAGCACTTTCAATTGCAATCTTAACAAATCTAAAATTAATTATAAGCCCCCATAAATTAAAACTTTTATTGATTTATGACCATGTTTGCTTGGCTTAAATGGTGTGAGAAAATATATCAAAAAAATTTATTTTCCGAATTAAACAGCAATAATATAATAATGTAAAAATTATATATGTATATATTTGAATAAAATATAGATTTATAAAAAAATAAAAATAAAATATAAATTTAATAAAAAAAAACATAACAATTTTAATTTTTAATATTGTTTTAATTATATATTTTTTTTTAAGTTGACCTCTGCTCCGGCAAGTGTTAGCTTAGCGACAAACTATCGCCAATGAATTTTATGAGACCTATTTTTGGACTTTGAGTTAAAGAATGAGTAATATTGTTGTATTTCACAAAAATTGCTATAAAAAAAATAAAATAGAAAATCGACAGTCAGGTTAATAAACCAGCATAATAATGCGTTACTTAACTAACTGTTCCTAGAAAATAAATGGTAGCTGTTGGCTTTTAAACGCAGGTAATGATGATCAGCCAGTTAGGCCTGAGTAGAGCTATCTTGTTTCTCTTTCCTTTCATCACTTTGTCGAAAGTGCCGTAAATAGTTTCATTTGTTCAACTTTCAACTATGATCCACAACCCAAAAAGGCGCATAGACAAATTAATTCTACAGACTGCACACATCATAGGTTTGATGCTTCTTCCGTTGCTCGGCAATGCTAATTTCGGCACAACATGCACACACGCAGAAACACAACACACACACAGCTCAAACCTATGTGGGTTCCTTTCTTAATTTTAAATGAAACAATGTGCAAGAGAAGACATTGGCAATGCCGAGGCGACATGTCGTCGGCACGAAAATCAAATTTATGGTCTTAACAAGCGCTGTCAAAATGCGAGAATTGAGTGCGTCTGCCAGGGCAAAATCGGCGGTTCGGGGGTAAGGACAGGGAGAACCCAGCAGAAGGACAGGCAACCAAAAATGCATAGCTCCAGCAGCTGCTGCTCGACATTTGCATCTCGCATATAAATCGCATTAGGAGCACGCAATTACAGAGCTCGAAACATGAAGCTGCACGTGGTTAAGGCAAGGCACAGGCAGCAGTGCGTCCTTTAGATTCCTGCTGAACGATTCCACGTTTAATTGAAGGTGAAATTATGCACATGTGTGCGTAGGTGTGGTTATGGTGACAATCCCGGACACATTGATGGCACAGATCTGCGGCCCTGACACAGCACTAAACAAGTATTGTCCAAGCTCCATTTGACTGCGATTGTTCCCCACTTGAGATAAGAAAGGCAGCTCTTATCGCAACACGAGCAGTTCGCAAAAAGTGGCAAAGACAAAAGAAAATACTCTAAGTTGACTGTCGTAAACTATGAAATTTAATTTACGCAATGCAATGTGCGAATTGTAAATACATCCAAGTCAAGAATCACAAAAAGTATAAAGTATGGCAGCAGGAGCGCGGAGAGTAATATCACATTGGTCTAATACTAAAACTATAATACAAAGTTGCCGGCACTCTCTGGTACTCAAACTAAGAAGGGGCACTTGTACATAATGTTGATCTTTTCAATATCCTTTTGGCTGAGGCCCGTTCGCTGTCCGATTTGGGCCGTTGCATCAAGCGGCACAATCGTATCCTTGCCATTCACGGAAAAGGCACCAGGACGATAGTGCAGGCAGCTGTTGTAATCGTAGCCCACATCGAAATCGGTGACCATGCTCGCTGAATACTTCTTGAAATTGAACTCCTTGCCAGGCACGATATTCTCCTCGACGACATCGATGAAATCGTCGCGCAGCACCGAACTCTGCTGGTGGTAGAAGCCCAGCGCGTGCATAAACTCGTGGAGTATGGTGCCGGGTCTGAAGCAGCCCTCCCCTATGGGATAGATCTCCAGGTTCATTTCCTGCGCCTTGCCCTGATAGCCAACGGCTGTGTAGCAGCCACCGGATTTGGCTGTTATGCTCACATATCCAACATCATTATCGTTGGCCTCCCTGAACTGCACGCAAGTCGCCGCCTCCAAAGTCTGAATACCTTTTAGAATGGCCTGCCGGTGAGTGGTATCAAAGTCCTCTGATATTTTGTAAATGAGCACATTGCCGGGCCAACGTTTGGTTTCATCTATAAGACCATTGCGACCCAACGGCCCCTGCTCCAATAGCAGCTGCTGTCCCTCTGTTAGCTGCATGTCGCCCTCCACAAACCCGGCTGTCTCCTCGGGGTCCTCCGAACTGGCGCTCCTGGGCAGCGGCACTGCTCCACCCAGCAGCAACTGGGCGGCCAGCAATAGAAAAAGTACAGTTTGATGGGAATGCATCTTGCTCGCGACGTTACTCGACGTTGAATAACGCGTGAGCGTGTCAGTCACTGGACATAAATATACGGCACTCGTTAGCTGAGCCGGCAGATTAGATACAAGCAATTGATTGCGCTCAGATAATGCTGTTGGACACCTTAAACGACTGTACAGAAAGCAATGACTGCGTTTGCTACGTGGTTAGAGGGTATCTCCATAATACTTTGGAAGTTGATACGGAATATACCGGAAATATATATATTGAAAGTAAATTCCTATCTTTCGGTTTACCCTGTTTCGTTTCTGCAATTCAAGTCTTTCAACTTATATTTTGTTAATCTAGAAATGTTACTGGAAATTGCTGGCTCTTGTCCTAAAACTCACCGAAGAGCACCTATTAGACGGCCCTCAGCAAGAGCACAATGCATGAAAACTCGGTACTGCGTACTCTTTTGTAGATGGGTTTTTGTTCCTCTCCAGCAGAGCACAACATTTTCGGGGGCTCTATACGGTATGCCCAAGTCGGGTATATCAGATAGTATAGAATTTAAAATCGATTGAGATTAGGAATTGATGGTTAAATGGCTCCCACTCATACAAATGCAAATATACACCCATACCCCGCTATAAGGACGTATCGTTTTTTATACCAAAGTTCATTTAGCGGCTTAGTTCTTCGATAACCGGCAAACATTTTTGTAACCCAAAAGTTCTGAGTTCTGAGTTCTATTGTTAATTTTTAAATATGTTTTAAAATTCAAATTTAAAAAAAATTGTAGTTCTATAAAGTTTTGAATGTAATTCAATTGAATGGACTTTCCTGTTTAGATTTACAGCATTTCGTATTACGGCCAACATATTTGGAACGAGGTGGGGCCGTAAAGCGAGGTATGGGTGTATAATGTTTCCCAACCCAGTTCGCGGACCCAATAGCTCTCTCACATGGGTCTCAAAGTTCTGCAGTCCATACGTCATTTGTTAAACAACATTATCAAAGCTCAATGCCTTAATTGAAATAGTATCATTCTTATCAGTGGTGTGATTGGATTTTCAAGTGTACAACGAGCTATACACAAATTATGTGTTTGACTTCCCAAGCACTACAGAGGATGAGTAATTGCCACCTTTACTTGGCCGATAGGTCCCAGATACGAAAACACGAGTAATCGTTGTACTGAACAAGTAAACGGATGTCTTTGGACTTCAATGGCGCTACTCGACACCTAAGTAAAGCGAGGGGGAGGGTGAGAGGGTGAGACGTAAGCCTTGAAGAGTCGTTTTTGTTATGAAATGAAAGCCGGCGACATTATTAAGAAATGACGGCATTTGCCAATGTGCCAAAATAGATTAAACACTTTCAGATTCTATTTCGAGTATGATCCTATCTAGAATTTAATTCGGGCATGATTTGGCATACAAAGACGGGGATTTTCCCTATAATCGGATGCAATAGAGCACAATGGTATGCCCTCTGGACGACATCTTCAGGCGCTTGACCAATTCTAAAAATATGAAGTATGTACTTTGATGGCGATTAGAGCGTGCTACGAATGTAAGTTAGCTTATCATTTTAATATCCTTGCAGAGGGTACAACAAACCTGTTTGTTTATTTGTAGCGCATCTTCAATTCCACATAGTATACATGAGCTGAGTCAATAGAGTTTTGTCCGTCTGCCTGTCTCTCTGTCTGTTTCTGTACAAAATGGTCTTACAGATTCTAAACTATCTTCATTTAACTTTCCATCCATCGGATCGGACCACTATAATATATAGCTGGCATTGGAACTATCGGTCAAAGTTGTGTTTGTGTATAAAAAAAACCTATTTGCCAAAATGGTCAACTTTATATAGCTCCCATAGGATCACAGTTAAGTGTTAAAATATAGCACATATATGATATATGCTATATGTCTGCCTGGGTATTTAATCTTCAACGCCCGCAAGATAATTGTTTTGATTTGTTAACAAAACGAAACTCCCTGTGTCCATGTGACAGAGATAAGAATGTAGCCAGAAGCTAGCAAAGTTGCATTCTTTTAGGAGCTTTTATATTCGGCAAATCATGGAGTAAAATTACTAAGATCAGCGTAGTCGCATAACAGAATGAATTAACAGAATGTCTTGGTTATATAGACTTCAATGGTATTATTATTATATTTATTTTTTTTTTGCCAACTACGCTCACTTGTTCAGTTTAATCTATTACGCTTTACGTTTTATGGATTATAAGTTTAAGTGTGCTTTGGACACTTGTACATCATATTCAATTTGCTTATATCCGCCTCACTTAATTGCAGTCGCTGTCCCATCAGATTCTCGGCACCCTCTTCCAATGGCACAATGGTCATTTCGCCGTTCTTGGAAAAGCCATAGGGTGTGTAGTGCATGACGCTGCCGTAGTCATAGACCTGGTCAAAGTTGTCAACCACACCCTCATCATATTTGTTGAAATTATGCTCCTTTCCCTCCTGAATATTCTCCACGGCAATGCGAACATATTCATCACGATCTGAAGAGCTCTGTTGATGATAGAACCCAAGGGCGTGCAGCAGCTCGTGCATAATGGTGCCCATGCGGAAACATCCCGTGTCCAGAGGGTAGTTCTGTAAATTCAGTTGTTGGACTCGGTTTCGGAAGCCCACAGCTGTGTAACAGCCGCCCGGTTCCGAGGTAATATTCACATAGTATTCCTGATCTCTCGAAGCTTCTTTGAAAATCAGGCACGAGCTAAGCTCGATTTTCTGAATGCCGATTAGGATTTGATATCGATGTGCCTGATCTATTTACACGATAATTAGGGAAAGTGACCTGCATCAGGTAGAACCACGCAACCTACCGATATTGCTATTTATGTAATAATAGACAATCCGATCTGGCCAACGATAGACCTCATCGCGTAGTCCAGTTCTCTGCTCAGGGGTGAGCATCATGTCACCTTCGGTATAACCAGGGGTTAGCTCGGGATCTATTTCCATGCGATGGGGGGGAGCTCCAAGAATTTCCACTAGGAGCACAAGGCTTAAGCTGACTTCGAAGAACCGTCTCATGTTCTCTGCTGAACGCACTAATTTGGACTGTTCGACGGTGCGGCCAAATCAATTCGATTACAGTGTGCAACGTTTGCTCAGGTATTTGATAACCTCATAATTTATCTTTATAGCGAATGTTACTGCACCTCATTATTTACAGCCCGAGTTTATTGACCATAGACCATCTATTGGGGCTAGATCTTATCTTATCGTTGGTTCGATGGATCGATTAAATCGTCAATTCAACTAAAATCGAAGCCTGTACAAACAAGTTCGGATTTGGTTTTCATTTTGTCAGGTGCTACCTTATTTCTATATTCCTCTTCCCTATATTTGAAAAACAACACCTTTTGGTTAGTTCAGCTATTGTAATTCTGCAACGTCTCAAACACGTCTCGGACACTTGTACATAGTATTTAACTTATTGATATCAGCTTCGCTCATTTGCAGTCGCTGGCCCATTTTCTCCTCGGCACCCTCTTCCAACGGCACAATGGTCATTTCGCCGTTCTTAGAGAAAGCGTAGGCCGTATAATGCATTACGCTGCCATAGTCATAGTTCTCGCCGTAATTGTCCACCGTCTTATTGTCGTACTTATTGAAGTTGTGCTGCATGCCGTCCTGTATGTTTTCCTCGGCAATGTGAACGTACTCATCCCGGTTCCAGGTGCTCTGTTGATGATAGAATCCCAAGGCGTGTAGGAACTCGTGCACAATAGTTCCCAAACGAAAGCAGCCCGTGTCCAAAGTATAGTTCTGCAAATTCAGCTGCTGGACGCGGTTTCTGTAGCCAACATATGAATAGCAGCCGCCAGGTTCCGAGGTGACATTCACATAGTAGGGTTGATCGCTGGTGGCTTCCTTGAAGATGAGGCAGGAGTTTGACTCGAGGATGCGTATGCCGCGAATAATGTGATCCCGATGTTCCTGATCTACAGTGGGTTACACTTAGTTAACATATATCAACGGTTACATATGGGTTATCAAGTCTCACCAATGTAACTATTGATCAAATAATAGACAATGCGATTGGGCCAGCGATAAGTTTCATTGGTCATCCCATTCCTCGATTGGGTCAGTATCATATCACCTTCTGTAAAGCCTGCAGTCAGCTCGGGATCTGTTTCCACACGAGCTGTTGGCGCTGCACAGCAGATCTTGGTCAACCCAAAGACTAGTAGAGCTATATGTAAAGCCCTCATGTTGACGACTGAATGGATTGGGTGCGACTGTCACGCCATTTGATGCCGTAAGTCTTCATATTTTCAGTTTTGAATGTCATGAACGGCAGTTAATTTATAGCATTTGCTCACTACTTTTATACCCTTGCAGAGGGTCTTATATTTTTGTCACAAAATCTGTAACGCATTGGAAAAGTCATTTCCAGTCCCGTTAAGTGCATCAATTCTTGATCAGGACGACAAGCTGAGTCATTATAGCTTTAACTATATAGCTTATATACTTATAAAATTAAAATTACTTTATAATATACCAAAGAAACAAGCATTTAAAAATATTAGTTTTGTATGAAATCAAAATAAGTAATACATATATTTTGCAAGGGTGTTTTAGCTTCGCCACCTGAGGGGTAGCGGGTCTCGTTTGTAAAATTTATAACAATTATTTACGGCTTGGGAAATTGGCCGGCGTAAAGCTTTAGATCTTATCTAATCGTTGCAATGCTTAAAAACTTAGAAAGGCTTAAAGATGTGCTGGAAACATATATATCGTATGCTTTTGTTAACATTTCATTCCAACGTTTTATCGTAATTGGTATGAATTGTTTTACTCGATGTTCTTGCATAGTTTAGGCTATTCAAATTTATATTCATACTATATGTAGATATATATATTTATTTCCTCTATCCATTTTTATTTCCAAATTTAGCGGAAAAAATTTAATATTTGTAAAATGAATTCAATATATTTTTCAAAACCTTAAAATGTGTCTGTTGCATTTTAAGAATTTCCGCGAAGCTTTATTTAATCCAATCTTTTCGCTTTTAACAAAGTAATTGTCCCTGGTATTTCTAAAATTTTTTTTCTATGCGTCATAAGGGGCACTAGTTTTCATGGCATACTTTCAGCTGTTGGTTGAATTTAAATTTAAGTTGATATGAATATGGCTCGTACCACCTGCGAGCATCCTCACATTTTACGACACCTTTTGTCAGCTGGCATGTCAATGTCCAAATCCAAATCTCAATCCCAATCGTTTACCGAACGCATGAAAACTTGCGAAGGCGAGAACGTTGCCAAAATTAATATCAACACAACTGACAGCGACGCAGAGTTTACCTAATTACATTTGTCAACACAATAAACTGATTAAATATGGGCGGGTGGGAGAATGGATGAGTAAATGGCAATAAGGCAATGAAATTTATCATCATTAAGTTACGAAAGAAGAGCGCAAATATGAAAATAATTCTGTGTTGCGTTAGGGAATATGTCGTAAATGAAAACCATAAAAGACATTAGCGCAGCTTCAACAATGGGAACTGTTTATTAGAGGGCTGTATTTAGAATAGTTATAAATGAGCTTTTCACTCAGAGTAATGCCGCGCAAGCGGGTTGCTCTGCTCAGGCTTGAAGCTTATTCAGTAAGAAGTTAACACGTTATCAAATTACTAATATTTCCATTAATTAAAATCTAATTAAATGAATTGAACTTTGAAAGCTGACAGAATCGGTATTTTTCTGAATAAAGGAATTAAGGTAAATTGCAGCAGTATTCCACGACTTTTGGTTTGTTAAGAATGAAATAACTTTGCTTGTTATGGCTTTAAACGCTTACCCTTTAACCAATTTTAAAATATTTGTATCTTTTAATAAAAATGCAAATCTGATTGGACTTGCTTCCGATCAAATTGAGTTTTTAAAGAGTTTAGGCTTACATTCATTGCATATTACCGCTGAATAATAATTTCGGGGATTAGATATTTTGAGTTTAATAGATTAATTTCCATGATTAACAGTTGGAGCTGAAAAATTGTCTTTCAATCGGTCGATCGATTATAAAATTGTAGTTGAGTTTCATCAAAGCCATAAATCTGTTTGTTGATCACACACATCTTCTTTTCTGGAAACGTTCAGAATTAAAGCCAATAAACTCTTATCATATAACATCATATACTTAATTACTTGTGTCCACGTTGAGAAACTCACTCTGGTTGATATCTGTGCTTATCAAAGGGCGCTTGTCACATTAGCTAAAGGTATAAATATCTGTTATACCTCAGTTTGTTAATTCATTTTTAAAATGATCTGCTACAAGTACTTACTTTGGGTCTTCCTGCTCAACGCTTTGGGAATTATCCAGGCTCAGTCGGTGATTGGGCAGGACGAGGCGCCGTCGGATGACGACATGCGCCTCACGCCTGAACAGTGGGAGCACTTGGAGGGCGACGTTAAGTCGCGCAATGTAAAGCTCTGGTCGACCTACTATTGGCCCAATAAAGAGCTCGTCTACAGCATCGCGGGACTGTGTAAGTGCAGCAGTGCAGCAGCTAAGTGGTTTCTATAATTGTTTCTTACAACGCAGCTGCCGCCGAGGAATCACTAATCAGGACGGCCATGTCAGGAATTACATCCCAGACCTGTGTGCGCTTCCGCCGCACGTATAACTCCCAGGAGCCACAGGTCGCTATACAGAGAAAGGACTCTGGCTGTTGGTCCTATGTTGGCTATTCGGGTCGGCGTCAAGCCCTCAACCTGGGCAAGGGCTGTATGCACATAGGCATCATACAGCACGAGCTACTGCATGCTCTCGCCGTGCTGCACATGCAGAGCGATCCCAATAGGAATAAGTTCGTAAGGATCGCCTTTGAAAACATCGAGGCTGGCAGGGAGCACAACTTTGCCGTCTACAACTCAAGGGATGTGGGTGACTTTGGTCTCGGCTATGATTATGGCAGTGTGATGCATTATGGACCCTATGCCTTCTCTAAGAACGGCAAGCCCACAATCATCCCTTTACAGCAAGGTGCCAGAATTGGTCAGCGTAATGGACTTAGCTCCAAGGACATTTTAAAGCTAAGACGCATCTATTGTTGACCGCACAGACTGCAACTACTATTGAAGATTAATAGCATCTACATATAATTTCCAGTACAACAAAAACATAGAACATAAAAACATAAAACATAAACATAAAATATAACACATGTAAGAATTTGCAAACGGATAAAACCGACTGCGCAATACTCTGTTCACAGTGTAATAACAGCCTACAACAAGAAGAAAAGAGTTTTCTTCCTTATTGGATTGTTTTGTTTTTTTTTTTTATTGGTGACTCAAAACCTGTAGACCCCATTTTTAACTGTTACTTTGGGAATAAATATTATGGTCCCGCTTTTTAAATAAAATCATCCAAATTCTGCTTATCAAATTTAGCGCCTTGAGCTCATCAGTTGAGGGAAAACCAGAGTTTTCCGATCTTCTTGCAACTGAGTAAGCGTGCCGAAGAGTTCTAAACACTTAATATTCAACAGGTGTATGCGGGTAGAGGCTCTTCAATTTAATTCTAACGGACAGGTGACGAACGAACAGACAGACGTTGCGCGAAACTAACACACCATCCTTAACCGTGTGAACAGAGTAAAAAAATTCCATAAAACTTAAATTGATTGACTAAAAATAGAACTTTAGGTTATTATCGCAAGTTCTTTGGTCAATACACCAGTAATATCAAAGGTTTTTAAATACGATACATCTATAGGTATGAGATTTGCTATGATCTGTCATTGTCTCGATTAATACCCAGGCTGCATTCTTGGTCCCAAACGTAGAGAGCCATTTCTGTTTCTGAAAGTCAAATCGAATGGGAAAAAACAAAAGAAATTAGAGATTTAAAAATATAATTAATATTCCCTGAATTATACTAAAAACAAGTAAGAAAATTTCAGTCGGGTGTAACCGACAGCATAATACTCGTTCACAGTCTAATAAAAACCAAAACAAAATAATAAAAAGAAAACCTTCCAACTGGGCCGATTTTGAAGCTCCCTGCTTTTTTAATATTTAATTAATTCGATTTTAAACAGACAGACCTGCCGATTTGGCTATATCGATAACTCATGGTTATGATTAGGAATATATAGATACTTTGAGGAGAAGTTGTTTACTTCAATTATCATAAAGCCATTATACCCTCGGTTTGAGTATGACGACAAATATTGATAATCTTAATCGGACGCTTTCAACCAGTTATGCATTCAAACAAACTGAAGATTGCAGGGGGAAGCGTTGGTATCGGGGAATTTATATCGCGTGCGCAACCAGCTACAATCACATAAAACGTAAGCAGTGCACTATGGGGAACTAGCTCCGTTTTTCTGGAAATATTTTATTTTTAAGAGTGTTCAAAATAAACAACCTTTGGTTTTAATAAATTGGTTAAATTACATAAATTAGCAATGTTGCTTGCCAGAAATCTTAAGAAAATCCAAATATGTTAGCAACTCAGCTGTTGCTAACAAAATACAAGTTTGCTTTTAGGTGGATTTTTAGAAAATTACAAATGTTTTAAACTTATATAAAAAAAAACTCTGCTGACAAATTTTGGATTTAATTTCATAATTATGGTTCGCACATAATATTTTAAGAGCTTAGTTTCCAAAATTGAACATTATAAATGCCTTCTTGAAAAAACTTTATTTTAAGCTGGAGGACACAATTTTACTCTTTAAAAATCTGAGGAACATAAACCAATCGAGTAGACCCATAAAGTTCGCCGACCATAACAATTATTAATTAATGCCACAAAAAATAGTCAGATTCCCCATAGTGCAGTGGTGACTTACCCCTCTCCGCCTCCCGGTATTTTGCTCGCTTGATTCTGAGCTTTGTCAAGCAAACGAGTATTATTAGGGCAAGCAACCCGATTAATGACATTACAATTGGGAACTTCCAATACAGTAGGAAGTCAAAAAAACAAGTCATTTGCAGAATGTCGAAAAACCGGCAAGCGGGCAGCTTAGTCCCCGTAGGCTCCATTATTTCGGCAGGCGTGCAGTTTTTTGAACCGGTGGTTGGAGGTGAGTGGAGGTCATCAACATGAATGTATCCACTTTTGCAGCTGCACGTATTGGGGGCCACGCATATCTGGTCCTGGTCACATTCATCTTCACATACAGGACTACAAATCTGGCCACTCCTGAGGCTGTACCCTGGATTGCAGGCACATTTGCCCGGGGACTCGCAGAATCCATTCGGACAGCCACCGGAGCACACAAGAGTACAGTGGCCACTGGTCTTGTTCAGCTGGTGGCCATCTTCGCAACGGCATTCATCTGGGGCTATGCACTGTCCGTTTGTGCATCCATTTGAGCAAACTGGCACACAACTGGTTAAATGTAATCAGATAAAGATCGGCTGACTAGGTGAAGCTACGAACTTACCCCTTGTATGGCAGCTGATTAAGGTTTTCATAGCCCGGATTGCAACTGCACGTATTGGGACTCTCACACTTTCCGTTCGTACAGGGCTCATGGCAGACGGGCTCGCAGGAAGGTATATTCCGATTATCCATAACAGGCGTATAGCCCTTGCAGCAAGCTTTGCCAGGCTTTAACAATAATCAATTACGTCCGCGCATATCTTCAAATTCATTTTCATGACTTACAATCATTCTGTGTGTCCTCACATCATAGTTCTTTATAGTACACCATTTTCCCAGCACGAAACCGGGCAGCAAGGCAAATATTATCAGAGTCCGTACTTGCATTGTGAGTTGTAGTTCGGCTGCATTGAGAAATCAAACTGAATGCATTATTTGCCAATCAAAACGTAAGAAGAGCTCAAAGCATTTGGAATTCCACTGAAAAGTTGCCTACTCATAAACACTCTTGCCGTATATATGCAAAATCTCTGTAGTTGAGATACAAACGTCAATAAAATGTAATTCCCCTTAATGGGAACATATCTCTTGTATGTATGTATACACAGCATAAAAACAGCTTTACACTTTAACTTTTTTTTTAAATACATTTACCAGTTAATCGTTGAACTTCTGGGACCTGCTCAAAATTATCTTGAGTATTCTTTATATATTTTATTTAATCTTACATGTAAAACTAGACTGACTAACTTTACAATGAATTGTATATATAAATAAATATATATATATATAAAGAAATTATATTTTATAATATATACACTGGCTACTTTACAAAATATGATCGCATTATATATATATATATATATATATATTTTTTTTTTATATATTATTATAATTTGTATATTAGAAGCCAGCAAAGTAAATATCAACAGCTAAAGACATCAAAATTGTTAGGGCACAAAATTTCCTGTTATTGGATTCGCACGAGTCAGACCTGTTTCAGCACGTGCATTAAATATATGGATGCTGGTTGGGTGACTCACAGAACACAAATTTAGCCTTATCTCAAGAAATAATACAACTGAAAACCCTCATGAATAAGCTATTTTTTTATTATCTTTATTTTATTTCAGATCGCTGTTAGAATATGAGGGAAATTATGGAAATGTTCGGAAATGGCTTGCGAGATGAATTGATAATAGAAAACACCAGTGTGCCGTGTATACAATATGTATATTAATGACGTTTATTTTGTAGCTGAACCCGTCTCACCCTTCTCGCTCCTACTCGCTCGCTGTCTCTTTCTCTTGCAATATTTACACTTATTGTTGGGATAGGTCTACAACGTATTAAGCACGGTCAAGCGATCTACGCCTCTGGCAAGGCGAATGCAAACAAATAAGTACATTGCAGTCGGCCGTAAGCAACTGTGCAATACTCGTTTTCATTAAATAGGAGGTCGTCAGAAAACGGTTTACCAAATTTGGTGACTCTAGCTCTAAAATTTTGGAAGATATGGAGTTACCAGTAAGCAATCTTCCAAATTTGGCGACTCTAGCTCTAAAACTGTTTAATATAAAGGCTTTCGCGATTCGATTTTTGCTTTTAAGGGGGCGTGTGATGTTTGGGGGAGCTTTCTAGTAATATATATGTCAAATATGTTGACTCTAGCTCAAGAACTGTTGGAGATATAGGCATTCCCGATTTTGGGCGGGGGCGCTGACAGGCGCTCTAGTGGGCGAAGCTGGGATATCAAAGTCGCATCTTTGGGGGAGGTGACCAGCAATCTACATACCCAATTTGGTGACTCTAGCTTTTAAATATCGAATTTTTACGATTTGAGGCGAAAAAAGTTGCGTTCATCTGGACAGACGGCCGAATAACATAGGCGCACATTACCCAAACCAAATATACTCTTTTCACTGCATCATTTTCATTGCATCAATGCCGATTATATATCATTGCATCAATGCCGATTATGACATTGCCTACGGCAACTGGCGAATTGTTACAGTACCGTTTGCATTGATGACGAAAGTGGGAATTTTCTGATTCAGAGTACGTCACATTAAAAACAATTATATTACTAATGCTGCTTGTTATACTCGTTCACGAAGTGGAACTAGTGTTTTGGGTTGTATTGTGTATTGTGTTTTGGAATATATATTTTTAATATCTGTATTACTCGTTTATATATGTATATATATAATGTGTAAAGTTTTTTCGGTGACGCCCACTGCAGACGTGGCAATTGAATAAAATCGATATATCTCCTTCACTTTTAAAGCTAGATTTAAACATTTTTTCCAGACAGATTACTACCAAATTATAATTATTGATGGCCTCCTTTAAATCATATATATCTTTGGGAAGACACGGGAATATTCACATTTGCCACAATTTTAGAGCTAGAATCACCAAATTTGGCAGACAGTTTTATGATGACTTCCTCTAAAGATCGAGATATCGTCCATTTCCACTCCCTTTTTTAATTAATAATATATTTATGTTTTTTAATAATATGATTCCAAAACAACAATAAAGACTGTTTTCCTCTATTTTAAGCTGTTATTATAATATGAACGAGTATTGCGCAGTAAGTTACTCCCGACTGCAATGTTCTTACTGGTTTTTATATTGATTTTATTATCTTAAATTACCTCGATTTTATCTAGGTCAAACATATATGTAAGTGTCTGAATTAATTCCACTATACATTATAAAACAGTCTTCAATCAATTTTACATAGGTGTGATGAAGTTCTAGATAGCTATCAAACCATCTGAACTGTCTATGTGAGCTCATTAAGAAATTTCGGCAACAAGGTACCGAGGATCCGGCTGCAAAGCTCAGGCTAGTGTATAGTGTTAGTAATATTATTAATATTGAAAATACATTAATATGAATAATAGCTTAACTTGTTTAAAATGTAACAGAATGGACTTAACGACGAGTATTTAGATATTGTGGTAATAAAATACCTGAACGCGGCATTTGCAATTCACGACAGGAATCAAGTGTCTCTTTTGCATTTTGCGTCGCTTTTTTTGATCCCCTTTTTGTAGCTGCCTCTTGCTAGCTGTTAATGAATAACAAAAAGCTCCGACAAAGCTGGGAGAGGAAATGTTTGCATTTGCCTTTGGCCGGCACTAAAAATTTAATATTTAGTGGTCATAATTAAAAATTAGCGCAGCAGCCAAGAGCCATGGCCAGGCTATCATCCCACCTGCAGCTGGTTATCTGTACGAGTGCGCCTGTGTATGCGCCAGCTAGGTGCTTCACCTGACTCGTATATACGAGTATAATGGCAACCTCCTCTGAGCTACCTGTTCTACCTGCAGCACACACACAAAACGGAAGTCGTAAGCATTTAATTTATGCAGGCAATGCATTTGCGTTTTTAGTTACAACTAAAGATGGCCAACAGGATGGCCAACAGGAAAGCTGTAAAGTCACTGTACAAACGGACAGTCAGACAAGCTCTATGGCTTTAAAGTGTCTTGATTTAGATACTATGTTCTTCTCTTCTATGACACAACCTCAGACCAAAGCTGCACTAATAAGTTTAA
This sequence comes from Drosophila colorata, assembly GCA_035041545.1. Classification (NCBI taxonomy): domain Eukaryota; kingdom Metazoa; phylum Arthropoda; class Insecta; order Diptera; family Drosophilidae; genus Drosophila; species Drosophila colorata. Next base: position 6,664,869 of record JAWNLD010000678.1, read on the forward strand.
GCCCGAAACGTTAATTTGTATACTCTAATCACATGTGAAAAAGAGTGTAATGGTTTTGTGCTTGTGAATTAAGACTTGAAATATTTACTCGTGTATATCCGAACGAGTTGATTTTAGGAAAGCACCCTCTGGAAGCGTGATATATATAAAAATGGTGTATGTCCCAGCATTTATTGGGCTAGAATTATCAAGTTCAAGGAGCGTTCATACATACACACACACAAACTCGCACTACGCACTTTACTCTGCGGCTGCGCTTGACCCCTCTATGGAACCTAAATCATTGAATTATAAACTTATAAACTAAGAGTATGGCCCTAAATAAATTTTCAGGTCTTGAAAAGAGCATTTAAATATATGTACAAACCAAAGCACATGGCTGTAGTATATGAATGGAGGTTTTCACATTTGGCACGATTGGGGGGAGGTATCCAAAATCCAAAATTACCAGAACATATTAGTCCGAATTGGCTGGCTCTGCTATCTAGCTCGTGTAGTTTCTGTGATCGACGAGTTGATACAGACGGGCATACGGACGGACAAGCGGACAGACATACAGAGGTAACTCGACTTGGCTAGTGATGCTGACGAAGAATATATATACTTTATGGGGTCGGAATTGCCTCCTTCTTCCTGTTACATACATTTGCACACAACCCCATTCGTCCGTCTTTCCGCATTAACCGATTTTTTGTTTGGAGGCAAATACTTGGAAAATCTACTCGTGCTAAGTTTTGCTGGCCACAACCACATGGGAACGAGCAAATACCGAAAATCTATACCTACCCACAGTTTTAAGGCTTCCCCAATTGGCAGATAGTTTAGAATCGGTTGAGTAATGACCGACTTAGGAGAGAAAGCAGATTAGAAAAATGGCTTTCAAACTTGTGGTTGTTAACTGGGTTAGTTCTTCTCATGCAGCAAATGCAATTTGAATTTAAAATTAAACTACTGGCGAACTGCACTTCAGCTCCCAATGCAAAGTCTAGGATGGACAGGGTCTTGGGAATTTTAGTTTTTTAAATATATTGTTAGAATAATATAAAAGGAATTTAATGGGTTAAGGCGGATAGGAGAACGCCTGGCCATCAACTATTTGCCAAGAGCAGTAAAAAAGTCAGCGCGTTGGCCAAGTTCTTGTGTGTTGGCTTTTACTCGAGACGATGCGTTGGCTGCTGCGCTGCTTATGATCGTTCTAATTTTATGACATTCTGTTTTCAAGCATAGGCAAAGCAGAGCAGAGTGTGTCTCTATATCTGTGTGTGTGTGTGGGAGTGCAGGCACAGCCATTTCATAGTCAGACATGAATGCTGCTCTTTGTTGCTGTGCTACGCCTTTGTTTGTATTGCCCTCAGGGGTAAAGTTTTTAGGATAATAACTTCCTGCGACTTTACGAGGCAAGCAAAAGCCAAAACCCAACAGCACTGCCAGCACACGCAGCAACAACAACAACCACAACGACAGCAGCTAAAGGGAAATGCGAATACTTAACTCGGAGAGCAGCGCATATGAACAAAATATCTTAAGACCACACTTAAAGCACTCAGCGAACAAATGCCTGAATGACACTGGACGCAAGTGTTTCTGTAAGCTGGGGATTAATCTAAGAATAAACTTGAACTTGATCCAAGCTCTCAGTACGGCTTGCAAAGCTTTTAAATTACTCGAAAGCGTTAAGAAAATATTATTTCCCTAACTTTATTCCCATGCATTAAGATTTGAACATTAAATGTCTTTTGAAAGAGTTCAGCGAACTTAAACATTTTATGTTTATGTTTTTGAACAACACTTGAAACTTTTCAAGCAAGTAACTTATTTAATTTTCTACAGACTGTATTATTTAAAAGCAAAAAACACTATCAGACTTTTATATTGATTAGCTATTAATCTAGAAAAGCTATTAAGTGTAGTTAATCTATTAAAGCTTTAAAATTAGTCTATACTCAGAACAATTTTCCACACTTAATGTTTGATGCTCGACCAACTGTCATTTTCGGCTAATGTCTTTGGCTAAAAAGCTGCAGCATTTGCCAAGACATCAGCACATTAACACGGTGCGAGCGAGAAACTCTCAGTGCTTCGCACCCGAGCCAGCCGCAGAAACTTTTGACGTTAAGGACGACCACAAGGACAAGGAGCGGGCGAGGCAGCGGTGCGCGCATTAAAGACGCACAGACGGTACATCCATGACTGTGGGCATAATCTCAGACATAATTACACACAGACACAGTCCGACAGACAGGCAGGCAGACAGGCAGACAGCGCTTGACAAATGCAGTCTTATATGAATTGGGCTGCCTGCTTGCTGGTTACATTTTTGCTTCTACCTTTTGCGATTTATTTGTTTTTACTGCTATTTAGCTCAAGCGAAAGTTAAAGGTGTCGCAGAGTATTCGCAGTCGCAACCGTTGCCGTACTTTCTGAGTTAGCCATTTAATGGAATTCATTTGCCAACTTTGTGCAAAGCAACTATTAAAAGTGCATTTAAAATTAATTAAGCATACGACGTGTTGCCCCTCGCAAGCGGAGCAACTTGACAAAACATGAAAGAACCGCTAGCTAAGCACTGCTGATTATAAAATACCCTCTAATATTCGAATCATAATCGAAGTTTGTCAAAAAATGAGAGAGCTTCGTTAAATATATGAAAAAAATTTCTGACTCAGATTACTTTTCCAACCAACAAATTCTTAAGATAACTTAATTTAACTGATAACCTTTAAGGTGGCTATTTTGTTCATCATTTTTTTAACAAAAGTACGCTTAGAACCGTTTAACTTCTAAAATTTTCTTAAAAATTTTAGTTTTGTATTCATAATTGATTGTGAATTAGTACTATTGATAAGTATTTTCGTACTTGAAATAACTTTCCCCGTTCCAAACAAAACTTATGATAATTACAATCTTTATGACTCTGAGAATACAAATGTTGCCAGACACTTAAAGCACGAACGACCGTGGGACAACTATAACAAAAACAAAAAAACCAACATTTTTAATTAAATTAATAATAAAATTGTAAAAATATAGAAGTAATGACGCTTGCAATCAAAACTTTTGTACGCCCGACTCGGCGTTTATTTGGCGTGCTTAATTTGATTAAGCGCCTGTCTCTGGCTCTCTTGCTCACTCTCTCTCTCTCTCTTTCTCTCTCGCTCTCGCTCTCCTTCTGCGTTTCTGATGGTGTCTCTGCAATCGAATCAAAATGCCAAGTTAAATGAAGCCAAAAGTTTCAATGTATGTGCGCCATTTTGAAACATTGCTGTGTGCTTTACACACCCACACACACGCAGACTAAAGCACACACATACATCCCAGCACATCCTATCTGCCAACCATTTGGCATTCTGTGGCTCGCAGGCCGCTTAATACGCGGCTTCAAAAACTTTAGACACAATATCGCTAATGATAATTACAAGCTAAAACTTTAGCAACATTTGCTTGAACTTACCCCCTCGCGCCATCCACATTCCCACACACTTTTATGTGTGTTTCAGTGTTTGTGTTTGTTTGTTTTTCAACTTCAGTGGGCAACACTAAAACATAAATATTACATTTTTCAGTGGCTTTCTCATAAGTTCGGCAAATATTGGACGTTACTAGAGAGCTTCAAAAATATACTCAGTACAATAAAGATAAATACATACATAATACATATGAGTCTAGAGACTCCTACCAAAAAAATAATACATTGGCTGTGATAGAAATCAAGTTTCACTTTGTATTGATTATAAATATGAAACATAGTAGTCAACACATCTTCCATACTGCACGTCTTTTTTCGATTTCGAATTAAGGCGAATGACTACAAAAAAATTGCACTAATCATTCAGATAATATATAATTTTAATCAAACGGATAAGCCGTATTTTAAAAAGGGCGTTAATATCTGATCAAGCAAGTTTAAGCTCTCTTTTAAAAGTGTGTAATAATTGTGGCTCATCAGGCAACTACAAAATGCGTCATTGCAAACTAAAGCACGCTGAATAACTTGATTTAATAACTCAGTTTAGTTGTCGATTGCCACTACTCTACCGCTTCCCCTTTTTCATGTTCTATTCTTAGCTCGACCAGAACAACGGGCCGCTAATGAAGTGCAAATTGGCCGGTGGGGCGGGATGATGCAGCTAGCGTCAAGTTGGCAATGTGAGTGACTCAGGGCGTAGCTGGAACCACGGCACAAACCACACAGTTAGATTAATGTGAGCAAGCGAGATGGGCACATGAAAACAATGTTGAGGAAGAGAGCAAAGGGATTAGACGCATAGATTTTTATGTGAAAACTTTCGTTCATTTCATGGGAAAAACTTTAATGGATTAATTTAGAAAAATGTTCGTGATGCAGGAAATTGAAACCGAAACATAGCAAAAGTGATGTAGAAAAAGTGAGATAAAGAAGGGGAGAGAGAAAAAACTGAAGATTTATGGCAAAACAGATGATCAGCTGTTTTTGAGGACTTCTAATTTCAGTTGAAAATGCCAAAGGGGAAAGTTCTTAACTTTTTGGCAAGTTTTTGCACTCAATGCCTACATCAGAGATCATGAATATTTTATTGCCTTTATTTTTGGCTGATGCAAGCGCACAAAAACGCACACACACACATACATATGTATATAAACATCGAGTGCCGTCGACAGCAGGCAGCGATGTGCAAACGCCGCCTTTTATCAATTTAATTTAATTAAAATTAATTCACCAATAATTGACTTTTAATATGCAATCATTTGTATGAGAGCGCAGTGCGACAGTTCCGCAGCGAAATCCACAATTCTGAAATTCCAAATTATGCATAATTAACGAACTACGATTTATTAAATTGTGCAGACGCCACGAGCTGCATTCGAGCCTGAAACGAGACGCTCAGCGCATCGAAGTGAGAAACGTGAAGTAAGAGAAGGCGCCCTGTAGTATCTGAAAGAGTCAGAGTAAGTATAAGCGAGCGAGATGGGGCGCAACAAGCTGTGTATATCACCTTTACAACAGCCTGCAGACTGACTCGAAAGTACTTTAGACCCGTCATATAGAAAGTCCTGCAGTTGACCTCAATAGCCAACGCGACGACCTTCAGCAGTCGCAGATTCTCACAAGAATTGGTTGAGTAATAGAGTGCCTGCTCCCACTGCGTCTGGTAGTACATAGTACTTAGAGAGTCTGTCTAAAAGAAGTTAAATAAAGATAGGCATATAAAGGATGAAAAAGGGGATTCATTTGAATATTGCAACAGTAAATAAAATAGATAAAAACAAGGAAAATGTTTTATTTGCGGCATCATCATCATGTTATTTCATAGATATGTGATAACTCAGTTAATGCCTGGATTTACCTACATATTAGATTAGTATAGTGCTGGAAATATTTAGATTTAATTAAAGTTGCATATTAAACTTATAGTTCAAATAAGATATTTTGAAAAGTAGTAAAGCTGTGTTAAAATATTTATATTTACATCCCTGTAGAGAGTACTTCAATGTTGACACAAGATGGAGATGGGATATAATTTCACTTTGATATACATATTTATATACAGCGCAAAAAACAACATCGACAAAAGTCGATCTATCTATCTTTTAAGCAAAGTGTTTTATAATGCATACTGGACTTTCTTGAAAATATCCAGTACAATGCGAAATAGTGAACTATAATTAAAATAAAGATGTGTTACCATATACGCCAAATCGGAGCCCAGCTGACCCAAAGAGAGGAGTTCCATAGTCTTGGCGGCGAACCACATTGGATATATATAGTTGCCAGTTGGACTCTAAAGCAATAAATCAAAATTCTTATAAAGAGAATACCCAACTTTCAAGTATCGCCCACACACACACATACCGCATAGGTTTTGAATCCCAAGGCGCACAACAAGAGGGCGCTACAGGCGAACATTATGAATATGCGAGCCGTGAAGTGCTCCTCGAGCTGCTCCCCGAACCGATTGAGGGCCACGTTCTTGTGCAGCGTTTGGACGAGAAGCTCGCGCAGTTGCCGCGCCATGTGAGCACGCTGTCGGGCGGCCAGTATCTGCTCTATGGAAACCTCCATGTCGCGCTGCAGCAGCATGTAACGACCCTTCAAATGGGTGACCAATTCGCAGAGCAGCGCCGTCTCACCAAACGCCATCATATCAATGGACACAGCCACCCAGACGCTGCTCAGCACCAGCGGCACGAATACGTACAATGGATCAGCATCGAAGGGCGGGATCATGGGGAACACAAAGTCCTTGCGCGCATTGATTAGCATCGCAATGGGCGCAATCACATACCCAGAGACGGCAATCAGATACAGTGAGGCAACCACTCGGTTCGGCAGCAGCTTGCGCTCAATATGCCGAAAAAGTTGCGGCTCTGCACTGCGATCCACGTAGATGGTGGTGAAGTACGTTTGCAGCAGCTGATGCAGCTGTCCGCGGCGCCACAGGACGTGCAGGCTGCGCAGCTGAGCCTCGACGAGGATCAGGTAGGTGGGCATCCCAGTCAGCAGGTTGTCCAGGTTGCCCGTCTGAGAGCGCAAATAGCGCAGCTCCGCATCATTATGCAGCATGAAGACCAAGCAGGAGATCAAAGCAAGAGCATGGTCGAAGCGACGCCAGCTGGACGAGGTGCTCGCATCGAGTGGCCAGAAGATGTTGTTGAGTCGAAACAGCATCAATGGCCAAGAGAGCCTCACCCGTTGGCCATCGGCCAGCCGAGGCACGTAACGAGCCATGACCGAGACTTGAAGTCACTTCTAAATGGACGTTGCTTATATAGGAGCGAATCACCCAAGTATACATAAGCACAAACTAAAGCTATCCACTCAAAGGACTTTGCAGGAGACTGTTGCCAACTTTTAATGAGCTCTCCCATGCGTGCAATGGCTCAATTAAGTTATTAGCCCAAAACAGGGCAACGGAAACAGTTGAAACTTTAACGTCAATTTTGGCTCATTTTGTACGTAATCGCTTTGTCCTCAAACATTCAAGTATATCTAAACTTTACACAATTGACTCGACATCGTTTAGAAGTTCAATAGCAATTAGACGCATATGTCGAATAAAATTAAATTAAATTATTTTACCCACATAGCTACCTTTGCCACATTCTCACCAATTCAATAGTTTTCCAAGGCTAATCCAAGTAATCGTCACAGTTCTCTGTCTTATACCATTGGCAAATCTACTATAATTTTGTCACGAAATATGTAAACTAATAAATTATATTAAAACTAAGTCTAATTGTCCTTCTTCCTCACCCATCCTACTATGATAATGCTAAAGAGTTGCTGTATTTTCTCCTAATCAAGTCTACTTAAAAGTTTCATTAGTTTTAATAAAATCCTGGCATGAGTACTCGTCTCACTTAATTTATGGTTAAGCAATTAATTTCAAATACGTTAGAAAAATTCATGTTTTTATTCATAGTAATTTTATGACAATAATTAACAATGTTTTTTATTAAAGTATTTATTTTGTTGCTTAAGCACATATTTTTATTCTTATAATATATTATATTATTTTGAGGGAACATCACTTATGTTACGTTAACGTTATGTTAGCAATAACAATGTTTACGTTAAATATTCCAGGTCACATTTTTAATTTTTAATTTAAATAAGTTTGCAAAAATACGTGAAATTACTATAAAATATTTATTTAAAAAAATATAGAAAAAGGGAGGTGGGATGCTGCTCATAGCATGGGGATTCGCGCAAAAAAAAAACCCTTAATTTATTATTGGGCTTTGAGCAATGTCCGCCAATGGTAAGTAATAGTGAGGACAAAAGCTTTTTACGAATGTACTTTCATAATGTGTTGTGGAGGAAAAAAGAAGCACATCTCGCTGCCAAGCACCTTGTAGATAAATCAAGTACTGGCGTATAATTAATACGGAAGACAATTCTTAACGTAAGAACGAAATTCTTATATCAAGAACGTATTTTATAATTCCTGAATATAAGTCAGAAATACAGTACTCAATACTTATTAGATTTTAATTAAGGAAAAAACACGAAAAAGATTTGATTACTTTAATCATAATATTGTCAATTATCTCGATATGCGTTTAAATCTGGATTATCTACAGTCGTAGAACCAATTCAGAAAGCTTATGTCTGCGTGACTCATTTTCTTTCTTTGTCCCATTAGGTTTTGAACACCAGGGTACCGAGCTTGGATAGTTAACTTTTCTCTATCTATAGCGAAGGCATTCTTGGGGTAGTGCATAATGCTGCCATAGTCATAGGTCAAGTCGCCGTGAATATAGTTATTTGAATATATCTTTCTGAAATTAAACTTTCTATTTTGTATGATGTTTTTCCAAATGATATTCACAAAGCTATCGCGATGCGGCAGGCTGTGCTGATGATGGACTCCCAAAGTGTGGAGCATCTCATGCACTATTTTGCCTAGTATAAAGCAACCCTGATTAACGGGGTAGGGCTTTAAGTTAAGATTCTGTACACCGCCTCTGTAACCAACCACAGCACTACATCCAACTTCGGAAGGTATAATCTGCACATAGTTTTTGGTGCCATAATTAATAGGTTTGAAACGTACACAAGAATTAGCTTCAATTGCTTGCATGGCACGAGATATTTGCGTCATTTGTGCCTCATCTGTGGACGGATGATAAACTTTTATATTTTAGTTCTTTAACAAAATGATCCAAACAAACCAAATTGTTTATCAATTTTGTAGTAAACTATGCCATTGGGCCAGCGTCGAGTCCTTTCTAGTCTTCCATCTCGCGTGAAGAGCACATCCATGTCACCCTGGAAGTATCCACCAGTTAGCTCCGGATCAATCTCCTCCTGTTTATTTTTCAATCTTGCTGCATGGATGCCCACGCACAGGACGCCCAGCAACAGAAAGCCATAGTGAGCCCACATCACGATCATGAGCTTTATTAAACTGTAGTTTCAGGGCACAAGATCTTAAGATTTGGTGCAGTGCTAAATGTTAATTTGCTTAATTATATTATCTGAAACATTTTTTACTGTTGATGAAAAATGAAGCGTAAAAAATTACACATAAGCTGGTTTTACCGGGTGTCGCTCAACCCTTCCTGTTTTCAGATCAATGATATCACCACTAGCGCAGACTACCGTCCGCAGTGATTTATAATATTTTTATTGAAAACAAAAACTCAGATTAGGTGCGATATTTAGGCCCTGATCTTAAAACGAGTTATTTAAATTACAAACTTTGAAATACCCAAAAAAAAACGTTTGCATACGTAAACATAGGTATATGCCCTTAAATATATTTATATAATTAATATTAAAAACGGGCCAATGCCGTTTTTTAATTTAAATAACACGCTAAAAAAATTGACATTTTTCTTCTTTTACACGAATTGATTTGATTCAACACATTTTAAATTCTAAGCTGAACTCTTTTTATTAATTTTTTTATGTTCTATGAATTATATTTTATTTTCACCAGTCGCAAATTATACATTTTACTTCGCATTGTACATTATATTGTATTATTAACAATGGAAAATAGTGATATTATTAGAGCAGTCTTATGCAAATTGATTTGTTTATTGTCATTGTTATTGTGCATTTTTTTTTATGAGTTAATAATATAAATTAATAATACAAATTTTCAAGTTCACTTTAACAAGAATTTTTCAATATTGTTTATGTACTTTTAAGTTGCTTTTTTAGCTCTGGATCCAATCTAAAATTTTCCACTATTTTCCACGCTTATTTTTAAACGTTTTCTTTTTTCGAGAGCGTAATTATTGTTTAAAAAGAGAATTAGGTGTAACAATAGTTTTGGTATGATAACGTCAAATAAATTCTGATTTTCTATATTATATTGGCAACAGATGTTCAAGAAAAAATACTTTTTGTTAAAATAAGAATATGAATATGGAATATGCATTGTACATGGAATTATGGGCAAATATAATTTAAATGGAACTTTAACGAATTTTCAATAAATAGATTTACTGAGCTCCTTTAGTATCTAGCTCATCAGTAAGTTTTGAGTTGGATCAACAAATTTTCTCTTCGATTCTGCACGAAGGGTGAGTTCCGGGCGTGACCATGACCATCTAAGTTCTCCATTTTAGATGGAGTAACATTTTCGAGTCCGTCTGATTACTGCATGGTTTTGTTACGGGCTCAATTCTTGTTCTCTGTCTACGACTTTACTATCTTTACGCATTTGTGGACGCAATACTAAATAAAATTCAGCATGGCGGACCGTTTAGTAGACAGAGTTTGCTGCCGAGGGAACGCTTTGTGTTTTCGTTGCAAGGTCACATTGTGAAATTTAACCATTTCTTATGATCCATTTTTCATTTCAGTAGAACTTCAATAAAAATGGGGAAATACTGATATCGATATATTTCGCTATTATTCTGTATTTTTATTTCAAGGATGAGCATGATCGAAGTCTAATTGACTATCCGCAGGAACAAATTTTTATTAAGTTTTTTTTTGTATATTTAATTTCGGCCAAGAGAAATATTTAACACATTTTTAGAACTGCATAACTTTCGACAATCAATGGAATATACTTGTAATATTTTATTGCGTTGCAAATGCTTTGCTATCCAGAACTCCCATTAATGTGTAGACTTAAATATAATTTAATCTTTTATAAAGTTTTTTTTGATTAGTTGAAATATATATATCTAGAACAGATGTTTTTATCTGAGCATTAAACTCATTCGTATAGTTTTAACACCCATATTGTCAATCTTGCCTCGCACATAGTTTCAACTTAATTCTAAGCCCCAATTCGTTAATTTGCTGCCGTTGCATAATAAAAGTAATGCATAAAAATCAATTAACTTAAGCGAGCAACTTTCGCACCCAACGATGCCATTTGTTACCCTTCCTTTTACATTGTCCCCAACGCCGCATGTCCCTTTCAGCTGGTAACAGTCGACCGCATTTGCGGCTTGGCAGCAGCAGATAGTGGCAACAGTTTGTGTTATGAATATTTTAAGAGACCGTTAAGCAACAGAGGCAAACAGCACAAACAGCAGGAAAAAGAGACAAAACCCAAGTCAAAATACTATTCCCCTTACTCGCAGCACCCGTGGTCCAGTGTCCAGAGTACACTGTCCACGTCCAGTGTCCAGTGTCCAGTGTCCAGTCGGAGTTGCAGTTTGCTCACCACATTCATCTTAATTTCCCGTCACGACAATGACAACGACGTTGGCGCTGCTCAGACCCGGCACGTTGAATGTTCCACTCTGGACGCTAGTCAGGCCAAGTGTGCGTGAAGCAACAATGAAAATTCCCCCTCCTTCTCCAACCTTGGCTAACGTATTTCACTAGCTCCCGATTTTATTTTTTTTTTTGTATATGTACTCGTTAGCGAAGGGAAAAGAGTATATTGGGTTTGTGCATCTTGCGATCGCCGCATTAAAGCTAGACCTTGAAGCTTGGAATATGTACTTGGGAATACCAGCGTTAACTGTTAAGAGTTTAAGGTGTTAAGATTTTAGAGCGTGACAGTTCGATTTAATTAATATATCTTCCTTAGTTTTAAAGCTAGACACTTGCAATTCTTTCAGACAAATTCGTGAGTCCCGCCCGAAATTCGTCACCAAAAATAAAATAGTTGATGTCGATGATGTCTGGGTTGCAGGTTCAACGCAGAGGCAACTTTTTTTGCTTTTATACTCGTTTACTATTATTATTATTACACAAAAAGTACACATTTTAGTGATTATTGCACTGTGAGAGAGTATTTCGCTACCGGTAATACCCGACTGCAACGTTTCCACTTGTTTTTTTTAGAGCATTTTGCCTTTGTGGCGGCTGTTTCACAGCCTTTACTTGCACGCTGTTTGTGGGGCAGCCGCGGGGCTGTGCGGCCGGGATATCGAAACTGTGTCTAGTCCGCTTTGTTTTGCCGTGAGGCATCGCGTGGTTCGAGTTCATAGCGATGCCGAATGCCATCAAACAGCAAAGGGCCAAAAATGTTTGTCCGGGCATCCAAAACGGCGGCATAAACAACGCACATGTGTGACTCAGTGTGTGTGTGTGTGTGTGTGTGTGTGGCAGGCCCTCTTCTCATTGTATGCGATGTTATCGCGTGCCACAGGATATTGCACTCTAAGCCAGTAGATGGCGTCATGTAAAGCTGGACAACATCCGATTAAAACTTTACGATGTGCGTGTATCCCAGTCGTCCGTGTGTGTGTGTGAATGTGTGTAAGTGCGACTGCGAGCGGGAGTGTGTGTGTTGGTCAGCAAGTGGATAAATTCTCATTTACTGCTCTTTTAAGCACGTTGTTTTTGTCGCTTTTTCCTTGCTTTGCTTGCCAGCTTGTTATGTCCGTACAGATGGACGGGTATTTTAACTTTTTGCTATACTGTGCAACACATTTATCTTTCCAAAAATGTATTCTTTCTTTAGCACAATATTAAGAAATTAAGGGTAAAATAATATAGCTTAGTATTCTAAACTACTTAGGTTTTATCTGCCAGACTATAATTTTTGCGAGTAAGCAATTTTATTTATATTTAAATTTTAATTATTTTATTGATTTGATTTCTTGTTCTAATGATAATTAATTCCATTAACTTAATCTTAAACTTAAAAATCGCTCTAGAACTTCGAAAATTACCATACAAACGGAACCAACAATTTATGAGTTTGAAAATATCAAATTTGACGGTGAAACTTTCTTAATATAAGAAAAACGTGTATTTATAAGTAGTAGGAAATTATTCTAAGTTTCAGGGTCATTCCCGTTTTAGAGCGATTTTTTAAAGTTAGAGAGTTTTTTTTCATTGACTATACAAGTAAGGGTATTTGAACTTTTCTAACCGAGCCTTTTGTCATTGCTTTATTTTTTCACTATATGTGCATGCAACTGCAGCAGCAGCAGCGCCCTCTGTTGGCCAGTTTCAGCATGTGTGTAAATTGTCCACTCGTTATGTGGGTGTGCGATGCTTCAGCTGATGGGGAGGTTAGTGTTTGGGGTAATAGCGCGGCATGTTAAACTGACCGCAAGCATTGTTTATCATTAAGTGTGCCCGTCCGTCCGTGCGTTCGTCTGTCCACTAGTGTGAGTGTCTATGGTTGGCCTGGTGCCTGTCCCGACTTGGTGCCACATGTGTCACATGACATATGCGTCGCATGACCGTGCGTGCTGGCGGCTCTTTTTTCCAACTGGCCCGACATGTGTAGCGCGACGCAGTCTTCGTGTTGCTGGACTCTCCAGTTAATGGAGCCGTTCGTTAGTTGGTGTCATTCTAAAATTCAAATGAAATGCCCAACTTGAAGCACTCGAACATTAAATAAAGGAAATCAAATAAACTGCAAAGTTTTTCGGGCAACATTCTCCCGCCTCTTGCCCCACCCGATGGTTATCAGGGGGCTCGCTCGGCGAGTTCAGCGAGTGCATGCAAAACTTTTGTAATTAGGAAGCAATGGCGGTCATTAGTACGGAGGGGAAGCGGAGGAAACTGGGCTGAGGGTGTGGGTGCGGCTGCGAAAAATGAGACTGCAACTGCTGCGACTGCCATTCAGAGAAGATGCCACAAAAAAGCGCTAGCAGTCAAAACAATAATGCAAATGCTCAGTTTAACCAAGATCAAGGAAAATCGTTTTAGATTGCAACGAACTCGAAATACGCTTTATCAATAAATATAAAAATTAAACTTAAAACCAATTTAACTAACTGACGGATTACTTGTGGCCTACGCACAGAGTAAACGTTAAAAAAATATGTTATTTAATTATTGATTTTATCACCAAACAGACAAATAAATTACTGACGTTAATTCGCGTCTCAGTCACATAAGTACCTTATAGTTCCTTCCAAAAAAATTCCATTACATTTTGAATTTTGGAATTTAAATTAGTTACAAATGTTGTCCGGCTAAGGTAATATATTTTTAAATGGAGCAGTAAAGTCTTACATCAAGCTGCTTTTTTATAATCCCGAAATTACTAAATATATGACTTGAATACAGTACACGAATTAAGTAACGTTGCACTTTCATTCATAACATATAACTTTTCATTAAAGTTTGATTATTCTTAATATGTTATGTTTTGTATTTAATTCAGAAAGTTGGTTCGTATTCATGCAACATTAACGGTCGCTTAAGAGCTTAAGATATTTTCATGGTTAACTTAAAACGTAATTTTCTTGAAAATGTGTGTGTACCTCGCTGATACCTATGCTGGGTTTAGTACGGAGTTTTTTTATGAACTTTCAAAACCTTTCTGATGGATATAGAAATTAAATTAAATATTGGTTTGAAAATTCATGTTATCTAAAAACGCTCAAATGGTTGGAAAAAACGTTAATTGTTAGAAAAGAGAAAACAAATCCTTGAAGCCGGCTTTAAAGCTAGTCGAATAGTGGAACAGCTAGTATGCCCGATTTTAGACTCTTAATAAATACAACCGAACAAAGAGCTACTAAACGAACTGGGGCAATGGCGACCAACATTTTGACCAACAATACTCCAAATAGAAATTGCAAAAAGTCAACCGACAAAGCGTTGGAGAGAAGGTTGAGGGCGCGGAGCGGGTGGGGGTGGGTGTGGGGCTGCGCAATTGGACGAGCATCAAACGTAATTTTAATAAAGTTTGAATGCAAAAGTTTCTGATTTGAAATGCATATAAAAGTTAACTATTTCCGACGCTGCAGCAACGAAAACTGAGAAAACTGAATGTGTGTAAAAAGTTTGCTCTTTTTTCCTTGTTGCATTCATTGTGCCGATCGCTGGTGCTGTGGAGAGTGGGAAGTAACATGGCTCGAACAAACAGCGGATGTGGCAACCACTGGTCGCGCCCCACGACTGACGAGAAGCGCCGACGCTATGTCTCCACCGCCGAGGCGCGCCAGGCCATGGTCATAAATTAAAGGCAACAAACCGAGTGCGGAAGCAAGTCGCAAACGGACGAGCAATGCAAACGGAATGGTGCGGTGCGGTGCAATGTGGTGTGGTGTGGGGCAGCCAGACAAGTGGATTTGCGGCCATTACATCTTGGGCCGCATCAGTTCGGGTCATGTACAGAGCCTCCCACTCGGCCAGGGACTAGAGAGCGGAAGCGCAAGCTGTGCTGTTAAGTAGCCCCAAGTCAGCGTCGCCGTCCTAACGTCGCTAACGATCAATTCAAAGCAACTGGCCGCAGGCCGGACTTGAAGTTTTTCTTCATCCCTTCTGTTCGGCCCATAGTCATAGAGTGACTGACGCTGAATGCAGATGCAGCGGATGGAAGTGTTTCATTCCAACAGTGCCTACGACGTACTTCCCTTCCCTTTCACATCTGTCTCTCTCACTTGTTCCCACATGTGGCCATAGCATGCGACTTGAATATTCATCTTAAAACAAGCGAATGGGCTCTAGTTGAGAGTGCTCGACTAGAAAATAGCCCATTCACAACCCAAAACATTGGCTTATTTTGAATTGAATTTGAATTGAATTCCGATATTGCTTACATTCAAAACCACAAGCTGTAGATTTAATTGCAGACTAGTTTGAATTTAAAGCCAATATAAACTTTAACAAATTTCACTCTAAAATATCCGCTCTTGTTGGTTGAAAAAAAAATTTAATAAAAGGCTTTCACTTTATGGACGAGAATAACAAACTCAATTTAAAAGTTATCGGGCTGTAGGCACAGAAGTCGTTTAGCGACTATCACATCGCGATGCGTGTTTGTGTGAGTGTGTTTGAATATATGCGTAATAAAGGTTGAATATATATTACTGAGTGCAGGGTATCTGCCAATCGGTCGATTCCGACCTAAGCGCTCTTGTTTCATATCAATTTCGGGTATATCGACGAATAAAATATTGTGCATTGTGTTTATATCTATAATAATCTCCGAGATAAGCGGACGGGGCTGAATAATATATGTTTATTGAACTTGGGTAAACGGGGAAAGTAATCGAAAAAACCTGCAATAACATTAGTTAAATGATTTCACATATCGTTTATACAAACGGCCAGGTAGACGAAGAAGGATCCATCAACTCGGATGTTGATTGTGGTCAGGAATATATATGCATTTAGTGATTTGACTCGAACAATTTATTTACAATGGCATCGGGCATTTGTACATGGTATTGAGGCGAATTACATCAGTGGAGCTCATTGCGAGCCTTTGCCCCATCTGGGCTTGGCCATCTGGGTGCAGTGCGACAATTGTTGCTTCTCCGTTCTTAGAGAAGGCCTGGGAGCTGTAGTGAAGAATGCTGCCATAGTCATAGGTCACATCGAAGTCCTCCACTTGATCCGCATCGTACTTCTTGAAATTGTGTTCCTTTCCCTCCAAAATGTTTTCTTCGACAATTTTCACATAATCATCGCGTTCCGAAGAGCTTTGTTGATGGTGAAATCCCAACGTGTGAAGGAACTCGTGCTGTATGGTACCCAGTCTAAAGCAACCAGTATCCAAAGTGCTGGGCTTCAAGTTGATCGCCTGCTTACCGCCGCGGTAGCCAACTTTGGAACTGCAGCCGGATGTGGAAACGGCGACCTGCACATAGTCAAGAACTGTATCATCCGCAGGCACAAAGCGCACACAGGAGTCACGTTCAATGAGCCGCATTCCAAGTTCTATATATTCCACCTGTGCAGCGTCTGTGGGAACATTGGCTTGGAAGTAAGGATAACATGTCAAAGGTGCACAACCTACTGAATCCCTCGTCTATCTTGTAGTAGACTGTGGCATTGGGCCAGTGTTGAGTAGCGGCTATTACTCCATTACGTCCAAAGCTCACATCCATGTCACCCTGGAAGTAACCAGCAGTGAGCTCCGGATCAAATTCCTCCGCCTCGTGCCTCCTAAGTGGTGCTCCGCAGACGCCCAGCCACGAGCAGGCGAGCAGCAGAAATCCAAACCGACTCGACGTTGCGAACATGTTTAACTAATGCGTTTTAAATACGCTTTGGGCTAATTGGACTTTAATTATTTCATTGCCTATCATAAAGAGCGGGCCAAATTTGATAAAGGTCTTGTAATCAGGAGGGGAAATAACTCTTGACATTATTTTGTATTTCGGGGCTATTAACCTATGGCTGATTTTCGTATGAATTTTTTGTTGCAAATGCTTAATCTGTTGAATTTTGTGCTAATGCTAATTGGTCCACTAATTTTTTATTATTAACTATATAGAACTTACGCGCATGATAAAGTGAATAATAAATAGACCGAACTGGAGTTGTGGACTAGTGTAATGTTACCAACTTCAAGAAAGAACAGAATTAAAAAGTGTTCTTGAGTTGCCACGAAATTCGCCTTCCAGAATTCCCGAAGTCACTAGGGCGTATCCGATTAATCTTTATCGGCAATTATTAGTTGTCATTTTAGATGTCCGTTGATTTTGGCACAAGCGGCAGACATACCCAGATCATTTTGAACATTCCAGGGGGAGAGACGTTTAAAAAGCAGTACCCACTTAAAAAAAACACTTGCTCTGGTTAATTTATTATATGCTACGTTCTTAAAAGCTAAAGGTAATTGGCCATGTCCGCCTGAACGCAATTCGGATGTATTCTCGTTTGTATCTTTGACCACGCCCTCAAAAGCGAGAGAGGGGAAAATATATTTTTTTGTGATTTGTGGTGGTACAAGTTTGCCAGCCGAGTTTGGTGATTCTAGTTGTAGTCTCTAGCCTAATCTGCGTTGAGTTAAATAGGTGCACGAAACGAATAAACTCTTTTTCACTTTCTGAAACGACTATTGAAAGGGATTTGCCTCACATGCCAGTTATTAATAATAATTATAATCCATTTCACTTCAGTAAATGTATAATGAAGATCGGTATCGAGACGGAAACTAATTATTTTTCTAATTTAGAAATATGTCCATAAACATTACATGAATTTTCATTCAAGCAAATATGCTAAAAAGCAAAAATGATTGGAGTGCCAAAAATAAAAAAAACGTTATAACTCTTAAAATATCCGCTTGTTAGAAGCTATATTGGTGATATTTTGTTCATAAGCTAAAAGTAAAGTAACGCTCATTTTGAATATCAAAAAAAATTTATCAGACAAACAAAGAACAATTTCGACTCATTGTTCCTATGGCAGATGTAAAATATTGTGGTCAGATTTGAACCACTTCACGCTACCATTAATTTTGTTTAAATTGGAAGATTTATAAGCGAAGATCAAGAATATCATTAAAAAATTGTCTACGCTACACATTTTCTTGAAAAATTATATTACTCTCTGCAATGGTATGCAAATGGGATCTATATAATGAAGTGATTCGATCCAACCTAGGCAAAGTTTTATTAAGACAGCATCAAAATTTATTTGCATAAAAGACGAACATCGCGATATCTATATTTTATATAGACAAAATCGTTATACCCTTTGCAAGGGTATAACAAAATGTAATATTCATACATATTATCGAACAATTCGAACAAATTATCAAACACAGTTTCAAAAATATCGCATACATTAAACTAAAAAAAATCTTGTAGCTAATCTAAATCTTTTGGACGTAAAGAGCAACCTACTACTAACAATAAGGTTTTCCAGACGTTCAGTTGTGAAACAAAACATGCTCTTCTAAATTTGAGGCACACAAAGAAGGCTCGCAACTGTTCCCAACTACTTACCTGCATTTCTGCCAGCTGTATCGATAAGAACCAATGCGCTTATCTTATCGCACTGGAAGGCCTGCGCTACAGTCGGCCGTCGAGCATATCTGGCATGTGCTTGAATTTCTGTTATTACCAGGTAAAACTGCCCGCTTATAGGCCCTACCAGTTGGAAGCAGCGCCCGACTTAGTCATGTTCTGGAGCACGGAGTAAGTTCTTCATTCAGTTGTTAGTCGACAATCGAGAGGCATTTCCGAAGTGGAAAACAAAGTATTGAATAGATAAAACAAAACGGGTGCATTACAAAATGCCCATCAACTGAAGTGAATAAAAATAGATGGCACTACAATGCGTGATTCAGCCAAAAATGTGGCTAGGCCTTAAGCAGATATTACTCTATGTGGGTCTGCTGCTCTGTGTTGTTCTCCAGGTCTGTCGCAGCAAGACCCAATTGCAGCTCAACTGTCCCAGCATTTGTCACTGTGATCTATACGCCCAACGCAACCGCGCCATCTGCAGGTGAATCTCAGCTATACTTTACTTGGCTAACATTCGAGTTTAAATTTACTTTTACTTTTACATTTTTATATCTATTTATTTGCGTAGCGCTAAACGCTTGATAAGCGCCAGCATTGAAATACCCAAAACAGTGGAGCTTTTGGACTTGAGCTACAATGATATCACCAGCATTGACGACGACTGCTTTGAGGTGAGTTCCAGAGTTGCAGATGTGACTAATTTTATGAGCAATCATCGTCATTCCATTCGCACTCGCACTCGCACAGGCCACAGTGCATCTTGTCAATCTCACGCTGGCCCACAACGCCATCCACACGCTGCACGTGAATGCGTTTGGTGAACTGCGTCGGCTGCGCTCGCTGGATCTCTCGTACAATCGGCTGGAGCAGGTGGATGAGCATTTGCTCGAAACAAATTCACAGCTAATGCATCTTAATCTGGAGGGCAACAAGCTGGCCACTCTGGGCAATTCTCCGCTGTTGCGCAGCACCTCGCTGCGTACCCTCAATTTGCGCAATGCCCAGATTAATCAGCTGGGCGCGGAATTGCTCAGCGCTCTGCCGCAGCTGCGCCAGCTGGACTTGGCGCAGAATATGCTGCTGACGGTCAACATCAATGTTTTCCATGCGCCGCGGAACCTGGCCTCGCTCAACCTGGACGAGAATCCGCTCAACTGCGACCGCGCCCTAATTAAGGTCGCCACTTGGCTGAGCTTGCGCGGCGTGGCTGTCAGCATGAGCGATTGCCTGGAGGAAAAGCTGCAGTCCCATCCGCTGGAGGTGGAGTTGGCGGCAGGGACGGAGGCGGACGGGGCAGTTGGTGAACCCCTCAAGCTGGAGCACATGGAGCAGTTGGATGACAGCAGCGACACCAGCGCTGATGGCCCCAAGTCTGTGGCGGCTGTGTGGCGCGAGCTACCCGATGATTCAGAGGAGCAGCAGCAGCAGCAGCAAGACCACCAGGACCTGGAACCGGAGGAGGAGCTATCAACACTCATAGACGTTTGCGAGGGAAATCGCGAGCAGCTCTGCCTGCGCTATCGCAATTGCCTGGAGCGCGTCAGCCACGAGCTGCTCGCTGGCAGCGCCGGCCATCCGCCGGAGCTGGTGAAGGACACGCGCACTTTTGACGAGGACGATGTCAAGCTGGCCTTTGCAGTGGGCGGCGCCACCGGCATCTGCATGGTCATTTTCATAATCAGCTTTGCCCTGTGCGTGAAGAGCGGCTGCGAGCTGAGGAAGAAGCGCCGACAGACGGCAGATGGCGAGTCATGTGAGTAGCAAAGGGTTAATTTAAATGAAGCTTAGCAAGTACAGAAAATGTGGAATTAGCTGGTTTGAGCGAGAAATAGAACGTTTTCAGTCGTAGCCAATAAGTTGAACCTGCAGATGAAATATATATATAGTATATATAGTCTACAGACTTACCTCAATGTATGTATACTGGATAACAGAGTGACAAACGATTGAGGTAGATAGTTAAAGCAACCTTCTACTAATATGACTATTTTTATTTTGTTTTGCATAAAGCTAATAATATTGGCCCAAGCCATGGAAAGATATCCAATTTACAACTGGAATCGCACGAAAGACCATAGGCGGAGCTAGATTAAAGTCTGGTCTCGTCAGAGTCCGATTCTGTTACTGAAGAAATGTCTGAAATCAGACATAAAAGGGGTTGAAAGATCAACAAAGGAAGTTATAACAAAAGGAGAGATTTCCAAAAAGCATTCTCATAATAGAGTTTTTTCTGCAGATTCTGCAGATAACAATGCCATCGGTATACACAAAATTGTAAATAGGTAGAGTACTTTATAGAATATATTTTTTCGTGATTCGTCTTATTGCTGCTGGCAGTACATATATCGAGGTCTGCCAGATATTCTAATCAAACTTAAACATTTAATTACTAACTACTATCGCTACATTTGACTAATTTTTATTGGAACCATGGTTTAAAAATTAAGTTATTGTGAGAAATCACAGTTGCCTATAGATATAGAGCGCACATCTTCCAGGGCATCTAATCTCCGGCACCCCGAAGATGTTTAACTATTCCTACTTCTTTTGATTATTTTGCAACTTTAAATTGCGTTCAGTAAATGTGCCTAATTAGCCGCTTTTTCTGAGCTCTACAATTCTAAATCTCGGTTTGTTCCTTTCACAGCTACGCTGGACTCCTCGCTGCAGCAGCTGCCCACGGTTCACACCTGGTCGTCTCCGCGCTCTCGCAACCCCCGTCGCTCCAATCCGCAACGTGGACGCAACGCTCCTTCCCGCGCCCTGGTGCGCCAGCCTTATGGGCCCGATGATAGCTTTGTCGCGCGTCTGTTTGGACGTCCGGCAAGGCATCAGTATTATCGCACCATCAATCAGAATACGGCGACGCTGATCAGACGCCTGAGTCGCAGTAATTTGTTCAGCAGTCGCGATCGGGAGCCAAGTAGTCCGGAAACACCGCCTGCTGCAACTGCTAGATTCTACACGGACGTTCTGGAGGTGGGAGCAGCTCGACCGGAGACGCCTCCACCCAATTACGGCGATGTGGTGGTCATTGATAATTGTGATAACAAATAGACATCGGGCCTAACTGTGCTCACTAAGGTACCCAACCAGTAGGCAGTAGCTGATAAATCTTTAAGAATGATCTTTTTATTTTACCACAGCTTTTTTGTGTTCCCTACTGTAAAATCAATTGGGGATTGCACTTCCATTTTTTCGTAGCATTACTTTTACACGACTGCAACAAATCGCAATAAAAACTTTTGACAAAACTATCAAAGTTGGCATACAACGGGAACGGGAAGAGAGTAGACTGTAAAATTGCCACAGCCAAATCTCAGCCGCTCTGCCCCTCTACACCCCTCCAAACCATAACAAATTTTCAAGTAAGAAAACTTTACACACTCAAATAAATGCAAGCGTGAAGCGTGTGCGAAAGAAGACAGGAAATGAGGCGAGAGGTCGCCGGGCCAGCGGATGTGGCAAGACAATCGAAAACGCCACAAAAGAAGAGAAACCCCCTCCACACAAAAAAAAAATTTAACCCAGCGAAAAACGGGACAAAACCAAACAATTTGCACTGCAAAGCGGCAAAAGGGTCTCAAAAGAATCAACCACCAAAACTTACCAAGCAAGCATTAAAAAATAAAATATATGTGTGGTATATAGATATTTAAAGATATATTTATATATTGTGTTTACTTATGTAGACGAAAAGGACCAAATAGCTCTTGCAAAAAGAAAGAAACGAATACTCTTGTGTAAATGCACTAAAGGATTTTTGTTTGATATATACTCTGAATTAAATTAAATGGAGTCTGCAGGACTTATGTGATCAAAGTTACACTCTGATTTAATAAAGCCGAAGTCATCACTCATCATTTGACTCTTTGCAATCAATAAATAAATATCTCTTTCCGAAAAACCATAAAATCTATCAAAGTCCTTTGGTAAATCGTATATTCATTAATAATACTCATTATTATTAATACTACTATTATTATTATTATAATATTATCATTATCATTATCATTATTATTATTATTATTATTATTATTATTATTATTATTATTATTATTAATATTATTTTTTATTTTTTTTTATTTTTTTATGTAAAAAGTAATATATAATACTTAATCCATATTCTGGCCCAACGCTAATTCATGTTACTGCACACGACTTTCTTTAATAAGCTAGTTACACGATATCGAACAACAAATTCATCCTACAAAGAATCACAACGTATACCCCGACAAAAGGAAAACTAACATTTATCAAATTAACTTATACGTTAGAAATTTATTCGAAATCTGACTATAGCTTAGCTCAATCCTTATTTCTATTGCTCTGAAAATCGTTACCAGAAAAGTTTTTGTTGCCAATTCTCTAGCAACCCGCTTCATGTGGCAACTCTGCGTGCTTTGTTGTTGTTGCTGAATGTTTGTCTGGATATCGCTGTTTGTTGGCGCTGTTTGTTGTTTGTGGCAGCTTTCATTGCACTGCGCTGCACAGCGCCGCACAAAAGTTAACGTATCCTGGGACCCGGAGTTGCGTTGTCAACAAGCGAATGCAAAAAGTGAAGGCAACCGGGCGTAAAAACGGGCACCAGCGGGAAGAGCGAGTGTTGCAAAGCGTGAAAAAATATCTAAATCCAACATTAATGAAAAACTTTTTGCATAATCCATGTCGCTGGCGATGGGAGCAGCGGATGCCGTTGATGGTGACGGCGCAGATGGGGTGGCGGTTGGGGTTTGGGTTAGGATCAGGGTTGGCGTAGCCAAAGTTACCAAAAAATTCTGAAAAGCCAACCAATGCCATCGGCTGTAGACACTAGCGAAATGCAGCCAAGTAAAATAGTACTGCTAAAGAACCCCAACCAAAAAAGAAAAAAGAGCAACCAATACCTCCGTTTGGGTGATTCGAATTCAAAAGGTAAGCTATGCAGATGGGAGGGGAAGGAAGACATTTTGGTATGCGGTTGTGAGTTGTAAGGATTGAAGGCCAAGCGGCTTAAAAGTTTTCAAAGGTTATGCCAAAAGCCAGTGATAGCTAGGAGGCGGCGCACTGGGAAAAATCATTGATTGAAAAGCATGGCATTTACTTTTTGGATACTCCCAAATAATCTTAAGTCGCTGGTACTAGGATGGTTGAGGATAGCTCCCTGCAACATGAATCTGGCTATAGCGAAATGCAAGCTTTAATATTTCTTTTATAAAAGAAGCCTCGTTTTAAGCCTAAGTGTGCTTTAAAGGTACTTTTCATAACAAACATTTTTATCAGGAATTAATAATTACTTAATAAATACTTATAATCTTTAAAAACAAACTTAGTTGGGTTTTGCGTTATTGGCCTTTAGTAATTATTGAATGTGATTTCAAAGCACGGCTGACAGCAATATAATAATAAAAATTTAACTTAAACTCCAACTAGTGGTATTAACAGCTTTAGCTTTATGCTACTTTCATTTAATTAAGACAGTAAAAGTAAATTC
The DNA here is from genome assembly GCA_035041545.1 of Drosophila colorata. NCBI lineage: Eukaryota > Metazoa > Arthropoda > Insecta > Diptera > Drosophilidae > Drosophila > Drosophila colorata. The sequence continues at coordinate 6,688,915 of JAWNLD010000678.1, forward strand.
AAAATGGTTTCGTTTAATTTCGTTCGTTCTGCAAATTTATATTGGATGCATAAGTGAGAATTCGGTCCATATTAAAAATAAACAAACAAAAAAAAAAAATTGACCAATTTTACAATAAAATTAAAATATAGAAATACTTTCCCTTTAAATTTTAATAATAACCAAGGTTCGACCCAAAAACTTAATACATTGAGTGGAAAATCCGGTTCACGAATTTAACATTAAGGCGAGGCATTGATACGAACAGTTAACAACAACAACAACCGACAAGTCTTCTGGCTCATTGAAATATTAGAAACCATAATAGTCATATAAAAATCTTGTAATACATATTGAAATTAGCCCTAACCGCCTCTTAAAGCTTCTGTCATTGGTCCATTAGCACATTGACTGGACTGAATACACCTCAAGCTATAGACAGCACTTCCAATTTACGTCCATTTCACATTCATATATTCACTGAGCAGTCTTGCGAATCTGGAAATAAACTTCAAAGCATTTAACAGTTGTTCACTGACCAGCAATGGCCTACGCAGCTGGCCCCAACGACCCGTCCCGTCCCGCTCGCCGCTCCCCCTGCGATGTAATCTGCACAATTCCACAGCACAGTTTTAATTGCTGTGACACTGCAGATACGGCTGACTGGAGCTGGAAATTGGTCGGGCTGTTAGGTGGGGACTGCTGCTGTTGCTGTTGCTGTTGCTCCTGCTTCTGTTGCTGTTGTCGTTTTCTAATTTGATAAAGATAAAAATCATTTTATAAATGCCGACGATGGCATTGGAGACGTTGCCATCAAGTGAATGCCCCCGACAGTATATACACTCAGCTTGACTGCTTGGCTCTTAATTGAATGCTCATTTCATAGAGGACTTGGCCAGAGTTGCCAACGTTGGCGCTGTCGACTTTAATTGCATTTTTATTTCATTTCCCAGCAATTATCGCTGCTTCGTGTTCAAATTTATAAGCTCCAGCTGGCTGCTAACCTCGCACCTGTCGTCGCAGTCGCACCTGCAGCGACAACCTAAGCTCCAAAGGTCAATCGTCGTGTATCCAATGTCCAGCTTTACCATGTGTATGTGTGTGTGTGTGTGTTCAACTAGTTGGGCATTGCGGTGTCCTGCTGTTGTAATTAAAGGTAGCCCTGGCCCAGACCAGGACTTGGGCGCGTGCTCTTGCAGCAAAGCTGCTGCAGCTGCTTGTTGTTGCCACATTTTAGCAATATTTATAGTTGTTGCTGCGCTTTGGCATTGGTCTTAGTGAAAGCCCAAGTTGTCGTTGCCAGTTGTTAGCAAAGCAATTAGCATGAGTTTGTTATTGCAACACGGCAGCAGCAACAGCTAAGGCTCCAAGTCAAGCATGGGTGGGCGGGGGAAAGTGGCGGAGCGACCCAGGAACAGTTGGGACATGCTGAAAGTTTTACGTTTTACAGTAACACCCGGAGTCCCGGACCTCAATCCAAAATAAGAATTTAATTTATTTACTGTGCTGCTCGGGCAAATGTGTTGGCATATGGCCATGTGGCATTCAACTCCTAACAACAAATCAAATGTAAGTGAAACGTGCAACAAAGCGAGTGCAAGGGGCCCGAAGCGTGTGGAAAGCACCTGAAAACGATTCAATGACAGTGGCGAGGGGAGGAATATAACCCAGTAGAATGATATTTTAATCTTACACACTACCCACAGAACGTAATTTTAAACGTTAACATTCTTGTCAAATTTAAAGTAAATACATTTACTTCAACTGCTATTAAATACTATCTGGTTTTAACTGGCATTGTTCATCTCAATCTTCCTGTAGCAAATTAAATTATCAATTTGTGTTTATAAATAGATTTGATACAGAATGCCATGAGAATGTGTATACTCTTCTATGCTGTCTTTTTTCCTCCAGCAAATAGTTTAAGCACAAGCAAATAAAAACTGTTTGTTCTGTTATTGATAAAAAATATTTTAGCATTTTATGTTCTGAATTGGAGGTCTCTAGCTCTTGCAGTGGATTTGATAGTTCGTAATTGGCTAGATAAAGTGAACTATTAGTATTAAGTCGGGTATACCCTAATAGTAGTTATCAGTTCAAGTTTAATAGAATTCCTCTTTTCCATTTTCTCACTATCACTTTCATTTGAAATTGATGCATAAAGCGCCGAAAGTATAAAGAGAGTACATCCATTACATAAAGCTAACACTGTCTTAACAGGTTATGGAATCTCTTCTATAATAATGGAAAGGTTTATATAGCTTATCCGAATTTTAAGGGGAATAAATAAAAATGTGCGCTTTGAAGCCTTGGCTTGGATATCTGTTGCCTGAACTTGAAAAGACAATGAAACGTGCGACTGCCTAATAAATTCCTGTATTCCTAACATATTTTTAATAAGAGATTTCAGTAATGTGCATTTAATCATATCAGCAATCATAAATTGTATATTTAATATCATATTTTCGTTAGCTTTTCGAGAAAACATGTTCCCATTATGGACGAATGTGCTCAAAGAATGTGGTTGGAAATCGATATTTATCGTTAAAAGGAAAGACAAATTTATATACATTTTTTAATAATAGTAAAAGAAACAAAAAGCTTCATCAATATAGATCGACTCGTAAGTTACAGACAATGTCCTGGTAGGCAAGGCAAAAAAATCATTTCAATTTCACACTAAAACTAAAATAAATTTTTATTTTGCCATATATATTATATTGTTTCGGTTTGTGTGCTTTCTGAGTAAAAATGGTTAAGAAGGGCCAGTGCGAAATATCCAACTATGTAACATTATTGATGGAGTTGTGCTGATAAAAGAGCCTCCTTGCATCTTTCATCCAGTTTAGAGTTTTAGTTAGTGCCTCTTTTCTGCCTTGCCATAGCTACCAAATATGCAGATGTATTACATCTGGTTGAAGCTCATTTTACTCACTTAACTGCCTGATGCTTGGCTTGATGTATCCCCGATGACAATTAATTTTTAATTTAACGCGCATGAGCTGGGAGCTTGTTCGTTTGTTTTGCTCGGCACTCTTAATGGTATTTTGGGCCCATTTCAATGTACATGCGAACACAAAAGGAGACATGAAACAAATGCACGCTCACACACAAACACAGTCAGATGTCGAGAGAGGGTCAAACTGCCACGGGCAGCATTTTACACGTGGTGCCTGACAGGTGCGAGGAACGTTTTAAGGATGGGCGCAAGGACACGCCTCCTGCTCTTCGCCCAGCCAAATGCGCCCCGGGGACACCTTCACTTTCATTTTTTTCAGTTTTTTTACTCCACTCAGCTTTGACTAAACATTTACCTTAAATTTTGCTGTCAGTTTTTTAAACTCTCTTTACTCGCCCACACCCAAATTTCGTTCGCAGTTGTGCCAAAGTTCTTGTTGTTGTCAGCCGCATCGTTTTTATACGCTATGCAAAATGTAGAAAAGAGTATATTAGTTTTGTGCAATGTTCAACTTGCTGACAGCCTGTCTTTTCGTATGAACGCAATTGGAGCTCGAGACGTGAAACTTAAAATATAAGCCCGCGTCTGATAAAATGAACTATGAATTTGTATACGCGTGGCACAATTTTAGCTATAGTCACAAAATTTGATATGTTGAGTGCTGATGACCTCCCGTAAAGATCTCGCAAAGATAGTATTTATCTATTTTAATGTTCGAAACATGGCAGAAAACACAAAAATTAATTGTCGGTGGACCGGTTCACGATTTGAATTAGTGCCTCGCCGTCGAAATTATGCTCGTGAACCTAGTTTTATACATCAAAGAATCCAAGTTATATTTTGAACCTTATGATTTAGTAAATAAAAATAAATCGTTTCGTTTGCTCTACAGAAATTTAACCAAATAATTATAAATGAAAAAGAGTTCGGTGCTGAACTCAGAGTATTGCACAGTCAGCTACTCCCGACTCCAAATGACTTACTTGCTTAGCCGAAAAGCTGTTCACATGCCACGCCACCCACCTTTTGGCCAGTTTAAGTAGAATTTAAATTGTTTGTTTTTGTGGCTCGAACTGCTGACGATTGACTGGGCCGTTGCCCACTTGATGAGTTTGTGTTGGTTAACATGATATTTAAGTTCTGGCCAACTTCTAATTAACACATGCAACTTTGCCAGCCAAGGTTTTCCGTTTGGAGTGGCGGCTCATTAGCCGCCATTTGAATTTCCATTTCGTTTGCTCAATTTCATAAGCAATTGTGCGCGTTTGCTTGTTGGCTGCCTGGGTCTCAATGTATGCACCACAAGCCATGCTAATATATGCCACATACACACACCCACACCCACACACACACGCACTTACTCTCACATTTATGAATTTCAAATAGCGCAAACGAAGTTGCAGCTGCGGAGCACAAAAGTATGCAACACAAAAGCATGCAAAGTTGCCTACATTTTATCCACTTTTTCCCCTTTTTCCGTTTTGCGCTCCACTCGCTCGATTTGCACAACGCTTGTGCACAACTTTGAGCAACCACAACCATTTTTTTTTAAGCCCGGCTAGGCAAGACAAAGCTAAATCCAAGCACTTTTTCCCACTTCGAAATCCGTAAGCCCTTGTGCAGATGTCTTATATTCTTCAGGGCATAGATAGATAGGAACCAGTTCGGAACCACATAACACGTAATACGCATCATTCTACCAAAAATAAAAAATAATTTGATAAGAAAGATTCCTGATTAAAAAATGTTTATTCAAGTACTAAAAATACATAACAAAGTAAAACCAATTATTACAGACAGTTGCGAAATTGTAATAACTACCAGAATAAATAAATTCAAATCAAGCTCAAATTTAATTTAATTGTATTCTAGGAGCCCATATAAAGTTAATTATTTTCTCTGGTAATCAACAAATTATATTGAATCCACAGCTGAATGCAATAGTGGACTGTGTCAAAAATTTTTAATTAAGTAAAATTGTAACCTTGTTACATTTCAATAAATAAATAATTTAAATATAAAAAATATTTAAAAATTATTTAAAAATCCAATAATTTATTATGTTAATAAAATTATGCTGCAAATCCATGCCATGAACAATCTTTACCAACAACTTACACGTAACAAGACTTTACAATCATTTGCTTGCTTAGTATTGCAGAATATAATATATGTAATATAAGCTAACAAAAACTAACACTAGGAATTTGTCAAAAATATATTTATTCATAATTTATTAGATGTTATTTGTCTGCTGAGGTTATGGATATAGAATAGATTTTCAATACCGTTTGATCAAATTTAAATATATTTGTATTATATTTGAGTGTGGTACATTAAATTAAGTGATTTACTTGTAGTACTAGGAGATATATCTCCAACTTGAATATTCGAAAAATAATGTGTTAGTTTTCAATATGTAGAGCCTTTTTATATTAGCAAAACCTATGCCGCTGGCAAGCGTCTTTACAGAGCGATTGTACCCACGGAAACTTGCAGAAAGTCATGCATAAAAACTGAATCAGTGCTTGACTTGAAGTAGCATTAGCCTGATTTTCAGTACAGGCCACGTTTGTGCAGACTGCATTGAGGCGAGAAATGTAGGAGAAGTTTCAAGTAATCCGTATGTTGTTCGTGATTGCATCATAAATCCATTTGCCAGCCCCTAATTTCACAGCGGGCACTCAACGGTGCGGTCAGACCAAATTGTCAAGTGGCTGATTAGTCTTTAATTGGCGGCCTTTTGGTAATTTAGACCGGCGACTGGCGAGCGGCAACAATTCGACCTTTGCCCTAAAAGCTAATACGCACAAATTTGTGTTCTGGGACGAAAGTAATTACACGGCTTGGTTGCAGCCCTCGGCTAGTGTCCATTCAATTTGCGCCCCTTCTTAGGGGAAAGGGTGTTGACGGTTTGTGCTAATTTCCGGTGCTCATATTTGGCAGACGGTCACGCCCATTTACGCAGCAACATCAGCAGCAGCAATAGGAGCAGCATCAGGAGCAACAAACAGTTCCAATTGCATTACATCCTGTCTGGGAGTGAAAGCAATTCAATTCAGCAATTGCAGTCTCGACGGTACAACGACAACGACAACATCAGCAACAACAACCATAAAATAGCCACAACAGCGACTCGGCCATTGCTGTAAAACAACAATTGAAAACAGAAGCAACCACCGACTTGTAAACATACTAAATCTATTATCCTGCCAAATTGACAAAACCCGATTCTTTATTTGCCCTTCTCTCAATCACGTTCATATGCAATCTATTAGGGGTACTCACAACTAAAAAACATTACTTATACACTACAAAGACTACAAAGTTAGAGAGAGTTTTTTGCAATGATTGTCTATGCAATTGGGATTAATGCAGCTATCCTCGCAGACATTGGAATATATTCTAAATATCACTTAATACATCAGTTAATTTTCCAGGTAGACTACTGATGACCTTTTCAGAAGATTTTTTTTCATAAACCTTAGCAGTACTCAAATAATGTTTATTATACTATTGGACAAGTAAGTGTGTCCAGCTAGGAGATACCCTGAACACAGCTGGGAGCTGTCGTCACATACATTTAAAAACCTTTACATACACTAAAATCACACATGCATAATCAAAAGCTGACTGCTGTGCATTTTGCTCTCAGCAGATGTGTTCGGCCCCCATGCTCAAAAAACCGGGTAAAAAAACACGGTCAAAAACCGTTAAATATCGATAATAAGAGATTGGGGCGGATAATCCATCATGGTATACACGAACTTACAAATTCCAAGCACAGCTCTTTCTGCCTGTTACATACATTTGCACAAAATCATTTTACCCTTTTTACCCATTTTGAATGTGTTCAGGGTATAAATATATTACTATACTGCTGAGTGCATAAGTTTCACAATTTATTGAAAATTAAATTTATATAGAAAACAAGAAAAAAAGTATGGAAAAAGTTAAATATTCTTGAAATAGAAGCCAACCAAATCTGTCTCTAGCTCTGATAATATTAAGGATATCTTTAAAATAACGAAATAATCAATAATTATTGAGAATCTATAATTTGATCTAGGTAATGGAGAACAACAAATTTGTTGTAACAATTTGTTTTTATTCAAACATGGAACGGCTGTTAATTCTGGAGTCAGATACCTATTTTTGTCAGTAAATATACATAGTATTTTCACAACTTTTTTATATTTCTCGATATTGCTCATTAAATTATACATATCTTTTCGATACCCAGTAATCGTGAATAACCCTAATGGCTGCAACGCGGTCAGCCACAACGCATTGAGCTACCATGACTATCCAGCCAAGCCCATTCAGCCAGTCGCTGTCCTACTCCACAGCCACGGGCGTAAGTGTTTGCTGCAATCAGTTATGACCCAACAACAGCAGCAGCAACAGTGACAGCAACAGCAACAACAAAGTCTGTGCAACAAGATTTCCCCTTTTGGCCAGCCAGTTCCTGTGGCGATTGTCAACAGCGCAGTTTTTGCGCTCGCTGCACCGTGGGGACGAGTGGAAGCGACGCATCGTGTCGCTCGCTGCACTGGCTCCATAAATCTGAACAAATTGGCAACACTCTGTGGGCTGCATTAAAAAAATATTTTATAAAAGAGCAAAAGTAAATAAATATACAACGACCGACGCCACCGACACAGCATATGTTGCCAGTCAGCCACACACACCCCGACCGCGACCCCGACCCCTTCGTCTCAGTCTCTCTATCTCCCTTTTTCTGAATTTTTCAACAGCTGCTTGTTTATTTATGCTTGTAACGTTTATAAATCGCTTGGCCGAAAGTACAAAAAAGCCAAGAAGACGCTGAAGCAGAGCAGGAGCAGCAAAAGAAGCGAATGAAAAGCACAAAGCGCAGCCTGAGACTGACCCAAAGGTGGGGCGTACAACGTGGCGTATGCTTGTTGTCCGCAATTAAGTTATCACGGCTGCTGCTATCTCTCTCTCGCTCTCTCTCTCTCTCTACACACGCACACACAACACGCGTAACTTTATAAATCAGCCCACTAACCGCATCGAATGCCGCCCGTTGCCTGTTGATGACCTTATTACGCTTAACTTGTCGCCCCACCGCAAAGTGGTGTCAGTGGTTTTAATATTTAAACGGCGACCAGCTGCAGCTTCAACTTGCCGTAGATTAGGCCACTGATTTGCTTGAGCTATGCCAATCCCGCCAACCTATCTACGCCCGTCGCACAATCGAATGCTGCGCAAATATTTGTGCACACTCGGCGATATTTCATTTGGCTCGCATAAACTCATAAATCTCCGTGCCTGGGCAGACGAAAGTTATTTGGCCTGGACCCTACCTGGGCGGATGAGCGACCACAGTAAGAAATCGTTAGACTGACAAACAGACATCAACATCAGCCACAGACAGCAGCAGCAGCGGCAGCAACTGGCGCCAAAATCAATATTTTCATCCGAATGAAAAATGACCTGCAGCGTGTCGAAGCAGTTGTCCAAAATGGACAGCTACAAAACCACTTGGGTAGCTGTAAGCCGAATGAAGTGACTCCCATCCTGAAGGATTGATGCCAGCTTTAGAGTGATTAGCGTAAATAACTTGCTTTCCCCCACAAGGACAAGGACAACAACAACAACTACTACTACTACAGGGAGTTTCAAGGCGAGCAAGGCGAGAAAATTTGCAAACGTCGCATAATTGATTAAACATTGAAAACGAACGACTTAATCAAGTGCGTGCCACGTGGCGTATACGCGATGTGAGCACACATTTACGAGTCTATGCAGACGAGCGCAAACGAAGATGCCAATGAAGCACACTACAATCCAGATGAACCAGATGATGATCACGATGATGATGAACAAAAACAGCAATAACGGCAGCAACAACGGCAAATAAAGCTGAAAGAAAAACAAAGACACCAATCAGCAGCAAAAATAGCACTGCTAAGAAAAAAACCAAAATAAAAACAAAAAAGAAAGAACAGTAGAATCTTTATAGATGTGGCAGATATGCCATGTCTTAATCAAGACAAAAGTCCCTTGACTTTATCAAATACTTCGTAACGTTTGAGAATTGCGAAGGAACTAATAAAAGTATTCTTAGACTTTACATACGTAGAAACTGGAAAATTCGATTGATTTGGACGCCATGAAATCACAGGGATAAGTACACTGTAACTGGTACATCCTTACAATCATTTCATTAGAAGTTGTCTTCTTAGCTCTGGAGCTAGCATGGCAGAAACTGCAGGAAGTGTATCTGGAGAATTATGACCAATTATAAGCTGATTTCAGGAACTACTAAGTAAGTATTGCGTACGTACATTTTTATAAATATTACAGAGCCACATTCATTTATTCAGCATTTTTCCATTATTTTTTTACTTCATGAGTAACGTTTTTAAATATTATACCATAGTATATACAATGATAGCTACTGTGAAAAGTGTGCTTTTTAAAGCAGCTGAGGTTGTAAATTAATCAGTCAATTAGTCAACCAGCACAAAGAGTTTTACTTATATACATTTAAATCAGAAACTATTTGACAAATAAAGAATATTGGCTGCTGGCATAAAGAAAGAATATATTACAACTATGCAAATGATACAAAAGGAAAATTGCATTTGTCAGTGAAAATTATTTGACATTTTTTTGCGCATTTTTAAAACTTCTAAAAATGTGGAAATATGAACATCATTTTCTGTGTAATTCTCACATTTAAATATTTTCACAATTATTGATTTAGTGTACATATTTAGTATTTTTTACTTTCTTTTTAATCGTTATTATGAATTATAAAAAACTGTCACTATTACAGGTAATATTAATTGATTACTACTTTTTATACCATGAACCCATTGAAAATGGGTAAAAAGGATATAATGCAAATGTATGTAACAGGCAGATGGAGGCATCACCGAACCTATGAATTTAATTCATATATTCTTGTTTATTTATATATTCACAAGACTAGTCAATGAAGTCCTGTCCGTCTGTATGTCCAATCATTTGTATGATTATCTGTCAAATGCAAGTACACCGTCTGGTTATAGACAACAAAATTAAAAGGTTATATATTTGATGCACTGTTCTGAAAATAAAGAATTGTTTGAAAATAACAGCAAGTATTTAATGAACTTTTATTATTCCACTTTAAACCATTTTAAAATTTCTTCACTTACAAGTATATGTTCATATTATCTATATAACTGACAAACAAATATTTTGCTTGGTTTTGACAAATTTTAATTTTGTACTCATTCGCCAAACGTGTTGAGATTTTTCGTATAAAAGTACTTCAATTGATATCGAAAATCTGGATATTCTGGAGACTCTAAATACAAATATGGTATTAAGGGAGTTTTTCGGAGATAAGCAAGAAAATTCTTTGAAGTTAATTCAAAATAGATCCTTACAATAGAAATCGAAAACATTTTTTGTTGATAACACATTGTCGTTCCAAGGCTTTCGCAGTTTTATGTACTCTTTCATTGCATTTCTCCAACGATTAATTGCCCTGTAAGGGCATCACAACTTCGATATATCGAGGATGGAAAGTTATGCATTGTTTTTGTTTCTACTGCCTACATCCTCTTCTGGTTCTCATTGTTGTTGTTGTTGTAGGCACTCTGCTACGTGACACTGACATGGATTTTCAAGTTGTTTGTCGTATGTGTCACTGCCTGCGGATGTCCTCAATGTAGCTACTGCCTTGTGCTCTGCTGCTTAGGCTCATACGCAGCCACCACCTAAGGTCGGTTCGTGCCGCGCCCTAAAACCTACTTGCACTTTGTCAATTCGTAAATCTTTTTATATGTCATTCTTTTGGGCACCGTCGCCTTCGTCGTCGCCATCATCAAAGGCAACAACTTTGGAAAACTAACTCGGCAAATGTTGAGACAGCAGCTGTAGGCAGTCGATGGCAGGGCCCCAGCCCAAGCAACCATTTGACAATTGTGCGAGTTAACTTTGATGAATTCAATTATTCGAGCACGACATGTTCGCCATCTCTATCCGCCAGCCTATCGCCATCTCTCTCGGCGTGTGCACGGGGCACGTGTTTGTCTTTGCTGTCGTTCAATGAGTTTATTGTCGTTGTGCTTAGCGGGAATTGAAATTCCCCCATGGGCCGGCCCTGCCGCTGCGTGTCCCTGCGCCTCAATCTGTAAAGTGGATTTATTTCGCCGAAATCGAAAGTTGACTGCTCCGTCCTACGACATGCTCACCATCCCACCCGAATTCCCACTAAGCTCTTTGTTGTCGTAAAATCTTTGTTTGCGTGTATGTGTAGAACATTAAAGGATTTATCAATTTACGCAACGCAACGCAACTTAGGTAGGCAGTGATTTTTTTCTGCTCGCCAGATTTGTGCCTTATCATAGTTGTTCACAACAAGTGATTGATTAAACTGTTGACTTCTGAAGGAAATCCGTTCTGGAAATCAATGCAGAAGAGTATTTTTGGATCAAATACATTTCATTAATTTTGGTTCGTTATCCGTACTTGTTTCAATGCGAAGAAAAATCTGACCCAATAAGATCCCAATACGAAACAACGATAGCCTTTTTTAATTTTTTATATATTTATTATTATGTTTTATAATTTTTACTTTATATCTAATTTTTGACATATTAATTATGATAGTAATTTAAGTCTACCTACCTTAGACTTTTGTTTTGATCATTTAATGGGTACAAATGCATTGGGGGTATATTAAATTTATTTAATATCTAAAATATATATTATCTAATATAGTGCCGATTAAAATGCGCTAAAATGGCTGTTAAGTCTCTTAACATTTATTTTCTTAAAAACTACATACAGTTTTTCATTGTGAATAACGAAATGTATAATTCTACATAGCTCTAAATATGTGTAGTAAATGGCTAAATAATAATTTGATTTATTACGTGTTCCAGTAAACGTTAAGTCATAGTTTGCCAGTATACTCCTCGTTCAACCAATTATCGACTCGAATTTGTCGATAGAGTAACGTCATCGATTCCATACTACAAGGATGAAAAATTATATTTTTTATAGTAAATATTAAGCAAAAATAAATATAATGCATCTCTACATACGTATGTGTTGACCAGTGTCTTTTTCCACATAAAAGACTCAATACGAAGTCCCAGTGAAGGAATTGCTTCTTTAGTGTCCTCTTTTCGCATAGATTGCAGCCTTTCATTCATTGTAACACTCGCATCTGAACAAATAGAAAATAATATTCAATATAGAAATGTTTGTAATATATATAATGTATGTATCAACTTATACATACATATGTATGTAACAATAAATTATTTTTTCAATAATTTAATATTTTTACTTACCTTGTATATATTAATACTCAAACGCCGCCTCTACATTTAATTGTAGAGAGTAAAATTGTCTCTCTCACAAAAATCAACTCAACTAAATCGACTTCAAATAAGAATTGCATACTTAATCTTAGAATTTCTGGGATTTATTGGACGAATCAGTCCCGACTCATACTCGATTCTATAATATTAGTATGAATTGTTGTAGTAAGAATCGTCGGAAAAGTACAAATTTAACTATTTTAAACTTACTTCAATACGGCAATTATATTTTATGTGTAGGTTAAAAAATATTTAAAAAGTTCTTAGTAATCACAGGGTTGGGAGTTGTCTTTCAATCTAATTCAAACTCAATTAATGTCATGGTAATATCGGTTGGGCTTAAATAAATAAAATGATAAATTTCTATTTCAATTTTTTACAAGTGTTTTTTTTTTTTTTTGGTGGGTTAAATTCTGTTCTTCTCATTTTCAAGTTTATTGTTGCTTTGAGCGTTTAGTATTAAATATTTTATACTGATCTTTTTTTATTTTGGTGCTCACAAACTATTTAAAATAAATCAGTTAGATTAAAATTTTAAGAAATAATTTGATTCGCATAATGGCTAAATTTTTCCAATCATCGAGTTGCATTCCAAAGGAAGAACGAAGAATCAGTGCGATTCTGAAATATTCCGAAACAGCGCATGCAAAGGGCTAACGGCAATAGGAAAAGATAAAACATAATCAATTTGTTTTAGTTGTTAGGTTTAACAATTATTATTATTTTTTTTTTGCGGCGGTTGCATTTGAATTTTGTGTGATTTGATTATTTGCCTGGCAGCTGTCTGATTTATTCATTCAATAATGTGCGGAACACACACACGGCCAGCTGTATTGCAGTCGTATATTGTGCTGTGCGTCATTTTCTACAAAATAAATTGTTTTCTGTTTTCAGCATTAATTTAATAGCTGTGTTGTTGTTGTTGTTGTTATTGTTATTATTGCATCCTGACTGACCGATCAGCTCTGCCAGCTTTTATGATTATTACAATTGGTATTGTTGTTGTTCCTGTTGGTGTTGTTGTTGGTTACATTTGTAATTTCTCGTTCGAAGCAATATATGAAATCGTTTAATTACAATTGAAGCGGTTTATGCATTTATGTGGTCATTTGCATTGCATACCGCTGATGTATTTAATTCTGATGCTGATGCTGAAATGCAGCTGATGTCAAGTGCATTTTTTGGGTTTCCGATGGCTGCAGCGATTTCTTTAAAGTGTCGGCCATAAAAGCGTAAAACGAACCGCAACTAAAGCCGCATAAATCAGTTGGCCATAATCGTTATCGCTGGCCCACTCGCATTTCCCGTTTAGCAATTTTTATGCATTTTACTGTTCATAATAAAGCATTAAATGTACGAGAATTTTGGCCAGAGTTGTTTGCTGCCTCGCTTTTGCCATTTTGCTGGTTTTCTGGCTGTTAACCATTTTGTTGCCGCCATAAAGAGTGACCAACTTCCCAAATTTTGTTGGTGACAGCCGCAGAAAGCAATTTTACCATTTGCATTTCAGCTGCTCGTTTGCTTATGGCCATTGTGTGTTTAGAATTTCAGTTGGCCTCTGAATAAAGTGTCCGTAGAGGGCATAAACGTCAATTGACCAACAGGAAATCTGGGAGTATAATGAAACCAAGTACCCATGATAGAAGAACATATGCGCTAAGGAAGAATGAAAATATCATTAAACAAGTAAGACTACTCTAGTTGGCAGTGCCCGACTTCCACATACCCTGTATACTTCTCTGCATATATTTTATTTTTTTTATTTTGTAGATACATACACGCATACTGAACACACACACATACAGCGACTGTGCTTCTTCTTGCAACAAGTTAGAACATTGCAGTCGGGTGTAACCGACAGCGCAGTATTGCAATCGAAAGCGGGTATAAAAAAAGTATATCAGACCATGAGGGACAAAAACACTATTATTCAGGTCAAGTAAAAAAGTACTGAGATACTGATCTTGAAAGAGTTACAAAAATATGATAGAAATACTCAGTATTTATTTACTTACATGAACTAGCTTTAAATTAAAATTTTAAAGCCAACTGTTGTGAAGACAAGCTATAGCTGCCAATACCTTAAGCTCGCGAAATGAGTATAAATATTCAGTATTAAATAATAAATTATGCAGGAGACATAAATGACATGTGACTAATAAAAAAAAATATCTAATATGTGACGATCCTTTGAGGAAATGATTGGATATGTAATATTTTCTTGAGCTCAGCAAATTTTTTAATTTTGCCTAGAAAGAAATGTAAATAAAGAAAACCTAATTTAAAGCTGTGAATGATGGCATAACAATTACTCTCTTGAGCTCTTAGTTGGCCAATTAAATTCAAATTCATAATTTATAAGCTGCTAATTTAACGGCTGTGCGCACTGAGCAGAAATAATGACAACAACAACAATTGATATGCTGAATTAATGACAAGTAACAGGATAATGATTTCAGCACGAACTCCTACAAGCAACAGTCAGCAAAAGGACATTTCTTGGCGCTGCTCAAGTCCTAGCCCCACCCCAAGGCCCAGGCCCCGAAGTGATCCCAGTCTGAGCCTTTCCAAGTTCCTGGCACATTTATAGATTATTTGCTTTGAACATTTGTTTACAGAGCGCCAATGTCCTGAGCACGAAATGTAAATATGCATGCAAAATTAGTGATTTGTCAAAAATGTGTACAACAAATGCGTCCGACTGTCCGACTTTATAAATAAGTGAAATAATATTGGCAAAATCTATTTGATTATGTACAATTTATAATTGAGGCTCATCCTTTTAGTAGATCACGTGCGTTTGCCTCTCAGGCTGTTGCCAGGACATGATTTTCATATCACATTTGAATTTAGATTTTGATTTGTGTTTGCCATGCGTAATTGCGCATCGGAAGTGCCGGCTGTCCCATTAATGATGCTGTCCATGCATTTGCACTCTCACATTGTGTAGCTCTTTAGTTGCTTATTGTTTGATTTTGGGCAGCTGCACAGAGTGGGGCGCACTGGCGCCATCTGTCATGCAAAAGCAGCAACTCCAGTGCAAACAAAAGCTTACACTTTAAAGCTCTAAGTGTCGCCTAGCTTTTTACTATAAAAGCTTTCGTTAGCTTACAACCCCCACATAGGCTACGTCCTTGCCGGACTGAATCCAAAAACCCTCACACCCATATGCGCGTATACGAGTAGTCGTTTCCATTGTCATTGAGAAATTTCCGTTGCAACACGCATGCCCCGAAACTTTTCAAATTATGGGTCCTTTAGTGCCGAAACATGTGGCTGCATATCAGATGTTTTGTATAAATGAGAGAACCAAAGAGAAAGGGAGAACTTGTGAGAGAGCTTCTGGAGTTTTTGAGTTAGTTTGCCTCAAATTTTCAAATTAATTTATTGTTTTAATTGCAATTCCATTTCTTATGTTTTTTATTAATGGAAATATTCCAATTAAAATATTTAATTTAATAATAATATTTAATTATAATAATTATAATATTTAATTATAATAATAAGTATTAAGTAAAATCAACAAATAATCAAAGTAGGAAAAAATTAACAGATATTTATTTGAAAAACCAAATTTTTGCTATGTGAAATGAATTTTAAAAATATAAATCCGTAAAGAAATATTTGAAATAATTACTTTTTTCTATCTGAAATACATTTTATAATGATGTGATTTGGACTTTAAAAAAAAAAGGGACAAATAAAATAAACTGAATTATATCGGTTGGAATTTGACATTTAATTTTATTTTTGCGCTTAACGTAAAAAAGTAATATATACAGGCTTAAATCACAGTTGATGATTTCAGACATTTCATCCGCCCAGTGCTTACAAAAGTCTACACTCTCTTTCAAAGCTCTGCTCCGGTCTACACAGCCGCGTCGCCCACCCGCTGGCCACCAGCGCAAAATCGATGCCTGACCCGGTTCGCTCTCTTGCTGACAACTGAAAGACGACTGAGGGCTTTTTCCTCGCAGCTCCTTGGCTGTGTAGTCCAAAACGCGAATGAACATCGACCGTGGAAGTTGACTGCAAGTAAAAAGCGCTGCACTGAAG
The DNA here is from genome assembly GCA_035041545.1 of Drosophila colorata. Taxonomy (NCBI): domain Eukaryota; kingdom Metazoa; phylum Arthropoda; class Insecta; order Diptera; family Drosophilidae; genus Drosophila; species Drosophila colorata. The sequence goes on from JAWNLD010000678.1 coordinate 6,705,262, forward strand.
GTGAATGAATAAAAAAAATCCAATCCTATAAAGTGTGCAGAGCCAAACGACATATAAAAGTAACAAAATCCATGAAAATTATTTGTAAGAGTGTTAAAAATATAATTGGAATAATTGAAGTATTTGAATTATCTGTCAATTGAGCTATTACATAAAGCGAAATCAAACCGAAAGGCCCGAAAAGTGTTGTGCGTGTGCCTATGTATATGTGTGTGTCTCTCTCTAAGTGTGTGTGGGTGTGTGTGTGCTGGCACGCGCTGTGCTAAAAAGCTGAACATTTTTTGTGTATCAGAATTTTGCAGTTGCCTAAGCAAATTCATTTGCGCAAGCTGAAAAGTTTACAACAATAGTTTGAGAATCGAAAAGCGCAGCAAGAAAATTGTGAACGGTGAAATGAAAATTCAACTGAAAGTGAAATGGCACAAATATTGATTTTTCCACATGATTTTATGCGTTGTGACCCACTGAGAAAATTCTGCTGCAGAAATCAACATTAATAAAATTTTAAAAAGTTGCACATTGAGCTAAAAGTTTAAAAATATTATGACAACTTAATAAAATAAAATCCGAAAATTGTGTGTGTTTGTGGGTGTGTGTTAGCGACAAGAGAAAAGCTCAACAAAAGAAAACGGTTGTAAGAAAATCTCTATCCTGAATTTGCTTTCAACAACGTCTTCGTGCCCAGCAGAAACAGCAAAAGCGAATTTTCCCTTCCCCTTCTACACGCACATGCACACAACCAGCAGCAGCACACACTCTCACACACACAAACACAGACACATAACGAGCAGTGCGATTCGCTCTATCAATATTTACGCATACCATTGTATATTTAATATTACGTATACGCTCTGTTTTCTGTTTTCTCTCCCTCTCTCGCCCGCTCTCTTTCGCCCGTTTATGGCTCACGCTGTTTGCGTTGCGCTTCCCGTCTGGCATAATATACACAAAAATACAACCACGCGTTAAACAACAAAACATTCGCCTAAATTCGCAATCGTCCTCCCACTTGCCAATCGTTAATCGTCAATCGCATATCGTTAATCGCTAATCGAAAATCGATAACAGAAGTGTTCAAAATACATGTGAGACTAGCGCTACGCAAAGGCCTCACTAGCCAAGCAGCACAACACACATTTAGCCCCCTCACATCATTCACATGATTCGTCTGCCTGCAGCCCGAGCCTGAGACCATTTTGAGCCTTCCGCCCTCCTGCCGGATCAACGTTTACGCTTCGTTAAACGTTGCTCAAGACCCATCAACAAGGAACAACAACAGAAGCAACAGAAATCAACGTTAACTTCTATTAACAATAAACAATTTGGCTCTGCGCCTAATACAAACATTGGCAACATTGTCTAAATAAAAGGTATATATGATTAAGAGCTTACCAAAAATATACAGCATGCTTATTGGCGCGTTAAAACAGCATTATTTGTTTAATTTTTTTTTTATATTAGATGTTTATTATTAACAAGAATACTATGACATATTATTTGGCAACTTAAGTTAGTTATATATAAAACAGTATAAAGTAACAATAACAACTAGAAATGTTAACTATTAGCCATAGGTAAATATTAAAAATATAATATACATAAGGTACATTAAAACATTTTCTATTTTCGTATCGATTGAAGACATTTCATTTTTGAGTTTTCAAAATCAATTTATAAATAATTTTCACATACTCCAAATAGTGTACATAGACATCACATGTTTTTGTAATTCAAGATAATAAATCAGTAAACGTATCAGTTGACTTACATCATTTTTACTCTAGTTAACATTTCTGAAAAGTTATAAATAGCCCTAATATAAACGCCCTTATAACTGGACAAATTGGGTTACAAAGATAATAAGCTTTTAATCTCCGCTCCTTTCGACGCTCGAGATAATCTACCTGCCTGTCCTTCAGACTATAATAAGGGCCAGCTGAACCTCATTAAGCATCTCTTTGTTTCCAGACTCTTTGTGTATCTGAGCCAAAAAAACAACATAAAATATGTACGCAAAAAAAAATTAAGAAAATCAAGACAAGGAGAAGAAGAAGAAGTTGTGGGCGCTAAGCGTTTATTTTATTAGCACGAATTATGTGTGAGGCTCCCTTACGAAAAGCATATAAAAACCCTACATAATTGCCAATAATCAAGTTGGCGCTGCGGCCAAAGCAAACACACACACATGCATATATAAGCTAACAGAGAGTGACATTTATATATATATATATATATACACGCACACACGCAGATGGGTTTTGTGCGTACAGATAGAGTTTGTGCGTACTTTTGACCCCTTACGCCCATGCCAAAAATCTTTAAAATAATTTCGCTTCAAAAAACGTGGGACGTGTGTGTGTGTGAGTTTGGGGGCGTGCAACTGCAGCTTTTACAGATTGCATCAAAATACCAAAATGATGATAGCATTCTATGAAATGTTGGGCATTGAAAGCGAAAAGCATAATGATGTGGAAAATTAGTTTTCTTTTGGCCATCATCATAATCATCATCGCCTCTGGGAGACTGTCGCCTTAGCAATCTTAACTTGGTTAGCCGTTCGTCTGGTTTTCTTCCTTCCTTTCTTTTTTTTGCGCTTACCTACCCACGGCTTTTCACTTATTTGTTGCCTTCTCTGGGTTATGTGCGCAGAAAGCGCAGAGAGAGAAGGCCAGAGATAGGGACAGCGAGACATAGAGAGAGAGAGAGAGTGGAAGAGAGTGAGAGAAAGCAAAACACATGTCTCTCTCTTTTTGTGTGCGCTCTTCAAAAGTTTAACCGTTTCCTGCTCAGCGACTATCAGGAATTGAAGAAGCTTAACAATTAATGGCTGAGCTTCAATGAGGGTCGCCTTCCTGTTTTCCTCTTTTTCATAACACCCCCGCAAAAAAAAACACTTAATTCTATTTCTATTACATGCCAGCGTCATGTTTGTGTTTTTGTTGTTTTTGTTGTTGCAGGTGGAATATTTGACAGTGCTTTGTGTCTGGGCCAGAGCTTAATTTGTTTTGACAGCCTGATTGTCAGTTCTTGACGTTGGCCTGCAATTTGCCTGTCGCTGGGTAACAAAAACTGCCTCGGCTATCTGCCTCATTCACTTATCTTGCCGCTGCATGTTTTATGAAGTCAATTTATCTTATCGCTAAATGAACTTGTCCCTTATCTAAATGACAACCAATTGTTGCTATTTTTAGCTTGCCTTCTCGCAGGAGCACTGCAGCTGGTCCTCTGAGCTCTCCGGAAACGGTTGTAACAGCCTGTGATTTAATATTGATATTGAACCCACGGGCAAAACCCTTCTATTAATAGCCAAATGCTAGCAAAGGTCGCATTATAAATAGTGTATTTTCCATGATTTGTGCAAAGGTGGAAACTCCCCGAAGCACTCCTAAACTCTCCTAATGTGAAAATAACTGTTATTACATCACAACTACAAAATTTTGACTACAAATTTTTGGCAGTTTTAGTTTAATACGACTTAAGAACGATTTCTCATTCAATCAATATAACTTTATATTGATATAGTTCACAAACAGGTTTGACTCTAAAACACCTTTTTAATTATTTTGTCTATAATTCTCAAACAGTTTTACCCTAGGATGATGTTGATCATATTACTCAGCTCTAGATTGTACAAAACCAACCAAAACACTGGTCACTTAAAACAAGCCCCGTTATATACATAAAACCAACACCTAGTCAACATGCTGGCCAAAAATTTGTCATTCATTTTACCGAGTGACAGTTAAAACTGCGTAATTTTTTACACAAATGCCCCAGACAAATGGGCACCAGGCACATCATAAAATTATACACACACACGCAGGCACACTTAGCTGACCTGTGTGTACTTAAGTAAAAAGAGACAGAGAGAGAGAGGGGGAGATAGCGAAAAGCACAAAAGCAGCGCTGGCAAAATGACAGAAATTGTTGTGGCTGCGCTCAAATGTATGCTACAATAGAGTGCATGCGTGTGTATATATGCGTGTGTGTGTGTGTGTGTGTGTGCATATGTGTGTGTGCTGCTGTTAAAAAGAAGTATCTAGTAGCTGCACGGTGCACTTGAAGCGCACACAACAACTATAAATCTTTGCGCTGCCTCTTTTGTTGCTGCTTTTATGACAGATTTTTCTGTTTTATGAAATTCGTTATTTAGCTTGTGATTTTCAGCATTAATAAAATATCACGTACGAAATTTTCCAGCTCCGAACTGTATTTTTATTTCTTGCCACTTTCTTGGGGAAATCGTCTTATGTTGCAGTTTTTTATTTTTGTTGCTGCGCTGCAGCATTAATATTTAATGTGTGTTCAAATAAAGTGAAGTGAAGAAAAAGAGCAACAAGCGAGACCACTCGCTAACACGCTCACACGAGATACTCTGTTACTTGGCCTTGTTTCATAAGGTGGAACACTTGCCCAATTCCAGAGAGATTTTTTGCATGTATTTTGCCAAAAAGGAGAGAGGTATCGCAAATTTAATAAATGTTGATGATGACCTACATTCTAAGCTTAGTTTCTTTAACTCGAATAATACCTGAGATTGACGAGCAAATACAGAAATAAAGAGTTTTTGGGACAACTTTACTATTCCCTTTTCACATTACCCGGATCATATTTCAGTTACCTCTACGAATTAGTTGTTGACCTTTCAAGTGCTTATGCGAATTTGCAAGACCTTTTAGTTAACTCATTCTTCAAATTTAACACTTTAAGCTTTAATACTGGCTGGGATCGGATACTAGATGCAATTAAAGCAATCAGATGAAGCTATTTATAAACTCATCAACCTCATGCTTCCTCCATTTTGATATCAATCAGGTCTTAATATTTTCTAACCTAATTGTCTGCCAAACTCAATTTCCACATCGAAACGCACTTAGCCCAACTTTGTCAGCTAAATGCCCATTCATGATGTTGATTTTCTTGGCTGCCTATTGCTAGAACGTGACGCCCTGACTTGGCAGCACTTGACTGTTGGGAACCGGGGCTCTGGGACTTTGGGCCGAGCATTTTAATTTATTGATTTTGGAAAAGATGTCGACTACATTTGTGCCACTGGCTGCTGCTGCTGCTGCTGCTGGGTTCCAGTGGCGCCACACTTGCCGCAGCTGCTTAAAGGCGTGGTCACAGGGCGCGTCGAGCATCTTCTGACGACTTCACATGGCTTAAATAAAGAAATTTTGGCAAAAAGCAAACAACCGCTTGGTGTGCACAGTAACTTATAATCCCAACGGAGCGTCCGCCGACAACGCTCCAAGCAGCATAGGCAGAGCATTTGTATTTAAATTGTCCCCGCATTTGCCGCCACAATTTAAATTCACGCATATTTATGAACAAAATCGCTAAAGGCTCTTTGTGTGTGTGTGTGTGGGTGTGCTTATTTGTGAGTGTATGTGTGTGTGTCTGGAGGCATACGTTGAGGTTTACGTTACCTTTGACGTCATTTACTTTGCAAACAACCGCAACAGCAGCTCAGCTCAGCTTCGTTAGAAGCAATTTACAGTCACTTTGGTCCTGAATTACGTATACGACATGCTACCAATGGCAGTTTTTAACTAACCGAATTTAAAGCTGTTTGTTTGATAAGTACAAAGAGTGAAAAAAGACAATTTAGCTAAGCATATACACAAATATATGAGTAAATAATGTGGTCCAAAGCTAGGGAAAATATTTTAATGGCCTAAAGCAGGCCTCTGATAAGGTAGCTTTATTTATGGTATACAGAGACCTTTATATTTATGACTGCATATTATAACACATTTATTACAAATGCGATTCCAAATTTCGGAGTTATGTATTTGATCGATTTTTATAATTTGTGGTGGCGTGTGTGGGTAAAAATCTTAACGCTTTATCTGAGCGAATACATATCCTAGCATTAATAACAGTGAAAATATTATATTGTCTAAAAATTGGCCACATTATCTTGGCACTAACTGCTGTAAATATATTTATATATTATATATATATAAATATATATATCTGATCTTAAAAGTAGCATGTCATTCGCCTTTTAATTTGTCAATTATTTTAGGCTTAGGCTTTCAGTTGCTCCCCACGCTCGTTCGCCACGCAGCTTACAGTCAATCAAAGAAATATGAAAGAAAATAAAAAGAATAATGCCAGCGCAACGCCCCTGACTTAAAGGTCAAAGGCTATTGCAGCGCCCACAAATGCTTTTAGAATAAACGCGGTTCAGTTGGGTTAAGGTAAACAGAACATGCTGTTGTGGCAAATAAAATGAATTTAATTAAAAACTGCGCATTTGAAATTAAAATGAAAAATGCAATGAAGAAAACAAAAGCAAACGATAAAAATAAAAAAAAACTGCGGGCAGAAGGGGTTTTATTATTAATGAATTAAATTAGAAAATAGAAAGAAATAAAAAGAAGTGAGAGGGGAACTACAGATGCCAGTTTTAATGAGTGTATGTGAATGCGTGTCTGTGTGAGAACGCAGATTACATGTATGCGTAAGGGTGTGTGCGGGAAAGCTGATTGCGAGTATGTGTGTGAAGGAGTGTGGGCGCATAAGTGTGTGTGTGCGTGTCCTTGGCCAGCTATCCAATACATATACTTTTACTTGATGCGGCAAGTAATTGTTAACACCCTCAGCACATTTCTAGTGTTTCCATGAATATACCGAGCCAAATTGCCAAGAACGTTTGTGGGATTTCTTCTCCGAACTTTGGCGTAGCTATTTTTAAACGATGACTGACAAATGAAATATACTATACCAAAAACTTTAACGGTTAAATCCGAACTCTCAAATATATTTTTATAGATAAAAGATCTTATTATTGTGTTTGAAAGGCAATTAAAAAAGGTATAAGTGGCAAGTTCTTAAGAAAATTATTAGAAAACTAAAATTCGCTCTTTTGTTAATATAAGATACAATTTGTAAATAAGTAGGCAAATACAGAAAGAACATAAGATACTTATTAAAAATACTTTCAATCACATAGAAAATTTGTTTAAACATCTAACAATACTTAAACATTTAATGCGAAACTAGTGATATTTCGATTCTCGAATATAAATACACTTGCAAATATCTATGTATATGTATGTATGTATATTTCTATTCAATATATTTAATATAGTACTCAGATTCTAGCAAATATAATGATATAATAATAATAAAATAATCAAATAGAATGCAACTAACAGTTTATTCAGTTTGTTTTAAGATATCTTCAAAAAACGATAGTAGATGTGTGAGTTGTCCGATTACGACATTTAAGTATTTAAAAGATAGACAAACAAGCAACCTTGAGCATATACATTGTATATGACAATGTAAAGATACTGCTAAATAATTTTCCAGGCTCTGTCCGGCAAATATATATTTTTTTCAATTTTCAAAATCGTTTTTCTTAAGAGCTTTAAGAATTGAATGGAATCAAAATCTAAAAAAAAAATCACGAACATTTTACTAATCCCAATCCTTAGAAGCTAGAGATTCAGAAAATATTTAAATTATTCCTCATGTCCATATCTCGCACTGTTTTTGAACTAGTTACCAAGCTTGGAAAGTGAATAGTGATTGTCGCGATTGAGATTAAACTTAATTCCCTTATTTATGTTGTTTACAGCTATAACCTCAGCGCAAAATGCCGCCAAATGCAAAATCGGAAACGGAGCCAGAACCGGCGCCTGTGTCAGGTGCTGAGCCGGCAACCGACTTGGAGACGACTAATCAGAAGGTGGAAGAAACGACACATCACTCCAAGTTTCGGGAACTGGAGCAGCAGGAGCAACAAGCAGCCGAGAGTCAAAGAATTGCACAAGTGGAAACCACATTAGCGCCAAAAACAACAACAGAGGCTGAAGGTGAGTCGTATAGGCCGCACAGCGTACCCTTACATAAAACACATATGTACATATATTAAATATAGAAGCTGCAACCACCTCCGTGCCGGTGATCAAAAAGATTGAGCATGCCGGCGAAGTGGTCACCGAGGCAATTGCTGAACGCACCGGGCTGCCGACTTGGGGCGTGGTGGCGATAATAATACTCGTATTCCTCGTCGTCTTTGGTATCATATTTTTCTGTGTGCGCAGATTCCTCAAGAAGCGAAGAACCAAAGATGGTAAGGGTAAGAAGGGTGTCGATATGAAATCGGTACAGTTATTGGGATCGGCATACAAAGAGAAAGTAAGTATCTGCAATGCCATCAAATCTTAGTAGTTATTGGGTTCTGGTATGCCATAGGTTCAGCCTGATATGGAGGAACTCACCGAAAATGCCGAAGAGGGTGACGAAGAGGACAAACAGAGCGAACAGAAGCTGGGGCGACTCAACTTTAAGGTAAGATTCGAACATTTCAATGTCAAAAGCTTCTTAATTCAATTTGCAAATAGCCTGCAACACGCTCTTAACTAACCCAACTTACCCAATACCAGATACAGTTAATGTCAGTGCACTGTCGTTGGTGTTTATTTGTTTATGATAAAGGAAACACCTGTCAAGCCCTGTAAAGTCAAATCGCGTCGAGAGTGCCAAATCGATGTACCTTATCAACAAAATAATTTGCCTAACTTAACTTTTTGGCTTGCTCACCACATTTCTAGTATTGGCCAAAATAAACATAAATGTTTCATACAATTTCATTTAGAAAATATTAATAAAACTATATTTATTAAAACTCAATTCAGACAAATTTGGTATACTTTTCTGTAGCATTGGTCGAAGTTCATAAAATCTCTTTTACAATATATTTTAAATATTTTTATAAAACTTAAATTAGGAAATATTTGACATTCACTTTATTTCAAATACTAATCATATCCAAAAAAAATAAAAAGAGAATGATGGAGCCAGGTATAACCGCAATCAACGCAATACTCGTTCTCAGAGTAATAACAACCAAAAATTATTTGTACAGACAAAAATGCAGAATCAGTTTGGAGGATTAATCATGGCCAAAATGCCAACACACATGAAAATCAGTTCAGTTTTGACAAAGTTATGGCAGTTTAAATATTGGTGCTATGGATCAACGAGCTTTACATGCCAAAATTTTTGTCAATTTTAATCTGTCTGCAAAAAGTTGGTGTCACTAGCTTTAAAATTGAGGGAGATACAGTACATACCGCTTATTTGCAACAGCGAAAATGCATTGAATGATATGTACATAAATAGGCAAACCAATAACGTTTTGCGCTTACAAATAAATGTTGCACGTCTTACATTGACAAAAATAACTTTTTTATTAATTAATAAATTAAAGTAACTTAAGTACATATTTCATGTAGAGTATATAAATATATACACATGCATATGCTTAAATAACTAACAAAGGAGATCTTCAAAGTTTGACATAAGTAGTCTTTCACATTTGAAACTAAACTAATCAAACTTACGTTACTTAAAAACAGTCTGACATTTATTTTTTGGTTCTTTAGATGTTCACTCTTTATAATGGCTTATCTTTGTCTAATTCATGTAATTCGTCCATTCTCATTGTTTTTAATGCGAGAAATTGTGCTTAAACCTATTTTAGTATTTTGCTATCTTTCTTTAGTTCGCAAATAATCGATTTTCATATAAACAATTACTTTTGTTCCTATAAAATACACTTGATACATCAAGCATTGCATTTATGAATTATTTCATATAAGCGGTGCACCATATAACCGATTTGTACTGTATATAGATTTTCACGAATGAAATCTTAACACTTTATCGAACGCTGGTATAAACAAGTATATACCAAGTTTCAAATCTCTAGCTTCAATGGCGGTGCAGAAAATTACGATCATAAGGACAGACGGAGGGAAAGACATTGTACAAACCCAATATACTTTTTTACAAAAACAAAGTCTGACATTGGCTGAAAATAAAACTTCAAGTTCAAATTATTGTTATAAGGACTCAATCAACTGTTTAAATGAAAAGGACAATTCCAGCTATCTAGCTGCACTTTCAAAGCTTTAAAGCAGTAGAGTTTACAGCAAGAAAATTAAAATGATTAATATGGAATAAATATTTATACTGAACCTTTTTTTTGTATAAAAAATGATTCGTCTGTTATATTGAAAAAATAATTTCAGTTTTCCTCAAAGAAAGTATTTGAAATAATAGTGAATGCAAAAATAATACAATTATTAAAAATCTATTGATAACATGCACTAAATTAGAATGTCGCACACAAAGTCCATAACACATTAATATATACTGAAATCATATGTTAACTTTGAACTAATATCGTTTGTTTTGTCTCTTTCTTCTTTATGGGAACGAATACCGCATATGCGGATATTATTCTATAATGTGTATATTGCAGCTTGAATACGATTTCAATTCGAACAGTTTGGCCGTGACCGTTATACAAGCCGAGGAGCTGCCCGCCCTGGACATGGGCGGTACCTCAGATCCCTATGTGAAGGTGTATCTGCTGCCCGACAAGAAGAAGAAATTCGAGACAAAGGTGCATCGCAAAACGTTGAGTCCTGTCTTCAACGAAACGTTCACATTTAAGGTAGGTTTCTGTTGTTCGATGAAGGATGCCTGCCAGGAGCTAGACATTGACCGTGCGTTCGCCTGCAGAGTTTACCCTATGCCGATGCCATGAACAAGACGCTCGTATTTGCCATATTTGACTTTGATCGTTTCTCGAAACACGACCAAATCGGCGAGGTGAAGGTGCCGCTCTGTACCATTGACTTGGCGCAAACCATTGAGGAATGGCGTGATCTGATCAGCGTTGAGGGTGAAGGTGGACAGGTATGTAGAGATTGGCCCATGGCAGCTGTCTCCGTATATACATATCTATGTTTATCTGGGGGTAAGGGCGGTTTATTTCTCGATGATGTTTCCACTCTATATGTATATGTACTTAACAAAACTAAATGTGCCTCTAAGTGTATATTATTTCAATTTTATTGATTTGATTTAACTTTGGATGAACCAACAACAACAACAACAACAGCTGTTGCTTACAATTTTATTTTGATATTTGGGTTTGTTTTAGTTGTCCCACAAAACAAGCCACAAACTACAGAAAACAGAAAACTCAAAGCGTGTGAATTTGTTGACTTATGTAATCTAGACATGCATACAGAGTATTCAGTGTGATCTGAGCTCTGAACTCCAGAAATTTTAGTCGAAATTGTGTGTTTTGTGTGTATGTAATTCGCATTTCCATAAAGACCAAATACTACCCAAACAGACCAACTTGATATTTGTGTTCTTAAGTAATTCAATTCTCATTTGAATAATGTGTCGGCTCCAGTAAAGTATTTACCCCAACTCTCACTCTCTGTCCATAAGTACAACAGAAACAAATTACAAAGACAACAACAAAGAACATCAAGAATAACATAAACAAAGATGAAACAATTGACAGACAGCAAAGTGCAAAACTTTTATTCAACTTTTACACACCCAGTTCAAAATGCAAAAATAAATAAAAACCTAATTTAAAAAAATATATATACTTATACATAAATGTCATATATAACAGTTGTAATGTTCCATTAAGCCCAATAACAAAACCAACAACAATAACAAAGACAACATGGAAAACAAGCAATTTTTTATCAACTTTCTTGGCAAAGTTAATGAAAGATTGCAAAAAAAAAACTGAATTTTATTTCATTGCACATTTTTCTATCTAATACTTGTAACTTTATGATTTTCTTAAAACGTTAACCAAACACAAAGTACAAAAAACTACAACTGAAAAATAAACTCTTCAATTTCTCTTTCTCCAATTCCCCCCTCAACAAATTGTTTTCAATACATACATATATATATTACAAAAAAAAACTTCTTGTTTTCTTGAACTTTTGTAGAAGGTAAATACAATGAAACAATACTTAAAGTTTAAAAAAAATACAAAAACCTAAAAAAAAATTTACAATTACAAACACTTTTGCATACTTGATTTGTTTAGTTTTTCTTTTTCCTATATAACTTGCCCTGGCTCTTTGTTCTGTCGCTCTTGTATACACTCCAACATTTCAATATATCAATATACTTACATAACTATAATTGAATAAAAATTTCTATGCATCGAACTACACACACACTCTGAATACTTGCCAACCCAACCTATTGTACTATATCCAAAATAATCAATCTTATTCAATATCCAATAAGAATTTAAGAGAATTGCGCCTGGTTCTTAAACTATCTCTTGTTATATCTGCATATTTTCTCGCATCATTAATATTGTAGTTGATGTTTTGTATTATTCTATCAAATTTTGTATATACTCGTACTCGAACTTAAGAACTTGTTTAGCATTTCGAAATGCAAATAATTACACTGCAATATTATTTTGTTGAGAGAATTTGTGGCATAAGATTATTGTAACGCAATCAGCATGGTCTAAAATATATTTATAAATTAGTATATATAAAATATATAACATTTCTCAAGGAAATTTTTCGAAATTTCTATAGCCCATATAGACATGCTGATAAACAAAATAAAAAAAAACCCAAACTTAAGACACAAAATTCCCACTCAACACCGCACACTTCCACCGTCTGCTAAATACACAATTTTCCCATTCTTTTTGCACTTTGATCGGAACTGTTTAAGGCGCCAAAAACTAAGCTCAACTAGCTAATTTGCATATAATTCTTAAAGTAGCGATAAACTTGTGCACCCAAAAAAACTCACTTATAAAATTAGTCATTTCAAATTGGTCAAATTAACTAAATGAATGCAATGCTAAGACAAGCAATACAAATACACTAACACACACTCACGCACACTGACACTCAGATACTTACACAACTCAACAAGCTCACAAAAACAAAAAAACAAAATCTGCTAATTGAATTTGCAAATATTGCGCCTGCGATTGCAAAATTACAATTTACAAAAAGTAAAGGGAATGAATCAAATGGTTTCGGAATGCCGAATATGTTATACACTTGCAGATAACGGTTTTTAATGTTTCTATATTCCCAAGTCATTTTTATTAATACTGTACTTTATGCCGATCAATATAAAAATACAATATAATATATACAAATAATTATGTTTTGTAAGAAGTAACTAAGAAACGAGACAGCAACAAAACAAAAAAGTGTAAGAAAGTAATCCAAATATGTTGAGTCACATACATTAATTTGGTTTTAATGTTTAAAACATGTATGTAATGTATAAAGATCGTAAAATAATTGGTTTATTTTGTTTATAAAAGGTTATCTGCAATGGTATAAAATAAAATGTATTATAAAACCTTTTTATAAACTATATAATAAGTAATTAGTTTAGCAACCGAAACACACTCGTACATAAATGTAACGTTCCAAGAAAAACCCAGCTGCATGTTCTTGCTTACAAACTATACTCTTCCGACTATATACTCTATAAATACATTTTTGCCACTAAGTATTAGTACTCGACACTAACACTTGACTACACCTAACAATAAACACACATAAACACGCGACAACTTGTAAACAATCAAATTCGTTGAAGCAAAACATTTTCTTTTTTCAAATTTGCCAACTCATTGAAATTCTAATGGAACTGCAATTGAAAAATCTTTAATATGCTCTTCATTTTTCTCTTTAATTATTTTGAACGTATCGCTAAAAATAACAAAACAAAACCAAAAACATTAAAAAAATCTATACAATCGTCTCAAAATTCACCAAATTGAAAAAACAAATTGAAACGAAAAAAAAAACAATATCAAAACTCTACTCTACTCGAACCAATTTGACTCATATCGATAACGACATCTGGAACCTTACTAAATTGCCTGGAAACATGTAAGTATCGAAAGTCTCCTTGTGAGAAAATTCATAATTATCGTTATTTGCTTTGGTTGTTGTCCTCATAAATGTGTTCAAGTTATTTTCGTTGTGTTTGTATTTCGTTCGATTACAATTAAATACAGAAAATTAAAAAAAAAATTATTTAATTAATATAACTTTAAAAACATGATTGTAAAAGTGTCAATAAATTTTGTTTTTATAAAGGAAAGTGTAAAAATGCTTTTTTGTCTTTTAATTACAAAAAAAAACTGTTGAGTTTTACATTACTTTATCGCTGTCTCGCCCGATTATTGTAAAATGCAATTATATATCTATATATTTATGATTTGCAACTTGTTTGTGTGCTGTAATGTTTAAGCAGAGCTTCGATGACAGTCAGAAACAGAAATTAAACAAATGAACAACAAATGTTTTTTGACTATGATTTCTTCGATTTCTAGTTTATTGCGCTTTGTGTTTTCGTCTATTTATTTTATATTTATTTTTATATTCTGGTCAGCATATACATAATTCACCCAACATTCGACAAATAAGTCTTGAGACATTTTGAAAGCCCATGCAAAGACAAAACTTTCAATTCAATAACTAAAATTCAAACTTAAATCTAAGTAGCGGTAAGTGACTACTCAAAAACTCTTTCTCTCTCTTTCTGCTCCTCTCTCTCACTCTGTTACTATATTACGCTCGCTCGCTCGCTCGCTCTCTATATAATTATTTTAATAACTACTCAAAGAACACATGTTTTATATAGTAAGAACTTAGTTTAAAACTATTCTAAAAAATCCCAGGTTAGTTTGTACAAATTGCTGGCTTTGGAGAAGTGTATTAAGCAATTGGCATTCAATTAGTGTATAACAGAAGATTGCTGAATCTAAAAAGAAATCGAAATCGAAATCGAAAACTGAAACTAAAACTTAAACCCAAACAAATGCAAGTGGTTCCAACCAACCCAGGGCTTATACATATTATTAAAGTACAGAACTTAGATTATGTGCAACTTTTTTCAATTGTAATATATAACTTATTACTCTGTAATGCCTTTCATGTACATATACATAATTAATATCCGATATTTTAGCTCGTACTCCTCAATCTCTCTGTCTCTCTCTACTTTTTTGATTTCTTAACTACTAAGTAATTTTTGAGGCCACGAGCCCGCATAGCTATCCAAAGAACTTAGCCAAACTGTACATAAAATACGAATCGGCTGTCTTTAATCTCAAAACTCTCTCTCAACTCACATATTCATTTTGGTTCCATTTAAAATAAAAATCAAAAATTATATCCGTTTTGCTTTTTGTGCCGTTGGTTTTGAGCTGGGTGACAAAATATATATGAGTAACAGTTCGAAAACAGTTTGTCTTTAAACACTGTGACCTGCACCTGTTTTGACCAGTAAGTTTATGTCTTCGAACAATAAGAAACAACAAGTATTTACTATAAACTTCCATATACAAACTCGTTAAACAACAACAACAAACAAACAACACGAAGACAAAAGTAAATAAGTTTGTTTTGTTTGTTCAGGTTTAGTTATTAATCAATTTTTATTTCTACTTACATTACATATACATCAAATATATATTAATATATATGTATATATATATATATATATATATATATATATATATGTATATATATACATATATAGACACTTTACCAAATCGAAGCTCTAAGACGTGCAGTAAATGTGTTTCCATGTACTTATTTGTGGCGTTTTCGTTTCGTGTGTCAATATTAAACTATAAATAAAGTAAATGTAACTATTGTTAAAATATACAAAAAAAATGTATACTCCGTACTTTGTACTGTACCAACCACCCACCCGCCCCCTAACTCTTTGAGTTTCTCTTTATTTTATGAGTATTATGTGAAAAAATCGTACTATTTATCTTGTATATCCTTGTTTGTTATCTTATATCGTAACATATATGTATATTGTATTGTACTCAATTGAGTTTGAGCCTTATGGCTGATTCGCCACCAGATGTGATCAATTCTTCTTGAAACGCTTTCAAACTAAACTTTTGGTCCTGACTCAAAATTTGAGGCAAATGCCTTATCCTCCGCGTTAAATTTGAATAATCAACTAAGGATCTTCGCTTAGTGAGTTCCATATATAAAGTTTGCATTCGGTCTCTATTAATAATAAAATTAAAATAATTTTATTTAACTAAAACTGTCTCTATTATTAGTTCTGACAACATTCTGTATTCGAACATAGCGTTCATCTTTAAAGAGTATTCTCGCAGGATACAAGAATTCTAAAACAAACTCTGGGAATACACAAATGCTTAAGCTCTTCATCAAAATGTATTAAAAGAGCTGTAAAGCTTTGACCATGTCTTAACCGATGAATCCTTTTATGACTAGTTACTATATACTCATATACAAATCTTATTAAATGTACCTATTTAGACTTTATGTAATGTGTTCAATGTTGTAAACCCATACTCAATTCTTGACTTACGTACTTATCCAATGAAAATATTTTCTTGACTCTGTAAATTACCACAGGAAAAGCTTGGTGACATTTGCTTCTCGCTGCGTTATGTGCCGACTGCCGGAAAGCTTACGGTTGTCATTCTCGAGGCCAAGAACCTGAAGAAAATGGACGTTGGTGGATTGTCTGGTAATAAAGCGTGCTACCAAAGCGTTGCCAAAAGGCGAGCCACGATTCCACACATGAGTCGGAGCCATATTGCAGTTTTGGCAACGCAACAGTGTCTATTTTATGTGCATACTCGTATTAACCCAAGTGTATTTGATTTTCGTATTGCTTCGTTTATGATTTGATTAAAATCTTTAATATTTTTATGTTCTTGTTAAGATCAAAGGAGAAATGCAAACGCCAAGGCAACGTTTGCAGAGAGCAAAATATTCAATTTTATTCGCAATTACTTTTGTCAATTCGCAACTTTCGATTTTTCAACTAACTTAGCGCAAATTTTCGACTTGCATATTTTATAAAACTATTCTCTCTTAAGTAATACTGCGTACGCTAAAAACCAAATGATATCATTTAAAACCAATCCATGGATATATTTTCGTCTGGCAACGTTTCCATCACGAAATTGTGCACAGTTTTTTAAACTTATGCCTGGCAAAAAGCAAAATTCTAACGGCTCTGGCTCAAATTAGCGGTACATTTAAATTCGCTTGCTTCTAGCTTCACTTTTGCATGTATCTAATTCTACTATTTACATAATTCAAATTCGAACACTCGCATTAAATATTTCGGTCCTCCAGGTGGAGAGCCAAAGTCAAAACGTTGCCGCTAAATATATCCAAAAAAAAAAAAAAAAAAAAAAACACCCCAAAGGGTAATCAAGTTCTTCTAGGCTTTTACAAACAACAGAACATTTTCAAGTATGTTTTGGAGAAGCAATTGACATTCTTTCCATGCTCTAATGATATTCGATCTAAAATTCTGATGATGGACTATTTGTGTTTTAACTGTAACTATTTTTTCGTATCTTATGATTTATTTGTTGTGTGCCTTGAGTTTCAAGAGTTACCATGTTCTAAAGTACTTGTTAACTAAATATCTTAATATATTTGATTTAACAATTTCCAACAATTCTTTTCAAGGGCAAGCAAACGAAAGTGGAAAACTTCTTGTTCAATAATTATCGATAGCCGATACGCGTATCGTATCCATCTATCTTTTGATGAGCTCTTTGTAACCCTTGCGATTTTCCATATGTTGATAACGTGTTAATATAATGAAACCTTACATGCTAATTGATAAGCATATAAGACTTTATTTACTACATTTACACATGCCATGTCCCCATTGGGGATTGGTCTGTTTTTAACAAAGTTTCTGCTTTCGTTTGTTAAGATTTAATAATCGTTGTTTTCATTTATTGAAGTACAATTTGTTAAATATCTTATAACCAACAATATATATATAATTAATCAAAGTACCGTTTTATGTACCGTTTTTCTTTATATGTGTGTTTGAAACTGCCAAAAACTACTCAAAAAAAACCAAAAAAAAAATTCAAAAGCTAAACAAAAATCTCCTCATCAACTTCAAAATTTTTACTTTATTATTATAAAAGAAAATGTTTTCTTTTTCTTTCTTTCAATTTTTTCTATTTTATAGATCCATATGTGAAAATTGCAATCATGCAAAATGGCAAACGTTTGAAAAAGAAGAAGACAAGTATCAAAAAATGCACCCTCAACCCTTACTATAATGAGTCGTTCTCATTTGAAGTACCATTTGAACAAATACAAGTATGCGAGAATGTATTATACTATCCTATAAAACCACTACTACTACTACTACTACTACCTAACTATACATACTACTACTACTACTACTACCACTACTACTACTACTTACTATCTACTGCCAACTGTAACTAAAGCTGTCCCTTCTGAACTATCAACTAAACCAAAA
This sequence comes from Drosophila colorata, assembly GCA_035041545.1. Lineage (NCBI taxonomy): Eukaryota > Metazoa > Arthropoda > Insecta > Diptera > Drosophilidae > Drosophila > Drosophila colorata. The sequence continues at coordinate 6,723,415 of JAWNLD010000678.1, forward strand.
CATGTTCTAATCAAGTTCGAGTAACCCGCCTCCCAAAAAAACACATTAGCCTTTTTCGTGCAATTGTTGTTGTTAATATAACTCTAATCTCTATATACCTATATACACAAATTGTATATTACATGTGTTGAATACTCGTATTCTTATTCCAACCAAAAAAAAAAAAAATTTAAATAAACAACAATATCACATTTACTCAAAAATTTACAAAAAAATTAAAAGGTTAGCCCAAAAATTTCGTATTGCCCGAAAAATTCCAAAACTACCCCAACTACTTGATTAATCAACTAAATTGTTATAGTATGTGTGCCCCTTAAAAATTTAACCGAAATGTATTCAATGTTCAATGTTGTATTTAACTTAAAACTTAAAAAAAAAAAATCGAAACTACTATTTGCTTTATGTTTTGTGTTTATATAATATATACTTTGCTCAACGACTGCCACGCCCACATGCCGGCTGTAAATAATGAAAATATGCTGAGCGCAGTTCGTTGTTGCGAAAGTCAATCTTTCCTGATTTGCTTTATGTAGTTGATTGAGAAACGAAAAAACAAAAACAAAAATACAATTTTTAAGTTTGTGCTTAGCTCAACTGATTTGGTTTTCAAATATGTATATGTTTTATATGTTCGATATTGATTTTGACACAGACAACGACAACTTGTAGATTAGGTCTGCTCCGCTTCGTAGTAACAACTACAGACGCTCAAAGAAAACGATTGAGAGACACTCAAAAAACACACACAGTTTTCCCGTAGTATAACATGCAGAGAGAGCAAGCAGTAGTGCCGCTCGCTCTCTTCAATACACCGCGTGTACTCATAAAGCAGTTCGCAAAGCAGTGCACGTCCATGAATATATGATGGAGAAATTCGATAATTGATATGAAAAAAAAAATACACATTCACTCTTTACTACAAAACTACAAACTTAAAAACTACCTACTACTCTTTCCATAATACAAACTATCGCAAACTCTCGTTAGCGGCGTCAATAATGCACCACCATATGGGTACATTATTTTGACACTGTCTTCTGATTTGAATATCGAATAAACCAATCGCACCACCACCACTAAACTACAGTACTACAATACAAGAAATACAGTACAAGTTTAAATATATGTTAACAAATAAAAAAAGAAAGAGCCAGCACAGAGAAGTATAGCGTATCAACATGAATACTTTTAACAACATACATATAGAACATACAAAAAAGTCGTGTACCATTACATAAATGGCTTCTGGTTACGTGTGCTAGTCCGAGACCTGCCCCCCAACCCTACCCTAAAAACAAGTAGAAACGCAAACTTTTGTATTCCGAACAAAGAAAATAAGAAATATGAACGACAAATGGGATTGAATATTATACATTTTCGTTTACACGTATTTAATGAACATTTTTCTTTTTGCTTCAGCTTAAATGTTGACAAATAAAAAGCATATTATATGTATATAAAAAAAAGTAATCTGTTCATTAGCCCAGGTTAAGAGAAGTGATCTATATGTGTACATTTCTATATAAACTCATACCACCAGCAAAAAGGGAAAACTCATACGCTTTTCACTTCAACAAACTTACAACATTTTTATTTATGTATCATAACATTTTATATTTATTTCAAAGCTTAGACAAATTGCATGCAATGCTTGTTCAACACAAAAACCCAAAAAAAAAAAACCCAAAAATAAAAAAAATAAAAAAAAAACCATCTAACACAGCTTTATCTCATTCACTTTAGATTTGTATTTAATGGCGCTTTGTGTAATGCTTGAAAATATGTCGCCCACCTTTAGATAAACTTTGATAAGCTTGTGTTTAACTTTGATGGGACTCTCTCCTAAAAACTTTACATACAATAAAAAAAAGCTGAAATCCTGATGAAGGAACTTCCAATAATCTAGAATCTGTGAAGGATACACCGGCAATCTGCTTTCCAAAGCAAATCCCTTCTTATCTTAACTGCACCATGTTCTTGAAGAGCACCCAAAACCAAAATAGCATTGTATCAAAATCGTAGTTCAACATTTAGAAAAAACTACGCCTATGTATTATGCTTTCCAATACAGAATTTGTAGTGTCTGCCTGTAACCAGTAACAGTTTCCCCCTCAAAACCCACAAACAGAACACATATATCTAAAAAAAAAAAAAAAACAGAAAGTTCTTCAACTTAAAAGTTCTATGCTCAACGCGTAGCAGCCCAAAAAAAATATAATAAAGAAAACAAAAGAAGACCGTTTAGAATATAATCTAACCAACCATCCACTAATTAACGCACAATTTTTTGCTATTGCAACCATTTTGGAAAACCTTTAGAAAATCTGTCTTGTTGTTACCGTTGTGGACTACGATCGTATTGGCACCTCTGAGCCCATTGGACGCTGTATACTTGGTTGCATGGGCACTGGCACCGAGCTGCGCCATTGGTCCGATATGTTGGCCTCGCCTCGTCGACCCATAGCACAATGGCATACTCTGAAGGACCCCGAGGAAACCGATGAGATACTTAAGAATATGAAGTAAACGCTACATGGCTGACAAATGCAGGTTGGTCCCAGCTCAGGATCGTTCAATAAAATTATGATATATACTATTCTATTTCTATTGTTGTCTAGAATAACAGCACACCTAAGTATCGAGCGTATGAAGTATACGTACATAGATATATGGAAGAAGCAAACCAAAGAGAACTCAAGCGAACCGTCAAAATTGTAATCGTATGGATCATCAGCTATCAACTATTGATCTTCAAGAACCTCAACAGCCCACAAAAAAAAATAATAACAATCAATTCAAATATCGTAGTTATTGCAAATTGTTCTAATCGTGCAGCTCATCAACAACAAATCAAATTAAGAAAACCAATCCGATTTAAATGAGATCTAGAGTTTTAAGTTTGATTCAAACGATTTTAATATTTATAAACAAAAGCAATTTTTTGTCCAATTTGCGCTTGCAAAATAAAATGAAAGCTTCTCGAATTGGATTATTCAAATTTATTTCAACTTAACGCAAACATTTATTCGTTTTCGAGCTTAGAGCATTTTTGTTGTCATTAAAGAAAATGAGAAAAACAAAACATAGTTAAATGAAATGCAACTAAAATCTACGGTATGTTAAAAATTTAAGTGAAAAAGTCTATATACTCAATATACGCATACATTTATTTAACGGTGAAAAAAACAAACTAAGTCTTCATTTAAAAACGTTAAGTTAAAAACATTTTAAATTAGTCAAGCATAAAAATAAACATTTTATTACCAAGTTTTTTTTAATTAAAAGAAAAAAGTGTTGAAAATTTATTAGACATAATGAAACTAATAATTACAAGAAAACAAAAGATGAAAAAAACTGTTATGTAAATTATTTATTATATTTAATTATTGAGCATTATGTATTACTATGTAACTGTGTAAGTATCAAAACATCAACATATATGAGAGTACATGACAGACATATGAAAGAAGAAAGTAAAACTAAAAGCAAATTTAAAAATAAAAACACATAAAACCCAAAAACTAAATATATATTATATTGCGAGTATATATATAAATATATATATATATATATATATATATATATATATATATATATATATATATATATATATAAATATATACATAGATTATATATATATACATATATATACATATATATATATACCAAATTATGTATAACCTTTGCATAGACTAATGTTATGTATACACAACGCTGAGGTTTGGCAAATCGGCGATACAAGCAAACAAAGTCAGACGTATAAGTAGAAAAATAACACAAAGAACATCAAAAACATAAAAAGCAAATAACAAAAGTTTAACTTTAAAGCGTGATTTCAATGGAATATATCATCAGTTTAAACCTTAAAATACTTAACTTATATCGTGCATTTCACATCATTGGCCTCTCTTATGGATCTTGGTTTATCTCTGATTACTTTCTGCATTTAAATTGTATTCAATAATTTTCTTTGAGTTGCTTCTGCTTTATGTCGAACTCTTAAGGTTTCTACTACTCTCAACTCTTTCGTATTGTTTGATCATAATTAATAATTTGGAAAAGCATATTAGGACATAATGAAAATATACATACACACTAACTAAATGATTATTATTATGACATAAACAACAACAACAAAAAAAAGAAAAAAATAAAAAGAAAAACAATGTTAATACAAGAAATATTAAGAACAATAATAGTTATTACTATTTATATTATATTCAAGTATATATATATACATATAAATATATACATGAGATCTTAACAATATACATTTATATATAAACTTCTATGACGTTGTGCGGCCTGTGCACAAACCTACTAAATTGGTATTTTCAATGAACTGGCAAAGAAAAAAAACAAAAACAAAAACAAAAACAAAAAAATATGAAAAACTGCAATCTTTAATATGCTACAACTAATTAAACAAATGCGTTTAATTGAAAGCATTCCAAAAGGAGAGCAGGCCATGATTATTATTGATTATTTCCATATTGCAAGTAAAATTAACTATTAAATTAGATGTTTTTGTCCTGTAAAAAATATTTAAAAACGTATATAAAAATTATAATAATTATATGTAATAATTATAATGCGTAGCTAGGGATCTACAAAGTCCCGTACACAGTTTGTAGTTATGTTCACCACGGCAAGAACTAAAAAAAAAAAAAACAAACACACACAAATACAATGCAAACTGAATATACCAAGAAAATATTTATGTAATATAATTCATCTAAATTACAAAAACTTACTCAAACAAAAACTGGAAACAATTCAAAACAGGCTAACAAAATCTACAATAAATTACGAATATTGTTCAATAAAACCCAAAGAAAAAATACTTTGCTTTTCCAAATATTTACTGTAAATTATCAAAACCAAACAAAGACACAAAACTAACCACAACAACAGCAACAACAAAAACAAGAACATACTATAAATATATATATGAAATACTTGCATATTAAACAAATTATATGAAATTATATAATATGATGTTGATTATTGATTTAAACTGATGAATGAATAAAAACAAACTATACATATATGCATATACATATATATTTATATATAATGCATATATGTATATATATATATATATATATATATATGGATATACATATATAAATATTACCAACAAAAAATAAATTCGTTTGCGTTTTCCTTCAGTTTGGTATATTTATTTAAACACGAATGCCACTGTCACTAATATTTTTAGGGACAGTGCAATTAACCTAACTACATGTATATACTTACACACCAACACACACACACACACCACACAACACACACATACACACACGCACACAAAGCCACTCATGAACTGACCAAAGCAAAAGTCGTACACTTCAGCATGTATTATAAATATACATACATGGATGTACTATATAATTACCGTTAGGCATACAAAGTGTATGTACCTGTATTATTTTGAAACGTTCTCAATGTAAGCAGCAGTAAAAACGCAGCGCAGAAGCCATCACAAAAAGCACAAATCAGTAGTTGAAACGAAAAACAACAAGACAAACCAAAAGAAAAAACCCAAAAAAGAAATAAAACAAGTATTAATAATAATAGTTAAAACTTAAATGAAAAATACAAAAAGGCAAATACCAAAAAGCTGTAGATGTCCATGTATTTTTATTTTTAGATATTTATGTATGCAATTTATATATTCGATAAATCAGGCATAAATGCATTTAGCAACACCATACGAAAACGATTAATAACAGAACTATAAACGATACTATATAGAGCGCACCTGAGAGGGACTGGATGGACGACAGTTAGCTCTGGCAGAGAGAATTGCACTTATATGCGTGTATGTTTGTGTTAGGCAAAAATGTAATAATGACAAATACAGCAACGACAGCGACATGAAATATATAAGTAAAATAGGTAAACCAAAATATAGGGCAATGTTTGATGTTGAAATATATAAGTTAAAGGCCACATAGCGTGCGCGATTATTTGCAAATACATAAGGGATATACATACATAACATATTTACATAAATACATACATACCAGGCAAACGATTTGCTGCAAAGAGCTGCAAAATCATTTTATATACCAAGCAGAATAACAGTAAAACGCAGATTTATACATAATCAGTACAGCACCGCATAGTATGAAGAATAACCATACGATATACATATAAATAATACATAAATAAGCATACATACTTACCTATGCCTACATACTTGGGTCACTGTTCGAGGAAACCCATTAATGTCCGTAATTGGGCATCTCCATTAGTTTACACATTTTAAATGTTTGCCGTTATTTCCTGTAGCGGTGATCGAAACCCGAATGCAACTGACAACACATTCTCACCACACTCTCCAAAATGAAACTCACCACATCATTAAGCTCTTTTCGGAGTTTTGTTGTTTATGATAAACTGTTTATAGCTGTTTTCGAATTTTAAACAAATTATATTTACTATATGAAATAAATAAAAGGAACAACAAAAAAGCGTATATAATTGTATACATAATACATACGAGTATATGTTTTAAAAGCTCTTACCAAACTTAATTGCAAACTGAATAACTGCAAAACGAAAACGATTGAATTATATTATTAAATAAACTGCATACTACATTATATACATATATATATATATATATATGATGCAACTGTATTGCAAGCAACAAGTATATAATTTTATTTCAAAGCAAAACAAAAACAAAAATACAAAGAATTTAAATGAATATAGTGACAGATCTATGCGGATCTCCAGCCGCACACCCTGAACAACGGCGTCTGTAGATATATTAAACCACAAACACACTGATGTGAAGACACAAATGAAATGACATGAAATGATGAACGTTTATAAAGAATAAACAAATGTTTGAAACTATTAAAACTACTTTTCATTTAGTTTTATTTCACCAAGTTCAAGGAAATACCTGGATCCATCCACAATAGTTCACCGAGTTTTCTATTGGCAGCAAAACCATATTTCTCGACATTTGCGTTTCCGTTTTCGATACATTTTCGGTAGCGAAAACAGTTTTCAGATTGATTTGCAGCCTTTTTCGATATTGGGAGTGGATTCGAGATCTTATTAGCTATTTGCGACTTTTGAAATTTTTGAAAATGGATTTGAGAATTTCGTTAATTTATCATTTATGAATCTGCTTGCACTAGCGCAAGGTTTTGTTCCACTTCCGTTTGTTTAAATAAACGTTTAAATAATATTACAGCTTAAATTTAATACATATTGTATAATGATTTTAATTATTGTGATATTCAACAATTTTTTCAACTTTTTGATTTCAACACAATCTAAGAAACACTTCAAAATATTTTTGTTTATATTCAAAATCATAATTATTTACGACTTCTGCACTTTATGAGAACTTTTTGTAATATCTTTCGGTTTTGTAAGCCTCTAATTGAATTGAATTATTTACTTTTGATGAAACTCGATCTGTCGACTATTCATTATATATACAAAAATTAAATGTGAATCAGCCAATCGCCGATCGAATTTATCGATCATTTTCGATAACTCTTGAGCCGAAGCGCCAAACGATTGCCAGAATTAAATTGGGAATATGATCAAAGTCGGCTTTTTTCGCATTAATTTGACAGCACTCGGGCATGAGATATATTTAAAAAACAATTCAAGTGAATTGGAACAACGATGGAGCAACAATCAATTAAACACGTCGCCACAGTTCGCATTTTGCTGCTCGGGAATGCAGGTGCGTACGGAAGGCCATTATCCCTGTATTGTTCAATAACCCAATCTAATCTGCGCAGGCGTTGGTAAGTCGCGTCTGACGGATCTGCTGGCCAGGAGCGTGGACACGCCCACGCTCTCCACGCGGAGCGTCGGCGACGTCTGGTGGAACGTGCAGGTGCGTCTGCACGAGTATCCCAGCAGCAAGGGGATGCCGCCGACGCCTGAGTGGACATCGTCCTCGTCGCCCAGCTCATCCTCGCACAGCTTGGAGCGCCTGGGCTCGTTTGAGCTGTTCTCGCGCAGGCCGCCAGCCGCGTTCGAGATGATTCCATATTTTGTGGAGTTTTACGATTTAAAGAGCTCGCTGCGAATGCCGCGCGAGCACCGAAATCGTCTGCTCCGCAACATTGATGGCATTATATTGGTGTACGATCTTTTAGATATGAGCACACAGGATATTTTGCACGACTTGCTGTACCAGCCGCTGCGCCAGATCTGTCGGCAGCGCCACAGACGGCTGCGACCCATCCTAAAGCGTCGCCATGTGCCCATCCTGGTGGTGGGCACCAAATTGGATCTGTTGAAGACGCGTCGGCTGCGCCGCTCTGGCGGCATTGCCGACCAGCTTGATGCCGAAGAGATATTAATTAACTGCCTGGACCCAGACAGCCTGGCCGAGAAGACGCGCAGCGGGGCCAAGCTGCAAACGTTTCTCAACAACGCCGTCGAATTCAAGCAGTGCTTTCCATCAAGACGCCACTGAATCCACATGCTCTTATCTCTGTATATTTTGTACATTTTGCTTTTTTAGTTTCAATAAGGTGAATTTATTTCTTTAGAACTTTATCTTGTTGCCCCCACGTTAGCCGGGTGGCCACTTCATCTGGCGGCCGCCCAAGAAGTGCAAATGCAAATGGTACACGGACTGGGCGCCATGCTTTCCGTTATTGATCACCACGCGGTAGCCCTGCTCCAGGCCCAGCTCATTGGCCACTTTGCGGCCCACCAGCATCAAATGGCCCAGAAGCTCGGCGTCGCCCTCCTCGGCCAGCGAAAGCTGGGCAATTGGCTTGCGCGGTATGACCAGAAAATGTGTGGGCGCCTGGGGCGCAACATCGTTAAACGCGACACACTATAATTAAAAAAATAAATATGATAACAGCTTGTTGGACAAAACGCCCTTTGTACCGACTTTCTCGTCTTCATAGATAAATTTGCATGGAATCTCCTTGCGTAGAATCTTGCCGAAAATAGTGTCTTCGGAAGCCGCTGCGCTTTGCGCCTTCTCTACCTCGCTTGCCATTCTGGCGCTGGTAGTTGCAATGGTGCGATAACTGCCAAATTCCAAATAAATCAGTTTTTACAAAATCGACTTACATATTAAGATGCGCAGTGCGCACTTACCGTAAAAGACTTGCTAAATTCCGGCCGGCCGACACGAACATTGGGGAAGGTGCTGCCAACTAGTGTACAGAAGCCATTTTCCAACGAGAATGATAGAAACGACAAGGTTGCTTCGATGCAACCATCTGCCAGAGTTGTAGAACGTTCTTCACTTTACGGCATAAGTTCAGTCGTTCATTTATTCGTTCGTATGAGTGTCAATTTCGTCAAATGCGGCTTAACTACAGAAACTATATAATTTATTTACCAACTAATGCATATACAAGAATTAACATTCTTTACAAATATGCTGATTTCTTTACTACAGTTTGAATTTATATTCAAACCTAGCGCCATGTAATAAACAATTTGTTAAATACAATAATATAAGCAAAGCAAAAAACAAAAGGTACGAACCCAAAACAAACGATGAACGATAATCAATAGAGAAGTTCAATTGAATATATTCCGAATAATTCGATACAATTCTCCAAATACGTCGTAAATGGTGAGTATTATACATACAGTGCAGTTACACTAATATTTTAAATTGAATTACCTAACAATATTTTATTTATTAAATTTAGTTTAGAGGTCGCAGAAAGGAAAGAGCGACATTTAAGAGAGGGTGACGTCACAATATCGGTTTGTAATTTGTTCACATATTGTTGCAATTGGCACGCGTTAAATTTGTAGTTTTTGGACAGCAACGAAATTTGTAATTTAATCAAAACATCTTTACAAAAAAACGGTGGGTTTTATCCGATTTCACTCACTCACTCACTAATAATACGGGCCTATGCCAAGTTTAATTAAGATAGCGAGCATACTTTAATCGCTATACTATTTTAAGAGTGAATCATATATTCATACAAACACCCCTCGTGTACTCCAAATTCCGATATAGTGACGTCGCAGTTTTAAGAGCTCACAATTCTTTGCATAACCTGTGGCTCTCTCAATCGTGATTTAAGCACTGAAATCATTTTGCGAGGTGCTGCCAACCGGTGTCAAGTTTTCGCACTTTCTGGATTTTATAAACGGTCACACCGCCAACCTTCGGCATTGGTCATCTGAAAAGCGAGTATAAAACAACAAACATATAAAGGCTTAGTTTATATTTTGCATTTAACAATTATACAAATAGCCTTGATTACTGGTGATGTCACAGCTGCGCTCAAAAGTTATCACTCTCTACAAACACGTAAGTACGCGCCGTTGTTGCAGCCGACAGCACGAGTCACGTGCATCTGCACTGCACCAGCAGCAGAATGTGGCGGAAGGGGCATTGGGAAACTCATGTTGCGTAAATTCCATTACAGTTACAATACCTGGGACGCGACTATCCCGGTCTAAATGGACCGCAAAAGTTTCGCCAACAAATCCACGATGCGTTCATAAAGAACAAGGATGAGCGCGATCCGAAGAAGATCGTCGCTCTGCTGGCACAGGGACGATACCTCGCCAAGGAGGTGGAGGCGCTGTACTCGCTGAAAAAGTACCGCACCGTGAAGCAGCGCTACAGCTACAACGACTAAGGCGGAAATGCGAATTGAAGGACTGAACCAGAACGAGAGAATATGATACATACAATGATTTTGTTTCTTTCTTTTATTTTGCTTTTATGAAAACAAAACCAAATGTTTGCACACACAACCACACACACACACTCAGACAGAAAGCAGCTCACACATGCGTGCATTAATTGTTATTTTCGAATGTCTTGTCAATGTTTAACTATAAGTTATTGTTGAATAAAAGAGCAACAGTCATTGAATAAGCAAGCCAAAGAGAAACACGCAATAATATTTATAAGACAATCTTATGACCTTGAATTGTCGTGGAGGCTTCACAGGTGCCGTTGTTGTTGCTGTTTACGAAGATATCAAACCCGATAAACATCATTGGAGACGTCTGCCAAATTATTTCCACGGGTTGATGGTCGCCTAAAATGCGTTTTTCGACGCGCATGAACTTTGCTATTGACAATATTGCGTATTTAAATTCACGTCTATGTTGCATGTGTCCATGTATTGGTGATAAACAATTCCGACGCCGCTGCCAGCGAATTAAGCTTTTGTATACACTTGCCGCGGGCCTGCAAACTTTGTGAGGCTGTTTGCACAGTAGCCCGTCTTCCGAAGACTTTTGAGTACAAGCCTTTGAGCAAAACGCCATCTCTTGTCTCTCAAAGTCAATGACCATTGAGTAATAAACATAAAGAGTTAAATTAGCAGTCCTAGCTTTTCTTTACATTTTATATTTTACGTTCCACATTGAAGGTAGTTTACTCAGTTAACTTTTTAACTATGGAATGCGAAAACAGCACACTGAAAAACAAAAACAACAACAGTTCGCATCTATTTCGGTTTTGATCGTCTGTGCAGTCTTTGGATTATATAAATTGTTTTAATAGAATAGTAGATCGGAAAATCGTCATCCCAAAAGTTGGTATCGCCTGATCTCTGGTGGCATAATTGAGAATTTCTTAAGAAATATTCTATTTAAAAATAAACAACAAATTAAAAAGAAGGAAATTAAATATTTTTCCATCAATAATAAATATAATACTTTCCTTTGACACTTAAACTAATCTAACGAACTAATGTTCGAACCAAAACATGGGGTTTTTTCGAAGAAATTTAAAAGTTTAATTTTTATTTTATGTCAATTCTTAGTCAATAAATGTGTTTTATATTTGGGTTTATTGTCAATGAAAACCATTGGCATTGGCATTGGCTTGAACCGTTACCGAACCACCAACTTTTTTATTTGGATTTTCATCTATGACCTACAATAGAAAATAACAACTGCAAGGTATACAACAATCGGTGTGGCAAAAAACGAAATTGATTTCTCGTGTTTTGCTGCTGCAAATGTAAAAGCTTTCGCGAAATTGAAAGGGCGGGCAATGCAATCTCAATGCTCGTCTATGATCGTGGAATGTTACTATAAAAAACCTTTATCACGTCACTTATGTACGTACAGCCCAGCTGATAAGGAGGGTTCATTGAAGCTAAGAAAAAATGTGAGGAGGCACAATTATAAAATGCTCGTCAAAACAGGGAAGCAAATTGACCTCTACTGTGTCGTTGACTACAAAATACCCTCCACTTTTGTGTAAGTGTATGAGTCCATGTATGTATATTTCTTTGCAAAAACCGAAAAGTGCAACTGCAAAATAGCTTTAACAAATAGTCAATTTATAGGTCAGAGAATTTGACGGACTGAATATATTGTCTGTTAAAAGTGTAAAACAACAAATTACAATTCATCTGCTAAGTACACGAAAATTAACTCTGAACAAATTTACAACAACGAACAATATTTTGTGTTTGCATATATAGTTATTATAATGACAAATTTTCAATGTTTTGAATTGTTTCCAGTTCCAAGGTATAATTAACGAGTGATCATTAAAAATTGTTTATTTTTATACCCTGTACTTATTGAAATGAGGTATAATGACATTGTGTTAATGTAAGTTCATATTCTTGATAAGTATCAATAACCGAGTCGATGATCTAGTCTTAACTTGAAATTTGAAATATATATTCTATACTGTATATCGTACGTAGAACCAGTTTATATATTTCCGATAATTCCCCACAATTCCTTAACATTAAAATTTATCTATTTCATGAAGAGGTTTGTGTTTAACAGATAACTTTTATATCGTTGAAACGTTTTTCATTATATTTTATAAATATAGAAATATTAGCTTAACACAATTTAACATCTGTAACAAATCTAATTATAAATAAATATTTTTTAAGCGGATTCGCTTCATGAAGACTGAGACGGTAAAAATCAGATATAGTTTTAAAACAGCAAAAGTCAGTGTACTGTATTAAAACCAGAATGTCCAGGTTTAATATAACCTTACAAAAAACAACCGACAAATCAATATTCGTTGACAGTGAAAATTCACGATAAATTATATAATAATCTAACCTATCCAATAAGAATCAACGCAAAATTCCAATTAAAACTAACAAAGGTTTGTGGCTTGGTTGACTGTTTCTAAATTCGGCCGCTTGGTGGCTAATTTACTGAGATATATTAATTAATAGACTTACCACGCCCCCAGTGGGCGTAGCTAAAAAAAATCGTACCATTTTATCTGACGCGAGTACACACACACATATATTCCAAGTTTTAAGTCTGTAGCTTCAATAGCTAAAAGCTTACAAGGGGCACAATGGCAACCTCTTCCCTTGCCTCTTTTACAGAATCGCTTGCTGCCAATTGTGCGCGCTTTGTTGCATGATTTATGCCATATGCCAACACATTTTCCCAAGTAGCAGTTAAGAGAAAATGAATTATTATTTCGAATTGTCGCCCGGAACTCGGGGGTTACTGTAAATCATAAAACATAGCATGTGCTAATCATTCCTATGTCGCTCTGCCACGCACAGAGAGAGAACAACTATTGTTCGAAACGTATTTATTTTGCATGGGGTCTTCTTACTTTTCTGGATGAGTTCACTTTCACGGGCCTTGTCCGCACGTTTGGAAGCGTTTTACACTTGTACATGCTATTGAGACGAGCTATATCAACCACGCTCATGCCGTTTCTTTGACCCAATTTTGCACCATTCAACGGTTTTAGAGGTTCAATTGTTAGCGCTCCATTACCCTTTGAGAAGGCAGATTTGGGGTAGTGCATAACACTGCCATAATCATACTGCGCGCCAAAGTTGCCCGACATATTTAAAGCCAACTTTTTAAAGTTTTGAAACGCATCCGGCTTAATGTTGTCCCAAACGATTCCAATGTACTCATCGCGGTCCCCAGAGCTGTGTTGATGGGAGAATCCCAAAGTGTGGAGTAACTCGTGCTGTAGGGTTCCCAGTCTAAAGCAACCCGTGTCCAATGCGCTGTTTACCAACTCAAGAAACTGAGCGCCGCGGTTGTAGCCAACGTTAGACCAACAGCCGACATCGCTAATGTTGATGTGAACAAAGCTTTCGGTGTCATTATCGGCAGGAATAAAACGTATGCATGAGACGTCTTCAATCCCTTTCATGGCACGTTTTATATAGTCAACGTGGGGCTCATCTAGAAGATACATTCGTACATTTGAGGTAAGGACTGCACGCCATATGACCAGAACTTACCGAAACCCCCTATGTGATAGTAGACTGTGGCATTCGGCCAGTGTTCATTTATGGATAGTAACCCATTCCGTTTAAGCACTACGTTCATGTCACCCTGGAAGTAACCGGCAATTAGCTCAGGATCAACTTCATACTCAACTCTCCTGAGCGGTGCTGCAAAAGCGCCCAAGCTTAGGCAATGCAGCAGCAGACAGCCCAACCAAGTCCTCAGACCGAACATTTTCATTTGATCTGTTCGAAATTAGCATGAGCTAAATGTATTATCTTTAGATTTAGTACGGTGGTCGTAATATAGTTCAATTTATTTATCGCAAACGTCTTTTGTTTCGGTCCGGCGTCTATAAGAGCAGAAAGAGAAGACTGCTCTTGTCTGAAGTGTCCGATTAGGAAATACTATTTATCCAGCTCCCACCTGACGTATTCATGTTTAATCTTGTTAACCCTATTAAACCTATTAAACTTGGAATATGTGTCGAAGTTGGCCGCTATATTATGTAGCTTAAATAGAATCAATTGGTTATAAATGAAGTTATTTTAATAAAATGCATTTTGTGCATCATTTTAATTTGTTTCACTCTCATCTATACATTTGCGCAAAATCTTATTAGCATCGGACTTCAATATTATGTAGCTATTATAGGAATATATTATATAAAATACTAGCAGGTATTAGCCTGTGTTAAGCGGAGCAGATGTGTTTCTTCAAATATTGTATATCCATTTTCGTCCCATGGAAAGAACCTAAAATTTACCCCATATTACACGGGTCTTTAAAAATGATAAATACATGCAATTGCTTAGCCTTGATTACATGTATATTTTTGGAGTATTTGTAATGTAAATATATATTTCTGCGCAACAATGACAACTTGAAGACCATATGATTAATGTAAAACAGAAAGTATCAAAATAATTTTGTTTACTTTGTAGACAAACAAATCATTCTAAAATACATGTTTTGTTTAGAATATAAATTAGTTGATTTATAAGTGTATGGTTGGTATTTGAGTTATTCGGTGTATTTGCGTAAAGTAATCCATCTAACATTGTATTATATATACCATAATAAGCTAGTATTCGCAAGTTGCTGAATTTACTAATAATTATTAAAAAACGATAAGCATTAAGTAATTAATTAACTGTACAAATTCTAGGCTAAAATCACAAAGTTTTCCATTGGAAAGCGTCATGGTCACAGTGCAAATGACATGGCAGTTGCAATGCATTCATAAATACTCATCATCTATTCAAAATGTGTGTCAGCCGAATTCAAAGCCTAATACATCATCCATCCCATAGTCAAATAGGCGAAAGTCCTCCTCATAGATCTCGTACAGACGCCGTATGGCCCCAATGGGCAGCGGATCAAAGTAGTTGCGCAGATTGGCACGCGTGCTGGACGGCTTGTGGCCGATGGGGAATGTCAGGTTCTTGGCACCCGCCAGATACAGCGCCAAGGCGGAGTCATCCAGCAAAGTGTCGTATTTGCCTACAGGGAAAATATGATAAATTAGAAGGTTGATAACTTCCAGATTCCAGCTTGTGTCTTCCTCACCTACAACGTTGAACTTCATCACACAGGGATTGCACAACTTGGCTATGACTTCCCAGTGCTCGTTGTAGTCCGTTTGATTGGTGCGGCTCAGCTCCGGCGTCAGCAGATACTGCACGAACTCGCCAAACTGTACATCATTGCCCTGATCCAGTGACTCGTTGCTGGCGCCGGGACGCAGCTCCCGCACAATCTGGCGACCCACACGTGACTGAAAGTAGCGCGCACTGGGCGAACCACCTTCCAGCTTGTTTCGATACGCGGAGAGCAGCCGCTCAAAGGGATGCCGAACCAGAATGAAGCGTGTGTAATCCTCGCTGAGCACCTGAGCGCGCTCTTCCTCGCTGAGATCGTAGAACTTGGTGAACATGCCCACCGAATGCGCCAGCGATCCAGGTATCTGCAGCGGATCCGTGCCATTCTGCCACTTGCCCGTTAACAGCATCAGCACCCGTTTCCAGTTCGTGCAGGCAACCTACACAAGAGGGAGGGGGAGGAACCGGAGATAAAGTTTAGAAAAAAAAACATTTTGTTTAGCTCACTTTTTGTTGCAGTCCTAACTAAATAAACAATTATTTGAATGAGGCCACAAAATGTATTTTCTGTTCTTCTTAAGAAATATATTTACCATTGAACATGAACAAGTGAGAGTGGTCTAGTGGGCAGTGCCCGACTAGGACACACCCAGTAAACACACGTACACAACAGCAAACATATTCTTCGGTATTCATTGTCCGACCGTTATAATATTTTTAAGCGATTAAATATGGCATTAAATGTCTGTATAAACCAAAGCGCAAGGATATACCTCTTAAAATCGCTTATTTTTTAATGTTGGGAGGAACGTGCAATATTCTTGATCGGTTAATACTATACAAGAATCTACATAACAAATATTGTATCTCTAGATTCTGAAGTCGCCGAGATGTGATTTAAAAACCGAGACTAAAACCAGATATTTATCGATTTTACGAAAACGGATCCGGTTAATATTATATTTATAAAACATAATCTGTATAATTTTATAAATGTAATCTGGAACGGAATACAGTAATTTAAAAAGATGCCAAGTTCTGTCTATTACATAAGTTTACACAAAACAATTATACCCTTTCACCTTTTTTTTAATATGAACAGGGTATAAAAAAAGAAAACGAATAAAATATGCGCTGCCAGTGAATCAGAATTTTGGATCTATATATACATATGTACGTAATTCTTTTGAAATCAAATTAACGATAAACCAGGCAATTCCATTCTTAACATGTAAACTTTTTTTAAAAAATCCAAAACGAAATATGTCGTCATTAAAAATAGGTAAAATTATGTACATATGTATATTCATGCATTCATGTTCAGAATGTGCTAAGTCATCCTTTATGGATACGTCGATCTCAAATATTATACGAACTAATGACCTTAATGTGTGTGTAATGATTATTACGGATACCCGTATATTAAAAGGTACGATCAACATTACGATTTGCTTGATAAAATATATTTGTATACCATTGAATCAATATGGATATATATATATATATATATATAAGTATAGCGCACATTTTCTATGTGTCTGCAAGGGTATAAATTCTTTTGGCACTCCGGCACTGTTCGTTTAATCTAATTTTAAACAGAATGCTCAACTTTAAAGCCAATCTAGTTACCAACAAGATACAAAAATATTGTGAATTTGACCAACTTTTGGGAGTTGGAAATAGAGACAGCTACGCTGGCAACTTCCCGTAGCTACTATGAAAACCTGTTACATTTTTATGCTTCTTCTCTGTCACTCGTCATGTATGCATGCAATTTCTCAGAAAAAAAAGTACCTGGCAAAATATATAACATATACATATAGATATGATTACAAAACGGTTTTTAATTGGAATTCAAGCCGACTTTGCAAAACGAGTTAAGCTTTAATTGTTGAAAGTAAAGTGGTAGAGAAATGTTTAAGGAGTAGTGAAAAGATCTTGTTAAAATGATGAAAATTAAATTTAATATTGCACACAGTGCGACCTTTTGCAATGCGCTGTTGACTAAAAATACTTTCCTCTTAATTGCTAATGGCCGGTTTAATTGCTAAATGTAAATTTTCTTAATAGTGCTGAGAGGCGGCCACTAAGCGAGTTTGTTAGAAAGCCCAACCATGCAGGAACAACAATAATAATAATAACAAAAACAACAGCAGCAGCAGATCAACTAAATATTTCAGCAATTCACTTAGTCAGGTAGGCCAACAAGGTAGAGAGCAATTAAACGCTACAAAAACATTTCAAATCACAGAAAACAAACAATTTTTCGTTTACAAACACAGGAAAATCTAAATGCCAAGTGGCGTTGGTTGGCACAGTGGTGCGCGCCTGTGCCAGTGCCGATCAATCAACCACTTGAGCGATGTCAAGTTGTCAGATGAAAGTAAAATATTCAAACATCTCAAAATGCTTCGTTCTCAGTGTAAAGTTTGTGTCCCACAATTCACGTTTTTTTCCCCACTGTGCATGCCTCAGGTAACGCGGAATCGTGGCAAAGGTTCAGGTTCAGCGTTTTTCGAACACAATACGAATGCGAATGCTTAAAACTTATTTGCAATACGTAAGCGATTATAAGACACAGTTTTACACTATTTCTTTCGGCTATAAAAGCCACTTTAAGCACTACACGCGATGGTCGCATAAAAACCAAGCGTTGCGGCGAGCGGAGCGTGAAGAGGCGAGGGTGGGGAGTGGGGTAAATAGCACACATTTACGAGTTCATGGAACGAGGCCGGGCAAAAGCACTTTAAGTTTTAACAGCTGAGTGAGGCTGAAATGAGCCGTTGACATGTTCAAAAAACCCCCTCTCAACACAAGCTGAGCTTAAAATTCAAACTACGCCTCTGTTCAATTGGCTGATAACAAATGATAAGCAAAACGTGCGCGAAGGTGTCATACAACACGATACGCCCATTCTGGCAATCGATTCGAGCTGCGACTATCACTGCGATAGCTGACTGAATGGGGTAGTCTCTTAAATATAGCTGCTTTGGCAACTTAACAAAGGGACTGCATTCATCAATTAGCTAATTAAAATGTGATGTGATATTTATTAAAGTACATATATAATAAAAATTAATGTTTTAATATTTTAATTTCGAAGAATACCAAATAAACTGGGGGAGTTATATAATTATTGGATGTACGGCTTAGAAGTGGGCGTGTCACGTCCCACAAGAATATATATTACGTCAAGAACAGACGGAAGGCGATCCTACAACTTCTTTCAAACAAACTAGATACATTTTCCTGATTTATTTAAAGAGAAAGAAGAGGTTACAAAAATAAATACCTATTAGGAACTTATACTCTATAATTTTAGGACGCGATAAATAAACAAACTTTGATTTAACTCATGCACAAAATTGTACATAAAGATTTAAGCCAAATCAATCAAAAATGTAGAGTAAGCAAGAGTTTATCAGTTAGTGGCTTTGTAAGTGGCGCCACTGCCAAGGGGCATACGTCATGTCTGGGCATGGCCCTTTAGCATTACTCAACAACCGAAATCTAAGCCAAAATATAAAAAATATAGTTGCTCGTTTGCTCATTATGTTGCGCGTGGGTTCAAAGTACGTTCGACACATGAAACACGACGCTATTTTTATGCCGCGCATTCAACAGGTAGGCAATTCAGCTGCCGGCCCGGCAATCTAATCAAATATTTTGATAGTTGCGTCGTCGCGTAGAGGAAATGCTATTTTGGATATTTCCAGGTTCGGTTAGTTTCCTTAATTCCATTAGCTAGCTTAAGGTCGCGATTCTAATCAAGTGCGTTATTAAAATTGAAATTTAATTAATAGCACAGCTGAGACACGAAAACTTTGATAATCATCCAATGGACGTCATTGAATATTCGATGATCTTAGGTTCGTGCGCTACTTATCAATTAGACAGACGCTTTGGCATTCATCCCGACACACTGAAAGACAGCTCTCGAGTGTTTACGAACCCATGCAAATTGCTCGGCAGTTCAACAACAAATTACAGAACGCTGATAATAATAGCATATAATTAATAGACGCTCTACTAAAACGCAGTTTGCATATAAAGATTGCTAGAACATAGGCTGTATTTTTTTTAAGAGATTCCCTGCAATTTGAAATTTAAGATAAAACCCTATTCTCTTAAATCAAATTAATAATACATTTATATTATTTAATATTAATAAAAATAAATAATAATAAAATTTAAAATATACTTTGTATTTAAAAATGAATCATTTTACTTTTAGAATTTATGAAAATCCAATCCAAAAATCCATATGAAAATCCAATCAGACACTATGTCTTGGCTTCACAGGATATTTGGATTATATATACCCACTTTAGGCTAAATATACACGGTACATAAATGCATTTTTGGCTTTATAATTTATAATTGCCCCGAGGTTTATAGAAGGTTACGTAGTTATCTATGCGAGTGCTACGAAAATTGGCCTGTTTAATAGACATGGAGTTGAATTGTAAGCCAACCATATATTATATATGCATTATAGTGCATTATAGTGTAGAGATAAGCCCGCACCACTTGGTGGCGATTTGTAATCAGCGTGTACCACTTGTGGTCTACTTGTCTTGTTAAACTCGTCTGGTGAAAGCGACACAATCGAACGAAATTGATTAAATGATTATCATGCCACATGCGGCAATAATAAATAGAAGGCTAACAACGCTATGGGCCGGTCCAAGTTGTTGTTGTGGCGCGGTCTCTGGGGCAGCATCAAATATCAGCAGGCGTTAGAGAGAAAACGTGGAGCAAAACATAAAACAAGTTTTTTTCCCTGTGTATAAATGAAATGAATTTGACAAAGGTTCGTTTGAAACAGACACATGGCGAATCGGACGGTCAAAATAGAACACCAAATAAAAATAAAATTCATAAAATGTTGCTTTAAGTCCGAAAATTGTTTTGTGTTTAAAGCTGACGCAGCGATAAAACTAAAAACGTTGCATGATGCAAGTGTGGGGCGGTTCGTGAGGGGGAAAGCGGGGATTACCTTGGGGACATAGCAGTAGAGGAGCTTGTGCTCCTTATCCACAATCATGTGATCCATTTGCAGCTCAGTTAGATCCTCCACAGTTTGCGTGTTGGCGCCCAACAGTTCGCACTGTCGCTGCATTAACTCCTGACGCTGGATGTTGATCGTTTGGGTGAGCTCCAGGCTGTGTTTGGTGATCTTGACATTGTTGTTGTTGCCATCGTCGAAAGCTGCAGCTGCCAAGAGCCGCAAGAACGCGTAAAACAGCAAAATGCCAAATACTTGTACACTATGGTCCATTATGTCGTATGGCTGCGGTTTGGGCGACGTTCAGGCTACTGTACATTTGACAATTAAAAGATTTTTCCTCTGTTGCTTTTGTTATCTCTGCCGCCGGCGACCGAAATACTTGACGCGATGCACAAACTTCAAATTGGCCCCGTTGTCAATGCCCAGCGCCGTTAGAGTCGCGCGTCCGTTGTCAACGCTGTCATCGATCGGCTGATTGGTATCCACGTTGAACAGTGCAAAGCAGCGCCATAGAAAGCGCCAAGAGACCAGCGCGCGATGTTCGTGCCCGTTGCGCAGCGCCGAGTTAACTAACTCGCCACTGGAACGGGCCTTTACTTCAGCTCCAGCAGTTCCGACAACCTGTCTGTCTCTACCCTCGGCTCGGCCAGCGTCGTCTTCGTCTGCCGCACGACGTCGCTCGTGTTGTCTTCGTCTCAGTTGAGCGCATGAGATTGAGGCGATCGCTTTTTTGAGTTGGGCAATTGTCGGAGAGCGTTGATGGAGCTGAAATGTGTTGAAAATGCAGAGAGGGGGAGCAGGCGAGATTATACGTTCTTATTTTGAAGTTTTGGTTTGCATTTCATGTTTTGAATCAAGAGTATTTAAAATTAAAAGTGGAACCATTCTTTGTTTTTATTTATAATATTCTCTGTATGAATCATAAACTATAAGAGCTAGAAACTTTAATTTTGAGTATGTATTTGTTAAAGCCGTATAAAACTTATTGATTGTTCTAAAGGAATATCCTTCGTTTTATACTCTTGCGGAAAAGAAAGCCTAGAAAGTAGAATCTCCAACCCCATTATATTTTTTTATGCAGTCTCCCACTTTTGAATGATCTTCTCATTAATCATATACATATGAAGCATTGAAACTATCGGCTTGTTAAAGTTACTAAATGAATGTTATCAATGGGATTGTGTAAAATTTTAAAATAAAAATTTAAAATACAAATTAAGGTATAAAACCTAACAAAAAAAATTGTATTAAATATTATTTTGTAACTTTCAAATAAAAAATGGCAAATATATGTTATGTGGAAAACTATGTTAATAATGATGTTTTAGATTAAATTAATTTAGATTATTTTAAATTATGTGCGATATTCTATATCGGAGATATCTATCATTCTTTGTTCATACTATTTGCACACATTTGTTTTTGTCAAATCTATTAACATGTTAACGCAGTCCTCGTTAGATGAGTTATCCGAAGTCTTTAGGCAACTGAACAACGAGGATTCTGGTTCGAATCCCAGGCTAATGTATGCATGAAGAGTTTATCTTAGCCGAAGGCCTAGTTTCTATAATTTCTAACTATATCCTATACTTGAAATAATAATAACATGCTGTTAAGGAGGTGGTATAAGGGCTCGGAAACGCAATGTAAAAGAATACGAATTTAAAAAAAATCAATTGTATTCGAGATATCGTCAGTTATAGATCACATTCAGCTGTACTTGTTTGTGCTAATCAGAAACCACGAATTGCTCTTCTCTTCCTAACTATAAGTGATATTGCTCCAGTTTCAAGCTACGTCAAACTGGCAAAAATTTCTCCAGCGCGCCTACAAAAGCACATTGACGAATTGGACATTAATAAAACTGATGGATCGATCGCACAAAATGCCTACATCTACATTATTTATAAATACATATATGTACACATTCAATTAAATTGCGACCCAGTGCAAACAGCTGCGCGCAACGTAAGCTGTTCGCTGACTCGGTCGACTCACCACAATGTCGAGCGGGTCGAGTCCATCGCGTAGCACGTGGATTGCTGTGGCGCGGTTCTCGGCAATGGCAATCTGTAATTATGAAATATACATGTGTAAAGCGGATAACGGTAACATTTATTGGCATCAGCTGTTATAACAATTGTTATTCTGGCCATCAATTAGCAGCTTCTACCGCAGTAGGTCACCGCACAATCGATGGACTGTGACGACAGCGAAGAAGCGTGCTAATTGAGTTGCCGATCCGGGTAGCAGGTGGCGCTAAAAAGTGGGCAAATACTGTGACGTCACAGGTTCAGACACTTCCACCTCTGAATGTCATTTCAATTACCTGGCCCAACAGTTCGATCGGCGAGGCATCGTGTGGCACATCTGTCAGCTCTTCAAAGTCCGTCAAAATCTGTTGCAGCTCCCGGGCAGTTGCCGCCAGCATTGCATTGTGCTCGGCGCGTTCGAAGTCGTTTTGCAGGCGGGCGGAAGAAGCCTTTAATTTTAGAGGTTGTTTGCGCCGCTGTTGCGCCTGTTGCATGCCCGCCAAATTGCGCGCCTCTCTGATCGCTTTTCTGCGCAAATTAATTGGCATTCGCTTCAGGTTCTTAAAATTTGGCACAACTTGGCGTCGGTTTCGAGACGAATCCATGTTGTTTGTTTACTTAAATCCAATCAAAACAAAACAAGATTGTTTTTTTTTTAAGCAATAGAGCTGATGCAGTAGCAGTTTTATGTTGTGCTTTATGCACAATGTAATCAAAATAATTTGTTATATTAAAAGAGTTTACAATACAAAGAAGTACTGCAATTTACCTGCAAATTGCAAATTACAGCAGCATTTTGCCATTCACATGTTTTTGTACACAGAATAATCAGCTGTTCCATACTTCGGTGTGACCAAGCCGAAAATATTTTGTCCACCAGTGCGTTTGCTTGCAGTTCTCCGTTATTCGCTACTCAAATTTGCGTTTCAAAATTTCATTTAACATTGATGCAAAATTAATAAAAAATATAAGACATTTCTCATCACTACGGTTTTAAGAAAAATAATAAATTTAGAATGTACAGAAAAATTGTATGAATAAATATAAAAAGGAAAACAAATTAATGGGGTTTCGAAAATTTTCCGTCGTTATGCTTTGCGGATTGAGTTAAATAATTCAAATCCACTTACGGTAAATGTTCTTAGCCAATAAATAGTCGAAGCAATATTACTTAATATGGGAAAGTAAAGCACGATTAAGTATGATCCGTACGAGTCTTATATCATTCGAAGATATTTATCCAAGATATGCAGGTTTTAATTTTATAAAATATTTAATATGCATGTAAATCGACAATACGCAGTCTGATTTCGGAAGTATATTCCTTTTTCGACTTATGGTAGATTTAAAAAGATCGCCATTATATTTTTTTTATTTCAATACTTTTGCGATTTTGGTTTAAAATATGTTATGGAAGCCCTTGCCATTTTTATCAAATTAATAGTTTTAAGCAGTTCCCATTTTCTAAATTCAAAAAAAAAATCACATTTTACTAGGTTGACATCATGTCGAAAGGAAGGGGACCCCTCTCAAAACTGTACAAAGGTATAATCAGTTCAGTGGACAAAGTGGTACCGCAAGCCGTGCGACCCGTTTGGGAATCTCCAGCAGGTGCCCACCCCTATCATAAGAAGAAAAAAACACATCTCTAATCGAAAGTCTTTATCGTTTAGGTCCAAAAACTGTTTTCTTCTGGGCACCTATGGGAAAGTGGGTTAGTTAGATTACCAATACACAGTTACTTTAGTACAGATAAGTGTCTTATGTTTTCTATTCTTCTATTAAGACCCTTGTGCTTGCTGGCATTGGGGATCTGGTTAAACGACCGCCTCAAAATGTATCCCTCAATCAATCGGGTGTGCTAGCGGCTACCGGTTTAATTTGGTCGCGATATTCTGTTGTTATTATACCCAAAAACTACAGCCTGCTGGCAGTAAATTTCGTTGTATTTCTGACGCAGGGCTTTTTGATTGCCAAGTATCTGAAATGGCGGAACGAGAATGCCAAGAACGCAGTATACCATCATCCTCAGCCTATTTTTTCAATTGGTGACGTCTGGTAGATGCATCTTATAATACCGGCAATAAACATTATTTTATTTTTGTGTGTTTTCATATTGCTGGTCGGAGATTTAAAAATTTAAAAGACAAAAATTGAAACGGGTATAGGATGGTATAGCACTTTGGACCCCATTTTTAAATTGAAAAACAAAAGAAGTTCGCGCACTAGCTATCAGCTGATTTAAACAGTGTGGCCATATAATGCTGAAACCTTCATTCATTTTGTTCGTGCTCAATTCGGCGTTTCTTTTTGCTCGAATTTGCGTTTCAAATTTGAACTTAAACAAATTTCCGAAACACTGAATTTTGTACTCCTCTTGCAAACTAATAACGAGTATATTGATGTGTCATAATTTTTTTGGAGCTATTAAAGCTAGGTACATTAAGTATGGAATATTTACTCCTGCAACGTTTAACATTTTCTTAAAATAATATTTTGTGAAACAAATAAAAACTGTTTTATCGAAATTATTGAACCGAATTATTTTTGGATTATTATTTTATGTACATAGCTTAAATAAGCTGCATTTAGCTATTCTCTTTTTAAGCTTAAAAAATGAATTTTAAAAATGAAAGGGATTGTTTTGCCTTTACCTTTATTACCTATATATACAAATAAGACGTATAACCCAGCGTATAGTCTGTGTTTTTCTTTATATGACAGTTTCCACATATCTTTCGCCCTTGAAAATAAAAGAGATTCATTCCTGAAACCCCGTTTTTCACACAGGGGTATGGACTATTACTAAGCATCATTGAAATACTAATTTTTCCATAAATTAGCCAAATATTCAGCTTTATAGGTTACCCCGCATGGGCTTATCGTTGGTGAATCAGCTGGGCAAAGAGTTTAATACATATAAATAAATATTTTAGCATTTTGTTTTGAGTTGACAGGTTCAAAGCAACCTAAGTAGGAATGTTCAGTCAGATCCATTTCTAGCTTTTAACCACTTTCTAATCTCAAATTTAAGTAAAAATCCTATAATACTTCATATCGAAAAGGAGGGGAGGCCTCTCTATACTGTAGACAAAGTAGGTGCAGGTGCGTACCCCTATCAAAAGAAAAAACATTTCCGTCTGTCTGTCCGTCTATCTGTATGAACGCGTCGATTTCAGAGACTACATGGGCTAGAGAGCTAAGCTCGTATATACCATACGCAGATCAAGTTTATTTCAAATAAACGATAACTTGCCCCGTTTTCTTATAATCTTATATATCTTATTTTTATTTTATTTTATTTTTAAACTTAACACACTTATTGGTCCAAGTGTCACCTAATGCTGGGACATCGGCGATTTAATATATTCTGGAGCAACAAAATGGGGGAAAATTGGTACTTGGCATGCACACTCTCAAAAAGCTTTCGCAGATCAACTGCAATCAACATTTGAAAGATATACTTGTAGTAATTTCACATTTACGGCATACTAAAATGTGCCTGCAAATATTAAAAGCAAGCGCGAGCATTAATTTTTATTATTTATTTTTTTTATTCCATTTTACTAAGTGCGGCTGTGGTGTCGAGAGTATGAATGCAGAGAGTTTTAATTAACTGCATGTAACGAAAGCTCGCCGCTGGGTTCAGGGTATCTCCTAGTCGGGCACTCCCGACTAGAGCCATCTTACTTGTTTATTTATGTATTTTCTCATTTGTTTTTGACTGCCGATTGGGAATTAAAAAATGTGAAATATACGTAGGCTTTTGTTACTGATTGATCGCGTATGTCATAAATAAAATAATTCATTCAATATTTATATCCGGTAAGAAATAGAACAACACAGGTCAGTCCTTTTTTTCAAAATTCTAAAATAAAGTTAAAAAAAAATACATAGGCTGGCATCATGTCGAAAGGAACAGGGCCTCTTTCTAAATTTTATAACGTGTTAATCAGTTCTACTGATAAAATTGTACCACGAGTCGCACGACCACTGTGGGATTCTCCTGCAGGTGCGCGTTGTCACGACTTGCTTTGAAAAATATTTAATTCAAAGCCTTCTTTACCAATTAGGTCCAAAAACTGTTTTCTTCTGGGCACCTTTCGGTAAATGGGTGAGTTCGATAATCGATTCGAATTCCTTTTAATTTGGACTGTTCTATTATTTCTGCTCATTAGCTCCTTGTGCTTGCTGGTATTGGTGATATCATTACCCGACCGCCTCAGAATGTGTCCCTCAATCAGGCGAGTGTGTTGGCGGCTACCGGTCTGATTTGGTCCCGATACTCCGTTGTTATCATACCCAAAAACTACAGCCTGCTTTCAGTCAATTGCGTTGTATTTTTAACCCAGGCCTTTTTAATTGTTAAGCACCTAATATGGCGATCTGAGCACTCGAAAAACAAGGCATAGCATCATTTTTATTTATTTTCCTACTTTAGTTGATGATGCATGGAAGGTAGAGTGGTTATATTAAAGAGCATCCCAGAATTTAGAGCGAAACATTTCTAAGTTTTTTTTTTGGCGTTCCGCTCGGAAGCTTCACAATTTTTTATTCTTTTTCTTACGCATTTTGCAATCATCTTGGTTGAAACTCTTAATTGTTAATATACCATATATATCGTTATTCATAAGTAAGGTTTTTCACGCCCACTTGTGTTGTTATTCGTGGGCGTGGGCTTTGGGCATGTGACTTACAATATATAAGAATTAAAGCTTAAACTGAACTAAAATCATAAATTCATTGTAGTATATACAAAGTGTTATCAGCTTGGGTGTTGCAATCGTTGAGTTAGTTGGCGCCCATTTCTGTATCCTGTTTTCTGTTTGGCCAAGGATGGTGCGCACAAGCCTCGCTCTGATTGGTCGTTCTGGCGCATTTCGTCCTGCAAAGGTTGGGGAGGCCAATGCGCTGCCTGCAAAGGAAGCGTCGTTCGTGCAATTGTCTTACGGCCTACTCGTTTGAGCCAGGCTGAAACGAGCAGCGCACTGCAGTTGGCAAACATGCTCTGCAAGTCGTTGCCCACAGACACAAACACAATGACACACACGTGTCCACACACACAAACACACAGAAGAGCAGTTCTTGCTGTGCCAACAGGCGTATGCGTGATTTATTACCAACGTTTTTCTCATGCGCGTGTGAGCGCAGCAATCAAATTACTTTCGCCTGTGTGTATGTATGTGTGCTACTGCATGTCTAGATTAATGTGTGTGTGTGAGTGCGCTACTTGCTGTATGCCTTGAACGTTTGCCAAGTGCATTTCGCTGCCTTCTGCCGACTTGAACTTTTAGCCGCTGCGCTGCCATTGGTTGGTCAGGCCTAGGACTAGCTGCAGCGGCCGTGGCTGCCAATTGGCCAACGAGGCTCCTTTAACGCATCGCTGCAAAGATAGAAAGAGATAGAGTGAGTGTGAGTGAGCGAGTAAGAGCATGTGAGTACAGAGAGGGATGTGCATGTCAACTCTGGTTATATATGTATTTAAGAAGAGTCCTTTTTTCATTCGTTTGAAAAGCTAGCAATGTTACCAAAATTTACAATTTCACATTTTTTATAAATTGATAAATACTTATATTAATTTTTGTGCATCATGTAGCAGTTTTTAAAGTTATTTGTAACCTGTGAAAATTAATACTTTTCTGACACTAAAATAGTATTTTTCCACTTTTTTCCATTCAATAAAAATAATGTTAACATTTTTTTTTTGTTTCATTGTTCTATTTCTTGACACTTATTTTTTTATCTTTAAAAATCTTACCTAGATAAACTATATAAGTAAGGCATTCAATTTTAAATATGGTGTAAGTATTCATAAAGATATATTTAAACCTTACATTTTTTTGTAATAAAGTTTATTTTTGGCATTTCACATTCCTTAACATTACTATGCTTAAAACTTTTCTCCCCATCTCTTACATATATTTTTTCTTTCGTGTTTAAATCATGTATATGAAATAAAAAAAATTTAACATTCTTAATAATTATCAGAATGTAAAAAGTTTGGTCTAGAACCCTACATTAAACATTTTTAAGGTTTGCCTTTCTCTCTGAGAAAGTAAATGTAATAATAGAAAAGTATGGAACATTTATCTTTGGGAAAAGTATGGAAAATAAAATGAGGTTTCAATTCAATAAACTATCTAGATTTGCAAAATTGTTACGCTCAGATAGACATAGCTTCCCCCAGAGACATCAAATACGTCATGGCTTTTGGACTTTTGGGCCCTCATTTGGCTTGGTGTGAGAGGAGGATGGGGGCTCTCGGACCACTACGCAATGATGGGAATGGTCGCTTGCCAAGATGGTAGCTTGCCAAAATCTCTAGAGATTTTCTCACGCTCGCTTCCAAAGAATCTCAATGGCAATGAACTTTTTTCGCTCTCAAGTTCTCTGTTGTTGCGTAATGCTGCTGCGTGCTGAGGAATCTTGGCAGCCATCCTAGGATTTCCCCAAGCACACACTCACACACACAGAAAATGTCTCTACACTGTAATTAAAGCGCCACCTGCCGCGTTGGCGCGTAAACAAATTTGGACTGCATAATTTATGATCATGGAGTTTTGCCAATAAGTTTCTGGATGAGCAGACAAACTGTCTGCCACGAATTTCTGGTCCGACGATCTTGTCCCTCACTCACACACACACTTAATGACTTCATCTTGATGCTGTTCAGCTCGGCTAGTTAACCGAGGTCAGGGCTGATGACGCCATCGGCCCGGAACTGTGCTATTGAACAGCTGCCAATTGTGGCCACAAGATATCTATCCATTCCAGGCGATTCCTCGAGCTACCCCCCACCACCACCCCAACGACCATCTTCGCACAGGCTGCACGTGTTAATTATGTGTGATTTATCGACTCTCGAAAAGGGCAACAATTGCCACTAATTGCCAATTGAACAGCTGCTCAGTTGTTCGGCCCTTAATTTATGACTTTAGCCAGGATGCTAAGAGATTATTGTATAACATAGTAGGTGAGCATTATCTAAAAGACTGCTGCTTGTTTATCTTGCATCTGTGGTGTGTGAGGCGAATTGCTTGTCTAAAAATAGCAGCGTGTCAAATATGACAGAAGTTTTCTGGGCGGTCTGTGACGGGCATTATGCAAGACATGGCGTAAAGGAAAATTATGAATTTACTTTGTGTGGAGCGCGAACACTTAATGCTTGCATCTACGAGTATATTTAAACGAACAGATAAATTACATTTTATTACAGTTATGCCTTTAATAGGATATATGCAAGTCTGAGTGGGAACTATATATATATATATATAGAGTGGAGACTATAATATATTAGAAGGCATGCACCCAGTGGGCGTATCCAAAAATCTTAACACCATAGTGCTATAGTTTCCTATAAATAATAGATATGTATTTTTTAAAATGTAAAACAATGTGTCGAATGAACGCTCGAACCAAAATTTGGGTTTGTTGATGTGTAAAACCAAATTCACGAACCGAACATTAAGGCGAGGCATTGGCTCGAGCCGAAAAATCAAAAAAAATTTTGGATTTGCAGCCATAACTAAATAAGATAGAATTCTGAAAGGGCCGTTTGATGCTGTTTAGTGTTAGAAAGCGATTATGTGACTTTTTTCAGTAAATTCTGTGGATGTTTATTACTTTGATCTGCGTGTTGAGATCTTATGTAATATATTTTATAAAATTTTTGAGTAAAAAAAGAAAGGAGCTTAATTAAAGCTTAACTAAAAGTTTAGTTATCTATATTAATATCATTATATGAATATACTTTATTAAGTAAAAATAATACGCTTCTGAATTAAAAAAAAAATGTATATTTTTGTTTTTCATTCGTAAATGCAACCTTTACTGATTTTGTTTTATTTTTTTTAATTTGATTCTAATAAGGTTTTTAAGCTCTGAGAAGCTAAACAATTTTATTACTGAACATATGTATATTCATTAATATTTTCAAGCCTTTTAATTTATAAAAATAAAATAAAAATGCAGACCACTTAATATGCTAAGCATTCAGCTTTGTGTAATCTTTTATAATAATAATTTATAATAATAAATAAAAACCAGGCGATATTAATTAATGACTAATTATATACATTCCGCTTATACATATGTATGTTTATATGCATAAACTGTAACTCTTGGGGTCTGTGCCATATACAATGTTTCACGGACGACGCAAAATGTACTAGTCTTTGACGTTTTAAGCAAATTTGGGTTTTGTATATTTTTGTTATTTTTCGTTGCTGTTTGTGAATCGGGCAAATTTGCTTTTATTTATCTTGCTCGGCAGCTAAAAGCGGATTTTTTGTTTTCCCAATTTTCTTATTCTTTTAGTTGATTTTCGATTTTTCTCGTTTGTTTGTAGACTTTGCATTTACCTTGCTATTTTCGGACACACTTGACGGGACCGAAGATCGACAAGCGAAAGGCACAGACCAAAAATTGCGCAGAACTGTCGCCAGAAGGCCCTTATATACCACATAAGTAGTACATATATATCCAATACATCTTACATATATAAATAGTATTTGGACTGCTCCTGATGCTATATACTATCCGCCGATCTGCGAGCTGAGGCGAGGCGAGGCGATGACGCGCAATTGACGCGGGCAAAGACGCGTTGAAAACGCGCGACCATCGTCGCCGTCGCGTCTATTTTTGTAGATCACATAGAAAAACAGACACAGCTACAAATGCAGAGATACATCTACACGCGAAGATATAGATTCAGCTACAGCCACACAGATTGCACAGTTGGAGCTACATGCTGATCTCTGTTTGTATATTTCGCCTAATATATTTCAGTGCTTCATCATTTTGTTAGTTGTTCGGTTTTTCCTTTCTTTTTTTTATTTTTTTTTATTTTGTTTTTCATCGAAATTGTATTTTGTCTTTGGGATTTGGGTGTTCTGTCTATCGGGCGACGGCACAAATTGTAATTAGTGCTACTTTTTCTAGTTTTAATTAGAATTTTTCTCATTTTGCACGTATGTATACCTTGAAGATGCCAATGCAATGCAGTAAGACAGAAGTTGTCACTTTAAAATACGAGAGTAGATCATTAAATAGGCACACACATATAATCATATATACCTTTTTATATACATATATATATTTACGTATATTAAGATTTATACATGTTGCAAATTAATTATATTAATGGGAGATCATTATCATGATAACCTAAATATTGTTATAAATATTGTCAGAAAACTGAATGAGTTACAGATT
This sequence comes from Drosophila colorata, assembly GCA_035041545.1. Classification (NCBI taxonomy): domain Eukaryota; kingdom Metazoa; phylum Arthropoda; class Insecta; order Diptera; family Drosophilidae; genus Drosophila; species Drosophila colorata. The sequence continues at coordinate 6,755,463 of JAWNLD010000678.1, forward strand.
GGAGATAAAATTGGATGTAAAATGCATAATGAGAAAACTAATTTTCCTTTTTTTTTTTTGTATTTATTTATTTAGTTTTAAGAAGTCTAATAATCATTGATAATAGCCGAGGTCTGTGGAAAATTTCCATCGTTGCCATATTGTTGCAGACCAAATTGCCTACCTATGTAATGAAGTTTACAGAAATGTGAAATCCAATCAATTAATATAATATTGGTATTTACATTAGAAAATTCTTGGCTTTTTATATAAAATTAAATAGGTGATATACTTTACTAAGTGCTCAACATTAGGTTCAACGAATCAAGACTGCAAACCGGTTTTGGAACGGTTTGAACCCGAAATTTATCTTTTCTTAAACTCATTATCCCAACCTTAAATCGAACCAGTTGCTCGAAAATTCAACCGAATCTAAGCATAAGCCGAACCATTTTATCTTTTTAGGTGATTTGCTTTAATTTAAATAAAACGGAAAATTTTAATCCCAAAAATTTATATTTTCTGACCTCATATGCAGCATAAATGGAATCCGTTAGAAAATATTCTCCTTGCTAGTAAATAGATATATATGGAATCGAATAAAAACCTTTCCGAGCTTGCAGCCATGCAACGAAAATCATAAACTATTTTCCGACAGCTCTTCAAAGTTGATAAACACATAACAAAAGCACCAGCGTAAACAGCACATACAAATTATCACACTTTAAAATTATTTTTGCAAAATATTTTTCACGGAAACAAAAATCAATTAAGCGCACAAGAAAAATTTGTTGAGACAGCGAAAGCGAAGCAAAAAAAAAATGGTTATTTATGTGTGGCAGAAGCGTTTAAGCTTGCTGCAGCTGCTTGTGTTGGTGTTGTGGCGTTGAGTGTGTGGAGTCCGTCAAGTGGAAAGCCGCCAGCTCCAGTTAACCAAAGGGAAACTTGCGGGACGGCAACTTTCACCGACGACGACGCGTCAACAACTGAGCAACTGAACGTCAATCAAAACAAATAAACAAATACGAACAACAACAAGAACAACCACTGCGACAATGACAACAACAGCAAATAAAAATCTGAGGAAATTGGCAAACAAAACTTGAATATTAACTGCTGCCAAAACGGCTGGCAGCATTTGCAAGCCAAAACAAAAACAAAACAAAAAATAGCATGATGAAAAATTTCCTGAATATTGGCCAATAAATTTTACAAGTCGTTGACGATGGCCAACAATTCTCTTGGTCAAGGTCGAGCCAATCAAAGCGTCATTACATAAATATGTATTTGTGTTGTTGTGTGCATAAGGCAGATACTTATAATCATAATCATAATAATTGGAAACCTGTTGGCAAAGCCAAGTGCTTTTGGCCAATAAGCAATCAGGCACAACAACAAATGATGACGTTGTCAAACTGGGCAACTGGTCAAAAACTCAGAAAGTGGGTGTGTGTGTGAGTGCGTCAGCAATTAAAATCATAATGAGAGTGCCAAGTGGCGGCTCCCGCCCATCAGTGGCCAGCAGCCAACTCGACACGAGCCTCTAGCATTCCACACACACGCACACACACACAGGATGCGTCGCTGCTGCCAACTTGGCAGCCAGACGCAGTCATCGACGCAGCTGCGTCTATGTTTATGTTTTGTTGTTGCTGCTGCTGTTGTTGACTTCCAGTTGTTGGCAATGTGTGCCAAATGCGAGCAGGAAGTCAAATGTCTTGGAGCTGTACCAAGAAAATTGCTGCAGCAGACTTGTAGGCGCTACAAATTGCAGACAAGCGCTAGACGAATGCGACACCAGGGCGTATACGCAATGTGTCCCTAACCAATGGCAGTCCAGCGCAAATTGAGTATACGCCATGGCAGCCCCATGCTCAAGCCTCATGCATAACAAATAAATAACCAGGCATCATTATAGGAATATACCCAAAATAAAAAAATAAAAAAAAACAATAATAAAAAAAGTTTTAGTCGGCTTCCTTGTTGGTCATCAAAGGATCGCCGCGCCGCACTAATAAGTTTTCAAGAAAATGAAAAATCGTTTGTGCATTTTTATAAGTGCAAAAATATGCAAATCGAGTAAATCATTATGACTGGACAAAGGCAGCGGCCGCACGAGGCGCAGACAAAGTTTTGTTGAAGCGCCGCATAAACATTTTGGTGGCAGCATCAGTTGCAGCAGGCTAAAGGCCGGAGGCAGGTGGCAGGAGTCACAGAACCAAATAATAATTTGGCGATTTATTTGTTTGTTTGTTTTATTTGCCATGTCTACGCCATGAAAATTATGGCGACTGACTTTTGCACCAAAGCATAATTTCAACAGACATTCGAATGGCGCATTAGAGACAGTCGCAGGACAACGAGGCAATGGCAATTGAATATCATTCAAAAGCAATGGGAGGACTAAAAAAATTAAGTTTAATTAAAGTAGCTGGCTCTATTATTTGATCACTTAATACTAGATCTGGTATTTAATTGTTTGACTTTCAAACGAGCTAAATATAAGCTGACTATGGACCTGAAAATGGTCCAATGACTGTGAAAGAAATATTGGACATGCTTAATAACATTTTAATATTCTCATATTTGATCAACATTTTGCTTTGAGGGATATAAGAGTTTTAACTGCGCTAAGGTATGAGAACTCTGAATAATTTGGCTCATTTCAAGTTGAAAGCTGGTCAGACTCAGCACCATTTCACTATAAGTGGTTGTGAAATTAGTTTTTAACTGAAAAAAACAAATATTTAAAAAGTCTCAATTAAAAATAATTCGTAATATTTAAAGCTCGCTGTTAAAACGCTTAAGCATTCGATTAATATTGGGCATTTTTGATTGATACAATTTCAACTGAGCAACAACAACAGCTCACGAAAGTTTCAACAGAGCTTTAACTTCACTTCATTTATAATTTAAAGCTCATTTAAAGTTTTAAGCTTGTCAGATTAACCATTGTTTACCACAATGCTCATTACGAAAGCTTTGTTTACTATAAAAGTAGGTAAATTTTACTTAAAATCAATATAATGTTTCGCATTTAGTAAACATTTAAAAAAATACATAAATTTAAAAGTATTTAAAAATTCAACTTATCCTGTTATAAACAGTTGTATTTATTTTTATATAGTATAAAAAAACAAGATTCCTATATTATGTTCTTGAATTTCAGGTTCTGTTGACAATAACTAAAAATGTCACAAAAACTTTTGCAGCCATGTGTGCTTGCCATCACATTTAAGAGTTTTAGTTTTAGTTGTAGATTGTATCTAAGCTGAATTGTTTGGAACTAATTAAATATAACTCAATCGAAGCCTCGAAGCTCGTTTAATCGGACAATATTTTCAACTTACTCTAACTAATTGTATTTATCTTGAGTTGCTCTACTCTTTAGATTTCGATTTAAGTCAACTTTCAGCTTGTGATATTTGAAGCTTATTGTCCAAGTAAGGAATTGTAGAACTTTGAGTTAAATAAAATATTAAATATATAAACTATTACAAATAAAATATTTGTATTTGGTCATTTTGATGAATCGTGCCAGGCAATTAGCTTATTTTACCCTTAGACCGATTTGTGGAAATAAAAATATGTCCATAGTATCCAGTAGAACAATTTATATCAAACGCCTGTGAAGACCCTTCCAAAAAACACGGTTTAGTGGCATTTAGATTCTTATTTTCGCCTAAATCATTTATTCGCAACTATTTGTCACATTGCATGTTCTTTGACTCATACACTGAGATTTTCGAGGCGATTCAATTAGTTTTAATTGCTCGTCGTCGAGCGTTGCCTTCGATTTATTTAAAAATGCGACCGGGGCCATCAATAAAATCAATGCGGGCCATAAATCTTTGAGCCGTTCATTGAAACGTGCCCAAATGCAAACGGGCTATCGTTTTCGCCAGAATCTCTTTTTTGGCGTGAATGATAAGGACTGGCAAAAGGAAGTGCGAACTCTGGCCGGGGCTGACCAGAGCCTTTGTTTGTTTGCCGAAGACTGCACGGCGAACATATGCAGGCAGTCAAGAGGAAAGGACACAATGTGCTCGCTGCTTGGCTTAGTTGCCAATTTCCGGCTAAAGACGGGTACAGGGCGGGCAGACGGGGCCAAGAATTATTTGCCAGGATGTCCGAAACATTGTTGGTGTCAACAAATTCCTTTTCAGCAAATGCCAACTGCAAAAAATGTTCAACTATTGGCAAAAAGAGTGGAAAAAAAAACATAAAATTAATGCGCAAACATTAAGGAGCGAGCTGGCAAATGTACGCTGCAAATCCTGACGCTGTCCTTTTTGCATACCGCGCGCACAATTAAATTTCGTGTTAGTTTTGAACAATTTTTGGTCCCAGCAGCTCCTTTGAGCCAATTAACTGAGTGCAGTCCGTTGTGTAGTTCGTTGTTGTTAATTGCTTTAATGGCTCGGAAATTTTGGGCGCAAGTCACAGTCAAAGCTTGAGTCGAAGAGGCTCGGCTAGCAGATACCTTGTAATACCTTTCTGATTAAAATTTTCTGAGTATACAAATACAAACAACACTAGAAATAATTAATTAATATTAATATTAATTCAAATATGTATTTGAATTATATAAGAATGAGTGCAAGAGAAAAGAAAAATAATCTAAAGTTTGGTTTATTTTAATTTCGATGGTAAGGATTAATAAATAAAAAAATGTATACAATTTGTGAATTCTTCAAATTTCTTGAATTGAGGCCTAAATTTCCCAATAAAAAATATATTTTATTTTGTAGACTTTAAAATTGTGATTTTAAAATACTTAAAAACCAACAAAATTGTTGTTGCTTTATTTCGATAAGCAACACAATCGATAATGTATAGCTCTTGAACCCATGTCTCAACTGAAACTCATCCAGCTTCATAAAATGCATACAGGCGAACCACTTTTATGTTTGCAGGGTATATAAAACAAGTACAAGTTTCTCTGTCTGATTTTAATTGAACGTGATCGCACTTGCGCTCATAAATTATAACATTAAAAATTTAAAAACAAGTGCATGTGCTAGTATTTTAAGATTAAATGGTCAGCATTTGATTTACTCTTTAGATGTTTCCTTTGTTGAACATTGACCATAAAATAATCATATTCACGTTAAGTATTATATTCTTCAGGTTACATTTTTTTGGTTTGGTTCTTGTTCTGGTTTCGGGCCATATACCAATATTTGATGTCTAGGCAACTGGCAAACTGTGGCGTCTGTGCATTGAACCAGAACCACATTGGATAAGTGAAGCTGGGCAAGGGTGAAATCTTTGGAATACTCTCCGTGAACTCCTCATAAATAGACGCTGTGGCCTTGAGGCGGGGCGGGGGCGGCAATGGTGTCTGCTTTGCCATTTTTGCAGCGCCTATAAATTGTATGTCTTAACTGTAACTGTAACGCCTACCCCGCTGCCCTCTTGCCGCATGACGCATTTAACATGTTGTCATTTTGGGCTGCATTTTGCTTATTTATGTGGCGCCAGGCTGTTGGTTTTTGGCTTTGGCAACTTGGCTTAAACGGGAGGGGAATGAGGAGGAGTGAACTGAATACGACTCCAGTGTGTTCATTTATGGACTGATCATTTTGTGGTGACAGCTGCCAGCAAAAGGTGACTTTGATGTTACTTCAATGCCCTTTCAGACTAAATAATGCTTTCTGATAACATGTTTGTAAAGCTATGTAACAGCAAATATTTTGCAAATTTCCAGTTGACTAAATGAGGCATACTAATTCCTTGGATAATACCATGAAATCTGAATACCTGCACCTCATAAGCTGTCAAGCCTTAAATTTGCCATGTGCTCCATATTTTATATTTTCCATGCTCACTTGACTTTCGATCTACTCAAATGAGCATGGACAATATAAAATGATGGAGCACTTGGCAGATTTTAAAATTTGGAAACTGTATAGCAGTTGATAATAAAAGAATCACCACAATCTAAGCAAATATTAAACTAGGAAGCATAGTTTTTTTTGGGGGTGCTGAAGATAATATACCCGTGCAAGCATATGAAAAATGTGCGCTATATGGATAACTGTTTTTTACACAAAAAATTAATTTTTGCCGATTGCTGCTAGAAAATACATTTTTTATAGGAATACTTGTTTTTTGATACTGATCAAGAATATAAATAATTTATAGGATCGGAGACGTCTCCTTCTATGCGATACACCATTTATTCTTATGAATTCAGTGATTGTCTTCATAAAATATGTTGATTATTAGTATGACAAATATAAGGGCAATTTATCCTTATGTAAAAACTAAGGTAAACATTTTAAATACTAAATCACTTTCAATTGACAATCACTTTTCCAATCTTACCATTTATCCACTCTGATAACAGCTCAGATGTCCTTCTGCTGTTCCGCTGTTCCACACTCCATCTTTGCAAGGATCTGCTTTGACGAATCTTTTCCCAACGATGCGCAAAACTCGGGCTGATAAAACGATCTTTAAACGTTCCTTTTTATTATAGCCATAAAATTGTCTACGAGTGCTGTCAGTTACCGTTATAACCGTGTATGTAATTGCACAATTATGAATAGATTGCACTAATGTTTAGATAATTGTGTAACTCCTGTTAGGTTATATCATAGTTTGTTGTAATCGATTATATAATTGGCATATTTGCTTTTAACGCTACGTTTGCTACAAATTTTTTTGTTGCTTTATTATTATTATTTTATGTTTGTATTTATATCTTTATATACGGTATTTGAAATATAGTTTATAAAGTTAAGCACTAGTCACTAATCGAAGTTGATGTATTTTATTTTTGAATATTTATGTTTTAATTTGTTGCACCACGCTGCGTATGCGCGATTTTCGAGGCTGCACTGCTTCTGTGGTCGCTGCCTGATGCGCATCCTTTGAGCCCTCGCACGCGTGTGCTTTGAGCCAATTTGTTCGCTGACATGGCTGACAAATCATTAGCGGCCAGTTGAAACAATGGCTGTTGCTTTTGTTGTTGTGGTCAATGTTGGTTGTTTCTTTTTTCTGGGCTTCGCGCCAGTTGCTCCATTGGCGCACGTCGTTTTGGCACTGGCTGAATGTTGGCGGCGCATGTTGGTCAGTTCAAAGGTTGTCACACGCACATACACACACACACACAAGCACACACACACATCTATACAGCACAGCGCGTTTTGTTGTTGTTGTTGCGGCGCGACACGTTTTATTTGTTTTTGTTGTTGTTGTTGTTGTTCTTAGCTGTATAATCGAGACGAACGCATCCTGCGAAGCGGCCGCTGTTGTTGTTGCTGCTGCCCCACTGCACCACTGTGCCAATACACGTGTGTGTGTATGTGTGTGTGTGTGTGTGAGTGCTGCGAGCTGTCAATTGGCGTCCATTGCGGCGATCTTGGCCAGGGTCAAACCACTGTTTGCGTCTGCGGCCAAAAAAAATTCCCTGACTGTCATCCTGCGCTGCTTGGCAATGGTCGCCGCTATTGCGGCTGTTGCTGCGTCGTCATCATCTTGGACCTTCACCATCACCACCTCTTGGCCAGTAATTGCTGTTGTTGGCTGACTGGCTGGCTTGGCTCGGCTTGGCTTGGCTGGCTGGCTGGCTGACTGACTGGTTGGCTGGCCACTTTTCTTGGCTGGCTACGCGTCGCTCAAAAGTCAAAGCCAATCCAAGCGCTGCCCCGTGCCCTGTGGGCACCAGGCACACCAAAGCACACACACATTTCGCGCACGGTGCCCAGTGCCAGTGCCAGTGCCAGAGCCAGAGCCGGTGACTGTGCCAGCTGCCCAGCTGCCAGTTTGCCAGTTGCCAGCCTTTTGTTGGCTCACGACACCGACGCTACCAGTTTCTTGGCCAACTGACTGACGACTGCTCGCAGTCAGCCAACAGCAGAAGCAGAAGCCCTCAGCCAGCAGCAGACAGCTGCTGCCTGCGTCGTCGTTGTCGCCGCTGTCGCTGCTGCTGGTGCTGCTGGTGCTGTTGGTGCTGCTGCTGCTGTTTTTTGTGTCGTCATCGTCGCCGCCTGCGCCCCCCCTTCGGCCGAGCGGCGCCTTTTGTCGCGTGCAATTCCAACTGGCTGCGCTCCAAGCATATCCCCCCCACCGACCCTGCAGCATTGCAACGCTCGTTCTAGCCATCGCTGTCGTCGTCTGGCTTCGGTCTCTGCCACGTCGTGCTCTGCTGTGTGCTCGGCACTGCCATTAGGTGGGCAGTTCTCATGCTGCGTTCCGCTCTCTTCGTTCTCTGTTTTCAACGTTTGCCTCTTTTCAGCAAGTGAAGAAAAAGGAAAAACAAAATTTTCCGAATTTTCATTTTCACATGTGCGGCTCACTTTTTACCCGCGCAAAATATTTAGCTGGGGATTGAAGATTTATGACAACATGTGGTAGACAGGGGAAATCGGTTCGATTTTCATTGCGAGCAAATGCCGGATCTTCACAAAGACTGAGAAATACTAAAGATCTAAAATGCGCCTAACCAGCTGGAAAATAAAATAAAATTTCTAAACATTGATTCTAAATAATTATTAAAGTGCTTTTCAATGTGTAAAAAAAATTATAAATATTTGTTAATGAGCTAAGCTAGTCTGAAAATATACAAATATTGTTGTCTACTAATTTATCCACGCTAGTGACGAAGCATTACGAAGTGTGAACCCCAAGAATTATATATCTGCTACGATAGTGCGATCGAACCGAGTTATATAACAAAATCATCCCAAAATTGACAAAAATGTTGACATGTAAAGCTCTCGGATCTAAAGCTATAATATTGCAAACTGCAATCATTTTGTCAAATCTGAACTTTCATTTTTGTCCTCTAGATTGATTCTGCATTTAAAATATATGCATTATAAAAAAAAAATATATCTTTTCATTTTCGAAATAATTTGGTTTTTAAAATATATAATAAAATATAAATATAGCCATATATAATCACTCTTTTTCATATTACAACTTTTTCTGTAGTCTTTAAAGTTTTTATAATTTTAAAGGTTGAAAAATTAGAAATAAAATTATTTCTAAATGTTTTCTGTTTAAAGTTAAGGTTAGAAAATTTTAATTCATGTTTTTCCTAAAGATATTCTTCTTAAGAAATTTTTAACAGAGCTCAACAACATTTCAAATAAAAAGGTTGGTAGGGATATCTCGAAAACAGAAGTTTTTCAGCCAAAAACAAATTTTACATCCAATAGTTACCATGGCAGATATATGATATAGACGTCCGTTCCAGCCGATCTACGAAAAAGATGACTTCTTCTGTTAGTTTGCATAGAAACTGACAGCCAGACACACAAAGTCATATCAACTCAGCCATCATTGTCATCAAGCCAAAGAATATAACCCTATTCGAAAGTATAGTAAACCTTTATAGTTACCTTTATAAGATCAGGTACTTAAGATAGACGTACTTTAACATTTGGCAAACAGTCGAACTAAAAATGGCAAAGAGCTCTATCTCCACGAGAATCTTAAGTTGTATTCGTCTTTGACAATTATGAACGTACTCGAATATGCATAGCGGAAAATCCGCTCAGATGTATAAATAGATAGATAAAGTTTATGTGTGTGTTTGCCTTTCGACAAAAACATAAACGCAGTCATAAAATTAGAATTCAAATGAGGCAGTAAAAAAAGTGCCAAGACAAAAACTTACCAAGCAGCGACCAAAACTTAATGAAATGCAAATGGTCAACAGGTTCTCGATGTATCCGATGCCAATCAGTGTAAGTGTAGAAGAGCCTGCTCCTAGCTCCTTCTAACAGCTGCCACAGCTGCAGTCAGCTGAGAATACTTTGTGTAAGTTATGAAATCGAGTGGCGCCAGTGTAAAAATTTTATGCAATTGCATAAAATTTCACTGTAAAAATTTGCCATGCGCTAATAAATTTCTAATAAATGCATGTTAAATAAAAGCCACAATGTAGCGACTGCGGGGAGCTCGAACAGGCTGAGGAGCACTGTGTTAATTGAGCGGCGATTACGTGGCTATTAATGGGCTTTCTGGGCGGGTTAGTTAACTGGCGAGCAAAAACTGTGACAACAATGCGAGCCACACACGTTGACCGCAGCCCGCAGCAGCACGTGCTGCCGCTAGACAAACAAGCAACCCACCCCTCTACCTCTACTTCTACCTCCACCTCACCCACTCCCCATTATCGCCCTCACTCACACACTCACCACGCACCCGTTTTAGCCTGTATTACAGACTGCTGTTGCTGTTGCTGTCGCCGTGCTTCCGCACCAACTAAACGTTTATTTATAGCCCAAACAGCGCCAAAGGACCAAAAATTCACAACACCCGCACCGCACCGCCCTGTGTCCTGTGCCCTGCATGCCACTTCAGCTAGACAAAGGCCAGGCCAAAGATAAACATACGATTCGAAATTTGGGCTTGAGTAACAGCCACAACGATTGTTGCCAACGCTCTCTCCCCGCCCCTCGCTGCACCTCTTAACTGAGCTGCAGCAAAAACCAGCGACCATCAACGGGTTTTGAGGGTTTTTTCTGGTAACAGAACTGATGCTGGGGAGCTGGGTCCAGAGTGCGGGGGCTGCACACATCTTGATTTTTGCCAAACAAAACATTGCTCGAGCACTTGCTGTGACCATTGCTCCGGCTATAACTGTATTTGCTTATGTTAGTCACGTGGCTTTCACTTGGCTTGCCAAATTGCTGGACTGCAGCGGGAGGCTGTGGAGTTACCAACAACTGGCAAATAATTTTGAATTTATTTTTATAAAATAAGGAATCTTGAAAACATCCACAAAAATATTTGTAATAGTTTTTAATAGTTTTAAAATTAAAATTGACTCTCTATTCATAATTTTTGGCATTACAAAATGAACACAAATTTTTGAAGGGAGGCTAAAAAAAATGTTTTGTATTAATAAAATCCCAAAATCAGTTTTAAAAATGCAAACTAGTTCAAAACTTTGACGTCACTAAAATATATAAAAAAAAATTTGTAATTTGAAATTTTAAAATTGTTTGGACAAGTCAGTTGTGAAAACAAACTACTTAATACATTTAGTTAAAAATACGTAAATTAACGATGCATAATTCATTTAGAGCATAATACAAATTACATTTCGCTGCGAAATCAATTTAGTTTTGGCAAAGCGAGGAAAAATTAAAGCCTGCATATTCTACAGAATTCTGAAGTTATCAATTACAAATATTTCCAAATTTTTTTACTTAAAATAAGACATAGTGCTAAAATTCTTGGCCAGGCTTTCAAGTGGTGAATTCGAATATCTACATCTCCTACAGGCTTAGAGCTAGAGTCACAGACTTTGACAGGTAGACTACAAGTATATATATTTTATATATAATGATTTTATATACAATTATAAATTTCAATCAATTTTGAAAAATATAACTTTAAGAAATTAATAATTCCTTAATATGATAAGTCTTTGTAATAGCTTTTCATAATCTTTCATCGAAATCCGTACAGTTTTGACAATGTTTTAATGGGGAATCTCTGTGACGTAGGCTCTATAAGGTATTAAAGAGCTCAAACTGAGCTTGTCCACATGCGATGTTTGTTATAAATATTTACTCAAGGCAATCCCTGAAATTGTCGAAAGCTTTATTCTTATCCTAATATACTATGTGTCCGCTCTTATCGCTGTTCACTTTTTTGTCAATCGTTCAGAGCGCGGAAACCCTTTGTTTTTGCTGCCAAACTCAAATTGGTCGCTTTCTAATCGCCTTCCTGGAAATTAGCTTCCATTTATTTTGGGTTTTTTGTGAAGTGCGGCGAGTTGATAATTTCCGCAGGCGTGCACACACTTTTACACAGTCAAAACTACACATACACACACAAATACACACGCACAGAGATACCCACACTTTATCGAAAAGTTTTCAGGTCATTAAGTTTGTCGACAGCTTTTGGCAGGAACCAGGCAAACAGACAGACAGACAGAAAAGTCAGACGAGGAGCTAAAGGAAGGTGTAAATTAACCTAAGCTCAGAAAAATGCCGATAGAAAAACAATTGAAAATTCAAGTGTTCTCGGCAGTTGGCACAATTAAAGCTCATTCTAGATATACTTATATATATATATATATGCTAGAAAAGATTCTGCTGATTTTCGGAGAGGGGGTGAAGGGTGAAGCAATTTAATGCACATATGCTAAGATTTATGTGTTTTGTTGGATTCGCATGGCCAAAGTGAAAAACAAAGAGACATTTTATTTTGTATAAAATTTTTCCAAGTGCTTGAACTAGATGTGCGTTGGGGAAGGGTGGCTGCGTCTGTCATCCAGCCATAAAGAAATGCTCGTACACTCTTAATACCCTTGCTGATGGTATTATAGGTTTGTCACGGAATGTGGGAAGCAGACAAGGTTTTGAGTTTAAATAGTATTTTTGTTTTTTAGGAAGATACGTATAGTCAATGACGTCTTAAAAATATTTAAATGAAAAATATATATTTACGAAACACAAGAGAAATCTGTGAGCAATTTAGTGAAGTTGTTGTTTTATTTATATTTCTTTATCATAATTAAAGTTTTGAATTGTTTGTTGAATAATTTTAATTTGAACCCAAACTCAACATAAAGATGATATAGTTAGTATGATTTGCAAATCGGTTTTGAACCGATCCAAATCGAGCCCGAATTATATATTATATTCACACGTCCGATTAATCTTCACTCACCTTCAACAAACAATTGCACAATAGAGTTCTTTTTATGAAAAGCTTGTGCCATGTTAGTCGTTTTTCAACCACTCTCATCAAATACATTTAAATCGTCCAATTCGGACAAATACTGTGTCAGAAATCTTCTAAAGAAACGTTTGCTCAGTTTTTATTTAGTTGTTTTTGATAAAGCAAGGGTGTTCGATATTCGACATGCCTAAGCTAAGAGCTCCTACTTCGTACATATATATTGTAGATGCTGTCATGCTGTGCAGGGCTCTGGCATTTGAATGCATGAAATTGTTTTTGTCGCGTTTTTGGCATCCTGCGAAGAAGGATGCGAATACTGTTACTGAATTGTTCGCCCACTTGGCCGGGCCTGTCAAAGGGCAGCCGATTTTTTGGTTGGCCGGCCGACGCGCATCGCCGGCATCGCGATAGCGCCAGTAAACTCAGAAGGTAGCGTCTGCAGTACGAATATCGGCCAATGCGTCAAGGAATGCCCGCTGCAACCAGAAACCAAGCAAAGGAGCACGCGGCACGCATATTAATTGGATGCGATTGTCTTGGACCCAGACCTGGACTGGGATCGTCGATGAGGTTTGGTGTCTTTCGGTCGGTCAAGTCTTCAGTCCTATCTGCATGCGGAATGCGTTGCTTATGGCGAAAAACTAAACAGCGAATTTTCTCATTTTGCATTCAGTATGCAATGCAAAACCTTAACAATTGTTGTCTGTATCATAGTTGTTGTTGTTGTTGATTGATCAGCAAAGTGAGAAATCAGGGCAAACTTTTGTTGCATATGCAAATTGTGAAAGTTAACTGTTGGACTCGACGCCTTTGACAATGTTGCCAATGCGTTGATTTGTGACCTAACTAGAAAACCCACTAAATGTTAAATAGTTGCACACAAACAACCTGATTAATGTTAATCCTGTTCATGAAATATTTATGAAATCAATTCATTTAACAGTTATGCATAGCAAATTATACAGTAATCTTTTCTGAGCCGACAAATTGTTTGTTGGTGTTCATACTTTACTCTATTCTATAAAATGATATCTCAAATATACCAGATATAGGGAATATAATTGAAGCCAGTAAATAATATTAAATGATAAGCCATTGATACTAATAGGTTTTTAATATATTTGTGTTTTCGAAATAAATTTTGAATTGATTAAATTCAATTTCTAATGAATATTTTGATAAATAGAACCAACTTAAAGAAGAATAAATTATATTATTATTATCATCTAAAAGTATGAATTTCAAGGCATAATTAAATTATTGCAACAATGTGATCAGTTCACAATCAAATTATTATATGTATTATGGAAAAGTTATTATTTTATAAATCCTTTTTTAAATAACTTCATTACATTGAATTTATATATTTACCTAAGTATTAAACTACAATTAAAATTATTAACGGCAACAGGCAAAGAATTGAACACAAGCTTAAGTTCTAATATAAATTTTATTGCGTCCTTTTTAATATTAATACAACTTTTCTCTTTTTCTATTAATTTGTGCAAGTTAAAAACAGTTCATTTATTTATTTATATAAAATTAACTTGAAGGGCAATAATCAATTCATTCGCTGCCTCGAAAAAAAGATACAAATACTGATCGAATCAATCGGAAGGCTGAGATATGAGACTGTTGATCAACGATGGACTTGTGGGTACTCCACTCAAAAATAACCAAATCGACATATCTGAAATATCGCCCAAAAAGATGTCTAGCTTATCGAAAGAATGGATCGAATAATAAAACTAGTTAAAGTGGTATTATTTTATTTTGAGTTTTTTTCTAAAAATTCTTATATCAATTTTATTCAACTTTGAAAACTTTTAAATACTTCCTGACTGTATTTTTTTTCGATGTGCAGACATCAAAAGCAATAGCTGGCCTAACCCACTAAGACCTCGGTTCAGGCAGTACCACATCTGCTGGCGACAAGTTCCAAACAGGTGTAGACGCCAGATATATATATACATATATATGTATATATATTCGTTACCTGCGCTATTTACAGCATGCGTGCGCTGACTTGGCTATAAATACATCTCGGAGGAGTTGTGTCTGCTGCAGCTGAGAAGAGTGCGAAGATTGAAGCGAGTTGCAAGCAGCAGTTAAATAGATGACAACTTAAAATACGCACACACACACACAGACACACTCACACACACACTGCTGCACTTTGGACATGCTTGTATCAAAAGTCAACGTTCTTCAATAGCTCCATTACCAATGCTCGCCGGGGTTATGGCCAAGCCGCAACATTGCGACACAAAAACACTTGAACGAGCAGCCGCACCAGCAGCAGGCGGCACTTTTCCCCACACTTTTCCGCTCACCCGCAACCGGAGCAGCACTTTTTTGTTTGAGTTATTTTACGAGTTTTATTGGCTTTTATTGGCAACGAGATTTGAATTTTTCAAAACGACACTTGCGATGCAGAGGCGGATGCTCCAGCTGCCTGTTCCCCCCGCTGCCCCTGCTCCTCCTGCTCCCGTGCTAATCGCTCTGCGGCTCCTGCCCTGGCGCGCTGTTAGTCATTTTTTATGAGCTTTACTCTTTGTGTATCGCAGTCGAATGCTGCCTGCAGGTCTAACAGGTGTCGTCCCGTTTCCTGGCCATATGTGCTGTGCCTGTTTCCGTGATTTCTGGCCACATAACTTACCTCTGATTGCAGTTTTATGGACAAAGTTTTTGGGCTCACTTCGTAGCTGGACATTTATAGACAGCGATAACGTACAAACTGCTAATTAACTCTACCATAAAACGCTTAAGCCTTTAGCCAATGTTATGGCCAGGCCAACAATCAAAATACGGCTGCAAAAAAATAAAATGCAAAATGAACTCGCAGCTGCCATTCAAAGTGTGCCGCATAATGGCAGCCGCAGACAGACAACTTGCTAATTTTCATGCGCCATTTAAGGGGCGAAATCTCGCCAGGATTGGCCGCCCACTTGCCAGCTTTCAACGTTCTCATACCCTGTCAACGAGTGGGTCAAACGGGTATCACAATGCAATGCCATCACTAGAAAGCTAGTATATGGAAAATAACGGCAATTAAAAGGAAAACCGAACAGAGCCCAAAGCTAATATTTAAGATTAATCAAACCTTAATCTATTCACATTTTTTAAAATATTTTAAAACAATTATTTTTGATTCAAATCAAACACGAAAAGTTGAGGCAGCCACAAAAAATGTGTCACCTTGTCCCAAATTTTACATTTATCCAACCACGGACAATTAGAACTATTAATCTATCATCCTATGAGTCCTCAAAAATTTCTTTTTGATTGCAAATCGCAATATCACCAATAACATACTTGATACCCATTGCATTCTTTCAGAATTCAGAATTTTTCTTATTTTTACAAAATGTGTAACAATAATTTCAAACAATACAATAGGATTCTTCAGACTTGTTACAGGACATCTCTTCCCGTCGAGCACACTAAACAACGAAATTCTTGTTTTCGCCTGTTGGCTTGTCGCATCACGAATTCACTTGACAACTCTTTTATTTTATTTGGTTTTTTCCCCTTTGGTTTTGTTATGCGGCACGTTGTCAGCCTCCTTTGGACTACTTAAAATTCAGTGCCTGACATAAACATCCTTAAGCAACCCAGTCAACAATGCCAAATGCGCTTTAACGATATGTCAGAGATTAGAGCGCCAAAAATGCCAAAGCAATTAATTTACATCATTTGGGAGCGAGAGCTGGGTGAATAGAGACGAGGAAAGTGTGTTGTTTTGGCAGAAATTTGATATAATAAAATGTTTTGAAAACCACATTCTCAGCTATTTCAACACTTTTTAAGAGCATACTTTTGGGAGTAAATATAGAAAGAGAAAGCATCAGATTATGTACGTTTGCATATGTTTAATAAGAATGATTTGGGTTAAAAATTTTCATGAAAGACATGTGAGTATTAAAAGAAGTCAGGACAACAATATTAAAATTAAGTAAACTACAAAGAAAGTAAATAAAATTAAATGAGTATTAAAAGAAGCTCGTAGGTTTATGATATTACATTTCTAATGAAAAGCTCTCTTGAGGGGACTTAGTACTAAAATTTGTCCTACTTTTTATGAAAAAATATCTTTGTTTCACGAACGAAGCTCAAATAAGTTCTCTAACGAATAAAAAACAAAATTTAATTTTCCTTTAAAAACTTCAATAATGAGATTTATTTGATTTTGGATTTTAGACAGTAACTTTTGAATTTTGCAAGAAATAAATCATAGTTTAAAAATTGTTAGTCGACTATTATAGCGAGAAAAGAGCTTTTTTAAATTGTCCCAAAACTAAAATAATATTAAAACAAAAGTGGAGCACTCCTATTGTGATTCAAAAGTGAACTTTAAATATATAATTTGTAGGAATTTTGACGAAAGCGATTTGCAAAACATTGAAATGACTTCGTTCTGCGCTTTTTGCCAAATGCAATAATAACCACAATAAAATGTTATAAAAATGAACATTGCATGGGAACACTCATGCATAGAGCGTATAATAAATGGTGCCAGCGGCATCGGGTACAAAGCAAACAATAATTTCCCTCAGATATATAACAAGCAAGAGAGCGTCAAAGCCAAGCGAAGAATAAGGACAGAGGAAATGGAGTGTGTGTTTGCTCATTTTTATGTGTGGGCGATTTCAAGGCAGAAACGGATGTACAAATTGCAAAGCATAATTCAAATTGTTTGACTTTTTTGACAATGACTGCGCCAGTTCCATCTATCCCCCTATAGCTGATACTTGCCAAGTGCTTTTATCTTGGCATATGCATGTCTATGTGTAAGTGTGTTTGTGTGTGTGTGTGCTTGTTTAGGAATGGAGGCTGTCGCCTCTTCTCTGCAGTAGTTTTGCTCACTTTTTGTCGCTGTTTATTTAAGCTGCAGCCGCGTTGCAGCTGAGCGGACGCCTTTAAGGTTATTAACGGGCATTGTACCACGTTGCGTATGAGTCACATTAATTAGCTGAAACTGCCAGCGAAGTGCGCTTAAAAAGCAATTAAATGTGATTAGCATAAGTTGCCAAATATTGTGCGAGCATTTAGGCGCCGCTTCAAAAACCATTGCATAGTCTCTGGCAGCGCCATCGAATGGATTTTTGGTTTCTGCGGTTTTTTAGCTTCTTTTCTAGAGGTTTTTCGTTTTTTTTTTTGGCACACACAACGAACCATTTGACTTAATTAGTTGGCCGCCGCCGCTGCTGACGACGCCCCCTCAGCCGTAGGGGGCGGGTGCGGAAAAACTATGAATTTATTTGACACTTGAATAAATGCGGTTTTTGCGGCGACAACGAAAAATGTCAGCCCATATTTTTCGTATGGCAGTTCGCAGTTGCCCCCAGTTCGCAATTCTCGCTCGTCGGGTGTGTCGACAGGGCTGCCCAGGCGGTAACCGTTGCTCGTATTGATATATAACCCATGTCTTGTCCTTGTCCTCGGCGTACTTCATGTTCGATTCACAGCGCCGCGTCGCACATTTCCGTTTCCTGATTTTCTTAGGCCAATGTGTGTGTGTGTGTGTGTGTGTGTGTGTGTTGGTGAGTGTACTTAGCGATTTGTAAAACCCCATTTTGGCTGTCTAATTTATGAATGTATGCGCTAAGTATGCGCTCATGCCAGTAATTGTGATATGTGTAAGTGCATTTAGCTGGCAGAGACAGCGAACAAAGCCAAAACCGACGCAAAAGGCCATGATGTCATTTGGGAAAAAGTGCGTGTATTTTGCCTAAGCTCAACTTTTAGAATATTATCAAACAAGAAATACATCACTCTATACATATGTACATATATAATTATATAACGATGCCTAGGTGCTTAAATAGAAAATTTTCTACAAATAATTTGATCCTTTAAGATCATGCCAGGTGCAGGTCACAAGTAATTTTTCAGCGTAGAAATGTAAAAAAAATTAAACTGAGGATCGTCAGCGAGATGTTATCTTGCTTCCTCCCGAAGTGAAACTAGTATATTGGGTTTGTGCAATGTCTGTCTGTCCGTCCGTCTGTCCGTCTGTCCGTGCTAACGTTATTGAAGCTAGAGACTTGAAACTTTCAATACATACTCGTGTATATCCGCGTCAGATAAAGTGGCCACAGAAAAAGGAATTCATAAAATACTTTTCGATTTAACAGTTTTTATCATTTTTTTTGAGTATTAACAGAGACCCGTTACTTCTATCAGTTTGTCAAAACAAGCGATCAAACATTGCACGCTGCTTTGATAAATACTTTTTCCGTCCATTGTATATAAAGCTAAAGTCACCAAATTTGGTATGCAGATTGCTGGTGACCATAGGTTAGAAAACAGACCTAAGGAAATAACAGGGTATAAAAAGATATTTCAGCATATAATAACAACATATTTTCACTTAAAAATACGTTTTTAAAAAACAATAGAAGAACAAAAAGAATTTTTGGTTGAAATTTAAATTTTCTAGTGTAGTCCTAATAAAAGTTATCAGCAAACAATTTAATATTCAACCTCTACACAACATTATGCAACAGATCAACCAAATGCAGCTCGGAGCGGAATATGCCGAAACGCCAACTGCACGGACTATCCCAATAACTGGCACAATGCACCCATAAACTCAGCGTAGTTTATATACAGTTTATAATTTGACAATTTGAAATCTAAGCAGGTGGGTGACCGGACAATCGACACAAACCAATAATTTATTATGAGGTGCCGCTCCGTTAGCTGTGAAAATAGATATATAGAAATACTTGCAACTCCCAAATTGGGCTGAGTATTGGTATTTTCAATTGACCATCGCACACCTCAGGTTTATTTTGACTTTTTAATTCCAGCATTAGTATTCCATTCAAAAGCCTTAACTAATTGATTAAATACTGCATAGAGAGCTTTATGTCACAGCCCCAGGCGTGCCGAATTTCCAGTCCGAAGCACAGTTCGTTACCGTGTATCGATCGCACCAGAGCACCCGAGCACTCTTATCCGTTGAATACCGGGCAATATGTTGACTGCTTTATCAACGTTTTTAGCCTTTGTGGGTTTCTATGCGCTCGCTTGTTATCTATACGAGCAGCTGCGAACACCTTACCGATTGCTGAAGCTGCGTCTGGTCGCGGATCCAAAACAACGACTCAGTCTAAAGGAGCGCTTTGGAGCCTGGGCGGCAGTTACAGGCAGCAGTGATGGCATTGGCAAGGCCTACGCCAAGGAACTGGCGCGAGACGGCATCAACGTAGTGCTGATAGCCAGAAACGAGGAGAAGCTCAAAGCAGTAGCTGAGGAAATCGGTATGCTAATTTTGTATGTCGCCTATCAGTCTTCGATCTAACAACGATTGGTTTTCAGTTTCGGAGTGCAAAGTGCAGACGAAAATTGTCATCGCTGATTTCACACACGGTGCACAAGTGTATGAACATATAGAGCGTGAATTGGCTGATCTACCTATAGCTATACTAGGTGAGTGCTGGCACATTCACACACACACCAACACACTCGGCATGACCCAACGTTTCTCCGGCTATCTAGTTAACAATGTGGGCTTGGGCCTGCCGGAAGGCATCAGCCAATCGACCAGGGAGCAAACCCAACAGTTGCTGGACACCAATGTGATTGCCGTCTCCCAGCTCTCGCGCTACTTCTTCAAGCGCCTGCGTACGTCCAAGATCAAAGGCGCCATTGTGAACGTCAGCTCCGGCACGGAGCTGCAACCCGTGCCCTATGCTGCTTTGTATGCCGCCTCTAAGGCTTACACGCGCAGCTTCACGCTGGCGCTGCAGTGGGAGGCAGCTCCGCATGGCATCCATGTGCAGCTGCTGTCGCCCAACTTTGTGGTGACCAAGATTAACAACTACTCCAAGCGCATTATGCGCGGAGGGCTTTTTATACCCACAGCTGAGACCTATGCACGCAGCGCTGTTGCCCAACTAAGGGATGGTGTAGATGAAACCCCTGGCTATGTCTGGCATCATGTACAAACTGCGATTATGACCGCTTTTCCTTGGCGATTGCGTCTAAATGTGGTTCAATGGTTCTTTACGCTTATTGCCGACAAGAAGCAGAAATGAAAAGCTTGCATACTTTCGGGATGTATATTAAATGCTTTTGGTTCGTGTATTTGCTAAATGTCTCGGCTGCTCAAAACAAGTGTCTTGGCTATGGCGCTTAAAGTTTTAAATGAGCTCAAAAGCTTTTTGTTTTGTTTGCCAAATCAATAATGTTCCCTGAATGTACATAAACAGAATGGGAGTTCTTTTCAGTCGTTTAACGCAAACCGAGAAGTTTGCAACACACTTTGTTTACCGCATTGAGCAGGTAGGCTATTTGTTTAAAGGATTTTCAAATTCGTTATCACTTATTACTGTTTATTGATTTTTTTTTTTGACAACTCTTATACTTTGCATTGTTTATTTTTGTTCTGTTTTTAAGATTCTATTATAATTTTGTATTAATTAATATCACATAATAAACTATTCCCAAAGCCAACTGATAAGTTTTTAAGATTACCATACATTACTCGCAATACTCATTCGTATTCATTTCCTTACTTATTTTGCCAGCAACATTTTCGGATATTCATTTGAATACATTTTTAGAGTCAATTCACAAAGCATATTTACATTTTTGTTCTCTTAGTCAAAGTGCAATCAGAATGCATTTGAAATGTTTTTTTTTATTTATATTTATTTTTTATTTTTTATTTCTTATTGATTTGTTTATCTAGCATTTGGCTTTTGATTTGTGTATTGTATTGTTTGTTGATTCTGAATAGAATTCTGTCCCTCTTAAAAAGTCGACTGATTGCTTAACGAGTCCAACTGTACAGCCAAGAAAACGATAGTATTTTCAATTTGAACTCGCTAATTTTCATTAAACTATAGTTTTTTTGAATTGTTTGGTTTTCACAACTGTGATACTATTACTATTATTTGTGATGGAGTCTAAACACAACTGTAAAACATATTAAACCAAGGACCCCAATTTTCCAACTAGAAAGTGGATTTTTCAAATTCGTAACACCACATTTTAAACATTTATTCACATTTATTCACAACGGTTTTCCATCTCTTTTCCGTTTCTATTTTCATTCTGTCAATTAAGAAAAGTCTATTGCATCATTTTCCTCATTGACCTGAACGATCTGACTGTTTCTTTTAAAACTATTTTTGGCTACAAATAATAATAAAACAATTTTTAAGAAATTAAAAATCTCAACTATTTAAAAACTTTATTAAAGATAAAAACTAAAAAAATGTATAAACAATATACCACCATTACTCCAAGGAAATGGTTTACTTAAATCTGGCTATAACTACAAGCAATATTAATTATTAAAAATGTTTTTCAGGTCACAGCACATTGCAATAATTGTCAATTTGTAATCATTGAGAAAGTTCTCAAGTTCAGGTCGTTGCGTGTAGTGAACAATTTTAGCATCTTTTGCTTAATTATTTTCAATTAGTTAAAAGTTCCTGTCCAAGTCCCAGGCCCACGCCGATTCCGAACAATTGTAAGCTAATTACCCACTTGATAGTCATTTTCACCCAACAAAATGTCAACCAATTTAACAGTCACACTTTTCACCCGCTTTGAAGGGGCCGTAAAGAGTGGCAAAAATCTCTGACAATGGGTCAACGACGATTAAATGTCTCATAATTTGGCTTGCCAAACGGTGGATTTTGTAATCTTCACACAAAAAACCAAACAAAAAGTTTATGTTTATGAAGTAATGATGCTTCGTAGCATAAAAAAAACTGAATGAGCGACAAGCATACTACAAGATACGTGTATTTGTATCTGTATCTGTATCTGCAGTGTTTTCATGTTCATGACTTAAGATACAATTGCAGCTTGTAAAACCCGAAAAAAATATAAACGCGACTCGATTTGTTGTGGTCGTGAGCTCCGATGGGCCTGTAACTCGACTTCAGTTTCAGTTTCGGTTTTTAGTGCGTGATTGACGCTCAGAGTCGCCGCTTGTGCCCACAGCTCAAGACGTGAAATATTCGAGACGGTCGAGCTATACTTTAGCTACTGAATACAATTGGTTTTATTGAAATTCAAAAAGAAAACAGTGCAAGTTCCGTGCTCACTTCCTACAGTACATACGCTTGGCATGCTGATAAGCTTGCGCTCAATTACATAAACACTGGCAGCTCTCAGCTGTCGCTTATCAAACACACTTGCATACGTATGTGTATGTGAAATATCCCATATAAAGACACTATCTTCATTATGCAGCCCGCACTGGAGGTTAGCATTTATACACTGCTTCGCATGGCGTTCATTTGGCAGCTTGTTTCCTTGGCCATTTACTTGGTGGGCACTTTGGCCATTGCCGCCTATCTCTACGACAACTTTAGATCTTTGATCAGTATTATCAAAGCCTTGCTGGAGCCGTATTTTCAACCGCAGTTGCCACAGAGCTTGCTGGATAAATTTGGCAAATGGGCAGGTAAGTTTTTTATTTTATTTTCTGCCTCTCGTCATTTATACTCATTCGTTAAAAGTGATTTGCATAATTCGCAACACTTTCGCATTCGTTCGATGAAACGCAACAGAAAACGAGCCTAAAACATTTGCAAATGTTACATGTCTGATATTTTGTTTTTTTGTTGTGCTTGAACTTTATTAACCCGTAAATATTTGGGAATATTTTATTTTTTTAAATACGATTATTAAAGCAGCTATCTCCTTATGTACAAAACAGATCAAATGTTTTTTTACATATTTGTGAATAAATAATGTAAAAATAACCGGGCATTAAAACAAAATCCTCTTTTTTTAAATTTTGAATTGATTTGAAATAGTGAAATAAAAAAAACCAAAGTAATATAGGTTCTATATTAATTACATCTTTAATTTTCAATTATTACCAATAATATTATTATTATAAATAATTTATATTTCCAATAGGAAATGGTAGGAAATTAAATAGAGATATCATGTTTATAAAAAGTTTTTAAGTGAGGAAAAGAGTAAATACAGACAAAATGCTCAACATATTAAGTAATAATTGAGAAATATGAACCATGCTTCGTATAATTAACTCTTTAAATCTTGAACACCACAGAAACTAGCTGGCGTATGCTATTGATGTAAATCAATAATACAAATTTCTTTATAAACCGTTTTACCAACTTTTATGAGTACAGGGTATTACATGTCGAATAAACCACAAATAAATGCATATATATAATTAATAATAATACATACTACATGTAGTTGGAATCTATTGACATTTGATCTATCCAATTATATATTAAATATAATCTTTTAAAATTATGTAAATTGCATGCTCGAACGTATTTATCCATACAATCCCCCTAATTTTCCTACATTGTATTGGATATAGAAATTTCGTGACCATCTTTGCAAGTTATTATTGAAATTGTTTTTTAACAACTGCAGCAATTTATGTTCCTGGTTCTCAGACTACTATATGCTAAGTCAGCATGAAGCAATAGCGAGTTATCAAAATGTACTCTGCACTATAAACTTTTAATAGATTAACATTTGAGTTTGTTTGCACGATAACACCGGCATATCGAACAGATGTTCCAGTGCTCGCGTTCTCTATTTGTTTACGCCTTATTTGTAGAGCAAGCTAAGTCATTCAACCCGCCAAACGAAACCGAAACCAAAACCGGATTGGCCTGGTTAAAAACTTTTATCTTTCGTTTGGCACGCTTTTAATAGGAAACAAAAGACGATAACATAAAATAATAGCAACAAAAGCTTAACGGTTTCGTTAAAATTTAACATTTATATATTTGTGACCTTGCGCGCAACGCTCATTTGATCAATAGAATTCATTTATTTGTTTACTTTTATTTTATTGAATTTCAAGTTTCAATTATTGCCACAAACTTTCAAGACTCTGAGCAATTTTCCCGTTTACAGCAAGCATGCATAACTTGTTGCAGCTGGCGTTCGTTGCCAATATTTCCGCTGCACAAATATTTGGCAAGCATCGTGACCAAGAGCTGCAACAACAACGTATGTTTTAACGGTGCCAGCAGTTGCCGCCTGGTAGCCTGTTGGCCAGTTGCGCAGCCGCAGTGGCAACTGCTGCATTGACTCGTTGCAACAGCGGCACCAACAGTCAAAACATAAACATGAAAACTCAACCAAGTTTATTTGTTTTTTCTTATTGGTATTTTTTATTGGTATTCAGATTTGTATTTGTTTTGGGATCGGCAGTTGCTACTACCACATACGAAAGAGGCCCAACTAGATACACTAACTAAACAAGTAATTAGCAAGGGTGTGTTAAGTAGCCACATTACCTAAGGCACTTCAGCACTTGAAATTTAAAAAATTTTTATTTTGGGCATAATACTACTACATATAAATACACTTTTTTTATTGAAAAGCTCCTTATGGAAATGACATTATCTAGAAAAAAGCTTGTTTTGATAAAGGATGTTGAAAGTTAAGAAATATATTTTTAATGTTATATCTATCAAAACCAAAAAGTAAAATTAAGGGAAAGGGAAGGTTCAGAAAAATTAAAATAAATGTTCTACTTCATTTTAGTATAGCTGACTTTTATCTCAGTTTAACCATGTCCCTTCTCTTTTTAGTGATAACCGGGGCCACTGATGGCATTGGCAAGGAATATGCCAGAGAACTGGCACGCCAAGGTCTCAATCTGGTGCTTATATCACGCACCAAGGAGAAGCTCATTGCGGTAACCAACGAGATTGGTATGTAAACGGCTATAAAGATGCGTCTACTCTACTGACTTGTCTCTCAACTTTCACAGAGAGCGAATACAAGGTAAAGACCAAATGGATAGCCGTAGATTTTTCCAAGGGACGCGAAGCCTACGAGCAAATCGAAAAGGAACTGGCGGGCATTGAAGTCGGTATACTGGGTAAGAATATACATAAAATAAAGAAAAAGAAGTTGATCTAAAAAACGTCAACATGTTAGGAAATTAAAAATATATTTACGCTAAGTAATATATACTGGTCATAGTGAATTTTTGCCCGATCTGATTAAAACTAATTTTTTAAACTCGGCAGAAAAATATATAATTGTTTCACTAATTTTAAACATATTGGCTCATCACCCTCTTTCTGTTAGGGGACAATTTGTGGCTAAGGTTATTTTTTTATCCGATCGGCTAAAAATTGCACATATACCGGATAAATTTAATATTTCCATAGATACAATTTTCAGAAATATACTTTACCGGGGCAGACCGGGTAATACTTCCTAGTAATTTATAATTTCATTGGACAAAAATACATAAAAGAGTTCAAGGCCCCCGCATTTTAGTATTATATACTGTGTACTAGAAACGTGAGTGTTATATACATTATGAACAAATAAATAATATATCTTTAGTTGTTGTCAAATAATTTACCAAATGTTAAGGGGGCGTTACCAGCCCATCAGCTACTTGTGCTAGACACCACCGCCGACCCCTCCCTATAATGGCCAACTCACTGTCAACTAACTGTAGCCGTTATATGTCACTGACAACAACAATTAAACCTCTCGGTTTCAGTGTGCGTTGTTTATTTCTGTTGTCAATGCCATTGAAAATGCTCAACTGAGGTACTCGTAATTGCGTGCAATTATAATGACTCTTTGCGGTAGGGCCGTCTGATGGACTGTGGGGCAGATTTTCAAAAATGTTCAAGTACATATAAATAATTTCTGTGTCGAACTTTTGAGTTTTATTTGCCAAACTCATAAACGCTTTGACGCGCTTCGGCAATTTACATTTTGTTACCTTTTGCTTGTTTGGTGTGCGGCCCGTTGGAGGCAGCCTTGCCAGAGCAAGGTTTAAGCCGATAATCATTTATGGCCTTAACTGGGGAAATTCGTTCTTCATTGCAGTCAACAATGTGGGCAGAATGTATGACTATCCGGAGACGCTGGAACTGGTGCCAGAGAATACCATCTGGGATATACTGACAATCAATATTGGCGCCGTCACAATGTTGACCCGCAAGATAGTGCCGCAAATGAAGTCGGCTCGACGGGGGGCCATTGTCAATATTGGCTCTGGATCGGAGCTGCAACCCATGCCAAATATGGCCGTTTATTCGGCATCCAAGAAGTACGTCACATTCTTCACTCAGGCTCTGGAACAGGAGCTGGCCGAGTTTAATGTGACCGTGCAGCTTGTCATGCCCATGTTTGTGATTACCAAAATGAACGAGTATTCCGATTCGGTGATGAAAGGTGGTTTCCTGATACCCAACGCACGCAGCTTTGCGCGGTCCGCGGTCTTCACGCTGGGCAAGACGAGCATGACGACGGGTTTCTGGACGCACGGACTTCAGGTGAGTCTTTAACAAATAAAACAAATATGTGTATTTTTAAGTCGAAAAGAACAAATTATTTTTTTCCTATTGAATTGATTTTAAGGACACATTTGTTCGACAAGCTTTTAACGTTAAGGTAAAAACTTCGCTAGAGCTTTCTGATCATTATAAGCAAATTGATGCCTCTTCAGGGACTATAAGAACAGGTCCTTGAAGGGAATGAAGTATTTAAACGCTTAATTTAAATGTTTTTGAAGGAAAAATGTTGAGATTTGGTACACATATGTTATCCTAGATCATTCCACCTATCCACAGATTTATTTAAATATTACTTAACTATGGGCTAATAAAAGTACATATATATATAATTTAATTCAGAAATTAATATATATCTGTTTTCCAGCGGAAGGCCATGGCAGCCATTGCTAGTTAAATATTAAAAAGTCTTAACATTATGATTAGTTTATATAACTAAATAAATATACTTCTTTTGTGTAGTTGGGAATGAAAGTGAGCTGTGGTACTTCAAAGTCTTACGCCAGTCAATAACGAGAATCCCAGTCCCAGGAGTATTGTCTTAGCTATTTGAAAGTTAGGTTAATATTTTTTACTACTGTAATACAAGAAATAATAGCTATAGTAATTATAATTATTATCATACATTTTATTATTATTATAATTAAATTATTACTATTATTAATATTTTAAAAAAACTGCAACTTCTTTAACAATTACGTAATATAAGATTTAATGACTCTTTAATCCTAAACTCTTTACCATTTGCAGTACTTTTTCATGAAGCTGGCGCCGTTGCATCTGCGTATGCTCATTGGACACCAGCTAACACGACGGCTGCGGCTCGAGGGTTTAAGCCAAAAGAAGGTGACTTAGCAAGCAAAAACTGCAATGCATTTTCATCTTATATCTTAAGAGTCTTGTAAATATTGGCGCTGAGTCTTAATCATTATAAAAAAAAAAACTATAAACATTTTCGTTCAGAAACCAGCTAAGAAAATCAATTTGCGAGTCTTTTTGGCCAGCCGATTGCACAACTTTGCGGCTGTTGCAGTGTGTATGAAGAGAGAGGGCGGGCGGGGGCGAGGTGCTTGTTATGACTTCAATATAGCCGTGAAACCGGTTGCCAGCGTGCACAAAAAACTGTTGACCGACAGGCGGAAGAGCTGCCAGCCTCCCAAAAAGCCGTACCCAAGCTTCGCTTCATTGGATCGATTTGGCATTCTTCAGGCTTTCGGGTTTTAGGCAACAACAAACTCACATTCGACCTGCATTCATGTGCATGCAAATGCACTTCAAGCACAATCCGTGAGGGTCTCTCTGAGCTCACTGGTCTCGGGGCCCGCTGTCCACTATTATGGAAATTGGCATTACAATGCAAGTTTTGGGCCCATGAGAGTACGACGGGCTCTAATGGAGCACAGCTTACTTGCAGTTTTAGCTGGCTTTACGTACATGGTTACTGATAGGGGCTTGGCACGCTAATGACAACCTTAGCACCAAACTAGCCAGGTGAACAAAAAAGCTCTTCAAGGTTATAATAGAGTTAATTCATCGAAGCTGGGCTCAACTTAGGGGAAAATTAGACATTGGAAAATCAGGAAGTGAATGCGACCTGGGCTCTAAGTCGAAACAATATATTAAGAATTTGTTTATATATATATTTAATCTAAGCAAAAACCAAATAACTAAAAATGTCGGTTACGTCTTCAAAAAGTCGAAAATGGCTTTAATGATAATTGTAATCTCAAAGCAAGAACTCTTTTTTGACGGATTATTGTGTTGATCAATAATGAACGTATAGAGAGTCTGTAAAATAATTTAGGAACATTAAGACATGTTTTCTCTGCGATTTGCAGATGTATATATATACACTATGAGAAACAGTTTCTCTGCTAACCTGTGTACTTAAGCCCATAATTTATTTATTATTTGTGGGTACGGGAGTTTGAAAATATCAATATTTTTGTCAATTTTTATTTGTCAATAAATATCTTAACACATAATCTCAAGCGGGTTATCACGCGTATATTCTAAGTTTCAACAGCGCAAAAAAAAAGTGTTCCTTCGGACAGACGGACAGACAAGAAGATTGCGTAATTAGACAGGATCTTGTATTTCAAATTTCAAGTCTATACATTAATAAGTATTACATCGACCCGCTTATACAGACGTTCATTGCTCGATCCACTCGGTTGCTGTCTGCATGATACATACGTATGTACAAACACGTCCAGCAAAAAATGTTCATTTTGTGACTGTCGTTTTCACCAGCGTTGGAGTTGTTTCATCTAGTCCAGTCAATTGTTTCGACTTGTTAAAAAAAAGTCATATAATATGTAATATAGTTCCCACTTTATCGGTTATTCATCCAACTTAATCGTCAATTTCAAAACATTATGCCCTGGCATATGCAACAACCCTCATTATCCCATTCCCGAAGAAAACACATTTTGGTTTTTTGCTTTTTTTGTCGTTTATTCCTGCTTGTTTGTTGTGATTGTTAATGCATTTTGTTGCTTGTTTGTTGTGTAGCTGTTGGTCTTGTTGTTATTTACGAAAAATGCAAATAGAATTAAATAAAGATCTTACATATTATGTGTGCAAAGTGTTAAACAATGAAATACACAATTTTCCTATGTGCGCCTTGTGCTGTTGTTGTGTTTGTGGCCGAACACACTTATACTGTACATTATGGTCTATAAATTGTAAATTGGATCATTTCCATTGCGAAACAAAAATTGCCAGTTAATATTTATGATTAGAGCAGATGACCCCAAGGCCGCCCAGGCCAATACAAGACAAGTGGCGGATATAACGCCACCGTAATGCTGGGAAAATCGAACGTAGCACTGCAAAATAAAAATAGTTTTATAGCTAACAAAATATAGAATTGTGCATCGGAAATTTATAGAACTTACCGCTACACACACTTGCTCCGTTGCAGGCGTTGATGTCAAGCCCCCGAACCGAGCAGGTGTCTATTGCCAGCGGCTTTGACGTCATCTACCGGATGTAAAAATCGAATAAGAATTTGTTTGAGTGATATGTGTACTATAATAGTCATAATAAGGCCAGCTGCTGACCCAGTTAAATATTCTCAAATTAAATTTTGGCCACAATCGGATTAGCTTTAGGATACATTGTATATATGTGTTTTTGGATTTATGGAAATAAGCTCTTGAAAATACTTTCGCAGCCGTCATTGAATTCAATTGTTGATTATAATTTGTTTTTTTTTTAATATTTCTGTTTTTTTAAGTCAAGTGGTCAACCGCATGAATAATAGCCAAATAGTTATTTGTTATAAGAAAATTATTCAGAGTTATTTTAAGATATTTTAAGCTAAAACATATTTATTTGGAAATTAAAAATAGGGTTTTATATACTTGTTGTCTAAAATTAAATTTTGATTAAATTCTTTGTAGCTATGTTTCTTTTCCAACAACGTAGAAAAAAATAAATGAAAGCCGTATGCTTTCAAAGCATATAATTCAATTTATTCGCATACATATTTTCATGAATTCGGCGACCATTATAAACCTAAAAAAAACCAAATCATATATACAAAATATAGCTTTGAAAATTATGGACGCTCAAAATATCACGTAAAATTAATTTGACAAATTTCACACGCTGCTAAAATGTTTCAAAAGCTATTTTATATGTGTGCACATATATATCGCAAATCATATTGGGGATAAGTTTATAGTGGGCCATGTCGAAATGTTGTCGTTAAAAAGTAAAAACTTTTTGGAAAATAATTTCTCTAAAATCTCAACTTGTGACAGCGCTGCCAAAAAAAAAAAAAAAATTAGCATAATCACATAGACACAGTAACATATATAGCATACATCTATGCTATATCAAAGTTTCTTTTTCATAGATTTTTCGTTTGCTAATTTAATTAATTAATGTCATAGAAATGCTCATTATGTTCTAAAATTGTGTTGAAATTTTGAGAGAATCCACTTTTTGATTCTGGACGACCGGCAATAATTTGAATTTATGACTTAGACTTATGCATATAGTTTGATATTGTATTGTGGACTCACCTGACTTAGGGTACTAATAGAAATCCATTAAATGCTAGCGGCTTAAACGCGTAACGTTCTACAAATCCTAGTCATAAGTAATTTTGTTGATTTAACATACATATTTAAAAAATTGTTGTTGGAATTAAAATTCAACATGTAAGTATATCCTTGAACTATTCAAATCATGATTTAGAAAGCGACTTCGTAGAAGGCATAGAGTAGGAAGAGCAAAAATGCCAGGATTAGGAAGGTGGTAAACAAACTTCTGGCTTCATTCATATTGTATGAGTTGTTGTTGTTCTTGGTGTTGTGGTTGCGTACTGGATCAAACAGAAAAAGAATTATAAATATCGAATTAGTCAAAAATGCAAACGAGTCCCAAACTAGGGTTTGTGGTATACATATATATATGTTGGGTTTAAAGTTTGTAATTAAGGCCTATTTTATATATTATATGTAAAGCAAGTACACAGTTAAGCACTGAATGCACCTATCTATGGGTACACACAATTAGGATCTTTGGGGGATCACCAAACCGTTCGAAGCAAATGGCACGGAGTAACTGAGAAACGCACCAAAATATTCTTCTCCACAAACTGGCCAACAATTTTTATCAAGAATCAAAATCGGACAGCAGACCGCAGGCAGCAAATTGGAATTATGGTTCTATATATCCCATGCACATAATGATACACATATTCAATCACATATGTATTTGTATATCTACAGAAATATAATTCGCTGTTTGTATTTGTGTCCAGTTGTTGCGCATATTTTGGCGCGGCACACATCGTGTCTGAATATATATATACGATATTACCAGTACATATACGTATACGAAATGCTAAAAAGTATGTTTAGATTCCATGGATGCGTGTGGGCGGCGCAAGCGCGTCATGCCTCATGCGGCACGTAAAAAACTTGGACAGCAACTTCTCCATAGCGCCGCAAGCTCTCCTGTTCCCGTGCCTGTTTCGAATTGGATTCAACTTAGCCATCATTCATTCTGGCCAGTGGCAAATTGTCTTGGATCTCGTTCAATTATTGAAAAATGTTTTAAGAATTTATTTATTTTTTTGTTTGTTTTTCAGCGGTTAGTTCGGCGGTTCGGTACGGGCAGGCTAGAGGGAGTCGGCAATATTTTCCAGGCAGCTGTAGTCTAATTCGTAATTCATATTTATTTTCTTTGGCAGCTAAATACACATATAATAACTTGTGCCATATGTTTGTTTATTTTTTGAACCATGTCCAAAATATTTGAACTATTACATCCAGGCACGTAGCACAGCCTGTGCTCTACACACAAGGCTTGTTGGATTTTAAAAGAGCTACGAAAATAGCATTTGAGTATATATATTCTTTTTTAGAATAGTCTTTTCAAATTTTGCCAATATTCAGCGCTCGGGATGAAGCTTTTACCTCCTAGAGTTCATGTAATATTTAAAATGAGAACTTTGGTATTTCTAGTTGCTAAGTTTCACGGATTAATAAGTTCAATAAGAAACTTTATTTATATATTAACTTAATTTTTGTATCAGTACTTATATTTAAGCGTACCTGTCAAGTTAAGATACTTTTAGTTCTTAAAATACTGGGTCCTAAACATTGTCCAAACATGTTTTTTGAGTACACTTTTAATTTAAATCAAAATATAAAATGTAAAATTCTTTGATCTAGTTTATACTGAACATACACTCAGTTCTCTTTCTACATTGTATAATTAGGGATACTTTCCAAAATTTTTGAAAAGGTCATAAGACCAAAAAATCACATAGAAAAGTCAATATAAATTTTCGTTGCGCTTTCCATTGTAAAAAAATGAGTTTTTTATTTAAAATCTGAGAAAATTTACCTGAATCAACCAAACACTTTTCTTTACACAACGAAAGCATTAGCTCCAGTGATAATTTATTTTTACAAAAGTTTAGAGCGTACCTAAGTCCCATACAAAATACAGAATTAAAAAAAAATCGCATATTTCGAAATCTTGTAAAAAAAAATGCACACAAAAATCGTATGGAAAAAGCCGTATAACTTTAAAATCGCATAAAAAAAGAATTGAGTGTATGTTTAAAAATTGTATTTATCAAAAGAGCATTTAAATTTTAGAAATAAAGGAATTTTTAAATTTTTATTTGACATTTGTGGGTTTATCAATTTAATTACCATATAGTTTAGATAATAGCCCAGCAAGAATATGCATACTAAAGTTTATATATCTTACTCTTATAGATACTTGGTTATTAAAGCAACTAAATTTATTTGTCTATGTTTATTTTGTAAAAACTCACCTCTACTCTATGCCTCTACCCATTTGGTGTTGATTTACAACACTGCATAGATGATCCAAAGGAAGAATAGTAATATGGCCAAAATGCCGAAGGTAGTAAATAAATTCGTTGCCTCACTCATTTTCGCTAAAAATAAATAATGGAAAAGCAAATAGGCAATTAATAAAGTATTATATTTGCTTTCAATTGGATAGTTTTATCTACTCGAACAGCCTCGTAAAGGTCAGCAATAAAAATATTTCGAATAAAACTTTCAGTTGGCGCGTGAGAATTTTATTCGTTATAAACATTAAAAATTCGCCCATTAATTTAAAAAGCACATATCATTTTGTTTTCAAATTATACAACAGTTTTTTTTAATAACACAGCCGAAAAATTTGAAAATGTTATTCATATCAAGAGCCTCGAACTGGCGACAGACTCCATATAGACGAGTATACTATATAAATTTGTTTGATGTTTCGCATTGGTTTCTGTTTCTTTTTGTTTTATTTTCTTATTTATTTATTTGTTGTTCTTATGATAGAGCAATCAAAACGTCTGTCTATATGTAGTCAATGAAGAGTACATATAGAATTAGTAGCAAAATAATTCCAGCTTTATAGATTGGAACTGTTCCAAATATTTCTCGATATATTTATGAGCACGGCACTGTTTAATTCGATTGAGATTATGCAAAAATATCACTTAACATTGGATTATTATTATATATTGAAAAATAAGTTGAATCGGCCTTTGGTTACCTGATTTTTCTTTTATTTTTTGGATTTTTGCGGACTGTGCTATTAACTGCAGAAAGGCTTTGGCCCAACTAAAATCAATTCACGCACTTGGCCGTTGGGTTGCGCAAAATATATCAAAAAAGAAATACTTTTAGACGCCAAACATTGGCGTGAAAGTATCTATAAGATAGACAAATACATGCACACTAGCACACACACACACATGTTGGATATTTCGGAAAACAACGACACTCAAGAGAAAAACGTTGCGCTGTCAACTGACAAGTGGAAAAATATATATGAGGAACTAGCTTCGGTCTCCAAAAAGCACATGGGCCAAAATGAGATGCCAATAGTAAACGCTGCTTGGAACATGCTAAAGATTTTAAGAAATCACATCGAAAATAAATAAAATAAATTTCAACTGCTGGTTTGACAGTTTGCGAGCAGCCGCAGCCGCTGGCCAGCGAAATGGAAGCACAATAACAATGCAATAATATACTAAGCATCTACACATATTCCATACATGTTTGCACCATTTTCACATACGACTCTTTCCCGAGAATACCATTCAAAAGTCTTTGATTTCATCAGTTTTTCAACAAGCTTTCAACAAATTGTTTAATTCAGGTGAAAACCAACTTACGAATCATTTCTAAAATTCTCGAAAAGATGACGTTATATTGAAGATTTTTGGAATTCAAGTGCAAAGAAACTTGACAATCTCTTCAGTTGGTAAAAGATGACGTTAAAAACTGTCATGTGGTTGAGCTAAGTCATATATTTTGAACTTTCGCTGAAATAATAATGACAAATACGCAAAACAGTCTATACTATATAGAGACTTTAGTATAAGGTAAACATAAATACCGCCTACACTTGCGTAAACAACTTGTCGCATTTTTTAAGGTCCATGGTTCTATTCCAAAAGTCTCTGCCTGACAGTTGTCATTAACTCAATTTGGAAATGCACTGCGCAAATGGTGGAATTGAACTCTACTTCGTATATAGAAATCCCGTGCATATTGACTTAAACCATTACTGAAAAATATTTGCAAATAATTTCGGTTCAATGCTCACGAAATTGCGTTGAAAATATTGAAAATTTCTACCTTGACATGCAGACAATTGAATGAAAAACAGATGCAACAAATTTTAAAAAATATTAAATTTCTACAACGAACGAACAGAAGTGTTTGGAATTGATCAACTACAAAATATCCTACAATTAAATAACGTGATGTGATAAGTGTTATCACTCTGATTGACTGCAACAATATCCTCAAAGAACTTAACAATGAAAACTTACAGATAAATTTTAAACAACAAGAACTTAAAGCAAACTGATAGCTATAATAGTTTATTCAAAACCAGATAAAAAAGTGTGGGTAAAAAGGTTTATTTAGTATAAGTTAAGACTGCAACCCGGTTTCCAACTGAACAGGTTCAAACCTATTATCCCAAACTTCTTTTAAAAGAAACGAACCAGACTAAAAGACAGGCCTAATCATATTAAATTAAATGTAATTTGTGACGGATATCCACGAAAAAAATAACGATCAAGTTTATTTGAAAACATGCTATTTTTTAACGATCGAATTCGAACAGGGTTCTGAAACCGAAAGTAAGGCGAGACAGTGGTAAAATCGTTTACCGAGCCTCCGACCTTTTCCATTTGCAGCCATTACATGATCAAAAGACAATCATATAACTCTTGACTATTATTAGAAGACTTGTATGTTGAATGTAGGTAATTTTATACGCATTCAGATTGCAAAAAAAATTACATGTTTAATAGAAAAATTGTGTAAGATTTTCAAATGTATTATTTTATAAATGATTTAAGTGAAAAATTAATTAATAAATAACAAAATTATAACAAAAGAAAGTAATTGTTAGAATTTGTTCACCAAATTTCAAAACATTTCTATTTATGCTTATACATTTTTAATGTTTTATGAAAACTTTGTTTTTTACCACGGCGCTGTTCCCAATTTTCTATAGTGCTTTCCCACAGTCACAATCATTCGATTACATACATCATACAACTAAAGCCAACTATTTCCCAAATTCTTGAAGGATTTTGAGTATTAAAATTTAGTAAAGAGCATCAAGACTTAAATATAAAACATAATGTCTGATATTTAGTTAACTTTTATAACGATTTTGCATTTCTTATTCGCACCTGTTAATCATGCACTTGGCGGGGGGATTCATTTGCGACTCCGGCTCACAATTAAAGGCAGTCTGGAACTCGGGCAGGTTCATATAGCCCCGATTCAGCTGCGCCGCGAAGATCTCGTCGTGGCGATTGCACAACTGCTGAGCCACCGCATAGAAGAGCACACGGTGCTCATCCAATCCGAAGAACTGCAGCACAAACTGCTCGGCAAAGGCGAAACGCTCGCCCTGCAGCCAGAAGCGATAGTCCCGCAGAGCGGCCTGGAACGAGCGGTGAAAGTGAAAGACATTGGCCACCTCATGGGAGCTGAGTGGACGATAGATGGCCGCCAATTCGGCGTCGTAACGCTGCTGCGTCTGCCGCTCCAGGCAGTCCAGTGCGGTATAGTAGCCATCGGTGTCCTGCAGCAGGCGCGACTGACGCCACAGCTCCAGGCCCTGCGTGGCATAGTAATGATACATGGGCCGGTGCAGCGAGAGCAGGACAAAGTGCAGGAAGTGGCGCAGGAAATAGGCGGACTGCTGCACATCATCCGCGTCCACGTAGGGCGACTCAAAGCTGTGGCGCAGCTGAGCGCGCCGCAGCAGCAGCAGATTGCCATAGAAGCGGCCCGTCGTGAACTCCACCCGGCTGTAGTGCAGCGTCAGTTCACTGATGTTGAGATAGCGCTGGGCGTGCGCCTGCAGCAGGCGTGCCACCTGCAGCTCGCGGCGCTCCACGGACGCCGGCACCAGATGCCCATACCAGTCGCGACGGCTCAGCGTGGAGCGTCGGCGCTGCTGGAAGCGCGTGGTGTGCAGCTGGTACTGGGCCAGGGCGACGTCGCGGCTCAGCTGCGGAGCCAGCACATGCCACTGCCAGTACTCGGCGTGCAGCAGACGCTCAAACTCCGTGGCCAGCTGGAAGCAGTCCTCGTAGGCCAGCTGCCGCTGCGCCTGCCACAGCACGTAGTTGTAGACGATGTGCGGCTTCGTGTGGCGCAGCACCTGCCAGGCGTGCGTTATGCGCTCCACGTTCAGCGGCAGCTTCCGCGCCGCCGTCAGCTGCTCATTGGTGAAGTTGAGCTGCTCAAAGAAGCTGTAAAAGTAGTCCAGTGTGTTGGCGTCCAGCTCCAGCTGCTCCTGACCAGCTCTTGGCCTGGCCAGCGGCAGTTCGCCACGCATTCCACGGCACAGCACGCGCATCTCGTGCGCCACAATGCGCGACACCTGCGGATGACGGCCCGTCAACTCGACCGCCATGCTCTCCTGGAAGGCCCGCAGAGTGGGACAGGGCAGCTCCTGCATGGGCGCCACATAGATGGTCTGCTCGGCAAAGTAGACGTGCAGCAAGGTGGGCAGACCATGGGCCGCCAGCTGCGCCGACAGATGAATCCAATTGAGCTGCGCGTCCAACCGCCTGAGCTCCCACTGATGCTGCAGAAAGGGCCAGGCCGAGAGCACCTCTGCATGGGCAGCCAGGAACGGCAGCTGGCGCAGCATGCGCTGCCAGTGTGTGGCCGGTGTGTGTGTGTGGCTCAGCACATGTCGCTTTCCCCGCGCCTTGCACTCCCCATAGAGCTGTGCTAACAATTTGCCCGGCATCGTTTGGAAGTTGGCATATTGGGCCTGGAAGAATTCCATGCGATCCTGCATGTTGTACAAAAACGGAGGCACCGCATCATCGGGATTCGCAGTCCGCGCCAGCTCACCAAAGTTGCCACACGCATGTGCATAGAAATCCTCACAGGGCTCGGCGCTCACGTTTCTCAGTGCCACCAGCTGCTGCAGATTCCGCTTGTACAATTCGGTAAAGAGCTGACCCGACTCGGACTCCGTGTTGTTCTCCTCCGCTGGCGTCCTACCTTCTCCACATACCAGGCTGATGGCTATAAACAGCACCGGCAGCTGCCATTGCCAGCGCATTTTGCTCATCCGTTCGCTTGTCTAGTTTGGCGAGCACTGAGCTTAGGCTTAGATTTCTAGGTCTAAGCCGGAGGCAGCTCGCAGCTGATAAGCTCGGAGCACTGAATGCTGGCCGAGATTGTAACGTTCAATTGTGATGTTCAATTGATAGCACATGCTCCACTGTGCCACCTTGACCTTAAAGATTTGCGCACATGCGATATCAACGCAAATATTTCTATGCAAATATTACTCATTCGCACTGTGAGCCACAACTCAACGATCTACAGTATTTTAAAATTATGCGTTTTCCTAAAATTAGGAAATTGTTAATTATAAGATCGGGCCATTCAAACCTGATTAATTTGATTATCACAAATTAAATTATTAAATTATTAAATTAATTTTAAGATATTTGTTGTAGAATAGCTATAAAATCGAAAATTGTCCCTTGAAAAAATGTCTTAATATAAAATAAAGTCAGGAAAAATCTTTTTTTGCATCCTTTTTAGCTCTGCCCCCATAATGTATGTACTAGTACATTTATTGGGTTTTAATATTGTCTTCTGAATATACAGCCTTTTATATAGATGTATTAATACTGTATAAGGCAATGTTGAACAGTTCAGATATGTTTTATAATATAGAGTAATTATAATACCATTGGCACAAACACATTTTGGGATACATTAAGGGCGCTCTAAGGATACGATTACACGAATATTATATCGATCATAATATTAAGTTTCTTACTGCTCCAATTAAATGGAAGCTAAGAAACAACCTAAAATGCGTTTAAATTAAAGGAATGCTTAACATAATTTATTACTTTAATTTCCTTTCACTCTAAAAAAAACCTTTAACCTAACCGGTTTGCCAAAAATCTGCTTTTCATACCCTAGCAGAGAGTATTATAATTTTGTCTCGAAATGTGTGACGGATGGAAAGAGACGTTTCCGAATCTTAAATACATATACATATTTTAATTTGGATATAAGTAGATACTACTTCTAATACTTTGATGAACTTTTTGCGCGTGTCAATTTTGAAATCTCTTTATAAATTTGACAACATTGCTATACTGAGCTATAAATAAATAAATGGATGCCGCCGAATGGCCAGCCACTAAATCCCCCTAGACTCCTCCCTTCAGCTTACTGATAGCGAGAGACAGAGAGAGAGGAGTGTGAACGGCAAAGGCGATGTCACAGATGTCTCTCGTATTTGGGGCTATTAGTTCACATTTTGGTTGACATTCCATGGCAGCTATGTCTTGACGATTATTAGTGCCCCTGAAAATATAGACAGCAACTATATAAAACACATGTACATGCATATACATATATAGATACATATGTATATATGCTATATATAAACATATATATTGTGGGCGTTGGCAGCCACACGCAACGATAATAAATTGAGACGATACAGAAATTGGTCAAACTCAACCATCTCCAGAAACAAGGCATAAAACCCATCAATAAATCACAAATGTATCGCGCACGAACACTTAACAAGTACGATCCTCCAAATACCCCCGAGAGTGCTCCAATTAGGTTCTCACCTGCTGCCATATAATGACGATCCAACGAGGTAAACAAAAACAAACCCAATTTTATCTGTGTTTTTTTTGGGCTCTGTTGTTGGTGTGGGTCGGGAAAGAATACAAGCTTATCTGCTATTTGGTTGTTTGGCTCGTAAACCTTAAGCCAATAGAGCTGAAGCTCCATATTTGAAGGGTTTTTGCGCTATAAAAGCCAAAGACAAGAAGCATTAAACGATCGTTTGCTCTTTGCGACGTGCCCGTGAATAAAGTTTTCATTCATCGCGTACAAAATTGGAACAACAAACACGTACGCAGGTGAGTGTGTGCGTGTGTGTCTGTATGTGTGTGTGTGTGAGTACTGATCGACTTTGGCCCAAGCTCATTCAGTTGGTCTCTCAGTAGTTTAATTCACAGTTAGCTAATCCTCAGCGTTTTCACTTTTTTCTGTCTCAACTCTCACTTTATAATAACACACACGCACACTCGCTGGTCGGGTACTCATTTCAGTTGGCCAAAATGGTCATCGGCTCGAATGCCGGCATTCAGTTTCTCCAACACTTCCAGACAATGCGCAGCTCGAGCCGCTGTAATTTAAATAAGCACATGCCACACGAGTATTAATTGCACCTCCATTCAAAATTAAAAAAAAATAATAATAAACCAGAAGTTCAAGATGAATAACAAGCTGCTGGCATTCAGTTGCCTGCTCTTGGGTAAGTCACTCCCCAGGCTTTAATCCTGATCTCATGCTGTACTAAATTCAAATCTTTCGTTAGTCTGTAGCTGCCGTGGCGCCTCAGTGTTTGATTTTGTAACGCAGTCGGCAACACACGCAGATAACCTGACGGAAGCACCGACTGCAGCTCCAGTGACAGCACAGCCGGTTGGCAACCGTGATATAACCGTTGGACCCTGCAAATGGGCCATAGGACGTAGCTGTCCCGATCCCGATGTCAGGTACTACATTTACACGCGTCACAATGTCATGGATCGTCAGAGTCTGCACATAGATGAAACAGCGGAGAAATCCAATCTCACGGACTCCTATTTCAATCCGCGATATCCCACCAAGATACTCATACATGGCTACAACTCGGACATGTTCCTCAACCCGCTGCAACAAATGCGAGACGGTGAGCAAGCCTTGTAAATGAATCTGCCAATAGGTTGAAAAATCAACTCAACAAAATCAGATATTTACTCGAATAGTTATTGTAATAGGCAAATAGTTAAAAATTACTTCGGAATAATTTGGTACTCAAAGTTTGACATCATTTTTTAACACGAAATAATTTGTATTAACTTGGCTACAAGCAACAACAAAATAGTTCGTAGTTTGGGTCACAAATAATTAGTTTTGTATTATCCAAACTTTTTTAAGAAATTTATTGGCAGGTATTTCGGTTCATAGTTCAACTAAAATTGGAAACTCGGGCTTCAACTGATTCGGTTCAAAAGCGTCCTAGATTCTGATTATTATTATCATACTATTATTATTACTATTATATTTATCATAACTTTTTAAATAGCACTGGCGAAAGTTCTACATAAGTGTTATGCTAGAATTATTTTCTCAGTTTTGACTGTGCCCCTTGCCAACAATTTCCGAACCATTTTTTAGACTTTAACCATGATTTAAGACTAAAGATGCAAGCCGATTTTAAACCGAACCGGTTCGAGTCTAAAATTCCTCTATTTTAAAAACCATAAGCCCAACCTAAAAACAAAATGGTTAAACTTTATTTTATTAACATGGAAAATGTCAACCCCATTAATGTATATGGCCTTATACAAAGACTGCATTAATAAGAATTGGCTAGAAGAAGTACGAACAAACATTTTCCTATAAAAGTGAAAATATAAAAAGGTTACCTTTAAATTGAATATATTGTGACGAGCAAAGATTCGAACCAAGACTTGGGTTAATTTATGTGAAAAACCAGGCTGACGAACCGAACCAATAGGTTTTTTTTTGGGCATGCAGTCATGATAGTTTTGAGCTATGACTCTAAATATTTTAGGAACCTCTTTCGAACCGTTTAACGTTTAACCATCTATCATCATATATATTATAAATATTTTAGCATTGTAGCACAAATATTTTCTGACTCTAACCCGTCTTAAAACCTCCTCCGAGCAGATTTACGGACCTAAAGCATAACCTTCTAGGAAGTTTCTTTCTGCACAATTCAGTTGTTCCTTATACTAGCTAAAGTTCTTACCGAAAATCAGTTTTAAACAGCTTTCGAACCGGCTCCCACACTTTATAAATAGCGCTTAACAATTTGCTGATTGTGCAACTGCTTTAAATACAATTCAGAATACCTGGCCAAATCGGACTACAACATCTTCTATGTGGACTGGAGCGTGCTGGCGCCAGGTCCTTGCTACATAAGCGCCGTGCACAACACGCGGCAGGCGGGCGCGTGCGCTGCGCAGCTGGTGGAGCGTCTGGTGGAGACGGGCAACACGGATATACACATCATTGGTTTCTCTCTCGGAGCCCAGGTGCCTAACTATATAGCGCGCAATTTGAAGTCCTTTAAGCTGCCCCGCGTAACCGGCCTGGATCCGGCCATGCCGCTGTTCATCACCGCCGGTCTCAACGACAAACTGGATCCCAGCGATGCGTCCTTCGTCGATGTGATACACACAAATGCGCTGGTGCAGGGCAAACTGGAGCGCTGCGGCCATGCGGACTTCTACATGAACGGCGGCATTTCGCAGCCCGGCTGCAGTGGAGCAATGTGGATGAGTAGGTGCCACGGCTGGAGATGATGAGAAGCTTTCATTTAAACTCTCGCTTTTGCAGATTCATTTGCTTGCAGTCACCAGCGGGCGACGGCTTACTACCTGGAGTCCATACGCTCACCCAAAGGCTTCTGGGGCTGGTCCTGCAGTGGCTACATCTCCTATTTGCTGAACATGTGTCCGCCCACAAACTACCTGCTCGAGGCTGGCGACAACATACGCCCCAGCACGCGTGGCATGTTTCTGATAGACACGAATGACACCTCACCCTATGCGCTGGGCAAGTGGACGGATTTGCCCACGCTGGGCGTGAAACGTCCGCGTACTCCTCCGCTGCCCCTAAAGATACCCGCGCAGGGCGTCGATCCGCTGCTGCAGCACATCGATCAGTTTGGCAAGCTGGCGAGCAATTTCAACAATCTGCCGTCCACCACACCCTACACACAGGATCCCTATGAGCACTGGACCAGCTACAGTCCGCCAGCGATAAACGATGGCGAGAGCGAAGACTCTGTGGAGGAACAGGAACAGGATTCGGTGGAGTTTCTAGACATGGACGATCGTCAGTTGAGTAAGCCACTGAACTGGTGGGACTACAGACGCAATCTCACATACGGTTACATAGACAACAACATTTTCAGCATGCCAAAGGTGCATTAGCAGTAATCCTCGCACTTAACACTTAGCTACCATCCCTTGCCCCTAAGCCATATAGAGAATTGCGACATGTAGGTATCCTATCCGTAGGATTACTTTGTGTTTTCTTTAAATTCACAAGTCTACTAATTTTTTTACAAAATGTTATTTATTTCGGGTATTCAATGTAAAATCTTCTAAGAGCTGCAGATAGAGTATCTGAAAGTTCTATCTCTACATTTATTTATAAGTTTTTCTTTGAATACGAGTATGCAGTGAATAATAATATGCGTGTCTTATTCATTGATTTATTGTATTTTTAAACAAGTCGCAATACAATAGCAGTTCGTATATATATATATATATATTGTAAATTGTAATAAATTGCCATATAATTAAAAATGGACTTACGAATGTTGGTGGGCGTGCGCGCGGAGAGCGTCCGCATGGGAGTAGGGAAAGGGGGGAGGCTAGATGGGCAACAAAGCCAGAGGACACGAAATTGCCCCATTGACATTTACAATACAACCCGACCCGCCCTCCGGCGCTACCCTGCATTGGTTGACTGACTTTAGACTGGCATTAGAGCGATGACATCTCGGTTGGTTGTTGGCTGGCGTCCTGTTGACATCCTGAGTCGCCGTTACATGTTGTGTGTTATTTGAGCTTATGGATAAAATTCTAAGTCGTATCTTTATCGCCGCTATTGCTTTATCTACGAAACGATGCTCTCTACACTTTCTTTTTGAGCACGCGTTTGGCACGCGTCACAGGAGTTGCGGTGGCTGGAGTCGCTGCCTCTGCCGCTGTTGCAGCCGCTGGGCTTCCGTCTTTGGCAGCTTTGGCCTGCTCAGTGCTACTTGGCGTTGGTGACAACTCTAAAGCTGGCGTTTCTGTCTCCTCGATCTTAATCTCGACACTCAATTGCTCTGTCGCTGGCCCTTCGTCAACGATCTCGGCTTTGACGTCGACATCCATTGTGGTGTGCTCTGTATCGCTGGTGCCCGACATGGGCGATGGTGGTGCGCGCACTGCGTCTGGATCGTCGTCCTCCTGAGTGTGTGCTGAATCGTTGGTGTGCGTGCTGTCCTCCTCCGCCTCAGCCTCCTGCACGGTAATGTGGTAGAGCTTCATCTCTTCGTCCGAAATGGGCACCGGCGCATTGGAGAGGGGATCGCGTCCATTGAGTGACTTGGGGAATGCAATCACATCGCGTATGGACCGTGCGCGACATAGTATGGCTATGAGGCGATCCAGGCCCAGAGCAATGCCGCCATGCGGGGGACAGCCAGACTCCAGAGCGCTCAGCAAGTGCGATAGATGATCGTGGGGTATCTTGAGCACCTGCTCCAATATGAACTGCTGCATGTCGCGGTCGTGTATGCGCATCGAGCCACCACCCACCTCCTGACCATTGAGGACCAGATCGTAGGCCTCCGACCGTATTGTCTCAAGATTGTCGCAACTGGTCGCAAACTTGTCCAAATCCTCAACAAGCGGCGCCGTAAATGGATGATGCACACTCTCCAGCTGATTGGTGGTGCTGTTCCGCTCGAACAGCGGAAAATCGACCACCCACAGGAAGCGATAGTCG
This sequence comes from Drosophila colorata, assembly GCA_035041545.1. Taxonomy (NCBI): domain Eukaryota; kingdom Metazoa; phylum Arthropoda; class Insecta; order Diptera; family Drosophilidae; genus Drosophila; species Drosophila colorata. The sequence continues at coordinate 6,800,020 of JAWNLD010000678.1, forward strand.
TTGGGTTTCTTGGACTTAACATTCTCCACGAGAAACTCGTTATAGTCCAGTCGAATGCGACCCAGTAGATTGCGCTATGGAGAATAAAAAAATTAAGCTTTAGACGGTGTCAAGAGACACAAACTGATTTCCATTACTAACCGCTTCCCCCTTGGGTCCAATGCACAGAAATAGCAAATCGTTCTCCTCTAAATCGAATTTCTCAATAATCTCGGTGGCCACCTCCGCGCCCAGCAGTTTGGTAAGTCTCTCCTGCACATCCTTGGCAAAGTTGAATTTGCGGACGAACAGCGTACCCGAGAATACCTTGCTTTGGCTCTCGTAGTGCTTGCGCGCGGCGCCATTCCAGAAGGCCTCGCTGGCACGCACCACGATCGCATAGGCGCCAAAGTCATCGTATTTGTCCTTGAAGTTTTCGCTCTTCTCGATGATCTCCGAGACGTTGTTAAGCAGAAAGCCAAAACGCGTGTCCGGCTTATCCGTGCCATATTTCTCCATGGCCTCCTCGTAGGTGATGCGCCGGAATGATGACGGTAGCTTGGGCAAATGCTTCGGCCAAGAGTAGCGCAGCGTCTCCTCAATCAGTTGCATTATATCATCGCGGCTGGTGAACGACAATTCAATGTCCAGCTGCGTAAACTCCGGCTGGCGGTCCGGCCGTGTGCTCTCATCGCGATAGCAGCGTGCCACCTGGAAGTAGCGATCGATGCCGCCGGACATCAGCATCTGCTTGAACTGCTGCGGACTCTGCACAAGCGAATAAAAGTGCCCCGCCTTGCGTGTGGGCACCACAAACTCCTGAGCGCCGCCGGGCGTGCGACGGAACAGCGTTGGCGTCTCCACCTCCACAAAGCCTAGGTAGTTAACCAAATACTCTCGCATGCGCATTATGACCGCCGAGCGCAAACGCAAATTGTGCTGCATGTCATTGAAGCGCAAGTCCAAGTAGCGATGAGTGAGGCGCAAGCGTTCGCCGGCGCGATTAAATTTGCGTATCTCGAAGGGGAGATTCTTCTTTGCCGCATTGAGTATGTCGACCTTGTCGGCCTCAATCTCAACATGACCGGTGGTCATTTTCGGGTTTATGGTGGCCGCTGGGCGTGGTATGACGGTGCCCTCAACACGCACAATCGATTCAATGGGCACGCCCGTTTCGGCAAACTCCTCCAGGCCCTTTGTCCTGGGCAAGATGAGCACCTGCGTTTGGCCGTACGCATCGCGCAGTATGAAGAACTTGTTCATGCGCTGGAACTCCAGCCAGCCGCAAATGACCACCTTCTCGTTGATCTCATTAGATGTCAGCTCGCCACAGTTGTGTGTGCGATCGGCAAACTTATTGGTGTCCGCCACCTTCAGACGTTGTTGCTCCGCGTTTGCCTGGACTGCGCTGGGTGCAGCCGACTCGCTGCCATCCGCATCGCCTTCGCCATTGTTGGCGCTACTGGCAGTGACCGCAGCAGCGGCAGCAGCAGCAGCAGCAGCCTCGTCGGCCTCGAGATCATCAATAGACATCTTCTGCAGTTTCTCTTTAACCTTGATGGGACCCTCATAGGGGTCATCGGGATTTAAAACCTTAACATTGGTAACACTGACTTCCACTTCACCAGTATCGTATTTCTACGGAAACAAAAAATTTGATCAAAAGTCAGACCATCGAAAATCTGAACTCGATGTATCCACCTACCAAGTTAATGTTAGCCTTCGGTCTGCCCAACACTTTGCCGACGATTTGCAATACCGTTTGCTCCGGCGTGGACAGGAATGTGTCCATCAGCTGTAATGAAAATATGTAAAATTTCCATGTGATAAATGACAAAGTTCGTGACGTAAAATTCACGAATTCAAAGTAAAAGATGCTTTTGTTTCCACATGCTAAATCGGAATGAAAAGTAAATCTATTAGAATACAGATAATATTTCGCTTTTTGAATTGAAGCAAACGCAATTTCAGATATTGCCTGCAACTTTAATTAAAATCGGGCACATAATACCGAATTTTTTCGGCTTGCAATGCCCACAGGGACTGTAGGAAGAAGAAGCACATCCGCTGCTGTGACTATTAACCTTATTCCGAACCATTATTGAGATAAATGTATATATTTACTCACAGATTGATCTTCGATCATGAGCTGCGTCTGCCCGTAGCCATCCTTTAGCTGCAAGAACTTATTATTCTTGGTCGATGGTATCCAGCCCACCAGGGTAACGGTTTTGCCGACATCATCGCGCCGCAAGTCATTGCAGGTAAGATCGCGATTCTCAAAGTATTTCAAGATATTCTCATTCTCTGAAAGGAATCACAATATTATTAAGTGGACGCGTTTAGTTTAGTTTCATCGCTACACACTGGCAATCTTGTATTCGGTGCTTGTGATGCCCAGACTGCTCTGCTGTTGGACCATGGTGCTGTAGGTGCGCTTGTCGCCGGCACGTTTTGTTCCGCTGGCTGGGAAATGTATGCTGAGTATGTCTTGCACCTCCACCTCGATTTCGCCAGTGGGCATTGTCTGGTTGCACGAGTTGTGCGGCCTTCGCATCACCTGGCCCACGATTGTCAGAGTTGTGTTCTCAGGCATGTTGTTCATGCGCCGTGCCACACGAGGATGCTTGTCCTCCAGCACGACCAGCTGGCAGGCTCCTCCATTGCGGTCGCGTAGCTCGGCGAAGCGGTTCACGCGCTTCTTGAATAGTCGCCCCGAAAGCTCCACAAACATGCCGCAGTGATGATTGCGCAACTCGCCGCAGCTTTGACGCATCGGCTGTGGTGGCTGCGAGTTCATGCTGAAATTGCTGGCCATAGCGCTCATCAGGTGCATCAGATCATTGCCCGAGATGTTGGGACCCACTGTGCAAATAAGATTTCGGTTTTATAGTGCATAAAGTTGTAAAAACACAAAAGAGGCTATCTTCGGAGTGCCGAAGACTAAATTGGCTTGGCCACAAAACGGTATTTCAAACTACTAAGTTTTCGTACGATCTCTATAGGAACTAAATGATTTGGAGGTGCAATATTTATAGGAACCCAATTAGGGTCGAAATTGGCTCAATAATCTAATTGATCAATAATATGAACATCGTATGACACCTTTAGAGGGGCCCCTTGCAGAGGGGCAATGTGAAACGCATAGAAGAAGACGTCTCTGACCCTTAAAGGTCAAGATATATTGAACTACAACACGATACAACTAACTATATAATTACTATTACTATACAATTAACTATATATACATAGCGCATATATTCCAGTCCTCCAAAGGTTTTAGTCTTTAGTCCCGAATATAACCGATTTTTCCCGTTTTTTTTAAATTTTTTTCAATTAAAATTTATATTTACAATAGACTTTTTAATGTTCACATTTTCCAAAGTACTTTATTTCAAGTTTCTATTCATATTTAAAAAAAAATAATAATATATATACATATATATATATATATATTAATTGATGTTGAAATATATATATATATGTTTATATTGGATTTCCAGATTTGAACAGGTTCGTTTTAAAACTGCGTTGTAGCCTTGGATTTGAAAACGTATTTAACTTAGTTGAGGAATGAACTGGCTGTTAAAATTCCTGTTTGAAGACATTTTTACATACACTTTTATTGTTCTAAACGGTTGATTAAGTGTCAGATGAAATTCAATTTAAATAACTTTTTTGTGCTTTAAACACCTAGATGTATTGACCAGTTACGAAAGTACAAGGACAATATATATTATAATTAAATTAGTTAAAACATAAAAAAGACGTCTTAACTAGGTGAGCACCAATGGGAAACTCAAAATTCCCAATTTTATATAATGTTGAATTTCATATTTCCTCATATTAGTTATTCTAAACGATTGTTTTAAAAACCTACTGGTAAAATTCAATTTAAATTACTTGAGCTATGACATTTAATTTAAATCATGTTCGATAGTTTATATCGATAGCGATATCGTTATTGAAATTTGTGTTAATTGAGCAGATTGCTGTTGAAATCGAATTAATTGATGTTGAAATAATTGACTTACTGTTGAAGGGATTTGGACCAGGGCCGAAATTGTCGTTATAGCCGCCGCCGCCGCCTCCTCCACAGCCGCCACCGCCGCCACGATAGTTATCAAAATCGTTATAGCCACCGCCGTAGCCACCACCCCCGCCTCCACCGCCGCCACCACCATACCGTCCCCCTCCTCCGCCACCGCGATACCGACCGCTCATAATCTGTTGTTACAATAAATAAGAAACATTAGCTGTGTTGGGCCAGCTAGCGGCGTCACTTACGTGACTACAAACTGCTGCTGCTGCTGCTGCGGCTGCTGGGGCTGTCGCTGTCGCTGCTGGGTCGTCGCTGCTGCTGGTTGGGTTGGTCTGCTGTTGCGTGAATTTGGAACTGCCGTGGGCCACAGATTGTTTGCCTAGGTGTAGCAGTCGCTGCTGCTGACAACGCCAAAGGTGCCTGCCAATGGTTAACATTTTAATTAAAAGCGGCTACGTTTTTCACTCACTCGCTTTGCGCTCTTCGCAAGCCGATAAAAATTTTCTTTTTAAAGCACGAGCACCACACACACACATTTAAAGATAACACACATGCATATGAATATGTGTGTGCCCGCCTGTGTTTGTGTGCCTGTGCCGGGCGTCGCGAAAACGCCGACGAGCTATTGACCAATTTGCAATTGGTATTCGCGCTTACCTTAAAAGTATGGTGGCTTTCTTGAGCTCAATTTTGTGGGAAATCAAATGCACTTTTTGCGCTTAGCACGAGCACAGTCTATTGTCGATTCAACTACGAATAAATGGCTTTTCTCACGAATTAAAACTCGAATATGTTTTGGCTTGGTTCCGGTGGAGGAGAGAAAAATTGTTACCACTAAGTAGTTCAAGCGCTTATCGATATTATTAAAAAAAGAGAAAAACATCGATAGAACCTCACGATAGTGATGACCAATAGGCACAAGGTAAGTGCTGCGTCGTAGCTCCCAATGTGAACTAGTCGTTTAAGCAAAAAATCTCAAATTCCATTCTCTTTATTTACATGATGCTTAAAATCATAAACAAATGCATTAAATAACAAGATTTATGTTACTCAGTACTATGCATGTGCAAAATTACAAAATCGACTTTTATATGTGGCATTCAAGTTTCCTCAACTTGCATTTGGCTTATAAATTAAAAAAGTACAGACCAGATTATGTTAACCATATTCTAACTACTCTGAAATTCAGTGCCATTTAGCGTCGTCTGGAAATGTGTAATGACGTAGTCGTGGTAATATGCCATGATGCACAGTGGTTGACCCAAAATAATAGATGCCCAAACGATAATATTGCCCATACGTGGACCCAAGCGACGCTCCACATATCTAGAGACGGCTGATAACGGTATCTGACCCATCATGCCAAGGAAAGCCCAAATTTTGTATGTTTGTAGCGGTACCGAAACCTACAAGACACAGAAATGGGAAAATGCAAATTAAAATTCTGAACCCAGATCTATTTTTATAGGAATCTTACCAAATACTCATGGAAAAAGGCGCTGAATAGGAATACGATTGTGGACGCCTGGCGCGAGGAATACCCCATCTGCACAACGGGAATGTACAGATGGCGCACACACCACCTGTGCACCGGCATATTCCAAGTACGCCAAAAGGTATCAATATTATTCGCGTTCCACCAGTCACAGTAGAAATTGCGGTCCGCAAAGTTCAGCACCTCACCAATAGCATTCAGAAAAGAGTGGAACAGCAGATAGAAGAAGCACAACCAGACCAGGTGATTAGGAAGCTAAGAGTCAAGTTAAGCGAAAGTGACAAGTGAAAAATCTGACGATGAAATCTGATAGAAGACACCTCTACTAACCGCCAGTTTCAGCAGACGTTCAGTGGCTAAAGCCATGTCCATATTGGAAAATGGTATCAGGGAATTACGCACGGAGGGTATAATCCACTGCTGGAAGAGCGCCATTAGAACATTTACCCCGATGAGCACTTCCAACAGACGTTTCAGCAAAAAACGCTTGCGGACACGTGACGTTCGTGGAAAATTGAGTTCGTAGCAAAGAGTGGGCGCGCAAAGAAAGTACATGATGTCCTTGTAGGTTAAATTCTCTGGGTATTGCACCAGCTTCGCAACATCTTCGTCATCCTCGCCACCATTCGTGCGTTTTCTCTCTAGAGATAATAGAATTTATAATTGAATATAGAATATATCATTTATAAGAGGAAAAAAAATACTTACTGAGCTCTGCCAAAGAGATGCTTGGTCTGCGCTCGCGCGGTTGCCGCTGATAGTAGGTCTTCCGGCACCACATGTTGGTCTGCACGTAGCTCCAGAGCTTCAAGAACAGCACGGAATAGTAGAAACAAACGGTTGTTGCACCCACTGTGAGAGTTGATACCGTTAGTTCAACGCTCTAAATTCAGGCTGCATACTTACTTATGCTAAAGGCGGGTCCTTTTAGGTGTGTGATCACTACAGGTAAGCAAACGGATACAACTATATTTGTTATCTGAATAACCATTCCAAGGCCCTCGGAAATGATTTCCTGTAAAGAACAAAAAATAAACCAAACACATATTCAAAAATGTTGCCGTTTACTTATCGGTATTAAATGAACCATTACTATCGCAGCCACGATGTATCGCTAATATAAATACCGATAGCCTCACTTATCGTTCATCGCTTAAATACTCATCACAGACGTCGGCACATTCGTCATTCCACCGTTTCGCACGACGCTTGGTCGTATTTGCATTGTGTGCGCAATTTCGTTATATGTTGTAAAATAGTGTTTAACAAGCCCAATCAAAATCGCAATAGAAAACGTGATATATATATATAAATTTAATTGAATACACAACGCAACAAAATGGAAGTCACCGACGCCAATTTGCAATTGCTTGCCGGTTATTTGCAACAGACGCTCAGCGCGGATCCAAATGTCCGCAGGCCCGGTGAGTACATATGTACATGCATATGAGAGAACATGCAAATTCGCGTGCGTGTGTGATAAAGAGAGCGTAAGCTGTGTGAGTGCGCGCGCGGGAAAACGACGGCGTTGCTAACTGAGCCAGGAGCCTAGTCAACGAGGGGGATAAGGAAAAGGTCACGATTGAGAGATCTAAAGGTTGGGCAAAGAACAGTTCCGTTATTTGGCGCTACAACAAAAGAGCGTGATTTAAGAGAATATCGGTATGAGCTTTGTTTACATTGCATTGCAATTGGCTCTCCATATAAGCAGTATATGTATAATAGTCCGATACTTTCAAACTTTTGGACCTCACTGGGGTAATTAGACAAAAAATCGTTTAAAAAAAACCGGTTATTCCAATGGGAGCTATATGATATAGTGGTCCGATGGACAAATTTCGTGGACACTGCTATTTCATTAATTTTTCCATAGAAATATTCCAATAATAATATTATTTGTAATGCAATTCAAATATAAGTTTTGAGACCCCCACTGTCGTGCGACGGTGAGTGTCCGGTTATGAGGAATTTCACTGTATGTGCTGGGCGAACTAATAATACGGATCTGCGCCAAGTCTCATTAGGATAGCTAGCCCATTTTACTGGCTATACTATAAGAGCGACGGGAAAGTATTGAGACGTCGCAATACTAACAGCTCAGACTTTTTTGCATAATCTGTTGCTCTCTCACTCGCAGAAGTGCGATCAACTCTCCTTCACTTTTGAATGCTCTGCTGCTCCCTTACTCTCTTTCGCACTTGCAAGCATGCCTTTGTCTAGGTCTTCTGATTTATTTCCAATTCAATTTCTGCAGCGGAAAAATTGCTGGAGTCAACGGAACTGCAGCAGAACTTTCCGGTGCTGCTGCTCAACCTGATCGACAAGGCTGCCATGGACATGACCATCCGGGTGGCGGGCGCCATTGCATTCAAGAACTACGTGAAGCGCAACTGGGCCGCGCACGAGGACGGCGACGAGCCGGATCGCATACACGAGAGCGATCGGAACACGATCAAGACGCTGATTGTCACATTGATGCTGCACTCGCCGACTGCGCTGCAGAAGCAGCTGAGCGATGCGGTGAGCATCATTGGCAAACACGATTTTCCCAAGAAATGGCCGCAGCTGATCGACGAAATGGTTGAGAAGTTCGCCTCGGGCGACTTCAACGTGATCAACGGCATTTTGCAGACGGCACACTCGCTCTTCAAGCGCTATCGCTACGAGTTCAAGTCGCAGACGTTGTGGGAGGAGATCAAATTCGTGCTCGACCGGATGGCCAAGCCGTTGACGGAGCTTCTGCAGGCGACAATGCAGCTGAGCACCTTGCACGAGGGCAACGCGGAGGCCTTGAAGGTCATTTACAGCTCCCTGGTGCTGGTGAACAAGGTGTTCTTCTCGTTGAACTCGCAGGATCTACCCGAGTTTTTCGAAGACAACATGAGCACATGGATGAGCGCATTCCTGCAACAGCTGGCCGTGGATGTGGCCAGCCTGCGCACCGAAGACGATGAGGATGCCGGCGTGCTGGAGCACCTGCGCTCCCAGGTCTGCGAGAACATCTGCCTTTATGCACGCAAATACGATGAGGAGTTCAAGCCGTACATGCAGCAGTTTGTTACGGCCGTCTGGGAGCTGCTGGTGAAGACCAGCCTGCACACCAAATATGATGCGGTATGTGAAAATTGCAGTTGTCTTATTTGTTGTAGTTATTATACAATTTTCAATTGTTTAGCTCGTCTCGAATGCGCTGCAGTTCCTTTCGGTGGTCGCTGAGCGTAAGCATTATCACGGCATCTTTGAGAATCCGGAGATATTGGCACGCATATGCGAGAAGGTGGTCATACCCAATTTGGACATTCGCCCCTCCGACGAGGAGCTCTTCGAGGACAGCCCGGATGAATATATTCGCCGCGATATTGAGGGCTCCGACATCGATACTCGTCGACGAGCCGCCTGTGATTTGGTCAAGACACTCTCAATTAACTTTGAGCAAAAGATCTTTGGCATATTCGGCCAGTATCTGGAAATCTTGCTGGGCAAGTACAAACAGGATCCGGTGGCCAATTGGCGTGCCAAAGACACGGCCATCTACTTGGTCACGTCGTGGGCTTCGCGCGGCGGCACACAAAAACACGGCATTACACAGAGCTCGGAGCTGGTGCCGTTGCCGCAGTTCTGCGCCGAGCACATTGTGCCCGAGCTGGAGCGACCCAATGGTAATTATAATTATAAAATGAATTCCTTTCATAATTTGTATATAAAAACCAAAATGGTTTTAAATTTGACTAATTATTTATTGCCACTTTTAACTCAAAAATATATGTTCAACCTGCAGTTAACGAGCTGCCAGTGCTTAAGGCAGCTGCGATCAAATATGTGATGGTCTTTCGCAGTCTGTTGGGACCACAGACGCTGGCGGGCTGCTTGCCGCATCTCATGCGACATCTGCCCGCGGAGAGCATTGTGGTGCACAGCTATGCGGCCTGCTCGCTGGAGAAGATACTGACGATGCGTGACGCGAGCAATGCGCTATTGTTCGGACCACAGGTAATTGCTCCCCACTCCAATCAATTGGTCAGTGGACTGTTTGCAACGCTCGCGCTGACCGGTTCGGCGGAGAACGAGTATGTCATGAAAGGTGAGTTGAAGGTCACACACACACATTTAAGTAGCAATGCATTGAGTAATCGATTGACGTTGTTTCTTAGCTATCATGCGTAGCTTCCATGTGCTGCAGGCGGGCGCAATGCCGTATATGGGCGTGGCACTGCCACGCCTTACCGAAATTCTGACATTTGTCGCCAAGAATCCCTCTCGGCCACTTTTCAATCATTATCTATTTGAAACGCTGGCGCTTTCCATCAAGTAAGTTTGCAAAACTATATACAATAAGATCCGAGCCAAGGTATTTAACTTGTTTTTGTCCCCATTTAGAATCGTGTGCCAGGCGGACGCCTCAGCGGTCAGCTCGTTTGAGGAAGCTCTCTTCCCTGTTTTCCAGGGCATCTTGCAACAGGACATCACCGAGTTTATGCCCTATGTATTCCAAATGCTATCGGTGCTGCTGGAGGTGCGCGAAGCCAGTGGATCTATACCGGAACCCTATTGGGCACTTTTCCCCTGCCTGCTGGCACCTCCTTTGTGGGATCGCCGAGGCAATGTGACGCCATTGATACGCCTGCTGTCGATCTTTATCAAACAAGGCTCCGCACAGATACAGGCACTTGGCAAATTGGTAAGCAGTGTGTGGAAAGGCAAGCGAATCATCTCGTCAAATAATCGTAACTTTCCAGAATGGCATTTTGGGCATATTCCAAAAGATGATCGCCTCCAAGGCGAATGATCACGAGGGCTTTTATCTGCTGCAGAACCTGCTGTTCTATTATAATGCCGCTGAGCTGCAGGCGAGCATGCGCCAAATCTTTGGCTTGCTTTTCCAGCGCCTGTCGCTGTCGAAGACCGCCAAGTATCTGAATGGCATCATTGTGTTCTTCAGCTTCTACGTGGTCAAAATCGGGGGCAGTGCGCTGGTGCAGCTCATCGAGGAGATACAGCCGGGCATGTTTGGCATGCTGCTGGAGCGCGTCTTCATTACGGATATGGCCAAGGTCAACAAAGAACTGGAGCGTAAAATGGTCGCTGTAGGCGTTAGCAAACTGCTCACCGAATGCCCCGAACTGTTGTCCGGCCAGTACGCAGCGTATTGGCCACGTTTGCTCCACACTCTGATCGATCTGTTCGAGCGCCCGCCAGAGAAGTTGCCCTACTTGGAAGCAGACGGAGCTGGCGCTGAGGCTGATATTGTGGTAGACGCCGAGCCTGGCTACCAGGCGGCCTTCTCCCAGCTCACATTTGCTCAGCCCAAGCAGGTGGATCACCTGGCCGAAGTGACTGATGCACGCCAATACTTGGCCAGCTCGCTGTCCAACTTATCGCAAAGGCGACCAGGAGAGCTGACCACTTTGCTGGCACCACTCGAAGCTGAGTACAAACAAATGCTGCAGAAATATTGCGATCAGGCGGGCGTACGCATTGCCTAAATCATTGATTCATTTAACACACCTCGCTTGCATGTGTGGGTACTAACACCTACACTCATACTCATCACACACACACACACACTCACACTCAATGCACGAATTAATAATTGTCATACAATATTTGTTTTTAAGTGTAACAATTGTAATGTAACCAATATATAGTTATGTTTGAAACGTGCAAAGAATTGTTTAAATGGGGTGGACAAATAGGAAAATGGAAAGTCTATTAATTTAAAATTGGTGGATATTTGTCAATATGCATCTATAAATCTGCAATACCGAAGCAAACCGAACTGGTAAACCTAGGAAATTTTATTTATTTTTAATAGTTACCTTTCATGATAATTGTATACTTTGTTCATAAAGTGAAAAAGAGTATAAGAAGCATGTTCCGTATGAACATAATCTTTTTTGGCACTATTAACGCTAGAGACTTGAAACATGGCATATATACTCTGTATATTCGCATAGAACAGCGCTTATAACTTTTTAAAATACATTTTTTATCTATTATAATTCTAAATTCTGGTACTAGTGCTAGTGTTCTTTCTAAGTAATAAATAGTTAATGTTTGTCATGAGAAAATTCAAAATTTTATGCTTTTTATATACAGATTGTAAAGAACTTACGAAAATTCGATATTAAATTTTCTTAAATTAAAACTGTAATTTAAGTAGTTTTATTGAAGGCTTCTATTTGCTGGAAAATATTTTGTGAGCAAATCAGATAAGTATTTTATCCGCTCTGCTATGAATCAGCTGTCTGAAACGGTTTCGTTTTTTGGTTTTTCTACGACTAAATTCGAAATTAATATATTTGATTAATATAATTGATATTTGCTATTATCGAAAACCCGCCGGAACAATATGTGGAGGCTAAGGAACAAATTCGGGCAAAGCCGTCGAAACTTTCACAGTGAGTAAGGCCTGGAATCGAATCTCAAGCTGTCAGATGGGATCTACTTACCAGAGCGAGACCTTTTTCGACAGCCAGACACAGGGATATGTGAACAAAAGAGTCTGTAAAGCAATTCTTTAGTTATAAATGAAGCTAGAATAGATTTTCGTACGGTCGGTCACACTTACAGAGGATTAGGAGCAGGGCATTGTGACCTTCGCCCTCGTTGCGACCGCTCACAAAGAAATACCAGTCAATGGGATTAATGCGTATGCCATATCTGCAGAGTATTCACGGGACATTAGTAGAAGGTATATATACCCGACCCTTTGCACTCACTTGAGCAGATTCTCCAGGCCGAGACGCAGGCCACCTATGCAGAGCAGCAGGAAACCCCAGTTAACCAGGCCCGTAAAGTTGGTAAAGCCCGAGCTCCAGGAGAACAACGAGTCGCGGGGACGATGTATGCTAGAAACGAAAGATAGTTCGAAACAAAGTTCAAAGATACAAAGTCTTTTTAGGGAAATGTTCACTTACGATCTGTCGGGCTGGGCCTTGCGCTGTTTGGCCTCCTTGTTGGAGATTTCCTCGGCGCGTGTTACGCTCTGGGTGCGTCTGTAGCGTAGCTTCTTATCGCTGGTTCCATTGCCATTCTCATCCCTGTCGAGCACCTTGCGATATTGACGGAGATCTATGGGGTTGCCATGCTGATCGAACAGATTCTGCGTGGACTTGCGATCGCGCAGGCTGCTCAGATTGTGTTCCGTTGCCGAGGCGGAGCGTCGCAGACGCTTCATTAGACCACCGGCCACGCCGTTCTTCTGACCCGATTGACCCGTTGTTGTTGCCGTCGTTGGTCCCTGCTCCTTGGGCTCTTTGGTCGTTGTCATGGCGCTCAGTCTGCCTCTCAGTTGTTGTCCGCCTGTTTGGTGGGGGGAACATCGATTAGATTCGGATTCAAGTAGTTGCCCATAACGTAAGGTATTTCTCAAATCTTATCGCACACATTTTTTTTGGGCACTAAAAAATGCAATATATTTATTGATAAGAAAAAACTGGCGATTCGCATTGAACTTTCCTTGAAATCAATTTCGCGCTCAGGCAAGTTTCAAGGGGAACGGTTTTATTTAGGTGAGCGCTCTATCAACGGGCTCTTTTAGTAATCCAGTGGATCGAAACAATCAAATAATCAGAAATTGTTGTCTAAAATTAAACTCGCAGTTGTTGCACTCGAGTCTGGAGCTAATAATCATAATAAAACCACATCTGGCTCGAAACAATATGCGGTTAAAGTTCGTCTGGGTTGAGAGAGAGCGGGAGAGAGCGGTAGAGAGCTGTTCAGGTAAATTGATCTTTACCCATATTATTATATATATACATATATTTACACTTAAGTGTAAGTGGAAGCTGTTAACTGGCTTCAAACCTGAACTGTGATAAGCGTTGGCTTGAGTTGCCAACATTACGTGATCGGCGAGATTAGGAGTGCATAGTTTAACGCACAAGGTTATTCCAATTTGAATTGCAAATTGTATTTTAGCAATCGGTTCTGAACGTCAACCATGATATAATAATGACATGCTCTTAAAGTGGTTATAAAACCAAATATAATTCTAACAGAAAAGTACTTTAAAAGTTTTGAATTATCTTTTAGCAGCTTGTGTAGCTGACTTACATTTATATTTTAAGTATTTACGAGGCTGTAGCGTTTTCAGTTTTTTGCAGCTTTCAAAGCTCGACAAAAAGTTCTTTACATTTAACTGAAGACAAATTAATCGTTCGTCAATCTTTCATCGACTTTCAATCAGTGGCGCTTAAAGCAGATTAAAGTTTAACCAGAAGAAGGCCTTTGTTGAGCTTTCTATATTTTTCTATTCCTTTTGTAATTTTTAAATTTAATTTACATCTGAAGCAAAAGCTAATAGCGCTAGGCGCAGTTTTAAACTTTATTTGAAATTTGTAATTTTTTTAATTTAATCAGATAATTTTTTAGAAGCTTTATTTAGTCCCAACTCTTAAAGCTCTACTTCTGCATTGTTGGACTTTAGAATGGCTTAGAGTAGAAAACAAAAGTGTGGAAATACTTATAAATTGGATTAACTTGAGCCAGCTGGTCTTTAGGTTTAATCAAGTTCACTTAAAGCTATTTCCATACATAAGCGTTGTTTGCCGGCTCTTTATTATACATTTGTTAAATAAATTCGCTAATGGCAGATCACTATATATGCATACATATATATATATATATATATATATATATATATATATATATATATATATATATATACTCACAGGCACCCCCACACACACATAAATAGCCTAAATAATGTGTACTAAGTAGGTATTCTGTGGCATTCGAATATGTATTTTAGTTTCACGTAACTTGTTTATTACTTATGACGCCTTCGAGCAACAAGATTTGATTAAAAATGTGTTTAAACAATTAATGAACATCTATATATATGCATACATATATATTCATATTAAGATTTATTTAAAGAAATCTAACATTGAATCACAGTTCACAGTGTGGGTTATCGGAATTCAAATACGCTTGAGTAACAACATTCTACGTCATTTCTAGTTCAAAAATTAGAGTAATTCACCTAATAAAAATACTTTTGATTATTTAATTTACCGATTCGTTAACAATGATAAGCACTGAGATAAATATCGCAGCTTATCAAGCATTGTAAATGCTTATATTTATATTGAAATGCGTGCATTGAACTGATCTTTATACATACATATATATATATATACGAAATGCTGTGCGTATTCATGCGTTGTTCAAGTATTATTTCATGCATTATTTCCTGCATGTGTGTGTAAAGTCGAGTCATCGTGACGGGACTTCATTAAGTAGCTTGTATGGCTCATCAGAAGTAAGAAGCAGCATGAGACGGCTGTGTAATTAAGCGGACAGCACATGTGCGGATTTAACCTATGGGTAGCCACATATAGAAGGCATATAGAATGTATGTGCAAGAGGAAAGAAATAAGTGAGAACGTTGCAGTCGGGTGTAACCGACAGCGCAACTCTCGTTGGGTACTAATCCAAAATGGAAATTTAACATATACATAAACTGCGTGTTACCACTTGATTTTTAATGTAACACAATTCAACTTAGGTTATTCGACAAGAATTAAAAACTGAGATTGTGAACGAAGTCAAATAATTTTTTGAGCGGTCTTTAAAGGAGGTCTTCAGTAATCTGTTTCTCTTGGCCCACACTATAGAAAATATATTCTTGAAAAGCTTCCAAACTAAAAATTTCTAGGACTTAGCCAGAGCATTAAAATCTATGTACAAACCAAAGCGCAAGTCTTTAGTACTTAAATTGCATTTTAAAATATTTGTGCCGAATAGGGGTAGGTATCCAAAATCCTTTTATCATATATTCCTGATGTGCGTATGCTTTACGATAGCATATTAAACCAAATTTGTGGGCTCTTTCCTTATAGTCTCGAAGATAAGCTCAAAAAACCGGTTTAAAAAAAACGATAAATATCGATAATAAGAAAATGGGACGGGTTATCGATCATTTGAAATAAACTTGATTTGCGTATGGTATAAATTCAGTTATCTAGCTCTTGTTGTCGCTGAGATCGACGCGTTCATACAGACGGACGGACGGTCTGTCAGACGGACGTACGGAGAGACAAAAATACAGGGCTAAATCGACTCGGTTAGTGATGCTGACCGAAAATATAACTACTTTATGGGGTCGGAGATGCCTCCTTCTGCCTGTTACATACATTACCACAAAACCTTTATACTCTTTTTACCCATTTCCAATGGGTTCAGGCTATAGATACTCGAGGTGATGCGGTTTTAACAATTGTTTCACTGAACTTTTCACTCATATTTACTTATATAAAGGGGCATTGACTTTTTGATATCTTATAGCTGTTGTCTTGCAACAAGTCCAATAAGAGCTGTGCCTGTTAAGGGCATTGTGTACAATTGGAGTTTGTGTGCGTATTACGTAAATGCTGATTAAAATGCGCTCGACAACTGATTGAAATGCATTGAATGGGTGCGTTATATACACATATATGTATATATGTACATATACATACATAATTATATATATATTTTGTGAATTTACTTGCACTTAATTGAAGCACATGGTCAGCTAATTACAGACACAAACCGGTCTTTTGGCGAGAACTGAAGCCGGCAGGTAAAGTAGGTCAGCAATGCATGTCAATTTGTTGCCTAGCCGGCTAATAAGTTTATCAGTTCAATGTTGAATTATATGAATGGCATTCGGCTAGACGACTTCTAATTAGACACTCTGATATGGCCTCTCATATATATGTATTACAATGTAAGCGGATGCTAAGCGGTGCAATCGAAAAAACTATTTGCCGGCTTATCAGCCGGCGGCTGCTGTCTGCTCGCACCAAAATGCTATCAGCAGCAGCAGCGTCTGACATTTGGCTGATAAACTCTCGGAATACGCATTTCAGGGCTTCCTTCATAATGGCATTTGACTTTTCCCATTGGTTTTCGGTTTTGCTAATGCCAATAAGAGGCCGGCTGCTGTTGACAGTGCTCTCTTTCGGTCTCTTACTCCGTGTACGTGTGAGTGTGTCTGTTCTCTATTTGTGTTTTTGCACGCTTGATCACTGAACCTGTTTTATGCTTTCTGGCTTAGAAGTTTGTTTGGTTAGTTGTTGTTTTGTGGTTTGACGAGACGGAGGCAACAAAAAAACGAAATGTTTTTTTTTTTGTTTTGTTTAACGAGACGCTAGCAGACAAATCAAGGTTATTCAAAAACGGACACATGCGTGTAGACTGATCAGAATTTTAGTCAGCGCACACGCATTTAGTCACACTTTCAAAGTCCAATTGTGCGGGTGCATGGTTGTTGTTTTTTTATCACTCTAACTTATTGTTAGACATCGTTGGCCTGACTCATAAAACGAGGGCAAGTGCTACACGTGTTTTCTGTTGTTGTTGTTGTTGTTGCTGCAATTCAAAAATGTATTTCCAATGTAGAGAGAGAGACAGAGACAGAGGAGAGACAAGTGCAAGTTCTTGCACTTCAATGCGTGGGTCTTTCAACTTTGCCTTCTTTTTGACTTTTACTCGCACTCTTTCACATGCAAACAAAAGCGAAAGCGACGCAAAGCAGAGAACGAAAAAAAACACTAAGAACGTTTTTAGCGGTCAGTTTTGCTTGGCAAGCGAGAGCAAATAAAAACGCACAAATTGATCGCCAAAGTCGTTGCAACTGATTTGACTGGAATTTACACTCTTCACTTAATTCAAGCACTTGTCGTACAATTTAGTTAGTTGTGTAGTTGTTGTGATATGTCACCCACGACGCGCATGGAGCTTCTTCCAGAGAACGTTGGAAGCGGTTTATTTCACCGTTCGCTTCGACGTCAAATTCTCAACTGTTGCTTGGAAAATCGAAACAGAAATAAACAAAGCTAAATTGTAGAGCACACTGATATGTCCAATCAGTGTGACATCGAAAGAGAGCTAGCGCACGCTACAATATCCAGTTGGCTTGAAATCGTGCAGTTGTGTAGAGTGAAGAGCGCATTAAAAGAGAATAATTTATGAGCAATGCTTTCGATCTGTGCGCGGTGTGAATCTATGCTGGAAACAGCTTTTGATGTTTGGTTGCCGGTTGCTGTATTAGCTGAGCGTTGCTGCAACTGCTTGCTTAAGTAGCAAAGTCAGCAACCATGTTTAATTCCCGCTAGAAATAGGCAAATGAATTACATAAATAATATCTTTATTGTCAATTATTGCACACTTATTAACTAAAAAACAAGAAATTTTCGATAATTTAATTTAAATTACAATACGAACAAAACAAATCAAGACATAAAACTAACAACTAACAACGCTAAATCGAACGTTGAACTCTTTTAAAGCTTAGTTATTTACATTTAAACATTTAAATATTTAACATTTAACATTTAGGTGTAAGAAAAGTTTCTGATAGATTTGGTATAGAGCGCAGTTATATGAAAATGTTATATTAATGTTAACGATGCTGCTGCTTTTGCGTTCTCTCCTCTGCCTGCTGCTCATCGTCATCGTCATCATCATCGTCATCATCATCGTCATCGTCATTATCAGCATTGCCAGGCGAGAGACCCTCAATCAAATCATCCAAGTCATCGTCGCCATCATCGACATCATCGACGAATTTATCGATGCGTTTGAGTAAATTATGTTCACTATCTGACGTCTCATCTTCACTCACATCTTCCAGCTTGTCCAGTTGCCCGTCCTCCAGCAGCGCAGCATCATTATCATCGTCGTCGCGATCATCATCATCTGCCTCGTAATCAAGATCGTCTGTGGCATCGACGGCCTCGGCCTTAATACGCGACTCGGGCAATTGATCATAGTCAAAGATCTGGCGGGTGGCGCGCGGTGGCTGTTCGGGCTCCGTGCTGGTCGCGATCTGCGCCCCATTTCTGACCTCCTCAGCGTCCGTCTGCAGCAGGCTCTCAATGCTCGCGGCCTGGCTGCCAATGCGCGGCTCCGGCAGCTGCGGCTTCAGCGTCAGCTTCGTTTTCATTGTCACCGGTTTTAAGACGGTGCTCGTCGTGGGCGTGGCCGGGCTGGCCTCCGTCGAGGTTGCCACAATATCGTGTGCGTCGGCAAACATGTTGTCCAGCAGGCTGAGCAGATCATGCACGCCACCTGGCGGCGTCTTTGTGCTGGGACTAATTGAACTTAACTCGGAGCTGGCTGTTGTCGTTGTTGTCGTTGCTGTTGCTGCTGTTGTCGTCGTTGTTGTTGTCGTTGTTGCCGGGGTCGTCGTGGAGGTTGTGGTCGTTAGCGGCATCGTCTTGGTATGCAAATGCTTGACCTGGTAGGTCTCGACGGTGCCGCGTTTCTCGTTGGGATCCGCGGTGCGCACCACCGGCTCGCGCTTCGAGATGACGGGCACGATCTTCGGACTGTGCGGATCCAGTTCGTTCTGGCCATAGGTCTTCACCTTGGAGTGGCCCTCGATGATGAGATACATGGGCCCCAGCAGTGGCTTCGGCGGCTGCTTGTAGTGCGAGAAGAGCGCATCTGTGGTTAGTTCCGGAGCGGGTGCCACCGTGGGTCGCTGGGCCAGGTTGCTCGTCTGTGGTATCATCAGTCGGGAGCTGCTTTTCGTCGTCGACGTCGTCTCCGCACGACGATAGATGGGCATCGGTGTCGTCGTGGTCGTCGCTGAAACCGTGCTGGACGCGAGCATGGGCCGGAAGCCGGAGCCGCCGGTGGGCATCAGCGTGGTCGGGGTGATGTATAGCTCCGGGCGGGCGCTGCTCGTCGTGGGCGTCGCAATGGTGGGCGGGCCGGGCACAAAGGTCACCGGCGCATAGGTCAAGGGCGCGTGGGTGGAGCTGCCGTAGCCGACCGGCTGCTGCGGCCTGGTGGTGCCCATCAGGTACTTGGTGGCCGGCATGGTGGGCTTCATGCGCTGCTTCATTGTCGGCTTCACCAGCTCCTTCTGCAGCAGCTCGTGCAGCCAGGGCTTGCGCAGCGGCGCCGTCTGCTTGGCAGCCGCGGAGTGCGGATGAATCGCGTTGGGCGCATAGCTCACGGCTTGCGGCCTCGCGAAGCTATAGTGCTGCATGGTCTCCTGGTGGTATGCGTCCGCATAGCTCATGCGCTGCGGCATCGCGGCGGACACGCCGGCCTGGCTGAACCAGGGCGCGCTGGCCGTCGAGGGGCTGCTGAAGTAGTGCGTGGCGCCGGACAGCTTGCTGTGACTCGTGGCGGGCGAGCTGTGGCCGCCACCCAGGTGCATGCTCGCGTAGGACGAGCTGCTGGGCGAGCTGATCACGTTGTGGCGATACTCCACGTGGCCCATGCCCTTCATCAGCATGGGCGGCGGCATGAGGTGCGTGTGCGGCATGTGCTGCTGTTGTTGCTGCTGCGGCTGTTGCATCTGCTGCTGCTGCAGCTGCTGCTGTTGTGGGGCGTAGTAGCTCCTGCGGATGGGCGCGTACCTGACCTGCCCCAGGCCTGCGTAGGCTGCGGGCTGCTGCGGCTGCGGCGGCCTCGAGCGCTCCCGCTCGCCGGCCACGCCCAGCAGCAGAATCTCGCTCTTGGTCTTGTTGCGCAACAGCTCCGCCGGCAGCTTGTGCCTGGCGTCCTGGCTGCTCGCGTTGCTCTCCGCCCAGTAGCGCACGCGCTCCAGCGCGGGGGGACTGTAGTCGTAGGTGGGGTCCTTTTGCAGCGGATCCCCGTGGCCCAGCGGCCGCCACTCGTTGTTGTTGTTGGGGTCCACCCGTGGCGCTGCATTGAATGAATGAATAAAAAGAAGTGCGTCAATTAACTCCAACATGTGCAGCTTTAATTGCCCCCATCAAATGGCCGGCGGGCAGCCAATCAGCCAGACGGCGCCCGCCTTAGTTGGCCAACACCAACAGCTACCAAATCATAACCCGTTAAAGTGTTAACAAATGTTTTTGCACCGTCACCTGACGAAAGCTGAAAGAACTTCTAAGGAAACTCTGGTAAAAGGAAACTCTTCTGGGGTTTCTTCAGGAAAATGTGTTTTTGTCAATTGGTTTTATATCCTGTAATTGGCTAAGGAATGCAAGTGTATCTTGGTAACAGGCAGAAGAAGGCATCTCCTATAATGTATACATGATCTTGGTCTGTCTGTCTGTCGGTCTCTACTAACGTGTCGATCTCAACTTTGGTATATAAGTTCCTGCATAACAAACGCAGATCTTAAATACTCGCTGACGACGTGAAAAGAGTATTTTCGGTTTGTGCCATGTCCTTATCGCTCCGACTGTCCGTATGAACGCAAATATATTCGTCGCTGTTGGAGCTAGAGACTGGAAAGTCGGAATATATACACGTAAATGCCCGCGACAAATAAAGTGCAAAGATTTTTCGCTTCGCCCATTATTCTTTATTTAATTACCTACGAGGCATACGCAAGGCAGGGTCGATAGCAAAGTCTGCTGATGATAGAACCGGGAGGTTCTTGAAATAAGTAGACACAGAAACTGCTCACTTTTGGGTGCTGCAGATATTGTAGTTGTTGTTGGTACAATAAGCCTGCTAGCTGACTAGTGTCGGTATAATCTATATATCCCCCTCAGTTTGGAACCTAGATACATACAATTTTGCAGAATATTACTGATGAAAAATCCATATCTCCCACAACTATAAAGCTACAGTCGCACAATTTGCCGCCCACAAAATAATTATTATAATAAAAAGCCCTTTCGACTGTTTCAAGCTGTGTTTATACTCTGTACGAGTATTGCGCCGACGGTTACACCCGACTGCAACGCTCTTGCTTGTTATTAAACTGAGATCATTAAATATAACGCATATAGTAAAACTTTAATTTAAAGCATTTATTCCAAGCTTGTCTGAAGACCTTCGCAGGCATTGCTATTAAACATTTATTATTTAGCTTTAACTTTATGATTATTTTACATAAATAAATAAATAAAAAAAAATGCCCAACTTTATGTTAAAGGTCCAAAGACTTTGATAAAGCGACCCGCAGCATTGCAGGCTCAATAAAGAGCTTCAAATACTCGCCTCAACTTGTGGTTCTTCTGACTAAATTCGTGATGAGGGTGTCCCAAACTAGGCATGAAATTTAATTCAACGTCGCCGTTCATGACTAGCGTCGTCTACCGCCTGCAGAGCATATGAAATCCGCACAAAGTGTGGGATTTGACTGAGTTGCAATCGAATGGAGCTGGAGTCACAGTTCAAGCCACAGGCCTGTAGGCTGGCAGACATCGCTCTGTGAACTTGGAGGCGCCCACCTGAGTGCCACCTGGCAATCACCTGGAAGATCACTGCCAGATCACTTGGGGGCCAACAGCCAGCCAATCAGCACAGCAAACAACGTGGCTTCGCCTTTGTGGCGTTGCTTGATTGACTGATCAACAGCTGAGTTAGGGCAGCGACGACGCCGACGAGTTGAGTTGCGGCTGAGGCGCAGACAGAGTCTGGGATTGGCGATTGCAACTGCAACTGCAACTGCGTCTGAGTCTCGGAGGTAGCCGTATAAGTTATTAGCTAAAACCAGACAAATCGCTTTCCATTTGAATGCGACGTAGATCAACGTGAGGACATGCACTTGGACTTGGAGTGGACTGAAGGCCTGGGCACTTGGGCAGTCGGTGCCTGGCGGAAATGCCAGACTCGTGCATTTTGATCTGTTGGCCATGCGCTGGCGATTTTCGATTTGCTTGGCTCAATTGGTTTTGAGCGGGGAGGACGCTTTATAAATTGCCAAAGATTAAATGGCTCTGGGCGGCACTGCCTACGCTCCGGCGCAATTGGACGCCATTTGGCCGCAGTCACTCACTGCAAATATTTGGTATCCCATTTATCCTTGCATAATTGCCGCAGTTCGGTCGTTTTCACTTTCATTTGCTGCACCACATTAAAATACCGCGCATGATTGCGTTAAAATTGTTTGGATCTCCTAATGCTGGCCATTAAAATAGCCAGGCCCCCCCTCGCTGCAGCCCCCTTTCGTACTCTCACGCGATGCGACTGAAACAGAGCAAACAGGTGGACAGGTGATTGCGTCTCGTCTCGTTGAGATCTCGTGGTCGTGTCAATTATGTCGGCATTTGGCGGTTAAAACAAAATCAAAGTGCAAATCTTTCATATTTGCGGCATTTCATGCGGTTCATTGGCAGCTCACATCAGCTCCCCAGTGCTCCCCCCCTCCCCCTCTGTCTACCCCTTTTCCACTCACCTGTTGTCGCATTGGGCGTTACAAACGTCAAGACATTCACTTCATCCTGACGACTGCCACTCTTTCCCGTCTTCGTCGTCGGCGCCGCTGATTGTGGCAAGACCTCGAACACCTCATCAGCCGCACAGGAGGCGGGGCAGGCGGCGTACAGGCAAAGCCAGCAACAAAATATTGTAACCAAATTGAGGGTTTTGTGGCGTTCGCTAATCATCATGAAACGGTGCGGGTTATCTGGAATTGCAAATGCAAATTATATTTTGTTAAGCTTTCCTGATTATTCAATCGGCCAAAGACTTAGGCAACAAACTCGCTATGCAATTGATTAAGGTATTTTATTTACATTATTTAATTTGTCTGTGGGTCTTTGGTCACTTACAAATAATTGAAAATATTAAACATAGTCTTACATGATTTCCTAGGCGGACAAAAGATATAAATAAATAAAAGAGCACAAACTTTTACAAAAGTTATATATTCTTTGAAGGATTTTGATCAGTAGTCAAGAATAGATAATTCTAAGTATTATTTTATTAAGTAAGAAGTACTTTGGTTAGTATTTTCTGATGATTAAATACGCATACAAGAGTATTAAATCAAAAGACTTAAGCAACAAACTTGATGTGCAATTGCTATTTGATTGGTTCCTTTTAAGTTATAGATCATCATAAATATTCAGTTATGCAGGAAAAAGTATTATAATAATAGCAAATAAACAACTTTGATCAATAACTTTTTAGAAATGTGATATTTATATTTCTACATATCTCTATTTTATATTTGCTCCAAATGTAACAAGCTTTTCTGTTGGAAATCGGGAAGTTGGAATTTTCTAAAAAAAAATTGTATGTAAAATATTAATTTAACTGAATTAAACTAGCATACAAAATTAACTAAACTGTTCACAAATGTTGTTTAATAAATTTAAAACATATTTTATTAATATTTATATCTGTATCTTATCTATTTCAGAAAATCTCCTTCTTTAAACTAGGCAGTCCTGTTTAATTATTTTTTCTTTTCGCTTTTATCAAATCGCAATTAAGATTTGCTTTTTGATTAAATATAATAAAGTGTGTCAAGTTTTGACCAATGTGCCAGAAACTGTCTGCTGGGAGAAAGAGGGTCGCACCACTCATATCTGACAACTTTATTAAAAACGTATCGCATGAGACATCAGTCTTTTCTGTGGGCTGTTTATGGGTGGTTCCCTTCCCTCCTATAGCTGTGCCTTAACGAGTAAGTTTTTGGGACATGTCCTTAGGGTAGCGTTCAGCGCTCAACGATCTCGTTCCGCGGTGCGTTGTCAACGGACGCGTTCCCGATGAAAGTGAAACTTGTGCACAGTGTTTCGATTTTGGAACATAAAAACAAAAATTTGCATTTATTTTGCAACTCCACTGGTCGTTGTCGTTGTTGTTGCTGCCGCTGTTGCTGTTGTTGCTGTTGCTGCTGCTGCTGCGGTTGTTGCACGGCGGCCGCTTGGCGGCAATCGTAAAAATTAACTTGATTACTACACGCATAAATAAAGCCATTAAATGGCAAACATCTCAGCACGGCCGGCAATTAAAATCAAATAAAATTCACCGACGGCTTGCAAAAGAAGCCACCGAAGATGCTTAATTGTTTTGGGGGCGTGGCATGCACTGCATTGGCATTGTGTAATTACTTTTATTTTTATACCCAATAAAAATGGATTGAAAGTGTATTATAAAGTTGTCCAACTCGCGGAAGCTTCTTTAACAGTCTGAAGTATATTCATCCGCAACAGCTGCCAATTCCATTCTGCATTTATCTGTATGAAGTGTTCATAGTCAGAGATTAGCGGAACTAATTTGTTTTCTTCTAAGAGATTAAAAAAAGGAATTAATATTATTGATATTTACTGCCGTACTTATGTCACAAATATTAAATATAATAGGCAAGGGCCAATTTATTATTAGCTATCCAATAAGGAAAATGTTCTTATGAATCAATTGATCACTTAAAAGTCCGAGAAAAGAAACTTACCAAGCTAACCCAGAAAAGCCTAATCAAAAGTATCTATCAGTATCAGTTTTAGCTTTACTGCATACTTGAGTTACTTTGCACTTTCATTCCATGCACATGCATAATAATAATGCATAATATCAAAATTAGGCCTAGTTTTGTGCCAATTGAATTGAAGTTAGTTACAATTTTCACACTATTGTCTCGTATGTTATTTAATGCTCTTAATAGCCGCACTTACGAATTTATTTTGCATAATACATTTAATTATGCATGACTTTTATGTTATTTAATAGAGTCTTATTATGTTTACTCGACTGAGCTGTGAGCTGATCGTTAAACGGGTTTGTTTTACAAGCCAGCCAGCCAGAAGTGCAGGAAATGTCTTGAGTTTTCCATGAGCTGCTATTAAGTGTTGTTGTTATAGTTGTTGATGATATAACAAAAATAATACCCAATATTAAGTACTAAAGTAAAGTGTTAGACAAACGACAAAAAGTCATTTTTAATAATGCTAAGTTAACGTAACTTATTTCTTCTGCATAAACTATTTATGTTTATTCCAACAGTAGTATAGCAAAGCACGATAACAGATGGCTACTGAATTATGTTAGTGAGAGTTCACATAATATGTGCTAGATTGTAAGCTTACGTTATTAAACCTTTAATTTGGGGCAATAGTTCTTTTTTTAATTCTTTAATATTTATCGTATTAGATTTCTCTACTCTCTAGTTCATTCTACAACATTCTCATTCTGTTAATGGATCCTTTTCATGTTAACAGCATGTTAAGGCGAGTCTTGCCTTTGTTGCCAATAAAACCGAATATTTAAAACAATTAGGAATAATAGTTTTACGAATGGGTTTTTTGAATGGAGTTAACTTTCTAATCAGCACAATTTTAACCGATTTGTATTCCATTTCGCTCAGTGTATGCTATACTCGTAGATCAAATCCAAGGCTGCGTTATCAATTGCGGCAGATCAACTTGAATATGTGGCGGTGTGTGAGGTATTTTCTTGCCTGTTTTATATGGGCAATATTTTCATATGCATTTAATGTACTTTCGATACTTGGAGCTATCTGCAAGTGCATCTTTCAACGCTCAAAAGCGCAACGGCCCAACCCAAGAGCAATCGGATCCGCGGGATGCATGCAAAGTGACGGCAGCTGTTAAGTGAACGCTTAAGCCAATGGGGCGGCTGTAAATGCATGAATAAAAAGCAAACAAACAGACCAATAAACATACAAACAAGCGCAACAGCAACAGCAGCAGCAACAACAACCGCTAAGTGACAAGCAGAGCCATGGCCAAAAGATTCATTCGAGTGTGCGACACTTTTTATGCGTGACATCAAAAGCGACCACAACAACAGCAACTGGTCAACAGCAACAACAACAAGCAAACTGGAGATGCATACCAACATGGCAGCGTATTAGCAAAGACAAATACTAATTGCAGCCAAGCAGCGGCAACATTTGCAGTAGCAACAGCAGCTCAGCAGCAGCAGCAACTTGCTGCAGTTTGTTGTTGTTGTTGTCTTTGCTGCCGGCAGTTAATTTCATTTAAAGAATGTCATCTTCACTTTAAGTGAAAGATAAATACACAGACAAACACACGCACACTCCGACTCACACACACACACATTGCTAGAAAATCGACAGTTGCAAGTGTTTGGCATTGTCTCCTTTTCCTTCAACTTCAACTTCAACTTCAACGTGAACATTTGGCGCTTGGCGCTGTCAACGCTGCGTAAGAGTGATGTGTGTATTTTGTTATTGTTGTTGCTGTTGTTGTTGCTGTTGCCGCTGCTGCTAGCCGTTGATCAGCGTCTTAATTCTTTGCGCAAATAGCGCTGCACATTCGATTTCGCTGAGAGTGCAACATCCGCCGCAAAAACTGAGAGTTCACTCCAAAGTGCGTACAAAGCCAGCGACAGTTGCCCGCAGGTAAACAAAGCGAGTGTAATCGATAAGAATTAAATATATATACTAAGTTACTATTACTAACCAACTAAGTGCTTTTATTGCACTATGATTTCGGAACTCTGGTGTGCACAGCATCTTTTCTGTAATCATTTTTTGGATGCACATTGGTCAATGATACAAAAAAAATGTCAAATAATATATATCATTATTTATAATAAAATTGTACGTATTTCTATTCTATTAAATCGATCTTTTAAGACAACGACTACAGCTATATGATATAATGCTCCGTTCCGGCTGGAGTCCACATATGTTTGTACTGCCTGTAAAAACCAGACGGAACTATGCGAAGTCTTATGACCATTTGTTATAATACTGAGAGAAAAGTTTGCTAAGCAAACGAAGACGGACATGGAAATATGGACGCGGCATTTATGATTATGAATATATATGCATTTATTTAGTCCAAAACTTCTATGCGTTACACATTTCGCGGCAAAAATAATAATAGCCTCTGAACTGATATATAAAGTTCACCAAAAGCAAAATAACGATATCTGCCACAAGTTTTCTTATTTATTTCAATTCATAAAATTCAATTGAGAAAAAGTAAAAAGCTCAAGTTGAAAAAATTAAAAACTTAGCGCCTCTCAACACTGGAATAATTAAACAAAACTTTTTTTAATCACATTAGCTTAAGTAATTTCTCGATATGTTAAATGTGGATTAATTAGTTTTGTATAACTTAAATGTTTTAGTAAGTTTTCAAAAGATCACTATTTATTCTTTAGTAGAATTAAAAAAAATCATCCCAATTATAATCAAAAAATTTGTTCTATGTTTGTATTGTTTGAAAAACACACTGATAATCAGCTTTTCACATATTCTAGGAGCGAATTTCACATATCTGCACTTCTCGCCCAATCTGATGCTGGTCTTGCATCATCTGATTTTAGTTACTTACCATACAACGCGGGCACTGAGAGCTGAACACAAACACAATAGACTGGCTGTCGTAGATCAACGGAGCTGCTTTGTCGTATAATCCTTTTCTTTCACTTGTATTTGTCACTTTGCGCTTAACTAATTTGCAGTCATTTCCTTGGCGGCCGCTGCTATTGTCACAGGTGAATAATCAAACTTTGGCTTTGTCGCTATCCCATTCCCATTCCCATTCGCATTCGCATTACCGATTCCGATGGCAATTGCATGGGGCTGGCGAACATTTCATTTCATTCAGTAAATTTCACTTTTAAACGACTCGGCTCGATCTGCAGCGAGTCACACTTTGGGCCCGGGACCGAAGAGTCATTCGCACTGTTTTGGGGAGCAGGAAACTCGCTTCTTTTCAAGCTCGTAGGCTCATCGGCTCATTGGTTCATTGGTTCGTTGCGTTGTTGCTGCGGCGCATCCGTTTCAAAACGCGTCCGTTTGTTAACTGATTTCGCGCTGTGTTGGCCAAAACTCAAATTCGAAACTGCTCAAGAAGCGTCAACGTGCGCCGCGCTGCCGACGTCGCTGCCGCAGTACAACGAACCAGACGAGCAGCCAGACTGCGACTCAGACACCAGACCACCAGCTCCCCAGCTCCCCAAGCTGCCCGAAAGCCCAAGCCCAAGCCGCAGACAACAAACCGAGCGGCGTTTACTTTGCAATTGGCAGCTGCACTTGTCGCTGCTGCTGTTGCTGCTGCCGCTGCCGCTGCCACTGCCGCAGCAGCTGCGTTGCTTGCTGACCAAAGCGAATCAATATAAATGCGTCGCTGTCGCAGTCGGCGTCGCCGTCGCTGTTTGCCGACAACGTCGACGTCGTCACCTCACGCCAAAGTTGTCGTCTTTTCGCTTTTGTTGCTGCTGCTGCCGCTGTCTTTGGCTTTGACTTTGGCTTTGGCTTTGGCATTGCTTTTGGTTAGCTGCCTCGCTCCTTCCACTTCTCCTTCTCCTGCGAACAGACTCACTTTTCACTGACTAACTGACTGGCCAACTGACTAACGGGCTAGACTGACCGTGAAGTTGTCTACTCGGGGATTATCAAACACAACAAACCGGAGACAATTTTACGCTTAATATGATATCAACGAAATGTTAATCATATAACGCTACGTGATAAGACATTTCAGAGTCTATAAAAAGTATATCTTTAAAAGCACTGTAAAACTTATTTCAAAAAGACCTAGCCAAGTTCTTAGCATATGGTAACATATGGGTAAGGTTTTACTTCTTAGTGCTTACTACATCATATAAGACCAAAATACTTATTTTAAGCCCTTTCCTTTTTTTTAATTCAATATCAGTCAATGATCTTCAAATTATATTATTATTCTAATAAATCGAATAGTATAAAATGTCTGTAGAGAACATGGGGAGCATTGGGCCTCTGTGTCGAACTCCCTAAGTTACAATCTCAAGTATACATCCGATCTTCTTCCCTTCCTTTACGAATACTGACGAAGTCCTTTATCGCGGCCTCTAGAGCTAGGCCGTCCAATAAACTACAACTTTAATTTATTCTTTTAATACCCTTAGAAATGGGTTAGCAAGGGCTTAATGCAAGCATCTCCGACTCCCTTAGGATTATATATTCTCAGCATCTCAGCCATTTAATATTTAATATCAAATTTACCGAATTGTTGAAGATCGCCCTGTTTTACTGAAATCAATAAATATAGGTTTTTTGCTCCAAAATTTATTAGCACGCCAAATTCAAAATAGGTTTAGTATAGTAAGCACAGATCAAGAACACAATTTTTCGGGTACATTCCCCACATTCCACAAAAAACTATAGAAATAGCCTTGCACTTCAATATATTCATTTAAATTCTAAAATTTCATAAAGATTGGACAATATACGCCGAAGTTATTTAGGCTTGTTTCCCCCATAGTGTGGGACTGGGCGAAGAAGAAGCACAACGGGTAAAGTGTACGTGTGAGCACAGGGTATCTGATAGTCGGGCTTTCCCGTTTTATATTCTCCCGTCACTTATTCGATTTATTCGTCTAAGAATATGCAGATTTGTAAACTTCTCAGTTCAAAGCTATTTGGCACAACCCAACCAAAAAACCAGAACCCCTTGTGAAAGTTTTTAAAGCATGGCGAAGAATCTATAATTGTGGTTCAAAAACAACTAGTTGAACTTTACATATTTATTTGCAAAGTCTCGCAATTAGAATTTACTCTTTCACAGACAGTTTTTTTGGCTTTGAGTTTTTAACAGGTTGCAGCTTGTCTGTCTCAGTTGCCAAGAAGCTTGGTGTTGTTGTTGTTGTTGGTGTTGAAGTTAGTGCTGTTGTTGCTTATGCTTCAGCTGCTACTTGGGCGGTCAATGTCTGATCAACTTTCGCTTTTGTTGCATGGACAAGTACAGTAACAATTGGCATGTTTTGTGTGTGTTGCATAAAAAGCAATCTTTGGCATTTGACTGAATAAACATTTCTTTGGCGCTGAAATTGAAAAATATGTTAAAAGCTTTAGGCAAACAACAACAGCAGCAACAACAACAATTGTCAGTCAGCGGCCAAGACTGTGACAGACCAGTCATGATGCCGCTGCCAGGGCTATGACTATTGTCGATTTCTTGTTGTTGCTGCTGCTGTTGATGTTGTTTTTGTTGTTGGTGATGTTGTTGTTTGGGCGTGTGCGTATTTGCAAAGAGACTTGAGACATGCATAAAACTTGTAAAGCCATTAAAAGCGCTTATACTGACAACAACAACAACAGCGACAATAACAGAAACAACTTGCGGATAAAATAAGAAAAAACAATCATTCAATATTGTTGCTAGTTCGCCGCTTTTTGGGGCGGCTCATTAGCTTGATGTGTTAATTAAAGCGAAATGTTGCAGAAATGTCAAAAAATTGCAATTGAAGAAAGAAAAAAAACATTTATAAACATAAAAAAACAAAAGACTTAGGCAACGAACTTGACAAACCATGACTTTCACAAAAGAATGCAATCTGTTTTGTGTAACTATGACATTGACTGACTGACACGCCCACACACACACATGCACACACAGGCTCCCCCCTCGCCCCTATCCGTCGAATCAGCCCCTTGTACCACACTCCTTTGTCGGCTTGGCCTTGTATGAGAAATAAATATATACGCAGTCAAGTTGGTCACTTGGTTAGTTTTGCTTGCGTACCCCGCCCCTTGCGCCACCTACCACAATTCGCCCCTCTAATTAGCGCCGTGTTGCGTGTTGCATGTTGCCGTCCTCGCTGCGTATAAATTGTATCAATAAATTTATTGATTTCAACTGTTGCTGCTGACTTGTTAAATATTTTGCGAAACGATTTATGTTGCCAGCATGCAAATTGCAAATTTGTTTTTCCTTTTTCTCTTCTTTCTCGCTTTTATGCACTGTGCGTCTTTAATGAACACGTCGCCGTAGAAAGAGTCATCACAGACGCACGCACCGCAAGAAATATGTTTGGCTTTGGCTGCCGCCTGGGTCCGTGCCTAGCCGAGCCGAGCTGAGCGGAGCGGAGCCGAGCCGGGCTGGGCCGAGGCTAGCGCACGTTTAACGACCAGAAATTAGGCAACCTTTCACCGGCCATAATAATAATTTCACCCACAACTTCCGGGCGATAGGCGCGTCTGGGCCGCTGCGTAGAACACTTTCATTTGGCTGACTTGCATCTGGGTTAGGGCAGTTTCGATTTGTTGCTGCCACGCTGCCGTGGTGCTGTGCTGCCGTGGTGCCATGGTGGCACCTGCCGTGCATGTTAAAGCTGGCGAAAACCGATCCACAATAAACAAAGTGAAATGTTGTTGTCGCCCGGCGCATGGCTAATTAGATAAACAAATTTTTGTTTCAGGTGCTGTGCTTGCCTACGGCCGCCGACCGACTTCGCTCTTTGGCTACATTGTTGCACGCATTCGAAATTCGAATTATTGAAAAGTGAAAAAAATAAACAAACAACAACAGCAACAACAGCAACAACAACAACTGCGTACGGTTCGTTCGGTTTCTAAAAGAAAGTGAAAAGCCAGCGCGGACAGAACGCAGAGTAAGCGTATAGCGTAGAGCGTAAAGTGCGCTGCCTAATGGCCGTCAACGTGCAGCGCCTTAGTTGGCCAGGACCAGCCAGCGACGCCAGCCAATCGAGCTGGGCGCGTGTCGTGCTTGCATCGCTGACACGGACCCAACACGCACGACTTGTTCCTCACGGAAATCTGGTTTCGGTGCGAACCTTTATCTCCTTTTTTTAAGCATAAAATAAATATTGTTTTTTATTTGTATAAGAAAACATATCATATATATTTGATTTAGTTCCTCACAGAAACCTAGTTTTCGTCTAAGCCTTTATCACCTTTTTTGGATTTAAAATAAATATCGGTTTTTTTTTTAATAAAAAAACATATCATATATGTTTGAACCAATTGTATTTAGTACCTCACAGAAACCTAGTTTTGGTTCGAGCCTTTATCACCTTTTTTAGATTTAAAATAAATATTGTTTTTTATTTTTATAGGAAAACACGTCACATATGTTCTATTATTTTCAATTATATTCAATATTTGGCTCATGGTTTGAACCAATGTCACGCTCTTAGGTTTAGTTTGTCAAAGAAACCTGGTTTTGGTTCGAACCTTCATCACTTTTTTTCAAGTTTAAAATAAATATTATATTTTTAAAATTCCTACCCTAAAAATAATTTGTAAAATTATTTGTAATTATTTGTATAACACATAAAGACTAAATTCTGCACATATTGTTTTAATGAATTAACTACAGAAAAACATGCACTTAAAGCTCAAAAGCATGCCTGATCCGATATAATCTGACAGAAGCTTGCTGATTAAAGAAATGAGCTGGTTACAAGTAATTTATCCAACAGTTTTAGAGCGCGCGTCGGCACGTGCTCATCTCTGTTAGCCCAGAGCCGCTGATCCGCAGCAGCAGGCACAGTCATTCACAACTTTTGATGCTAAACAAATATGACTAATTATGGAGGAACTGAGACTGGCGCGCACTAAACAGCGCCACATAATGCGATCGTCGTCTTCGTTTCGACGTAGATGGGCAGTCCGACTTCGTCGCCTACTGCGACTCCCGACGGCCGGCGAGTGGCCAGCAACCAGTTGGGGATAAACACAAACACCAACACCAACACCCGCAATTTCGCCAATTCGTGGAAAAAGAAATAAATAAAAATAAAAAACAAACCATGCAACTGCCATTGCATGAATGAAATGTGTTTTACGCGACGCTCCTCTTCGTCGATGTCGGCGCCGCCGTCGCCGTTGCCGTCGCCATCGTAGTTTTCGCTCGATAAGGCGCTGTGGCAAGTCCTCCGCTAATCTCGCCTTTCCCGCCCTCGCCCACAGCTTTGCTGGCAGCGACACAGTTGTTTGGCCGCACTGCGTTCAAAACCAGGCCACACCCACTGCAGCTGTCCAGCACCAGATTGCGCAAAGTCCAAGCCAGCGCAGGCACTGACGAGCAGCCGGAACGGACCCTACGCTGGGGCATTGCGCCCATTAACCTCTTGGCCGAGGACTTTGCAACGGCACTCAGCGTCCTGCCCGCGGAGCGGCACTGCATCACCTCCTGCATGGACGCCTATCGGTCGCAGGCCCTCTCCTTTGCCGACAAGCACCAGGTGCCCAATATATTCACTAGTTTCGAGGATCTGGCACATTGCCCAGATGTGGGTAAGTATAATGTTTAACTTCTTAAAATAACAAAATGCAACGTTGCAGTCGGGTGTACCGCACAGCGCAATAGTCGTTCACAGTGTAATCACAAGCAAAACATCTACCCCAGCATTATCTATCATCGGTTATCCAACAAGAATATTCTTATTAGAAACTGCACACAATAAAGTATTCCGATAATTCCGATAATCTATATAAATTCCTCAGTCTTGAAAAAATCTATACTATTTTGGGGCGGTTAAAAATACATATCTCCAAAAATATTACAGCTAAAGTCACCAAATTTGGGAGTTGTCCTCCAATGATCCAGCCGAAAAATTTTGGACAGAAAGTTACAAAAAATTTACAGTTTTTCAAAAATAACAATATTATTAAGACCGTTTTCGACTGATTTGAGCTGTTATTGTACTGTGAAAGAGTATTGTGCAGTCGCTTACGCCCGAGTGCAACGTTCTTACTTGTTTATACTAATTGTGGAAATCACAGTCGGCTACAATTATAAATTTTGCAATTATAAAATTTTAAAAAATTTGATTAAATTAAACATTGATAAACCCAAGGGAATTTTTTTCCGATATCCTTAGAGTAACAACTTAGACAGTTAAATGTATAAGCTTATGAGAAGTTAAAAATTATTAACTATAACCATATAATTTATATATAATTTATACAATTTAATTTGTATATCCTGTACCCATTAAAATGGTTCTCAAGTTTATTTTAAATTGTTCAGAGTTCACAACATTATCATGAAATCGCTATATTTCGGTTTTTGCACTGGTTTTCTGAGCATATCTGAGAGTAGTAGTAGTATCTACCGTAGTTTCCTCAGAAATAGGGTTGCCATTTTTTATTATATTTTCTTACTTGTTTATACTAATTGTGGAAATCACAGTCGGCTACAATTATAAATTTTGCAATTATAAAATTTTAAAAAAATGTTTGGAAAATTTCCAAAAAGAAATGTAGATGTTTATTAAACATTTCGACAAACCCAAGGGAAATTTTTCCGATATCCTCAGAGTAACAACTTAGACAGTTAAATGTATAAGCTTATGAGAAGTTAAAAATTATTAACTATAACCAAATAATTTATATATAATCTATACAATTTAATTTTTATATCCTGTGGGTCTCAACTTTATTTTAAATTGTTCAGAATTCACAACATTATCATGAAATCACTATATTTCGCTCTTTGCACTGGTTTTCTGAGCATATCTGAGAGTAGTAGTAGTATCTACCGCCATTTTTGATTATATTTCCTATTTAGCGATCGTTCAAGAAGTTGACCGAGCGATAAAAACAAATCTTCAAATTAAGTTTCAAATCAAATTTTGCAGACGCCGTCTACATATCGCCGCTGAGTCCCATGCACTGCGAACTGTGCCACCTGATGCTCAATCATGACAAGCACGTGCTGTGCGAGCAGCCGCTTTGCATGACTGAGCACCAGGTGGTGGAGGTGGTGGACAAGGCGAGGGCACGCGGCCTGTTTCTCATGGAGGGCATCTGGCCGCGCTGCATACCCGCCTATCACTTTCTGCGGCGCGAGATCATGCGCAGCGAGCTGGGCAAGATTTACGAAATGGAATGCACGCTCGGATGGCGGCTACCCATCGCACGGGCCAAGCCGACGCCATATGCCGGCGTGACCAAGGACCTGGGGCCCTACGGCATTCAACTGGCGCTGTGGGTATATCGAGAGGTGCCGCGGCGCCTGAAGGTGACGGGCAAGATGAACAGCGACGGCATCGACGTGGCGGCCAATATATATATGGTCTTCAAGGGCAATCGACGCGCCCACCTGGTGCTCAGCGCCGAGGAGGATCTCAGCAATACGGCCATCATACGCGGCACGAAGGGCAGCGTTACGGCAAGTCCTTTGGGCCATTAGGCCATTGGCCAACCATTAAACCACATCCTTGCAGATGAACAACACGTGGTGTCCCACGTCCTTGACCTTCGAGAACACGAACTTTGAGTTTGAGTTGCCCACTGCGCAGCTGTCGACGAACTACAACAATCGCATCGGCCTGTGCTACGAGGCGGAGGAGATGCGCAACTGCATTTTGGGCGGACGCACGGAGAGCAGGCTGTACAGTCACAACGAGAGTCGCCTAATGGCCAACCTGACCAACCAAATAAAGCAGATGCTCGACGATGACTGCACGGACCTGGAGCTCCAACAAAATCGGGTAGAGTGCTGAGTCCAGTGTATGTGTTCTTCAAAACTCAACTTGTACAAATAAATATGTAGGGTGTAAGCTT
This sequence comes from Drosophila colorata, assembly GCA_035041545.1. Classification (NCBI taxonomy): domain Eukaryota; kingdom Metazoa; phylum Arthropoda; class Insecta; order Diptera; family Drosophilidae; genus Drosophila; species Drosophila colorata. Next base: position 6,835,486 of record JAWNLD010000678.1, read on the forward strand.
TGTGTGCTTTTGATTCATAAAAAGTTTCGGTTTGAGCGTGCCATAGCGTGCAGATATTGAGCAGCGTCAGCCAAGACACACACCAGCACGCTGTAAATTTAGCACAATAGCCACAAGTTCGGAGCTTTCTTTCCAGCCTTGGGCCAACCGAGGCTAATACGCTGATCATACCAAATTAGCTGCACTTGCAAAAGTTTCGCGAAACTTCTTTTGCGTTGTTTCTCGAATTTGAATTTGTGAAGCACATCGAACTTTTGATTTCGCTTAGTTCGAGAAAGCCCAAAGTGTTGGGTGACTAACACGTCAGCCATCGCATCTGATAACAGCGAACAAAGCTTATCACCGGCATGTCTGATACGTAAACAATTGCGCTTATAAAAACAAATAATTGAATTGAAAGCTTTTGTTTCTAAACATAAACCTATCGAGAATTAGGGGCAAAATGGGTCGGCGGACAGGGGGATGCAAACTGACGCATAGACAGGCCTTCATTCTTAGATATGCGCATACATATGTATGTACAAACATACATACTTATAAACATATGTGCGATTGCCCAATTACGTCTGCCCTGTTGTTTGAGGCCAAGTAGTCACATTGTTTTCATAAACAATTCATTTGTAACGGAAAATTTGTGGCAATGAGCCGGCCAGTGACTTGGAAATGCAACATGTGTTCGCTACCTGCTGATGATGCAACATAGAACACGCTCTTCGAGCTATTGGCCCGCAAGGGATGGCAAGGTGGCCTTATATAAGAACATTGCATTGAGAGGTGTATATTGCAAACGTGTGTATTATGAAAGCCATTTAAAATAATTTAAATAACCGAGGCGAAAATATGTTTGACGTTGTCATTGCTTTTTGTTTTTTGTTTACCGCGCATTTTGTAAACACAACAGAAATTAAATTGCGCAGCAAAAATTGTTCAAAAGCTTTAGGTTCGCTTTCCAGAGAACTCAACGCGTACAAATTTAGAGAGCGCGAGTGGGAGAGAGAGAGAGAAAGGCAGCAAAGAATAATAAACAACCCAATGGTGAATGGCATCGAAATTTCCAGATTTGATAAATAAAATTTTAAATATAATAACCTGCGAGAATAAATTGTTTTATCTTAGTAGGCATTTCATGTTAGATTTTACTTTTTAGGAAAAAATTGGGAAATCATTTCAGAATAAGCCAAATATACAAAACGAACAGTTCACTTGAAGCTAAAAATAAATAAAACAAATAAAAAACAGGCAAATTGAAGCGACAAATTTTCTCGTTCATGACAGGGCAGTTCAACAAAAAATTCCCTACTAAAACACAAATCAGGTAATGTAAAAAAAACAAATTGCCATTAAAAAATAAAATTAAAACTAGTCAAATTGTACGCAGGGCTTAAGTTTGTGAGAAAAACATTAAGAGGGAAAGAGAGAGAGAGCGGACGTATTCAAGCCTCTCGCAAATAACAGTGCGAGAAAAAGCTCTAGCCTGGTATAAAACCAGGTGTCTGACAACCACAAAAAGTTCAAATCCCATTCGTACTTGCTGCGACGACGTCGAGGACCAGTGGAAGTGCCGCATAAGCCAAAACAAAAACTGCAAAAAACCAACACAAAGAAGAACAAAAACAAGCAAGCCCGCAATTACAACTCAGATCTCAAAAATAAAAATAAGCAGCATGTCTGAGGCACATTTTGATGAATACGAGCACTACAACTTTGACCATGGCAAGCACATCTTCTCGGGCCACAGCGGCAAGCAGCGCTCCAAGAAGGAGGCCAGCGAGCACACCAACCACTTTGACCCCTCTGGCCACTCGCGCAAGCTTCTCACCAAGCTGATGAACACCAACACCAACAACAACAAGAAGTCTGTGAAAAACTGATGTCCCAGGCACGCAAAGCCAGAGACACAAACACATACAAATACTTGAATACTACTTGAAGGAGAGTGCGCAAAAAGAAGTAAAAACTGATTGAATTTAAGTTGCAAAAGAAAAGAAAAACGGAGAGAGCAAAGGTAGAAATTGAAAAACAAAGCAAATTGAAAGCAGCCCGAAGGACGAGGAAGGAAAGGAAAGAGGAGTAAAGCCGCTTCGGCGGCAGCTGGCACTGTCGGCTGACGCTGGAAGGGGATAAATATACAAGCACTGGAATTACGTATTGCCTAGTTCTAATTTCTACAATTTCCTAAACTTAATACATATACATATATACTTACGGACTTATAATTTTAGTCTTAAGCTTAGTGAGTTGGAATTATGAAGTTTGCGTTAGGTAAAACTTATAAAATAAAAAGAATAGAAAAACTAACATTGCATTTATAGCGTTTGTATTAAAAGTGGAGCTCACAGCGAACGCACACGCACACAGTGACAGAAAAGCTTTGTATTCATATTACGTCTTACTGCATGCAGCTCCCTCCCGCGCTGTGTGTATGTGTGTTTGGCTGAGTGCATATTTATAGCCTTTTAGTTGAACTCATTTGCACTCAGCTTAACGCCTCGCGATCGTCTCCAACCACATGTTTTCCTTTGTGTCTGTTATCAACCAACTTCAATGTAAGTGCTTATATATATATATGTATGTATGTATGTATGTATATACATACATATGTGTATAGAAATGTCATCTAAAAACTGTAGAATCGAAGCGGAAATCGTGAATGACCTTATAAAAAAATGTTAACTACTTGTTCACACTTGTATTAGCATATTCGTCTTCCTGGCAGGTTATATTTTATTTTAAATGGAAAATCATTTTAATTTAGCAGATTCAAGTCAATTATAGTACGGTATACTCTAATAAGATTATCGTTAATTTTAAAGAGATGGTCTGTTAAAGTAACAGCTCATTCTGTTAAATGGTAAATGAACAGCCGTTATAGCCGCGAGCTTTTTGTACGGCCCGGCCAGCTGTCACACATGTGCCCAAATGCAGTCGTTCATCAGCTCAACGGTTGCACAGCTGTTCCGTTCGGTGTGTTCTATTTCCTAAGCAGGCTAGTTGTAATCCACAATACAAATTTTTATTTACTTTTCACTAAAAAGCATTCAAGTAACAGTTCATATTTGCAAAATTCATTGCAGTGTTAAATTACAAGACAAACGTGAGTAGACAACGCCCGATGCGCCCTCCAACCCCCTGTTAAAAATCAATAAGGGGAAGGGCTGTGACTAGCTGACAAATGCCACTCCCTGCCCCCCTTTCGCACCACCGGCGTATAGCGATTCCGGCATTCGCGCCTCGCACTGCGAACAGTGCGTGCGATAAGGCGCCCGCCTATTACACAATGCGTTCTCCTCTCGTTGCAGTCTTCACAAGCTGCACACATTCAGGAAGGCCCCCAAATGGCGACTTTCCTCAACATGAACTCCGTGAAGCTGAACAAGTGGCAGGTGGCACTGATCCTGGGCACGCCCCTGGCCATCGGACTGGGCATGTACGTGCTGAAGAGCAGTGCTCGGGACGAGGCGAAGCGCGGCAAGGCGCCAAACAAGGCCAAGGATGGCGGCAAGGCGCGCCCGAAAGGCAAAATAGAGAAACAGACGCTGTCCATCGATGGCACTGCGCCGGACTCGGAGCTAGAGCGCAAAAAGAAGACGGCCGAGCTCGGCGGCGAGCAGCTGTCGCCGCTGAAGGAGGCCAACAACTACAAGACGGAGGGCAACAATTGCTACCGCAACGGCAAATATGACGAGGCCATCAGCTTCTACGACAAGGCCATCGACAAGTGCCCCCTCGAGCATCGCACAGACATGGCGATCTTCTACCAGAACCGCGCCGCCTCCTACGAGATGCTGAAGAAGTGGCACAAGGTGAAGGAGGACTGTTCGCTGTCGCTGGAGTACAATCCGCGGTATGCCAAGGCCTATTATAGGCGGGCGCGCGCCCACGAAGCCACCAAGGACATGATCGAGTGCCTGGACGATGTGACCGCCACATGCATTCTGGAGATGTTCCAAAACAACAACACCATCATGTTCGCCGACCGGGTGCTCAAGGAAACGGGCCGCCTCGATGCCGAGAAGGGTCTGCGCGAGCGTTTGCCTGTCGTGCCCTCGGCGAGCTTCATCAACACCTACATGCGCTCCTTTATAGCCGATCCGCTGCAGACGATGAGCGTGCCGCCCACGTCGGAAACGGATACGCCGCTGCGCGGCTTTCTGCGCGCCCGACGTGCGTTCGATGAACATAAATATGACGAAATCATTGCGGCCTGCACCGAGGAGATTGAATCCTCGGAGGCGGAGTCCCAGCACAAGGTGGAGGCGTTGCTGATGCGCGGCACATTCCACTTGCTGTGCGGCTCCTTTGCCGACAGCAAGCTCGACTTCGACGCCATTCTGGCCAATGGTAAGAGATGACTACTTTGGCTACTCAACTGCAACTAGTCACAGTTTGAATCCTTTACAGGCGACGCGGATCCGACGCTGCGCGCCTACGCGTACATCAAACGGGCCGCGCTCTACATCCAGACGGAGGAGCGCGAGAAGGGCTTGGCCGACTTTGTCGAGGCCGAGAAACTGAAGCCCGACAATCCGGACGTCTATCACCAGCGGGCGCAGATCCTGCTACTGCTGGAACAGATCGAGGCGGCGCTGCTGGAGTTCGACCGGGCGGTGCGCCTGGCCCCACACCACGCGATCGCCAACGTGCAGAAGTGCTACGCCGAGTACCGCCTGTCGCTGATGTCCGGCGACCAGAAGCGCCTGGAGCGCGTCATAAACGACTTTGAGCAGGCGATTGAGAAGTTCCCGGAGTGCGTCGAGTGCTACAGTTTGATGGCCCAGGTGCTGGCCGATCAACAGCAGTTCCCACAGGCGCAACAGTTCTACGAGATGGCCATGAAGAGGGCGCCCACAAATCCGGCGCTGCTCGTGCACCAGGCCATCATGGTACTGCAGTGGCGCGGCGACATCGAGGCCGCCGTAGCGCTGCTCAACCGGGCCATCGAGGTGGATCCGAAATGCGAGCTGGCCTACGAGACGCTCGGCACCATCGAGGTGCAGCGCGCCCAGCTGCAGCGTGCCGTTGATCTGTTTGAGAAGGCGCTGCTCTATGCCAAGAGCCAGGCGGAGCTGGTGCATGTCTACTCGTTGCGTAATGCGGCGCTGGCTCAAATCAATGTCACCCGCAAGCTGGGCATCGACATTAACTCCGTGTCGGCCATGGCCCAGTCCGGTTTCGTCTCGCAGGCACCCATGTAGACAGAGCCCCGGGGACAGGCGCAGCAGAGAGCATTTACGCGATCCACAGACGTTGTGCTGCCCAAGATAATACCAATAACCTACCACACACCCAAAAAACCCAAATCAAACAAACTAACCCATCAGCCCTGTTATATACATATAAAGATACGGAAAATCTTGTTTTAGTTATTGTGCTCCTAGTTTTAGCAATGAAAGTCGATGATAATGAAACTATGACATCTGTTAAGTATCTTTTTGTGTATTATATGATATACATAACATATATATAAATATATATATATATATTATAGTATTTCCTAAGTCAAAACTATAAAAATAGTTAATGTTAGCCTAGGTTTAAACCAATATAAATATTTGTATTTAACAATTTGAGGGCTCGACGACTCAGGAACGGTTGGGTGATCTCTGCAGCTCATTGTAGGACTGGACATCGCCCGATATGTAACCGGCCACGATGAACCAGAGCGCCGCTCGGATGCTGCCCACGACGGCATACTCTGCTTCCAGTTGCTGCAGCAGCGGCAACAGCAGGCCGGGCAGAGCGCCCAGGCCATTCGCGATGCCCATCAGGGTGCCGGCGAAGTTGGGACTCATGTCCAGGGGCAGCAGCCGGATGCCCGCGTGGTAGGCTCCAAAAGCCATAATGCTCCACGCACGCGCCCACTGCTCCTTGTCGTACACGATGTACATGGAGACGCTGACGAAGACCAGCCAGGTCATGAAGCGGCGCGTCTGCGTGCGGCTCAAAGTGCCCGTGGCAATCAGATAGTCGCTGAGCGTGCCGGACGTTAGGGATGCCAGCCAGCTGCAGAGATGCGGCGCCGTCATCTGCAGGCTGGCCTCCAGTTCCTTCCACAGGGACTTGCCCTTGGTATCCAGTTCTTGCAGCAGCTGCTCCAGCTCCTTGGCCAGCTCCTGCTGATTCCAGTCGTGCTGCACGTTGGCCGCTATGAGCGCCCATATGGGCGCATTCATCAGCATATTGCTCCAGGGCACAACCTTATTGGCCTCCGCATCTTCAGTGACCAGCGTGGCGCTCACCTGGCTCTTGATGTAATCGCGCTCCTCACTCTGTATATACGGCGAGGCATCCGGCTTGCTGTAGCAGACCAGGACCTGTGGGAGAGGTTCCGATTAAGTCTATTCTCTAGAGCATTTGGCAGATTTGCATTAGCTTTAAAAAGGTTTTTATATATTATTTGCAGAGAGCTTCTAAGTTTCTTTCTTATATACAAAATTGTATTGATTTGTAAGCAACGTGAAGTCATTTTCTTATGAGTTTTATTATTCTAAAAATCTATGCTAAATAATATGAAATTCGAGCTTATTAATAAACCTTCGAAATTAAATAAACATCTTAACTGTTTGGCAAAACTATTATACCACACGATGGATTTGAAATACTTTTACTTTTTTCTTCCATCTCGAATAGCCGTTCAAAAATGAGAAAGCATGACATTTTTATTTTTCGAACATTTTTGAATTTCGACACCATGATTTTTCAATTATCGGAAACTCCTTATGGGAATTGATACACATTTATAGACGAAAACTTGGAATATATACCCGCGTCAGATAAAATGTTAATCTTTTAATCTATAATCTATATATCTTCCTCAGCTTTAAAGCTAGATGCACCAAATTTTGAAGAAAAATTACTGATGACTCCCTCTAAAGATCAAGAAAAAATCGATCCAAAAAAAATTGATCCAGCCATGCTCACGCCTGCCCACACAAAGTACAAAATCTATATTTTTCCAAAATATTTTAGATAAGACTCTGTTCGACTGTTATAAGCTGTTATATATGTATATTGTATATGATTTTTAATTCGAAAAATTCCTAAATAATACCCTCAAATACAGGTCTAAATCTAGAAAAGTTGTATCTTCCACTGAGAAGCTTTTTTTAGTAAACAGATTCTTGTGAAATAAATATTTTTTACCTAATTCAAGTGTTTTTTGTAAATGTTTTGAAACTAAGGATAACTATTATTTCAATATTCAAGAACAAAATGTGCTTGAAAGTTTAAGGGAATATTATATATAAATAATATATATAAATTATAAAGAAGGACCTTCTAACTTTGAGTGCATAAAATTGAAAAAATGGTATTCAATCAACGCCTACCTCTGTCACATAAAAGATACTCACAAAGCCCGCAAACCAGAGCATCGCACCGCTGCCAACCACGTAGAAGGCCATGGCCCAGTCCTGCTCCTCGAGGGCGAGCCCGCTGACCAGGTGCATAAACGTGATGCCAATCTCGCCGCCGCTGAGCACACAGCTGCACAGCAGACCGCGCTCGTTCTCGGGCACCCACTGCGCCAACATGGCGCTGACCGCTGGAAAGGTGGGTCCCTCGCAGAAGCCAATGAGCAGGCGGAGGGCCATCAGTGCATTGGGCCCGCCATTGCGCACAATTGTGGGCGTCAGCAGCGTGAGGATAGCGGAGATTAGTATAGAAGCGCCCAAGATCCATTTGCCGCCGTAGCGCTCCGCTAAACGGCCACCCGGAATGTGCGTGCACATGTAGCCGGCGTAGAAGGATATGGTGACCAGGACCTGCACCTCCTTTGTCCAGACATCAGCGCTGTTGGTCGTCGTGATCGCCATCTTTTGGGGCAACTTCATTTCCATTCGCTGCACTTGTGGCGCCTTTGCAGCCCTGCTCTGGCCCGCCCGTTGCCTCGCTCGTGCTGGGGCGCCCCGCCCCGAGTGCTGACGACCGCTCAGCTCTGGTTTCGCGTGCACGGGAACCTTCGCAGGACTCACTGGAGTCAGCCTATTGCAGTCGCGCACAATGCGATTCAGTGAGAAGTCCAGACACAGGCGTATCGCGTAGGCATTGATGATGGCGAACATGGCAAAGCAGCAGAGGACCAGGCGCTGCTTCACCTGCAGATCTGTTCCGATTAGTGGCCAGCTTTAAAATCTGTTGCCTTTAATTTCCGCCAATCCTGCAGATACTTACAATCAAAGAGCTTACGCAATTTCCGCTGCATTGACAACATTATTCAGGAAAATGCAGTTTATTAAGTAAAATAAAAAAATAAAAATTATAAAATAAAACCAAAAGCTGACTTAAATCTCATCAAAACAATGACTTAGATTATATAAGTTCTACAAGATATCTTTGTGACTGTCATAAGAGCTAGGATGCTGCATCTTTCATAAGTAAAATCCAGACGAAGTTTTGGAAAATTTCCTGCCACAAAAGTGGAAAAGTTAAATGAAGCCGCAAATCGATGTGAAGTCAAGCTAAGTTTAAAAGCTAAAGAACACATATTTAATCAATTTTGAATTTACAAATTTTCTCCAGGCGGAAAAGTGGAGTCCAAAGTTTAATGTTAATGTCTTAAATATCTTACGCAGGGAATTTTAGTAGCTGATGTTAAAAGAAAAATACTTGTCTGGGGCAAATCCGCGTAATACCAGCGAATCTTATGTGAGTTGTCAAAAGACAATCTAAATCTAAAAGTAAAAAATACTCATTCGCAGTATAATAACAGCTTAAAGCAGTCGAAATGGCTTTATAATACTCAGAGCCCATTGAAAATGGGTAAAAAATGTTTTTTTTTTGCAAATGTTTTTAACAGGCGAAAGGATGCATCTCCGACCCCATAAAGTATGTATATTCTGGATCAGGACGACGGGCTGAATCGATTTGGTCGTCTGTTCGTCCGTCTCACTGTCCGTCTGTATGAACATAAACTTTTCGACTATATATTTCCCTATAGAAACCGATTTTAAGACTGGGTTTTATTATATCTCGGAGACTATTAAGGCTAGAGCCAGCAAATTTGGTTAATTATGGTCTCGTTCAACAAATTCAGCTCTGAAGTATTTTGAATACCTTTTCCTACTCACCCAAAATAATTATCAAGCTATATTCGTGATTACCCGTCATGCAGATACACTGTACGCAGGGGGTTTTACGATCTCTTGACATAATTCAGAAAAAAAACACATTACTTACTTGTTGGCATTGGAAGATGCTCTACTCTAGATATATACTTAAAAATAAATAAGAACACATGTCATCTTGTAATTAATTCATTTACTTTATTTGGACTAACATTATAAAAACAGTTATGCTTTAACAGTAGCGTTAAGAACACATGCATTACACATTGATCAACAATTAAAAGAATTTCATACGATTGAATATTTTACATTTTGCAATACAAATTAGGTACATACTTCTTATAATTTGTTTCTTTCACTAGCCTAAACTTGAATTTCGTTTCGATTAAATACTAAATAATAATTAAGAGAGTAAATTGCTGCAGAAGAGGGATGGAAGGGGGGGGGCGGACTGGGGAGTGGGATATAGCAGAGCTATTCTACGTATAACAGGCAAATACACAAAATATACATAAGTAGGTAAATTCGCTAAATTATGAGTAGCTGGAGTGGGGGAATAGGGGCGGGCCTGAAGGGATCTGCAGCTGAAAGCTTATATATATACTTAGTTAGACAGCGCACTGGGGGCCGACATTTTGGCATACTATAAAACTAGCAATTGCAATAGATGGATGATCGCAAGATGTATACGTTGTACATGGACAATGTCTTCTTGGGCTTCCATAACAAATTCTCGAAATTCAACAAGTGCACAGAGTAAAAACGATATAGTACTGCGTACAATGTACACACACAGATGTATACATATATATATATATATGAACTAGAGCACAGGGATTATGGCACTTTGGACACGAGGGCTCTAGGAGCTGCTCTGCAAGGCCTTCATGTTGGTCTCTGGCTTGCGCTCTGGCTTGCGCTCCTCGGCCTCGAAGTCGACGCTGCGCGGCTCGATGGGCGCATCGTTGAAGGGCTGAATCTCGCCGGAGGCCCAAATGCAGTAGACAACGGCCGTTACGAAGAGCACCCCGAAGGCCACCCAGAAGACAGTGCGCCACTCGAGGAGCGTGGCATTTGGCGTCATAACACCGACCAGATAGGGCGTTATCACGCCGGTGATCGCACCGATTCCATTCGTAATGGCCATCAGGGTGCCGGCGTAGTTGGGACTCATGTCCAGCGGACTCAACTTCATGCCCGCATAGTAGGCGCCCATCAGGCCCATGCAGATGGTGAAGAGCACCACGACGAGGGTGCGATCGCAGCCGGCATACGAGGCGCCCACCATGAAAATGGCCGGTCCGAAGGCGGCGAGGCCCGTCATCACCTTGCGAGTGTTTGTCGTGTTCATGATGCCGCGTCGGATCATCCAGTCGGCCACAAAGCCGCTGCCCACCGACACAATCCACATCATCACGTAGGGCAGCGAGGAGTAGAGGCCGTTGGCCTTGATGGAGAACTGCAGCACATCAGCCATGTACTTGGGCAGATCCGTCACCATGATGTAGAAGCCCCAATCGTGACCGATCTGTGCAGAGACTAGCGCAAACATGGGCAGATTGGTGAGGATGGCCTTCCAGGGCGTGGGTGGCAGGTTCTCGTTGCGGCCAATGGTGCCGATCTCCTTGACAAGGTATTCGCGTTCGCTGGGCTTGATGAAGGGGTGGCTGCTGGGATCGCTGAAGCACAGGAAGACCTGCAAAGTGAGAAACGGTTATTAAATATAATGTTAATAAACATAATATTAACTACTAAAATAGTGAATACCTCCCTAAACTGAACTAGTAAAATACTAAACAGAACTATTCGCATTCGAAATTGTGGTCTAGTAATCTAATCAGATTATATTTATACTGGTAAAATATTAGATTAAAGTAGTAAACTGTTTTATTCAACAATTAAATTACTAAATTTAAGTACTGAAACACAAAATAGAACTAGGAGTATACAAAATATAAATGATAAGATATAAATGTCCATATTAAAATACTAAATTGAAATATTTAACTATTAATACTATGTTTATTCAAACATAGAACTGAATTGAAGAAATTGTAGACTAAACTGGTAAAATATTTGATTAAGGAAGTTAAATGCAGTATTTAACTAGCAAACTAATATGTTTAAGTTTCAAAATACAGAATAGAAGCAAGCAAATTCCAGATTAAACTGGTAATATATTTGACTTAAATAGAAGCCATTATTTTTTTTTAATTTTTTACCACGAATATTAAATATAAAAAAATTATAAAAAAAAGATTCGAACTAGACAAATAATAGCTAAATAAAACAGCAAAGAGAGTAGGTTGAACTGGTAAAATACAAGATTTAAATAGTAGAATGCAATATTTAATAAAATACTTAACTATTCAAAATAAAAAATTGGATCTTGAAATATACTTGATAAAACATTTATGATTTAAATAGAATATTGCAATTTATGACAACGAATATACAATATTTAATTATACAGATAAAGATTTTAAAAAATATTTAGATTTAACTAGTAAAATAAAACATTAAACTATTCAAAAACAGATTTGAACTAGAAAAATACTAGATGAAACTGGTAAGATACTAAATTTAACTAGTTAAATGCTATATTAAACTAATACAGACTAAAAACAGGTTATATAACATTTGCGTAGCTTTGAGCTTTGTGAGATCTTGCTAAAAGCTTACATCTTATGACGTTGGTACTATCTAATCCAACAGAATAAATTAATAAAAATGCAAGCACAAATACTTACAAAGATGACGAACCAGACAACGCCGAGACCACCAAAGAAGTAGAACACAAAAGGCCAATCGTAGGAGTCGAGGAACACGCCCGACAGCAGGTTGCCCATAATTGTGCCCACTTGACCACCGCCCAGGACCAAAGCGCCCAGTTTGCCACGTTCGTTGGCTGGCACCCATGCGGCGAGCAGGACACTCAATGCTGGGAAGGTGGTGCCCTCGCCGAGACCCATCAGGACGCGGGTGACAATCAGCCAGTCGGAGCCGCCCAGCTCGATGGCCAGCGGGGTGAGCATGGTGAAGACTGCCGTCGAGAGTATGCCCAACCCGAGGGTCCATTTGCCGCCGAATTTCTCGGCGAGCAGGCCGCCGGGCACATGCGTGACAATGTAACCAATGTAGAACGAGGACAGAATCAGGCCCTGCAGCTCCTCGGACCACTCAAATTGACCGCTGCTGGCGGCGGAGCCTTCATCCAAGTCATCGGGTTCACAAATCGCTTGGCCACCATCCCCGTCGTCCGTTATGTTCTTCTTGATGACGAGCACGGTGATGGCCTGCGAGAGACAGACGCGCATCGTGTACGCGTTCAGGATGGCCAGAAAGCCCATGATGGCCAATATCACACGTTGTGGTAATATAAAATCTGTATTCGGGGCAAACATAACAATAAAAGTAACAGGTAAATCAAACAATTAACGGAATGCTAAATTACTTAAGCGCTAAGGCACTGACGTCAATGTTAATTTGTGAATGCTTTCGGGTACTTTGCATACTGTTTGAACAAATTTAATTGAACTTAAATACAAAATTTAACATGCGAATAAACAATTTGCTGAGTTTCTGTTTCTGTTGAAAGTTATTCAATTAGTGTAGACAAATCAATTTGAGCTGATAAATGTCAAATTGCATTTGATTGCCAGCTATATATAATAAATTAATACATATACATATATATATATATATATATATTAAATTTAGTATGGTCATATCAATTAGTCGGAAACGGATCTGTAATGCGCCCTAAACACGTCAGCTTATTGCTAGAAATACCCGCTATGATTAGAGCTAAATAAATTATAAAAATTCTTGCATAATCTACATATAAATATTTATGCATTTATTGTATAATTTTATTTTTCCCTTGAATTATGGCTCCAATTGTTTTATGGGGCGTTTGAAGTTCTGTTCTTATTTATGGCTCATATCATAATTTGTTAAATGAAATGATGTCTTGATAAGTTCAAGTGCCACAGATCCGCGATAAGGGTCCGAGCCAAAATCCGATGTGCACACATACATATATACATATATATTTGGTGTTCTTTAAACGTCAACTGCTGATGATGGCTCATAAAGCGCCAGTTGCTTGGCAATTAACAAATTGTACTCAAGTTTTGTTTTTCTTTTTATTCTGGAGCCCTAAAACAGTCATATAACAACAACAAAAACCATATAATAAATACCAACAAATTGTTATGGACTTTTGTTGATTTGTCAATTTAGAAATTTGGCTCACAAAGTTCCTTAATTTTTTATTCCATTGAAATGTCAGCATTTTGAAGGTTGAATTAATGTAAACAAAGTTCTCTTATTTTCGCCTATACAGCAGACAAAACGGTTTGTAAATAAAAATAAGATTAACAGTGTCCATACTTCTATCTTTAGACCAACTGATCCCAACAGCAACATGTTTATTAACACATTTTCAACCATTATAATAGAGTAGACGAAGAGCTAACAATCTGTTTTTATCGCTAACCAATTCATGACAACATTATTAGAGCAAAAAAAAAATAAATTAAAATATTGTTGATGTTCTGATTGTCACAGCTATAATTATCCACGCTTCACACATCTCGTAACTAAACCCAACCCGAACAATAGAAGCCAGAATCACATTCTCATTTAGCCAACCATCTGTTTATACCATGTTAATTTTTAATAAAAAGATGAGATTTTGATTTATTAAAACTTTATTAAAACACCTACAATAAATTCGAGTCTGTGACGTCTGACTGCCAATTCGATTTAATCAATAAATTAGCATTCATAAATAAATATATTTACGTAGTTGCACTGGAGCTGACAATTTAATGATGTCTCAATATTTGCCATATTATTTAACAAATGCTTTAACCGAAAGCCGACAGCCAACAGAAATTTATAAGCAACACGATTCTCAAATAAAAGCAAAATACAAATATATTTACCAATACATGAGCAAGAACATCGTCGCCGAAATTCATACATACATATTTATATGTGGATGTAAGTGGGGCGCTAATCATATCATCGAGTGGGCCACGAGTCGGTCATAATTCACTCGACTCTAATACCCAATCACGATTAGGGGCATTATATCAACTTAAATTGTTGAGTACATTTTATATAGCGATAGATAGTCAAGATATGGTGACAGAAGGTAAAGCATGTGCTAATGCCGAAACCATTATGAATTACGATTAGCGATAAGCTCAATAATTGCTTTAATAAGCGATTAATGAGAACTATGAATAATACATTTCCGGGAAGAGCTTCTCCAACTACAGCAACAATGCTACCAAAATGATGTGCTTTAATTGTTGCAACTTTTAATAGTTCTGTACGAGTAGACAGAAAAGTTAATTTATATTTTTTGCTGTTGCATTTTAAGCGTTTTTATGGGGTTTACGTGAAGTCTTATGAATATTTGTTGCTTTTTTTTTATCAGTTTAACAAGTACTATGGATAAGTCTATACAGATATGGAAAATATAATAGAAACGGCTTGTTTTTTGTAAAGTTATAATTAAAAAGTTGAAATGCTTTAATTTTTATTTAAAGTTTATTAAATTATGTTAATATGAAAAAAAAAGCATATACGCTTTCCAAAAATTCATATAACCAAGAAAATGATTTTAATTTTTTTTTTGGGCTTGGAAAAATTAATAGGCTCAAGAGACTTAGCGCAATGTTGTTTTTTTAATCGAAAGGTTTATTTTGAATATATTGCTGTGCCAACAAAATTATTAATTAAAAGCCCATTGAATCCACTAGTAGGTTGCATTATTTTCCATAAATCGTCTATAATATGTCCATATATAGGTATATATATGTATTTCTTATATACTTATAATCGAACTGCATGCGATAGCATGACATCAATTTTTACACAATTTCTTTAGACCGATAATGCATTCTCGTACTTATGAGCATTCGTTCTTGCAAAAATTAAGCACGAGGCTAAAGTACGCGCAACACTTTATATAAAAGATATGCGTACATCGATCCACTTCGTCTTCGGATAAGGCATGGAAAAGTTTTTACATTGAGAGTTCACCGAGTCCAAGCATACATACAATATCAATGGTACATGGTACATGGTTACCAGAGTGAAAGTGTAGCCCAAGCACTTTCTTACTTATATAAGCAGCGGCTCAACAGAATCCAAGAATCGGCCCTACACTAGCCTAATGATAAATCTATGAGCTCTGCTGACACATGATGGATTGCCAGTCATAAGTGTCAAGAGACACAAATACTTAAGTACCTATCTCACGTTTACAGCAACAAATAAATAAAAAAATAACTAATAATACAAAAAAGGCAAAAAACTGAAATATATTATTTTGAAGCGTTTCTGTATTGTTTTTTTTTGTTTATTGACCGCGCAAATAACAACAGAAACATTTGCATATGACAAATAAAAGCGCACGAGTAAATAAACATGAATATAAATTCCAGTTACAACATTTTCTTTTTTCGTAGATATTTGTTTCTATATATACATGCATATTCTTACAAAAGAAATGCTTGCCTAAGAGTATTATAATTATTATGAAACGTATGCGACAAAAAGAGAATTTTTTTATTACATTGACCTTGCCCAAAAACAATGGAAAGGAAATGAGCGTTGGCTCTATAAGGAGGTCAAGCTACCGCTAGCCCCATACAAGAAGAAGAAGAAGATTAATATTTTATTGCCGGCTTCTTTAATGTGTAATGATTGTACCACACAATTTCCAACAATATTTCTTTCTACATGTTGTCAATAAAAAAGTTTACTCGACTTGTTTGAGAATATATTATTATATATAGTCAAGAACTTTATATATAATAAGTCAAGAACTTTAATTCTCAAAAAATTATTATTGGTATACTCAATATGTATGTTCATATATCAGAGAATGTCAATGCATTACACATTTCGCAACACAATTCTATGTTGTTAAGTATAAAACATTTTTTAATCACATTCTGAAAACTATATATATATTTTGAGGTTTTTTTTTGTTAAATATTTGAAATAATATCTATTTAGCAGCAGACGTTCCCCATGATTTGTCTGGCATTGTTTAAACATTTTGCACGTTGGCAAGTTTTGTTTTTGAGTCTTTAATGATATACTTAAGTTATTTATTCATATATATATATGCCTTCTGTTTTATTTCATTGTCACCGTAAAAAATTCAAGAATAAATGAACACGTTTTTTATTTTATTTGACATCAGACATAAAGCCAGCCATAAATTGGCCAAATAAACTGGCGTATTTAAGTTAACGCATGTCTGGCCTGTAGGTTAATACACGTATATAATTATAATAAAGAGACGCAAATAAAAGTTATTACTGATCAAAGACTGTGCAAATCGATAAGCCGTTCCATAATGGCTCGTGCACCCTACAAACATGCGTATACAGCTCTGGAATAATAAGAACTCTTCGAGCCGAACCGAACTTAATTTTGATTTTTTTTTTTTACTTCTACCCAGCCTTCGTCATCGTCTCGCCTTTCTTTATTCACATGCAAATTCGCCCGAGACGCCGTCATAGTGCGTACATAGAAATAGGCAGATTAAAGATCGATAGACCGCAAGATTATTGACGATTATGTTGACGCGTGCCTGGCATAATTCAGCTGAACAAAGGTATCAACAAAATACAAAAAACAAAGATCAAACAATATAGTATCCGTAACCAAAACATGTACGAAAAAACCAAAAAAAAAAAAAAAAACTGAATCGGAAGTGCAAATGCAGAGAAATAAAAAAAACGTTTTGTCATTGTTTATTATACGTTGTGTATATGTATATGTTTATGTACATAGATACTTTAAGCTATATACACTTAATACTTAAGTTTGCAATTTTTGTTGCTGTTGTTGTTGTCGGTCAATGTCGGTTAAACAATAATTAAAACATTTCAAGAATGTTGAGCCAGAGTTCAACGAATTGGAAATCCGATTTGAATTTGAATTTGAATTCCCAATTCGAACACACGGACACTAGCACACTCGCACACACCATGCACACCACTTTTCGATGGATTCGTATTTCACTTACACTTTGACAAATTTATGCCCCATTGCGGTTGTTGTGTCATCTCGGCCCTGTTTTCTTGCAGCGTTAACAAGTTGGCCAATTCCTTCGCCACGGTTACAAATTAATTAACACTTGCCACACAGATCCTTGACGCTCTCACACGTTTTTCCCCAACACTTTTCACTTTTGGCGCACGCGCAACAGGACAGATCGGCGAAAGCCAAGAGAAAGAGACGACAGCAGTGTGGGAGGGGGAGACAGTGGCGAAGAACCGCACGCAACGACAACTTAAATCGTACTGCGCACGAGACTGGAATATGCAATGAAAATGCACTGGAATCACGCACTTCTTGTGGGCTTTAATCTTCCTCTTCTTCTTCTTCTTTGCTTTGTTTTATTTGTCGTTACTCGTTTTAGCGGTTTTCACACCACACGATCTTCGCGCTTTTGTTCTCTGCCTTCCGCGCACGTCGGCTGTTAAATTTCAAATGAGAAATTATTTCCACTGACTTTAGTTTATATGCGAACAGATAAGCGCTGTGGCTGTGGCTGTTGTTGCTGCTGCTGCTGCTGCTCAGTTGCTGCCGCTGCCTCTGGAGTTGTTGCTGTTCGCGTCGCTGCCAGCGTCGATCATCGAACGTCAAAACACTGCGTCAAGGAGTCGCAAGCTTATTAATGTATGTATGTATGTATGTATGTATGTATGTATGTATGTATATATGTATGTACATATGTATGCATATAGTTTTGTTTTTAGAGACGCCACTCATAAAGTGCGCTATCTTGGCCAAACTGCCCGTCCTCGTGGCCGTCGTCTTTCACATGCTTGAAACGTTCCCGTCCAAGGAACTTTGTCGTATTTCACATTAGGCGCGACTTCGTTTTCGTTTATATGACTTTCGATTCGACGCTGTATTGAATCTTTAACGGTTTTTCGCTGTGAATCATAAACTTTTCGTACACGCGCAACAAGTACTAGCGAAGTAAATATACTAACTCATTTATGTACATACCTATATATATGTATGTATGTATGTGCACACAAATTTAACTGTAGCAAACAACAACAAAAAAAGGCAATTGTCTATGTGAACTACCCTACTTTACCCTATAATCAATGAAGTATATTGAAAGCTAGACGAAGAACACGGCGCCTTAGAGTAGAACTGTAGAAGAGGCATTTGAAATTTGGTCAATATTCATGACTGAATTTAGACATTTTAGATTTTTCTTAAATTATTTCAAATATGCATCTACAATTTTAAATGCAATTCAATTTTCACTTTTTTAATAACAATAATAAATTAATTAAATTCGTACATATATATATACGATGCTTAATAAAATGTAAAAAAATGCAAGTCTCTAATAATAAGATAAATCAAAATTGTTTTTAAAAATCAATCACATAACAAACGAATTCTTGATTATAAAACAACGAGAACCAATCTAAAACCCTTGGGAATTCTTGCATTTTTACCATAGTTATAGTTCTGCGTATGTCTTTCATAGCCAACTAAATATCTGCTACTCTCTATACGCATATACTCAGTACTCGAAATAAAAGAGTATTCAACACGTGCAAACACTTTTCCAATCTCACACTTAATTTTTACAAACTTAGCTAAAAAAACAAAACCGTTACCAGTTAGAGGCGGGTTTTTGTTTTTGTGCATTGCAATTAAGTGATATTTGTGGGGTTTCTAGGCTAGGAGAAGTTGGTTCTAGCAGGGTGCCAAAGTGAATGGTTTAACTATTAGTCGACTGAGCACGCTATATTCGCACATCTACAACACAAGTAAACACTGCAGTACATTACAAATTCTAGCCAAAATTGGTTTCGAGTTTTTCTATTAAAATTTTTGCGGTTTAATGCGGTTGAGTTATGATATATATAAAAATATATATAAATATAATATATACTATAGGTCTATGTGGTTCTTACTAGTTGGCTAATGTAGGAAACCTGAGCTTACTGCTACACATGCCTAAACTAAACGCGCTAACTTAATGAATGATCATTGCCAATTGCCAGTTTTAATAGTGGAAACGTGATACGTGCTCCAAAGACAGATACAAGCATATTATTCTCTCAACGTAACACTTTGAAAGGGTCTATCTTATTCCATCTTAAGTACCTACAATACAAACATATTAATACCACAACTATGTATGAAGAATACATACATATATGAATATATATATACACAAATGCTTACAATCCGATTTAGATTATAGAATATTGTCAGACTAACGTCATATTGTTACATCCAGCTAACCCAAAGGCCCGGTACTTGGTGACAGTTCTCTATACATATATGTGTGTGCATTGTGGGCATTCCAGGTTTATCAGCCAACGTTGTTTTTCCCTGTGCTATTATCAATGGCACACTTTGTCCAGACTGCAGAGCAAATTACCGATTGAACTGAACAAGCACTTAAACACTTAACATGCTGCCAAGTTTAAAATATAGTATTTTATATAGTATAGTGTGGTTACTAAGCTATATAGAAAGTCAATGGGCTTGCTTTCCAAAGTCAAGACTTAAAGGAAATAGCATATTAATTGATAGAAACGGTCATTAATTAAACATATTTATTAATTGATAATGCTATCAGCACTTTTATTTATGCTATTCGTAGACCCCGCTGCCCCGCTGCCCCCAGCTAACCCATCACTTGTCTAATGAATGTCGACAGCTTAAATTAATGCGCGCCCCATTCACATCAGATCTCATCCAAACATATCAAATGGCCCACGCATGTGATACAATCCGATCCGATCCGTTCCGATACGATCATATCAGACAGCTTGGAGCTGCGTGCGATGATATATATGTTTAAACACATATATATGGCTCTTTAATTGGCCCAGAATCGGCGAACCAGCTATCACATCATAGCACACCATGGAAGTCTGCAATTGAAATTGAATTGTTTATACAACATTTTAATAAAAAATTATGCCAAATAATAATAAGAAAGAAATGTGGTTACAGTTATAGCGAAGTTAAAATACCCTTGTAAATATATTATTCTAAATAAATAATAATATATACATATAATAAATAACTTACTTCTACAAAGAGTAAATTTCTTACAGCTGAAAGACCAGAAACAGACAAAAAAACTTTATTGTCTGACCTTGGCATTGTGGTCACAGAATATATCCCAAACTTAAGTGGTTAGAAAAAGCCCTCATCAATTCCGAGCACACTTCAGCTAGGGTATACAAAACTCTTGCAAATATCAAGTATATTTCCATGTAAAGAGCCAAATCCGGCGCAAACCGCTATCCGAGTGTCCCTGACCGAAAACATTTCCGGTTCGAGCTGGTACATCTATATATAAATCGACTACGAGTAACGTCCATACTCTCGATATCTAACTTCCATTCGAGTATTTCGCGTTATTTATTCGTACAAATTAATTGAAGCGTACGAAATAAAACGCCTTTATGGACGGACGTCTATTTATGGTATGCGCCGCATCCCTCGACCAGAGTTCTGTCAATCAGTAGAGTGCGGACTGTGACCTCTGAATTGATGGAACTGGAGCTGAGTTTCAATAGGCGCCACACTGTGCGATTGGGTTAATTAACATCAAGCTCAAAGGCGTTCCACGCCAGAGGAAACACTCGGCACAAGTCTTTCGGTAGCCCCCGTCTATGGGGAGGGACGCCTCTGTGCTTGCCTCTTCTGATGCAGATCAGCAGCAGGACAAGCTGTGGCAAGAGCGGCAGACCCTGTCATAAGAATGTGCACTTGATTAGCTCTTAAGCGAACTTACGACTCATTGCATCCGATTGCCAGAGCGACATTTCACAATCACATGTCCAAGTGTCGCAGCGAAACGCACATCCATTTATATTGGGGCAGGCGGTGGGTGCAGGGCGCGCGGGAGCGTGATCGGGAGCGGCAGCGGTTGCGGGAGCTCATCCAGCAGCTGGAGCACATCTTGTGCGTTGTCACATTTGCTGTGTAAATAAGAATGATCTTAATTAAGGAACGATGCGACTACAGTGTGCGACTCTGGCAAGGCGAATATCTGGGGACAGAATCGGAGAATCGGAGATTCGGAAAGATTAACAGTGGCCCTGACCTTGAGGATCCAAGACGGACTTGAGTTTTTATCACCCTATTGCAAGGCCGCTCGGTTATAATTCCCAATATGTATGGAAAATATAGAAATTGTGTACATTCTGTAATATTTTATACACTCATAATTTCCTAGCAGCCAAAGCACAGATAAATTTACTGTTATATATGAATTAATAAAGCTCAAATAGAGCTAAGGTAATATTTTTCTTATTCCAAATTTTAATCTTGCCAATACGTCTAGACTGCACTTGGAAAACCCAACGTGAGTCGGTTTATTGTTTTCTTTTTATGGAAAATAATTGGATGAATGTATGTGTGTTCAGAGTACTAACTGTATATTTAAATCGCTTGGGATTTGAACAGTATATTTTTATAAAAAAAAATCCGCATATTAATGTTAAAATAACCCTAAAATAAAAACCAGTAAGAACATTGCAGTCGGCTGTAACCGACAGCGCAATACACGCTTAAAATTTAACAACATTTTTTTTTCAAAAGTGCATGTCAAAATTGGCATTAAAAATGAAAATCATCATCAATCATCAAAAATGGTTCAGTTTTAACAAAGTTATGTAAATTTAGAATATGGGAGCTGTGAATCCGAGAGCTTTACATGTCAAAACTTTTGACATGATTTTTGGCAAACAATTTTACCCCCTTAGAATCAGTCTTAATATTGTTTTGTGACATTAAAAAATGAGTAAGGGACTTCCCAAAAAAATCAACAGAATTTTAATTTTAATAATGCATATACGTATGTATTTTAAATGCTGAATCAATCCAGAGGAAAAAACATGACAGTTTTGACAAAATTTTGAAATATAAGAGATATGTCAAAAATTGTTCTTAACAAAAAATAGTTTGATTTCATACGCATAGAAGGACGGACAGGCAATCGGACATTGCACAAAGCCAATATACTCTATTCACTTCGTGAGCGAGTATAATAACCATAAATACCCTGAACCGGGTATTTTTCGAGAGGTTATACAATTGCGAGATTTGTGATTTACTTGACAACTGATGTAACCGAACTGAGCGCACATGTGAGCTGTTGCATAGCTTTCAGAACGATCGCAACTCGCGAGTGTAAGCACCGTTTAGGTTTTACAGTGAGCGCCACAACAATGGCAAAAACCAGTTAATAGATACTTAAGTAATTAAAATAGTTGCTATAAATGAGCCGAGCACTAAAACAGCTTTTGACACTTTGAGGGTCGCCGTGCCAGGAAAACCGACCACAACCACAAGCTCTTTGTATTAGTTGGTGGCTACGGGCATTGGGTATTAGCCGTAGTCTCACTAATCATGAAATATCGTCACGAGACTTGAACTACTTTGGCTGGAGTGGAACAACTGCCTACTGGGGCTGGCTGGGGCTCAATCTCTAGAGAGTTGAGTTGAGTGATCTCGAGGGGCGCCAGCGCATTGAAGGCTGTCAAGTCACTTGGCTGCAATGTGTGTGTGTGTGTGTGTGTGTGCGTTGGAGTCGGCCAACGCGTTTTGATCTTTACCCTGCATTTATGTTGGTTTTTTTATTTCATTTTATTTCTAGCTTGTTTTTCTGTTTTTAGCAGGCAATATTCCCCGCCTGACATTATCTAACTTATGTACAAGTCGTAAATGAGGCGACTTGCTATCTTAAATGTAGCGTTTACAACGGTACTAATAATAATATACAGTCTAATCTTTATAGCGCCAGCAACTTTATAATCATCGCGCGAATTCTTCAATGACTTTTGTACCTTTGAAAACACTTTAGTCGATAGATAAGATTTTACATTTCTAATGTCGATACGAATGCAATAGGATATGTGACAGGATAACGCATTTCCGATATAAATCTGCCAGCGTGTGAATCAATTTATTGAAGTCGCACGCTTCCAATCCCCAAGTGGCCATAATTGTTTTTGGAAGGTGTGTCATCGAAATTTGTTATTACGAATATCTTAATATCTTAATTGCTCGAGCAGCTCATTAATGGTTCAATAGCAGTCGCGAGCGCCGCTTTATGAAGCCTTTTAAAACAAAACCAACAACAAAAACAAAAACGAAAGCAAAAAAGTACATGCCAAATTTCCCAAACATTTTTCAACTTTTTTAAATGCCCTAATTATATGTACTCAGTGCAATATCGTTTACAAGCCTTATAAGTATACGAAATGTGATAAAGAAATTATAAAAACAAGCAGCTGGTCAGGGGAGGCCTGCTTATATGTATAAATAAATATATACCATATTTTGTATGTATGCAAAATCCGTATAATCATCTTATGTGCGAAACTCATTAAAAGTGTGAAAAGCTGGAAGAATCTTTAGCACGCAAATACACGCAAATATACAGACTGTCCGCTTGTCAAGTGAATTGAACATTTAATTGTGGCATTTTTAAATATTTGCTCGACTGTTTCCTAATAAACACAGCCGGATCTGGATTCCAGAAGCTGGGGGACGGGCCTTTGACAAAGCCAAAGCCGAGACACATGTCTGATGCAAAACATTTATAAATTATATTTTTAGCAGGCAATTAATAAGAACGGAAGTAAACGGCACTTGAACACCTCCCGAATATGCATATCATCGGCTGTTCTCTTGGGGAACTGTAGCGTATTTCGCATGCGAGCATGCCTTTAAAACGGGTATTTCTCTGTCTACTAACGGTTTTGACTCGGTAGATGACCTACTCTCTCCAAACACTTGCCATAATCGCAATAGCTATCATTTTTACTGTGGCTGCCTACACACAAATATGTACAAAAACGAGAAGAAACTATTATCTTCGGGTTGCCGAAGATTAAATACCCTTGCAGGCATATGGAATACGAGCGCTATAAATCTATAGTTAACTGTATAGAAGGCAATATTATATAAGTGTTCTACATATGAGAGGAACAGAGCGATTCTTACAATTGCCAAGTTTAGTTCGAAAATCTAACAAAAAAAAATATTTTTCAAATTATAGATCCTATGGGAGCTTTATGATATAGATATATATACATGTACACAAAAAAATATCATGTAATCCGTAAATCCGGATATCCTTGCACCGAATAAATAATACTTAATTCAAGTACGATTTTCTTGTTTATATCCCTACTTAACACTAGACAATTTGGGATTGATTTAATATTCGAATCGACTTGATTCAAGTACGAAAGAAAAACGTATATACTACTATAAACTTTATAGAGTCAGCGACGTATTCCTCTATGCATAACACATTTAGTAACAAAATTATGATAGCCTCAGCAAGGGTATAAAAACTCACTAATAACTCAAACTCAAATTCACACACACGCACACACACACACAGAGATTCATGCAAACCCGACAAAACACTCAAACAATGGAACACCTTGACCTTTCAGGTGCAGGTGTAACAATTGTTTGGCTGATTTTCGAACCTTTTAGATGCCGACAAGGTAAAACAAATAAAAATTAACTAATACAATTACAATAATCCCAGTTGCTAGACCGCATTGATAAGATTAGGCTTACCCACAGAATGAAAGAGAAAAAACCGCCAAAGAAGCGTGGCAAAGAAGAAGAAAGAAGTTGTATGCATATGTAAACAATGTCAAATTTAAATAAACTCTGCAATGTAGTGGAGTCAGTGGAAAATTTATAAGCAATTAGGTGCTTAATTTAAGTGCTCATAGGCATACCAAAAAATTTGTAAATCATACAAAGAGACTTTTAAAATGCGCTTATTAATAACCGATTTTTCCATGCTCTTTCAAGACACAAATGCAAATAAACAGGTTCAAATTTCTTCCGTTCCAAATAGGCTTTTATGTTGTTCAAATTGTTTCGTGTGACTAATAGGTATTCGAAATAACGAGAGCTTTGACCAGCGCCTGTTCACTTATTTTCTTTAATATATATTTTACATGAATAAACAAAATCACAAATTTGCTGATAACAACGATGAAAGTGAAATTACGCCTATTGCAGCACATAGCTGTCTTATAAATGAACTCAGATTACCTAAAGCGTATTGTTCATCAAGTGCTGCATACTTTATTTATTTTATGATTTTCAAATATTTTGTTTCTTTTGCGCTGTTCTTTAAAATGACATTGGAATATGCGACCAGTCAACGAGCCATCGTCAAGTGTTTTTGCAGCTTTGAACTCGACACACATAAATAGCGCTTTGTTTGGACGTTCACCCGATGACCAAATATTAAAAATAGGTAGCTTTAACCTTTAACTGATAGTTCAGTTGTGAAAGTACATCTGCAAAATGAAATATCAATTCAGTGCAATTTCAAATGTTATCGGGAAATCCGCCATTTACCGAATTATCGCTTGTTACATTATCGGAAATGAACAACTAAAAATACTTTTTTCTTAGTATTTTTTAGCTATTGATTTCTCTCTAGCCACAGCTGATAGTGTTGTGCAACAAACAACCCTTGTCGTTAACTAAAGATGAGCACAGTTACAGTCACGATGTGACACGCACCATTTATCCGCAAAATTAAAAAGCTTAAAAACAATCTATATTTTAAATGTAATGGTAAAAATAAATTTATAAAAAATTGCAAATGATTTCTTTAAGAATTAAATCTTATGATTAACTAAGTTTTCTTAAAATGCTGTTTAAGTATCGTTTCGCTTGGTTCGTGCTGCATTATCGTGCCTGATAATAGGCAGACATGTCCATCTCTTTATTTGCACACTCAGTTTTGTTTTTGTGCTCGATCCAACTTTAAAGTTGGAGGCGGTTGTCGGTGGCTTCGACATGGGAGATAGCGATGACGCGGTATGGCTAGAAATCGGTATAAATCCCCAACACGTTGTGTGTGAATCAGACGAGGGGCTCTACAAGCTGATATGCGATAAGGCCTGGCTGCAGGCGCTCGAACGGCGTCGCCAGGTCGCCCCCTTTACCCACTGGCCGCAGCTGGACAGACGGGCCCATCCCACTGGCCCGCTGGAGCATCCCTGGACACGTATCCTGGTGCAGACATTTTGCAAGCAGCCGCAGCGCAAAATCTACCCATTGCCTCCCCGAGAGGACGGTGACCCAACACATCTCTCGCTCAGCTACTCGCAGGCAGTCTCCAATGTGGCCAACCGGAACTTCAAGCAGCTGTGGGAGGCGGCCTACAAGCAATATGCTGGCGCCCACATCAAGCATGCTGGGACGCACGCCAAGCCTCCGGCACAGAACGGGGCCGGGTTTCAGCCGTACGATGTGGGGCTGCGGGAGTTGATCCAGCGCATCTACAGCTGCCCAGTGCTGCACTGTCAGCAGGAGGGCCACGACGAAGATGCAGACCCGGACCTGGCCGGCGATTGTCATGCGAATGTGTTGCCCGCTCTGGCGGCCATTGAGACCAGCACGCACTTCTGCGTGCTCCACTATCCGCCGGCGCTGGAGTGCAGCCTGTACGACTGCATCACGTACAGTCCCGCGCTGCTGGGTCGGGGCTACAACAAGACGCTGTTCGTCATCTATCAGCTGCTGCAGCTGGCGCGTCATTTGCAGGCGCAGGGCCTGTGCCTGGGCGATCTGCGGCTGCAGCACGTGATGCTGCGCGAGAATCTCTGGCTGCAGGTGCTGCCGCGCCTGCAGTGCAATCTGCGGCTGGGCGGACAGCCGGTCGCCGTGGACATGTCGCCGCTGAGCTGCCCAGAGCTGCCCGAGTCGCCGGCACAACTGGCCTCCAGCAGCACCATCGATCTCAAGCTGGCCTACGATCCGGCCCAGTTCAATTTGCGAGAGTACTGCGAAATGTGGTGCAACGGGCAGCTGTCGAACTTTGACTATCTCACCATACTGAACAACGCCTGCGGCAGGAGCCTGACCAATGCCGCCCATCACCACATCATGCCCTGGGTGACCGATTTCACGGGTCGCAACGGCCTCAACTGGCGTGACCTGACCAGGAGCAAGTATCGCCTGAACAAGGGCGACATCCATCTGGATCTCATGTACGCGCATGCCAGCCAGCATGCTACGGCGGAAGCTGCGACTGCCGTGGAACAGATGCAGGTGGCGCATCATGTGTCCGATTTTCTGTCCGAGATTACGTACTTTGTGTATATGGCCCGACGCACACCACAGTCCATACTCTGCGCCCACGTGCGACCCATTTGGGTGCCCGCCGAGTATCCGGTGTCGATACAACGCCTCCAGGAATGGACGCCCGACGAATGCATACCGGAGTTCTATTCGGATCCCATGATATTCAAGAGCATACACGAAGACCTGCCCGATCTGGAACTGCCCGCCTGGGCCACCTGCCCCGAGGACTTCATTTGCAAGCATCGCGAAGCGCTGGAGTCCCAGTACGTCAGCGAGCGGCTGCATCATTGGATCGATCTGAATTTCGGGTACGTTTCTATCCCTGCTTCAAAGTCGGTTCCGTTGCATGTTCCCCTTTCATCCCCTACAGCTACAAGCTCAGCGGCAAGGCGGCCATCAAGTCGAAGAACGTCTGCCTCAGCCTGGTGGACCAGCACAGCAATCTCAGTCAGCGCGGCATCGTTCAGCTCTTCACACAGGCCCATCCGGCGCGTCGCTACGCGTCGGCCTGGTTCACCAAATCCGCGCCCCGGCTGTCCCAGCTGTATGGCAACCAATTAACGAACCGGCGGCTGGCCAGGAGCACTGAGAACCTGCAGGCAGCCGCAGGCGGTTGCCCGGAGAACAGCTCGCCGCGGATGTCGCTGCGTCCGAGCGATGAGCCCGCGAGCAGTGGCGCCAGCTTCTACAACATGACCAACTTCATTGAGCTGCCGGAGCACTATAATCCCGCGCTGCTGCTGCAGCAGCTGGAGGCCCTGGAAACGTTCTATGCGCGCACCTTTCCGCAGCAGCGCGCCTCGGCCAATCCGGAGGAGAAAATGATCAGCAGCGATCTGCTGTTCGAGCACAGCTCGGCGGAGCATTCGTTTACCAACCAGCTCTTCGCATTCGACGCGGCCGTCCACACCGATGCCGAGTCCAAGTCGAAGAATCTGCTGGTGCCGCCAGCGCAACGCCAGCACAGTCTGCAGCAGCTGCTGGACGAGTGCCGCGCCCGGGATCTGCAGGTGCTGGGCTGCCTCATTGTGGAGCTGTTCGCCATGCAGCGCCTGCGGCCGCTGCTGACGAGCAACGGGCCGAGCGCGAGCTTTGAGTGCCGCCTGGCTGCGTGCCGCACGCTGGCCCAGCTGCACGGCCAGGAGCTGGCCAAGCCGGTGCGTCGTGTGGTGCGCCTGCTGCTGCAGCTGGACAGTCCCGAGGAGCAGCAGCCGGCCCAGGGCCTGCCCGTGCCGATCAGTGCCGCCCAGCTGCTGGAGCCGATGTTCGCCTCGGCGCTGCTGCCCTTCCCCAGCCACTACATCGCCGTCTATGCGTTCGTGCGCTCCCTGCACGCCTTCCAGCTCAACTTCGAGCTGCTCGAGCTGCACACGCATCTCAACTGCAGCGGCGGCAGCGAGTGCGCGCGCTACACGGAACTGGACCGCCAGCGCGTGCTCTTCGAGCGCAAGATTGCCGAGTGCAAGGTGATGTCCTGCTGTGCCCATGTGCGCCGGCTGCTCGAGCCGCTCTCGTACGCCTACGAGCAGTTCGCGCCCGTCGAGCTGCTGCTGCCGCACATCATTGATCTGCTGCGCGACGAGCGCACCTCCATACTGACCGCCTGGAATCTGTTCGATCCCGTTGCCCAGGCCCTGGGCATCACGCAGACCCAGCAGCACTTGCTCCAGCCGCTGCTCAAGCTGTACGACGTCGAGAGCGGCGCCGTGGCGGACGATGCCACCGGCAGCAGCAGCAGCGGCGGCAGCAACAACAACAGTGGTGGCCACCTGCGCTTCTCCTCGAGCAGCTCCTTCAAATCGCGCAAGTCGGTGAAGCTCTATCACCACAGCTTCCTGCTGCGCCTGATCGTGCGCTTCGGCCTGCGCTGCTTCCTGGCGCACTTCATTGCGCCGCTCATCGAGGCTGTCGGCGGCTACAAGGAGCCGGAGCAGGGCAATGGCTACCACTACCACAGCGGCGGCAGTCGGCGCACCAGCAAGAATCTCAGCTATGCCGTCGAGGAGCCGCCGGCGGCACAGGCCGAGCCCAAGCCGGACGTGGAGGAGCTGTTCACGTTTGAGGAGGATCAGGAGAACAAATCCATTGACTCCTTCGATATGCGTCCCTCCTCCACGGCCATCGCCGAGGAGGCGCGCGAATCCGACGGCAGCTCACCCGACAAGCTGGCCATCAACGAGCTCATGTACGGCGCCAAGCTATCCCCGGACAAGCTGTCGCTGCTGAGCCAGGGACAGACACCGCCGGCCGCCGGCCTGGCAGCGCCACTGATTGGACCACGTTCACCCACCATCGAGATACCCGCCAGCGGCATTCGACGCAGCTTCCAGCTGAGCGCCATCGACTGCGACATTGGCTCCCGCAAGAGCGTCGACAGCTTCGAGCTGATCAGCCAGGTCACCGTCGGCGCAGCGGCCAATGAGTCAACGGAGTCGGGGCCGCAAGCGGATGCCACCGAGGGCTCGGACTCGCTGCAGGCCTCGGTCATATCGCGCATCTCGGAGGCCAAAGCCCTGCAGAACAATCGCATCAGCGAGATGAGCGCCGAGAGTCTCGTCTGGCTATCGCATCGCTTGGGGCCGGTGCTCGCTGCCCGCCACATTACACGCAATCTGCTCAAGCTGCTCTCGCTCTGCTATGTCGGCCAGGAGAACCTGCTGCCCGAGGCCGAGGCGTCCAGCTGCGGCGACCTCTCGGCGGACGCCTCCAATCTCAACTACTTCAGCATTGCCAATGCCCGCGTCGTCGGCGATCGGAGCGCGGCGCGTGTTCTCGAGTGCCTCATGTCCATTGCGGGTAAGTCTGCAAGTCATGCCAGATCACGCGGATGACATCACGCATCGAGTGCAGCCCTACACCCAGTTTGCAATTAGTCATATCTGGCAATAAGAGGAGGCATCTCCGAAAGGTTCATTTGTATATGTACTTATTTATAATGCTGATCAGCTCTTCTGTCTGTCTGTTATCGAATCTCTCTGCTGTAAACTCTAATCAATATGTGGATAATTGGCATGTGGTTACACATTTACTGTAATCTGGATTCCCTTAAGTCAACAACCCAACGAAATGTATTATTATAGCAGAGAACCATAATCAAACAGTGGGTAATAGCGGGATTCTTCAAAAATAAATCTTAGTCACATTTTAGATTTCTTCTTTAAAATACTAAATGTTTTTACCCTGTTCGGTTTTGACTTGTAGTTTAAACTAAAAAGGTTCTTTATACACATTCATGTTCGAACTGTATCAGGGTGACATCTGGGATTCCCCAGGGTAGTCAGCTTAACTCTTAACTGATCCTTCCTCGGTCCTGTCTCCCGAGAGGCGTCTGCTAAGAGTACATACCAACGACTTGTCCACCCGAAGAGTTACCTGAATAGAATAATTATAATTGTATCTAATCTGGTCAAACAAAATGCATCTTAAGGGGGTAATTAAAGCTACTTATACTACTTATACTATACTTATAAAATACTTTATTCGCTTGGTGAAGATCAGAAGGCACTGATCGATTTCAGCAATCAATAAAATTAAAGAAAGGTTTTTTACACACTCTGCTTGCTAATGTGAAACTGTAGCTTGGCTATAAGGACATGACTTCTAATAACCACTTACAGGTCGACCTCGACGAATTTAAGTCCTCTAACTTATAAATCTTAATTGTGCTAAATGCACTGAAAATAATTTTAATAGAAGCTGTCCTCAAATGTTTTCGTACACGATTGGCAGAACGGGTAAATTTATAACTTGAATACATTGAAAATGGGTAAAAAGGGTATAATGATTCTGTGCAACTGTATGTAACAGACAGAAAAAAAAATATATTTTTCTTGATCAGGATAACGAACTGCTTCGATTTAGACATGTTCGTCTGTCTGTATAGCCGCAACGGTCTCGGAAACTACAAAAGCAAAGCTACAGACCTTAACTTTTCCACTATAGAGTCTCCAATACCATAAGCAGAACAAGTTTATCTCTTTTTTTCGATATCTTGCCTCATTTTATTAATATCGATGAAAAAAAACGATTTTAAAACTTCGTTTTTTTATCTCTAAGATATAGACTATAAATTTGGTTTAGTATGTTCTCATAAGGCATACGCAGATCAAGACCAAGATCAAGATTAATGTGAATTAATATGAAAAAACCAATTCAAGTACAAGTCATATGGTTTTCTTTGCCAAAGATTTGAATGCTCTTTTGAAGTCCTGAAAATCTTATCAAGATCATCCACTTAATTAAGAAGTAATTCAAGAATTAATTTCCATTTGTGTGATTTTTTTAATGTTTGAATACAAGGATGCTTAGGGTATCTCCTAGTCGGGCGCTCTTGACTAGAGCACTCTTATATTTTTTTTTTAAAAGCAAGAGAACTTGATTAACGAAAGTCTTGTGAACATATCCCTTGCATTTTCTTTTAGCACTCTACGGCGAAAACTTTCTCCTGCTGCAGTACTTTCCGCACATTAGCGAGCTGATTGGACTCTGCTCGAAGCGGATGACGGGCAGCCTTGAGGGCGCCATCATCAGCTCGCTGCAGCTGGTGAAGTACATGCTGCCGTGCATGATGGATGCCAGCATAATGGAGCACTTGCAGCACATCCTGCTGGACGCGATACTGCTGCCCGTGCTGCGTCTGCTCAGCTCCACCAATCTGGTGATGCCCAATGGCTATCTGGGTCGGTCGCTGTTGGCGCGCAAGTTCCTGGACGCCTGCTATGCGCTGAGCGTGCGCCTGGGCTCGGACATGACGCGGGAGCACCTGTGTCAGTCGCTGTTCGCGCCGTTCTTTCTGATCTTCAACAAGGCTTTTGGACTGCCCAACGACTTTGACTGTAATCTGGCCCACCTGACGCTGGGCAGCGTTCCTGGCCAGCAGCAGCAGCAGCAGCAGCGGGCGCAGGAGGAGCTGCGCGACGTATTCGGGCCGGAGCTGGCGCACACCGCCTACTTGGCCCTGCTACGCTTCCTGGGCGAGTCCATCATGCAGCGCACGCTGAGCAACATGGAGTTCGTGCTCACACTGTGCCACGAGCACGAGCAGCCGGACGCTGGCCAGGACCAGGCACAGCCTAGCCAGTCGGCGATCGTTAATTCAGTGGATGTCACGGATGCGGCGCCCGGCGAGACGGCAGCAAATAGCTTTGGCACCCAGATCGTTGGCAACCGGCTGCAGTTGCCCAGCAGCAGCATGGAGCTGCTAGATATGGTGGCCTACAAGCTGGACCACATGCCCAGCACGCGCCACCTTAAGGGCAACTGGCTGGCCTACTGGCGGCACGAGACGACCCGCAGCGAGAAGGACAACCAGGCGCTGAATCTCAAGCAAATCCGTTTGCAATCCTTCGTGGGTCACACGAACTCGGTGCGCGCCATTTATGCGCTGGAGAACGAGAATAGCTTCGTGTCCGCCTCCAAGGACAAAACGGTCAAGCTCTGGTCGCTGCGCAGCGAGGGCGACGGACGCAAGAGCACCGCCTGCCAGTTCACCTACACGGCGCACAAGAAGTCCATACACTCGCTCAGCTTCTTGGAGTCGTTGCGCTACGTCGTCTCCTGCGACTCGGGCGTGCACCTGTGGGATCCGTTCATTGGGCGGCCGCTGGGCATACTGGATGCGCCCAGGTACAGTGCGGTCACCGTGGTCAAGTGCCTGCCCTCGCACTCGCCCCTGGTGGTCGCTGGCACCGCCGAGTCGACGGTCCGGATCATTGATGCGCGCTCCATGCAGTACGTGAACGAGTGGCGCGTCTGTCATGCCGCCCTGCCCAATGCCACGGTACGCTGCCTGGCCGTGGCGCCGTCGGGCAATTGGCTGGCCGCCGGCCTCTCCTCCGGCAGCATTGTGCTGCTGGACACGCGCACCGGCACCGTGCTTAACTCTTGGCGGCCCATGGAATGCGATCTGCTGCAGCTGACGGCGCCCAGCGATCAGCTGCTCATCAGCTCGGCGCTGGATCACAGCCTGGCCGTTTGGCATGCCCTGGACGGCATTCTGCACTATCAGCTCAAGTAAGTCGGCCTCAAGCATCGGCCTCTGCCTTAAATTCACCTCACACACATTTGTTTACCGCTTGCAGACCGCCGCCGGAACCGGCACATTTCCTGCAATGCGTGGGCTCCTCGCTGGTCTATGCCACCACTGGGAACCGCGTGGGCGTCTATGCGGATTTGGGCAACTCGCACGCCCTCAACACCATTACCAAACTGCGCTCCGAAACGTTCCGGGGCGTCCTCACCTCCCTCGCGGTGTTGCCCCTCAATCGCGCCTTCCTTGCTGGCAACGAAAGCGGCAACATTGCCCTGCTCTGCTAGCCAAGTGCAACCACGAAATTACTACGCATAGGGACAGCTATATACGGATTAGTTTGCGTCCTGGTTTGTTGTTTAGTATTTAGCAATAGAGCAGCTTTGTATGAGTTCTAATTGAATGGCACCAAATATTATGTTAATGCGACTAAAAACATTTTTGAATATACTCGTCCGCAACATTAGCGGTTAATTAGTTAAGATTTACTTAGGACAAGTGCTAGGCGTAGACGCGTCTACACACCAATTCAATTCCACGTCAAAATAAATATCTCAAGTTAGACTTAAGCAATATTGTTTCTATTTTAATTGGTAAAGGTAACTATACACTTATGTTTTGTATCATATAAATAAACTATTTAAAGCCAAAAGAGTTTGTGAAGATGACTTGAAACTATTTCCTTATTTGTGTTTTAGAAATGCGGTCAGGCCCGGCATGTTCGGTTATCAAACTGACAACGTTGGCCGGGTGGCTAAGACCATGATCTTGGCTAAAAAATTTAATTTTGCCTTGCAATTTACTAGTTTTATAAATTATTTTTAATATTTTATATTATTTATAAATATTGTGTTTATTTATAAATTATTAAAGTATAGGATACAGCTATGAATTAATTATTATTAATTATATTTAAATAGCACTTCGGCTATACACTCACGTTTATAGTGGAAGAACGGATCCACTTTGATGAATTGGGAATGAATTCTCTATGAATATAAAGGGGTTCCAAGTGTCACTTTGTATAACACCTCTAATAAAGCAGTCTTCCTGGCTATGCTCTGTGTATTGGCTTTAAAAACGCAATGTTGTTTTTAACCTTTGAGACTTGGAACACTCATGCGTGTAAACATGCTTCAGAAAAAGTGTGCAACATTTTCTTTCCAAACATTTTATTTTAAATAATAAATATGTTTTAAATGCAGAATTGATGTAGAGGTCAAACCATGACCATAATAGCATCAAACATGGCAAAGTTTTGAAAAGAGTTATGGGGGAGCTATGTATCCAAGAGCTTTACATGTAATAATTTTTTTCAATTTTGGGATGATTTATGACAAAAAATTGTACGTCTTTAGAATCTGTTTTTATGTGGTTTTTTATTATAATTGTGACAGATTAAAATATAAATCTGCAATTCTAAATTTTGAAGAAAAGTAATTTTTCGAAAATTATCAAAAAAAAAGGCATTTTGTGACATAATGCAATGAATACCGGCATATCAGCATTAAGCACTCTTAGCATAGGACTAAAAACTTTAATTATTGAACAAATGTACTTCACATATTCTAATTAATATATTATCTTTTAAATAAAAACTGCCTTTGGAGTCAAGAATGGGCGGCCACTGTACCTAAATATATGTAGCTACAATTTAGTGCAAGTGGACTTCTATAGTGCTATAATTAAATCTTCTTAATCAAAGTTGGTGCAAAGCTTCAGACAAATCCGAACTAAAAGAAAAGAAAACAAAACTAAAGTTAAACTTTTTATCCACTTTAAATAAATTTTTTTGTTTTTTTTAACTGCTCCCGACCTTTTTAAGGAGATTGTAAAATCAGAGCGCAGCTGAAATTTGATCTTGGGAGCACAGAACTCCAAAGAAACATTCAATCTTGGTTATTTTGTTAAACTTTTTTCTTTCTTTTTTGCCTCTGACGTTTTGTAAATTTTGTCTCAATTTCCTCATCCACATTGCCTTGAGTTCGGGCAATGAACTTGGAGCGCTGAGTTAATCAACGAGTTGCGATCTCAAAGGCAACCACTGTGTGCTGGTGTGTGTGTGTGTGTGTAGTTATGTGTATGTGTGTGTAGGATGCATACTCGGGTAGACCGCATTGCATTTATTTTTGGGCGTCGCGACGCCTCGCAAAGCGACTTTCAGCGATGCGACGACATTTCGCGTGGCTTCTTTTTATGGCAACTTTTTGCATTGGCATTTCTGTTGTTGTTGTTGTTGTTGTTGTTGTTGTTGTTGTTGTTGTTGTTGTTGTTGTTGGTGCTGCTGCTGATTTTATTGTTGTCGCTGTATGCACTTTACGGCAGAGTCTGGGCGACGTATGCGTAAGACAATGATTCTGGGCGCTTGTTACAATGAGGATTTGCAGAGGACAATAGTGCGTCTAACCCAGAAGTTGGAGCAACTCCACCCAAAACAAGAAACCCCACGCGTGTGCTTCGCTGCATTGACGGGTCTGCGGTCTGCCCTCCTCCGCTTTGTCCCGCTATCCGGTGCACATTGTACGCGTCACCTTGAATTCAAGGAATCGTCGCCTCGCTGCGAGCAGCCGTGCGTAAATGCATTTGCATCGATAGCGAATAAATAAAGCGACTGCTCCACTGGTCCAAGGCAACAAGTTGGCCTTGGGAGTTGTTTCTGTTGCATGTTGCAAGGCGCCGGCTGCTAACATGCTGCAAGCTAATGTTGAAAGTGGTTCGGCGTGGAATACGTTACGTTTTAAAGAGAACCGTGCTCATGGTAGCAGGTATTTACGACTAAAAACCAATTATAATTTGACTGAAAAGGTTTTTTAAATTTAAAGAAATATAATGGTATATATGTATGTAGAAATACAGCTAAATTTATTTTATGCAGACAAGTTAAATAAATCGATGTATAAATACTTAATCGTTTGAGCTCAATAAAAAGATAAAATAACATGATAAAATGCTTGAAATTCTTTTGAATACTGCGAAAGTGCGCCAGCCCCAGCAACGAGTCAATACAAATCAAACTTGAACGTCATGATCACGCAATCAAAAAATGTATATATATATGTGTATATATGCATACGCAGCTGTACGTAGCGCGACACAAAAGTATGCGGGGAATTTGAAATTTCCGAAGAATGGTTTTGCATGAAATTTCACTTAGTTGCCCGAACAGGCTAACAGCGTTCAGCAGACGGCATTGTTATGCTTGGAATGCTTTGGCATTGGAGTGAAGCGTGTGGCGTGAGGGGCGCAACAGCAGCAGGGTTGTCAGAGCGCGCGCCAGGGCCAATATGCTGTGGCGCGGCGTCCAGCGATCGAATCTGGCAGCCCGACAACACTGCCACGCGACCGCAAGAATGTTGACGTTGTGGTTGAGTTTGGCGCCGAGATTGAGGTTGAGGTTGCCTCCAACAAATATGTACGTTCGAATGCACACAAGCTCCACAAACTGGCGCTGTGGTTCTTACATTGCCGGCAGGCGGACAACAGCGGCGTTGCCAGAGTAGCAGCAGCAACAGCTGTGGCGGCACTTGCGGCGAGAGACAACACTCAAAATGACAATGTTACCAACATACAAGCGAAAATTAGCAGCAGGCGCACAGCAGTTGTCAGGTGGCGGACGCGTGGGCCAGTGTGGCCCGCTCATATTTATAAATTCATGACAGTTTATGCCATCAATTTTATAACTCACACCCGTTGCCGGGGGCGGCGAGTCAATAAATTCTCAGAGGCCGACTACGTATTTTATAGTCGCGCATTGCAGATCTGACATAATAACTAAGAGGCGCGCAGAATGCGTAGCTGCTGGTCTGTTAGCTACATAGACAGTCGAACTCGTCGCCGCTGTTACCTACCATTCATTACCCCAACTTGGGACTCTCTCGCTCTCTGTACAATTAGCTGGCGGCTCTGTGGCCTTTGTGGGCGTTGCTGCATTCTATAAAATCGAATTTTTAACGTTCAAATGCTAACAGAGCCACAGAAATGGGCGCAGCGAGCGGCTTTGATGTCTGCCTATCGATTTTCTTCATGTTAATTTTCGCGCGCTCG
The DNA here is from genome assembly GCA_035041545.1 of Drosophila colorata. Taxonomy (NCBI): domain Eukaryota; kingdom Metazoa; phylum Arthropoda; class Insecta; order Diptera; family Drosophilidae; genus Drosophila; species Drosophila colorata. The sequence goes on from JAWNLD010000678.1 coordinate 6,872,800, forward strand.
TTGCTTGCTAGTTAACAGGCGCCCACCCCATGAATTGGCATTACATATTAGGATTGCCAAAATAATAGCAAGACGATTAATGGGCCACTCTGTGCAAAAGAGAACAAACTAACGTGTGTAAGCGAGTCGCCCGATTGTGCAAGTGACGAGTGCAAGCGAGAGCGCTGTTGGTAAACAAACACGGAACGTATTTACGTATGCCCTGTTGCCAACGGTCATGCGCAACAAAATGTACAGCCTTTACGATAAAATGAATTGCGGCGAGTTTCTTGAACTGAACAGCCATTTGATGACCATGTGCATGCACCCCTTTCTGGCCGCCCCTTTGCAGCAGCCCAATCGGGGCGGCTAGCAACCACCATTGCAAATTCGCAACTGGCAACAAATCGTCTGTCACTCAGTGCTGCAGTGCGAGTGAAACAACAGCTGTGCCAGCTGTGCGACGGCGACGCTTCCGAGTAGGCAATTTGGAATCGTTTAAATTTCGAAAAAAAGTAAGAGAAAAAACTGCAGCCCGCCCGTAAAAGGCGCCGTAGCGTACCGTTGAATGCTGTGCGCCTGTTCGCAAACGATTAAATTCAGTTTAATCATCCACTAAACAGCTACGAGATACCGTTTCGTTCGTTATTATTATTATTACATGCAACAAGTCGGCTGTCTCGCCACACACACACACACGCACGCACACACACGCACGCATACACAGCAAGGGAAACGACCGCAAAGTGGTGTCGAGTCGAATCTTTCTTACGTTCAGACGAAATGGGGAAGTGTTTTCAATTGAGTGCGCAAATTGGATTATCCGACAATGAGGAGCACAGAGCAGCACACGTCAGACAAATGCAGCAGCCGCAGCAGCAGCCCAGGCCACAGCCACAGCAGAAGCATCTCTAATCCCATACAAACACATTCGCTCTGCTCTCTATGCACGTATATTCATCTCGCTCGCACCTGTGGCGAGGCTTCTAACATAATTTCTATTGAGTTTTCATTGGAAATCTAATCGCGCTGTGTGGAAGAGCATGCTGCTAAATCTCATGCAGACCTAGTAAAAATGTTTGTTGTTTCTTAAAGAGCAAGAAGAAGCCCCGGCCCCAGCACGATGTGTGTAGTGGTCGTCTGCGGGGTTCGGTCGGGTCTGTCCGACCGTCTGTCCGGCCGTCGCTCTATTCGATGTTGCTGGGCACAACGCGACCGAGTTCGCAGCTACCCCTCGCATTCCTCATCCTTGCTTCTAGTCGCAAACCCAGATACGCACGCACACTGGCGCACGCCAATCACTCGCTGCGCTTTCTCAGCCAATCACGCTTTCAACTCTGAGTAGAAATGTTGTAAACGGCTACTAGACGATCTGGGCACCTGTTACCGTGTGGAACATTCGCTGAATTGAAACGCCGCTGTTGGCCACGCGGATTGGTTGGATGTGCGCAAGCAACAAAGAAGCGCAACTTTTTCAACTTCATCGCGACTGCTGCGGGCAACGTTTGCAACTGGCGCAGTCGCGTTGTTTTTGTCGAATGAGAAATGAGAAAATTTGAATTGCCTTTTCGGCACTCGATGCCCGGCCAAGTGGTGGTTGGAACGCTGCCCATTCATTGGACACTGGACGTGGCTATGGACACTGTGCGCTGCTGCTGCCAACTCATGAGACTCGTGTACCTGAACGTATTTAGTGGAAGGTGTTCCCAACAATCTACTCTAAAAGTATGCACACATGATCTTCATTATATCTGTGTCTCTCTCTCTCTCTCTGTCCCTCTCTCTTTCCAGCTCTCTGCAAATGTTGTTCTACAAATTCCACAGCTCTTTTTGAATGCCAACTTTTTTTGGGTTTTATATTTTTGGAACTCTTAGTAGTTCATTGCTTGCACCTTACACCTATCTATAGATCGTTAATGTTGCCATGTTTTCATGTCCATGTCCAGTCCAAACCTTTAGTTCTGAACGCTCATGGCCAGCGTGTCGCCACTGACACTGGCCACACTCTCCTGAGCAGCCGTCGGGGTGGAGTTCATGTGCCTCTCGCGTATGCCCAGCCAAGGCAGCCGACGTTCCAGTTCCAGACGATATTTTGGGTGACTCGTGGCGTAGACCCAGGGATCCAGGCAGGACACCGACTTGCAGGCCAGCATGGGCAGCATGGATATGAACGGGGTGATCAACTGCTGCTCGCCGAAGCAGCCGATCAGGGAGACCACCGAGTAGGGCGTCCAGGCCAGCACAAAGAGCATGTAGATGATGAGCGCCGCCTTTGCAATCCGTAGTTCCACGCTCATGGAATCGTTGCTGGCATTCGCCGACAGCGACTTCACGTTCATCTTCTTTGCCTGGTCGGCCAGCATGCGCTCGTGGGTGCGCACATGGGTGAACAGCTTGTAATAGGAGACGAGGATCATGGTCATCGGAATGGCATAGGACCACACAAATATGGTGCGCACAAACAAGCGGTTGTCGTCGGTGTTGGTCAAGTAATCAAAGCTGCACGTGGTCAGGAAACCCTCTAAAAAAAAGAATGACAGTTATATGATTAGGACCTTAAGGATTCGCGACTCACCTGGCTGAAAGTGGCCCCAGATCTGGAACAGGGGCAGCACCGAAAACGGCGTTGCCCACAGCCAGGTGAAAATGATGCACAAAATAATCTGTCCGTAGCTCAAGCGTCCATCGATCGGATTCGATATGGTCTTATAGCGATCAAAGGCTATGAACGCATTCGTTATCGAAGCGCCCATGCCTGAGATGCCGCCATTAAGGGCATAGATATCGCAGCCCAAGTCCCCGCCAACTATGTAGCCCACGGCCGCATTCATCAGATAATGCGGCATATTCGTACACATGAACAGATCAAAGATGGCCAGATTCAGGATTAACAGGTTTGAGGGAGTACGCAGCGACTTAGAGCTGTGCGAAGGCAGGAAAAAGGATCAGTTACATATTTTGCTAACATATGTATGTTTGTACATACAGGAGATAAACGAGGACAGATATCTTCGGGGTGCCAAAGATTGAATACCCTTGCAGACATATGGAAGATGTGCGCTAGATATGTAGCTACTATTAATTGTTCCTTTAGAAGACTATACTATATTGTAATTCAACGTTGGACCCTCATAATTATCAAGTTTGGTAAGGATATCTTTGAAAATTAAAACGGGCTTTATTAAAAAGTTGCCCATACAAAAACAATTTTTCGACCAATCGTTCTTATGGGAAATATATGATATAGGGGACCGATTTAGTCGACTACGCATAGTCGGATCTATGCAAAATTACCTAAAGATAGCTTTGAAACGAAGAGACTAGTTTGCATAGAAACAGACAGATGGAGAAACGGACATGGCAAAATCAAAAATGTATCGAGTCAGGATGGTCTTCTGTGCACATTTCGTACAAAAATTATAAAAACAAATATTTGTATTTACACATAGAATAAATGATCAGAACTTACGTAGAGAATATCCAGATGACCAAGCCATTGCCGAACAGATTGAGGCACATCAGCACACAGAACGCAATGTAGATGGCGGCACGGTAGTAGATGGGCGGCGAGCGGAATCCACGCCAGTGGGCGTGCACCATATGCTGGTATTCGGGGGGATAGTCGTGGCCCAAGGGCAGCACGGCGCCCGCTGCATCGTTGGAGCTGCCGTTCAGATAGCTGGCGTAGGACTGCGGCCCGGCGAACTCGTCCTGGCCGCTCAGATACATTTTGGAATGCTACACTTGAACTGTGGACTGCTTTGGGCGACACCACATGCTCGCCATTGACGTCTCGCCTTTTGGCTGACCCCCGACAAGTTGGGCAGCGGCATTTTTATAGTGCTCGTTGGGTGTGGGCGTGGAATTTAATTAAGGTGATTAAATGTCTTGGGCAGCAGCTCAGCCCGGATTAGGCGGGCTTATGCGCGCCTTAAGACATTTTTCTGCGACTTAAAGTACGCACGGCGAACGTTGCGTCGGCAGTGTCAGATTCAGATTCAGATTCAAATTCAAATTCCAACGTCTCTGGCAACGCGGCAACGGTTTATTCACTCGCTCTCGCTCGCTCTCTCGTCTAAATCGTAAATTGTAGCAGAAAAATACGAACGAACTTTTGTGCGAAATATGACACTAAGTAACAGGTGCGCAGCAGGCAACAGCTGGCAGCTGTCTGCTATCTGCTGCGGCGACGAGCACGTGCTCGCCGGCAAACCAGCCGCATTTCCATTTCCGCGGGTCTTTTGCGTGCTTCGACCTGTTTCTTTCAAAAGCAAAAATGCGCACCGGCGCACAGCAACGGGGCGCGGGCGACGCGCGAGAGCGAGACGACACTCCTAACACGACGAGACGATGCGTCGCATTTCACACGCCCACTCGCTCGCACGTTGCATGTGGGGTTGCACGCGCTGGCAGCGAGCGCTGAGCGCCTGGTTGGTTCGGCGCTGTCATTTCACAATGACCCACCTTCACGACGAAGTGCTGACGACTGACAGGATTTTTGTGTGCTGGTTGTTTGTACAACAAACGTATATTGCAGCAACAAAAAACAAGAACAGCAACATTTTCACTAGGCGGCCAGAAAACGGCGTACACATGACGGCCCAGAACACAAGAATAATATGCTTATTTGTTTGTGTTTGCGTATTGGCATGTGTTGTGTGCTGCTGTGTTGTTGCGTGTATCCGTAACCAAGTGGAACTGTGTGCGCCCTACTCCAGGGCCGCGAGATATTACGATATACACATGCACAGAGAGCGAAAATGTAGAGCTCTTCTAGTTGAGTTCACTCAGAATTTATTTTGGTTCTATTAGCTGATATCACTCTTTGAAAACTGACTCGTCACATCAGCAAATATTACTATATGGGGTATGATTTTCTATTTTATATCAACCCTCATATCGCCGCCATAAATATGCCGCATCGCAGCTCGTGTACCGCATTCGTCAGAACACAAGGCTAACGACTCGTTTTCGTTCTCGTTTTCGTTTGGCTTAGTTCATTTCGCCTTGACCGTAATTTAAGGCCGTTCTCATTGCCAAGTGAAGGACGCACCTTGAAACCCAAGGATTTTGCGCGAATTGCGAAATTTCGCAAACATTTTCGGCTCTCAGTGGGTCACAGCCAATTTTTCGCGAATGCTTTGGCAGGCGGGCACAAAGTTGATGACATCAGCAGCCGCTATCATTTCGAGTGGCATTGAAACTCATGGAACAAGTTTTCGTCGCGTGCGAGGTTGGCTGGTGGAGCTGAAGGGGGCAAGCAGCAGTTCGTACGATTCACTCGATGCGTGGCGGCCAATTCAAATGAACTCTCGTTGGGGGTTTTTTTGTTTTGTTTTGGGGGCAGCCAACGCATTTTGGCAGCAGCAGCCACTTGCTCTGCATTTTGGGCGCCTCATAGCACAGGTTGTGATTTGAGCTTTTTTGGAAGCTAAGGTTAAGGTTACTCGCTAATTGCATGCCCGCGCTAACGGTAACTAACCACACTCAACACGTGCCGCTGGCGCTGTGGGTGCGGCTGTTGCCGTTTCTGGTGGTGCCTGCGGATACAGATGCATGTATTCGTGCTTAATATGCATGTCCGTCCCGTTTTAATTGTGCGGTCAGTCAGGCCCCAAAATCCAGTTTGGAGAACAGGCGCGCACAACCGAGCAACAAGTAGCGCCATGGCCCCAATACCACCACCAACCAGCAGAAGCAGCAGCGCCGGCGGCGGCGGCGGCAGAGGCAGCGGCGCAAATCGTAAAAACAAACGGCTCCCAAGTACGCGGACATGGACGGGACTCGCGCGTGATGATTATCGATGATGATTTCGAATCGTATACTTACTTACAATAAGTTTTTGATTAGTCTTAGTACAAGTCTTTTTAATTTAACATTGATTTGGGTATGTTTTTACATAGAATAAACCATATAATTACATGTCTATTTTATTCAACCAATTTGCCTTAATTTATTTTTAAATTATAATTTAAACTAATAACCTATTCGTTTACTTTTGAGAATGGTTTTCAATAAATAAGTAATTGTAAACTAATTGTTATTACTCTTATCATGATTTTTATTATTTACTGAAATTGTTATTATTCTTATTTTATTATTATTATAATTTTTACTATCGGTAATAATTATTATAATTATAATATGGGATTTAAATCCGCATGGTCTTTGTTCAATTGTTTCAATGACCTACATATACTTGACCGAAACTAGATCAGTTCAATTGGAAATGTTCTTAACTTAAGAAAAATGGGGTAAAATGATTAACCTGGTCAAAGATGTTTTTTAGGGCACCTTAAACAAAAAAGTGTTCAATTAGTACCTGGATTTCTTACCATATCTCTCAATATGTTACAAAAACAATATGTTTTAGAGTAGATCTTTATAATCTGTAAATTGTCTCAATCATGTGCAATAAATACAGTTGTATATACAATTCCACAATCTGATATCTCTTGAAATATAGTCGTTAGCAGGTACATGTCTGCACATAAATACTTATAGTATGCGCCTGGTAGGTGATTCCACCGCAGTAGTAGGCTGCCTTTTTCCTAAACAAACAAGTCAAGGCAATCATCAAATGCTGACCACACGCTGACCACGTACAGAAGAGCGTTGGAGCAGCTCCAACGCAGCTCGGCACGCACACAAACTGGTTCTCGCTGTTTCAGCAGCTTCTTCACAATCACGCACACGCATACATACACATGTATGTACATATTAACATACATATATGCGCTTATGTATGTAACGCTATGTTTGTGTAGTTCGACTTTTATCTTTTTGGCTGGGGCACGCAACTGCGACAACGATCTCCAACTGGGCGCGCTGCTTGCCTGTTAGTATGCATGTGGGAAAACGTTGAACGCCCACAATAATAGATGTTTTTTACTTTGTTTGTTTGTTGTTAGTTGTTCTTCGGCTGCCGCTGTTGCTGCTGCGGCTGTTGCTGCTGCTAGTTAATGCTAGTTGTAGTTGTAGCCGCCGCCAGCGTTTTGGCCGGCTGCCCACTGCTCGCTTTTGCTGCGAGCCTAGCTAAGTTTTGTGCAATAAGCAAAATGACGGGCACAAAACAAAATGTCCGGGGCCCCAATGTGTCGCTTCCGCTGCCGGGGGCCATGATTATAAGGCGCCATTGCAATCAATTTCAATTTCTAGCCAACCAGCCCCCCCACCAGCAATCAGACAGACAACGGGAGCCGCAACCACAGCCATCTTATCGCTGCCCCCTCATAGTTGTGTAGTTGTGGTCGCCGCTGCCGCAATTGTTGGCGTCTTTTCTGTTGGCCTGTGATGTGAGCAAACAAAATGACTACTCAAATTTGCGCAAAATGTTCGTGCGACTGCTGCAACGCGCGCGTCTGGGCGCCAACGGGGAGCAGCGGCGGCGCAGAGCGCTGTTGTTTGCGTTAGAAACTCAAACAAACATGTCGCTGTTGCTTTTCCACCAAGTATGTACGTGTCTGCATGCATGTGTGTGTGTGTGTGTTGGGTCGTGCTATTGCTGCGGAGGTTTTTTCTGTTTTTTTTTTTTGTGACGCTTGGCAAGTTGCTGGGGGCATGTCCGGGCGCATTTGGGGGCGTATTCAGCATGTTTGTTGAATGTAATTGTCGAGCTTGGCCAAGGAAATTTGCAATTTGTCAGAGCGCCATCTGTGGGCCGTTGTGGCAACCTACAAATGGTGTTGCCGTGTCGCTAGTCAAGCCCCCAATTAGTTTACATACATATTCATCATATCTACACACACAAACATACATAAATACATATCGACATGTACAAGTGCGTGTTTTCAAAGGGCAACGGCCTGTCATTTTGATTACTTTGCGACAACTGACCGCCCGCAAGGTGACAACAAGTCTCTTCGGCTCACATTACAAGCAATTAGCTAAACTGCCAGTAATAATCGTTTATTGCAGAGCACTCGGCAAAAGAGCAAACAGCAACACACTCACTTGGCAGGCAAACATTCACTCACTCACACACACGCGCGTACGTACACAGTGACGACCAGTCGCATGGCAATTGAACCAAACCCCTGCCACTGTAGCAGCTGCCGTCTCGCTCGCACGCACAACTTGGCCGCACCTTCTCCACCAGTGTTGAATGTGCCGCGATATCGTTTAGCTATTTTTGCTGGTCGCTTGGTAAAAAAGAGGGAATTCACTTTTGGCGGGGTCTCGTTTTTCCTGCTTTGTCCAATCGGCCTTTTTGTGGGCGCTGTCTAAACTAGTCCAATTGGTATCGCCCGTCGCCACGTCGCAACCCTCGGTCGACCAGTCGATGCCAGTTGTTGATAAGGCGGCCGATGATAACGGCACTGGGCCTGGAGAACTGTTCTTGCAAATTAATTTGTACGGTAGGCGTGGTTGTTAGGCCTCCGCCCACACAACACGTGTTGATTACAAAATTGCCATTGCGCACAAAGCTCGGTATACTGTATATACATATATTATGTAGTAGGTACATGCAATTTTATATGTACTTTGCTTGTATAAAAGCTCGTAATCGATTTATCCCCATTGAAACGACCATTTAGCAAACAATAACATTTTGCTCAGCAAAAACGTATGGGATATTTTGCCTCGCTTGCATTAGCCGTGATCAGCATACTAGCCAGAAACCTAAAGACAACGGCGGCAAATTGAGCAAAGTTGGGGAAAGAATTGCCCCACATGTGCTGGCAGGTGTGTGTCCGACCCATGTGCACAGACCGTGCCAGACTTTTCAGACACGTTCGGTTTTCGGTTCGGTTTTTACCAGGCGAACAGTAGCGCAAAGAAGCAACGCGCGCAAAACGGCTGAGGCTAGCCAAACACTAACATTTTGCTCAAATGTTGTTAACAGCGCAGACTATGGTATGTCTGAATAGGCTGCAGTTTCTTTCTTTTTTTGTTGTCGAATACAAAAATGCAATCATTAAATTGGGCAATGCAGTTCGGAGCGAAATATTAGCATTACAAATATTTTACTAATTTCATAAATCTGCGAATGGCGCTCGAAATTGAATTAGAAGCTGCTAATGACAACAGTCTGAACAGAGCTACAACATACATGCTGTTTATTAACATTAATCATCGGCCTCTTCTCAGTTTCGTTCTCGACGGCAATTCAATTGAGAGAGCCTCAGGTTATGCAAAGAATACTGCGCTTTTGTCACTGTGACGTCACAATTTCGTAATTTAAAGTGCACGACTTCTGTTGCATGAAAATAGTAATTTCAGTTTTAACGTAGTTAAGACAGAAAGTATATCCTATTAAATCCTGATAGGAATAATCGAATAAAATCAGATCTTTTTTACTGAGCAAGCTTAGAAATTTAGAAATTAATTTTACAACAGCATCGACCTATAGTAATCTAACGACAATCTAAGCAATCTCAATCATTGATCAATAATCTGTCAACCGTGGTGTAAACATTCGGATAAGGTAGCGCGCAGTTGCCGTGTACATTTGGCTAACTCATGTGCACTCCTATCGATTGCCAATCATATCGATTAATGTGCCGGATTGTGTGTGGCCGTATTTTAGTAAAATCACAGACAAACAACTTCTATCGAGTCAGCAGGTGAAAGTGGGGCCATCAGTTGTTGCGGACGCATATCGCGCGATTGCGTTATAGCGATTAGTTAATGCGAAGCATATGTAATAGGTTGTCGCCCAGGTGAAAGTTCACAGACAGTTGAAAATGTCCGCAAAGACAGCAGCCAAACCGAGCAAGGCGGCCGCGAAAGAGCAGTCGCCGCTGACCAAACTTTATCTGTTTGGCTACAATGCCGTCCAGGTGGGCGGCTGGAGCTATATCCTGTACCAGCTGGTCAACTACTATGTGCTGCAGGGCCCCCAGTTCCGGGCGCAGATCACGCTGTGGGAGTATACGCGTCTCGCCGTCATCATCTTCCAGAATGCCGCCTTCGTGGAGATCCTGAATGCGGTGTTCGGCCTGGTCAAATCGAATCCTGTTGTCACCACCTTCCAGGTGTTCAGCCGCATGATGGTTGTCGTTGGCGTCGTGATGGCCACGCCCACGGGCAAAGTGTCACCCGGCCTGCCCATTGCGCTCTTCGCCTGGGCAGTGACAGAGATCATCCGGTACGGCTTCTACGCCCTGAACATTATCAAGGTGGTGCCCAAGCTTGTGGTCTTCCTGCGCTACACCACATTCATTGCGCTGTACCCCATTGGGGTGACTGGCGAGCTGCTGTGCTTCTGGTGGGCACAGCGCTATGCCCGGGAGCACAGCGTCTGGAGCGTGGAGATGCCCAACAAGTGGAACGCCACGTTCTCCTACTACGCGCTCCTCTGGATTGTGATGCTCGGCTACATTCCCATCTTTCCACAGCTGTACCTGCACATGTTCGCTCTGCGTCGCAAGATCTTGGGTGGCGACAGCAAAAAGAAAGCCAACTGAACTTTGACCCCGCACCGCGAGCAGCCGCAAAACTTTGCACCTTTGCCTACACAATGCAAATTTGCGCTTTTGGTTATGCAGCTGCCCTTTGGAGCGCGCACCTCACCTCAGTTTGATACCAAGTTGAGCTTAAGTTAATTTTAGGTGGTTTCTGTGTACAAAATAAACTTAAACAAACACTTCTCATTTGAATTATTTATTAGTTAATTGAACTCTATCCATAAACAGTTGCGGCCAGCCTAGTGCTGAGACCATTGTATTGTCTTGAGGTCGATGCCCTCCTGCACCATCTCCCACAGCGGGGACATTTCGCGCAGTCGCTCCACGTGCTTGATGCACTTGTTGGCCGTGTAGTCGACTTCCTCCATGGTGGTGAAGCGGCCGATGCCAAAGCGAATGGAGCTGTGCGCCAGATCCTCATCGGTGCCAATGGCGCGCAGCACATACGACGGCTCCAGCGAGGCTGAGGTGCAAGCGGAGCCGCTGCTCAGCGCCACATCCTTCAGGGCCATCAGCAGCGACTCGCCCTCGACGTAGGCAAAGGACAAGTTGAGACAACCATTGTAGGTGTGCACCGCATCCCCATTGCGTATCACATGCGGCAGAGCGTTCATCATCTTGTCCATCAGGCGCTTGGACAGGAAATCAATCCACTGTCTGTCGTATTCCATCTCCTGCAGCGCCAACTCGGCCGCTGCGCCCAGGCCCACAGCCAAAGGGGCCGGTACGGTGCCGCTGCGCAGACCGCGCTCCTGACCGCCACCGCTCTGTATGGGCTCGAGGCGGACACGCGGCCGTCGTCGCACGTACAAGGCGCCCACGCCCTTGGGTCCGTAAATCTTGTGACCCGATATGGACATCAGATCGATATTCATGGCGTTTACGTCTAGTGGGATTTTGCCCACGGCCTGCGCCGCATCTGTGTGAAAGAAAATTTTGCGCGAGCGGCACATCTGGCCAATCTCTTGAATGGGCTGCTGCACGCCGATCTCGTTGTTGACCGTCATGATCGAAACGAGGGATGTGTCCGGTGTCATCGCCGCCTCCAGCTGCTGCAGATCGATGATGCCATTGGCCTTGACCGGCAAATAGGTGACCCGAAAGCCCTCATTCTCCAGGGCACGGCACGAGTCCAGCACGCACTTGTGCTCGGTCTGTGTGGTAATCACGTGCTTCTTGTTGGTGCCATAGAAACGCGCCACGCCCTTGACTGCGATATTGTTCGACTCCGTGGCGCCGGATGTGAAGATGATCTCCTTGGGATCGGCGCCAATCAGCTTGGCCACCTGCTCGCGTGCCGTCTCCACGGCGTGCTCCGTCTCCCAGCCGTAGGCGTGTGTGCGCGAGTGCGGATTGCCATAGAAGTTGGTCAGATAAGGCAACATTGCGTCCAGCACGCGCGGATCCATCGGCGTTGTGGCCTGTGCATCCAAATACAAGGGTCGCCCGTCCATCTGTTCGTTCTTTATGTTGAAACGCACTTGGCGCTCACGAAATTCTGGCACGACAATTAAAACAGATGAAGATGCATCTAGAAGTTTAGCTTAATTTGCAGTTACCTTTTGATGTGGTCGCCGCATTTGTTGTTGTTGTTGTTGCTGGCTTGGCTGTTGATTGCAGTCGCATAACGAAAGCCAGTCCTGTGTTATTAGGCCGCAGCACGCGAGCCTGCAGTTGGCCCAGCATTCTCTGCATATTTGTACTGCACGTGGGTTTGTTTTGGCTTTTACCTCAATTTATTTACTTCTTTTATTATTTCACAATCTAATCAGAAGCAGCCAATGCGTGTGTCTTTTGCAACACTGGCGTGGCAGTCGATGTTATGCAGTCACAATCAGTGCTGCCAGACTGGCAAATTATATTGGCGCGACAAAAGAGATTCGTTTAAAAATGGTAATTAAGTTTATTTTTAATTGCATTTGAATATCTTAAAAAAACACTTTCATGTTTGAGTGTGCAGCTTTAATTAATTGGACCAATTTAATACTTTTACGTTAGTTAAAAACTTTATAATTTCACATTGTATATACATAAAAGCATAAAATATATATTGCAAAAATAGACATATGTATACATATTAAAATGGTATGCTGTGGTGTATAATTCTCTTCCTTGCTCTTTTTTTCTTTTTTTTTATATAAAGGTGTATATATATATTTATATATTATGTGTCTATGCCTATTATTTGTAATTAGAATAATTTTTACATTTGAACACTTAAAAATTGTCTGTTTGTCAGCTAGCAACGATTTTTGTAAACAACTTTAGGCTTAGGGACTTAATAGACTAACGAGTGTTTGTTTTGTTTCGTTTTTTTCTTTCTTTTTTGTGATAAATCTGTTCAAAAGTGCGACTTTGTTCGTACGAATTGGTTAAAATACATATACTAACACAATATTGATAATTTAACAGCAAATAATAGGTTTCATTACAAAATAATTGAACTGGTTAATAAATAAACGTCAACAAATCCGATAACCATTGTGTATTGCATAACTGCCTGTCAGTTGTCAGAGCAACTGCTCCGAGACCAGCACAACGCTCTGCTCGAGAGCGATTGCTGCCAGCTCCTTTAGCCACTCGTCCAGCAAAACGGCACACAAGGCCAAATCACGCGATCGCTCCGTGCCGCTGGTATTGGCTATGATGCCCATCGAGGCCACCGAATCCAGGGACACTGGCTCCGAATTAAAGCTGCCCGTTTGCAGACCACTCTCCACGCCGTGCAGCGTGCTCGACGAGTGTGTCGCGGATAATGTTTGCGTGGACCCACCGATTGAGCTGTTAGTGCTGTTCGCCGTGGCCGTTTGTGCCTCCTGTCGCGGCATGGTGCTCAGACTCGTCTCACAGGTGCTGCCTCTCGAGTTGTCCTGGGTGGCGCCGCCGCCGCGTGCTCCTACGTCTCCGCTATTGCCACCCACCAGCGTGGATGCTGCGCCTGCAATATTCAAGCTTGGATTAGTTGTGTCACGTATGGAACATGCATTTTATGGGTTAAACGGCAACAGAGAACGAGAAATGGTGGAAACAAATGTTAAGTGGGCACAGTTAGAGCAATATATATATGTACAAAGCTACAGGAGGCGACAATCTACTCAACAGCTTAAACAGCTAACAACTATGCGTTTATGTGGGTTTTTAGTTGGATTATATTACGGGAAAAATCAGTATACTTATAGAACTTTTACTTAAGCGTGAAATATTTACCGGTGAAGAATGCGTAAATTTGTGATAAGCCAGATGAAGCTAAGATAATCGTAGTAGAAATGTTTTTTCATATCGATAAAAAAATAAACAATAAAGAAAAAGAGAGACAAATTTATTATAAGCGACGACGTCTGCAGACATTGTACGAAATCTACATATGTGTGTTGTGTGGTCTAATAGCTGAGTTCCATTGGCCAATATTCTTGTCATTTGTATCACACATTTAAAATTATATTAAGCCCGTGCGATGGTATTATACAATTTGGTCATGAAATATGTAACGTATATATCTCTTGATCTGTATCAACACCCGTCCGTTTCTATGCAAACCAGGTTTTCAGTTTTGTCGGAATCGGAATCTAGCAAACTGTTTCAAGTATGTAAGTTTGGTCAAAATATCTTTTACATATAAGATAAGATACATACTGAGAATATTAATATTTTATGCTTTAAAGCGTAGCTGATGTCTCACTCAAAACGTTATAAGATTATTGACAAAACTATAATACACAATACATTCAGTGAACATGAACAAACTTCGTTTGGCCATTGGATACAGTCTATTATTAGAAGTATTCAAAAATGTATGTGAATTTGTGTGTGTGGGTGTGTGTGTAAGTTTGATGGTTAAGATCCCAAAACCGGCTTTGTTCCAACATCCGCTGCTGCGTTTTGTTTTCTTGTGAATAGGTTTTGTTTGTTGTAAAAAAGAAAAACAGTGCAATTTTGTTAGACTCAAAGGCTGCCTTGGCATCACCTACCCGAATTCGCATTTGGTGTAGCTGTGGACGTTGTTGATCTTCTGCTGAACATGCTGGATATGGATTTGCTGATGCTGCGCCGCTTGTTGTCGCTGCGTCGAAACGGGTCGTAGGCGCTGCTGGGCGATGCCTGGACCGGCGTGGCCGCCGACAGCGTCGCATAGGCGGAACGTTGCTGCGCCTGTTGCTGATGCTGCTGCGTGGAATTGTTGGTGTGCTGCAGCTGCTGTTGCTGATGCTGCTGGTGCAGCGGCGAATTGTCGCTAATCTTGCGCACATTGACCAAACGGAACTCGCGATCAATCAGATACGAGCGCGCCACATCGATGATCTCCAGTGAGTTCTCGGCCACCGGCAGCTCGGCATCAATTTGCTGCTTGAGCATGCGCAGCACCTGATGGAACGAGGGCGTGTCCGAGGTGATGGCAATGTCGGAGCGCAGCAGTAGCGAATGGACGAGCGGCAGCGGATACCAGGCGAGTCGCGTGATCAGCCCAGTTAAATGCAGATTGACGTACAGCGAGTTGCTCGTAAAGGTTTGCAGTTTGCCCCAAATGGCATTGAGAAAGGGACCTGCATAAGGCGGAATATGAATTTCAGTGTGTCATCTAAGTATCTCCTCGTCTCTGACTCACCTAAGCTTACGGTGCCCTGCGCAAACAAATCCTCCGAGAAATCGAAATCGGTGAGCAACAGCTCGTTGCGAGCACTGTGCGAGATGCGCCAGGAATCGCGTCGTCCGCTGCTGATACTGCTGTTGTTGTGGCTGTTGTTGTGCTCCATATCCGCGTCGCCTGTGCCTGTTGTTGTTGTGGTGACATCGTTGCCATCGCTGGCGTCCTCTTCGGCGGGTCGCCACTTGAACGACTCATAGCCGCTGGATTCGCCGATGGATTGCAGGCTGTCCAGCTGTTTCTCGCCCAGCTCGCTGGCAACGGGCCCCACCAACGGAGACGTGCCAAATTCGCTAAAGAACTGCTTGGCCAGCTCCATGGCGTGCGCTGTGGCGCGTGCCTGGCCCTGCCGCGGCCATTTCTGGTAGCGATAGCTGTTCGCCCACTTAACGCAGTCCCGCTGGCACTGAGCGATGCGCGAATGAGCCTCGAACAAATACGCCTGGATGTTGGCGTACAGACTGTCGCCCGCGTAGTGGCCGTAGTAGTTCCAGTTGGCGCCGATGGTTTTGCTCATGACCGGTGAGGGCAGGCTGGGCAGCAGGGCGGGTGCTGTGGCTGGGTCAGCTGCCAGCTGCTCTTGGACGCTCTTCGGACGGGCCAGGTCACGAGCGCGCTTCATCACGTCCGGCGTCAGTTCCAGAAAGAACTCTGTGGTGTTCAGATACGGGTCGATCTTGTTGATCTTGTGGCGATGCGAGATGGGCACATGCTTGCCAGGCAGCATATACTTGAGCAACAGCTCCAGCATCAGATCCTCGCAGTGCAGGCCCAGCAGCGTGTCAAACAGAGCCATCGTCACCATGCACAGATTGGCGTCCGGCGAATGCAGACGCTCGACGAGTGCATCCAAAATGCGTTCACCGTCGAACTTCTCTGTGTCCAGCAGAAACTTGACAAAGGCCCGCATCAGGCCGGGCTCAGTGATGGAGCGCAGTATCAGGTCCAAATAGGACATCGCCGAGATTTGTGAGTCAATGTTCGTCTGAAAATGTTTGCCCTTCAGTGTCTGCGAATTGGAGCGCAAAAAGTTGTTTCGAGATTTCGAGGCGAGGTGTTTTTCGGTTAGCTTGGGGTCGGCCCAGAAAGATAACAGGATAGCACACATACTATATACTACGTTTATGCCGCTCACACTTATCGAGATAAATATCAATATTGATTGAGAATGTTACAATTATATTTATATATATATTATATTTATTTAATTTTATATTTATTTTTTTTTCTACTTGTGTTCTTTTTAGAAAGATCTTATGACAAATACTGAATACTTTCGTTTGATAAGAAATTCAATAAATTTTAATCGTTCACGAAGTGAAGAGAAGACACGCAACTTATGCTCGTTGATATCGGGGTCCTAATACGATATTATGTATATATCTGCATCAGTTTCAAAAATTTTGCATACAGATTCATCGTCCGATTTTGGTATATCAATTTAATCTGTGTATCTCCCTCAGTTTTAAAAGTAAATACATTAAATTTTTCAGACAGATTACTGATGACCTACTCTAAAGATCACACAAAATATATTTTTGGATACGCCCACTAGGAGCGATCGAATCTATTTATCTTGGGGGCGGGTACGCCGCGAAAATCCATATATCCCACAATTTTAGAACTAGAGTTACCAAATTTGGCAGACAGTTTTCTGATACAAAATTGTAAATTTTTCCAAAATAACAACAGTAATTAAGACCATTTTCGATTGTTTTATACTGTGAACGAGTATTGCGTAATCGGTTACACCCGACTGCAATGTTCTTGCTTGTATCTTTTTGATATTTAGAATTTGTGTAGTTTTTCTATATTTTTTCTTCTTCAGTTCATGATATGATTTGATTTATGTAAGAATATGATGTTCTCAGAAGACAATAGAAGACAATTTTATCGCAATAACGACTTGCGCATAAACGTAGTAATAGAAATATAAGTAAAAGCAAACACACACAGACACAAGAGCACCGGGGGACAAGTGACAAATTTTGGAACCAACACCACAGAAATGCATCGAAGACAAGTTTTTACGTGAGAAGAGCAGGTGGCAAGACGCCACTCACCTGGAGTATGGCCGGTCCCAGCACCGGCACAATGAAGCCCTGGTACATGAAGTCGAGCAGCTGCTGCTTGATCATCTCGTGCGCCACCTGCACCACCGCGTTGCAGAACTCGAGGGCATTCATGAAGAGCGTCAGCTCCGGTATTTCGGTGACATCGTCGGGCGTGATGCGGTGCCAGTCGATGGAACTGATCTCGATGCTGTTCGGCAGGCGCGAGTAGAGCCCGCCCAGGCCGGTGACCAGCAGCGGGCAAATGGACGAGTATTGTGCTATGTAGTGGCCGATGTTGGAATTCTTCTGCGACAGCGCCATGCACAGCAGCAGGGCATCGCGCGCCTGATGACCTAGACTGCCCTCCCGATGCACGTATGGTATGAGCAGCGAGAAGATGATGAAACTACGTAAATGAAAACGAAATGAGTGTCAAGGACTAACATCAATGTGTGTTTAATCTTAGCTCACTTGGTTGTTGTGCCACTTTTGGGCGCGGGCATGCTGCCGTTTTGTATCTGCTCCTGCACCTGGGTTTGGGCCGAGAAGAAGAACAGGTCGAGCAGATGGACATTCTGCATGAGCACCACACACAGCTGATTTAGGAGGATCACCAAGCGTTTCTCCAGGTCGGGCGGAAAGATCTCGCCCTGGCTGGAGGCGAGTATTTTGAGCAGCGGCCGCAGGAACGGCTCGTGGCACAGCAGCTGATGGCGCGAATGACTCACGAGCAGCTCGTAGAGCTTCAGCTGCTCCAGACGCACGGCGTTCGCGTACCGGCCCGTTGTGCTCGCCCACTCGTACAGCTTGTCCAGCAGATTCTCGCTGAGCAGATACTCCAGACAGGGCGCTGCCGGCGGCGCAGCATCAGCTGTGGGCAGCGACACCTTGTTGCAGTGATGCAATTCGACCAGCAGCAGCGTTACCATATAATCCAGGTGAGAGACGACGCCCAGCACATCGTCGTGCGTGGGCGGCCCCGCATGCTGGATGATTTCGTGCGCCTGCTGCCAGTGCTTGCAGAAGCTATCGTAGCAGGCACGCGGATCACAGTCAGTGGCGGCGTCTATCGGCCGTTGGCGCAGCGTGGTTGCAGCGCCAGAGTTACTGCCGCCAGTGCCGTTGCCGCCACCGTTGCGCGTTAGACTCTGACGCAATGGACTCGTGCGAAGCCAACTCATTTTGGGTGCGTTCCGTCCGTTAGGCTGTCAGCTTTGGCCGCGAAGTTTCAATAAGTTTGGCATAGATTGCTCTTATCTTGCGATTTGTGCTTTGTCCGAGCTTTGTGTGAGTATTTTCGTTCCCGTTCATAAATGTATACAAACCGATTTTATAGCTGAAACATACCAAAGTGGCAAACACAGATAAGCTTTGACCATTGCATCTGCAACAAAAACAACAGCAACAACAATTGCAACAAGAACATATATAGATATATATATAGCATACTCTTGCTATTGCACATAAGCGTATTTGGGCTAGAGATGTTTCGAATCGTTCTGAATAAGTTCGATTGAACTACTCACTTAACTGAACGAACGAATTACGTCCCACTTTATAGATCATCGTTAGTAATTCATTAGCTTCCGTTTTGTGCTTCTTAGCCTCAAGATAGTTCAACAGATATAAAACTTATTTGTTAATCAATTAATGCAGTCAAAAGAAATAAACTAAGTGAACAATTCGTTCGTTGAACAACTACCAAGTTCTTGAAACTGAACTATGGTGCACAACTCTAATTTGGGCAGGAGAGCGAGCAAGTGGCGTTAGATATTCACTGAAGCGCTGCAAATTGTTGTTGTTGTTGGGAGTTCGCTTGCAACGTTTGCTGCTCACCTGATGAATTTTCATAGTCGTCTTCGTCATCGTCCGAATGGTTCTTGAAGCAGGTGTTGCTTTTTAGGCTCTTTTCAACTATGCTCTGCTTTTTTTGGCACTGGGCAATTACAGCGAAAAAACGACGTCGACGACAGCTCGGGACCGTCCTTGTGCGCGCGTTTGGCAGGTGGAAAATACGCAATTGTGCTATTTATCGCGTTGAACAACATGCATAGTACATTGCTTACACTTTAATGCCTCATTATGGTTTATTTTGGATTGGTTTTACGCTTGATTATTGCATTTTTTTAAATATTTACAACAAATAGAAAGTAATGAATGAATGAATTGGTGGTAGTCAAGCGATATGTTGTGGTGGGTGACCGATGACGATAGGCAAAACAATTGTGAATGCCTTGTACAGCACTGGTGTACATGCAACCACACATATATTTGCGATATACATTTTGCGCCCAATTTATCGATTCTTGACGAATTCAAATAAAATGTATCTTGTGCTGCATTTAAATTTATTATTTGATATATATAGACATACACTTTCATTAGTATATATTACAAAGTTATATAATAAACGATAATTTTACAAAAGAAAACAACAGCACACAGAAGATGTGCAGTAAATAGTATGTAAATATGTAAACAGTAGAGTGCGGTTTTCTTCTCGTTCGTCATTCTGACAATGCAAGGTTTCTTAACTTCATAAAACCATTAACCAAGTTAGTGTTGCACATTTTAAAAATTCTTTGTATGATTTTGCTAACAAATAACATAGTTAAATAAATTGTCTCTAGTAATTTTGTATAATAGTATGTAAAAGACGAAGACGAGCTACAACAATGTGTCCAAATGTCAACTCACATCGGCAACAGCGACTGACTGACACTGTTATTTCGTGAGCTGGGTCTCTCAATGATCATAGATTGCTGCGGCACTTGACTATCGGTGCTTATGCCCAAGCCAGCGTAGATTTCCTTCATCACAAACAGAATGGTGTCCTCGGAGCCCCTGTAACAAGGTCTAAGTTAAAGCCCAGTTACTAGTAGATTGAAAGCCAACTACTTACCAGTAGCAAACGTGGCTGCTCAGGGCGAAGATGTATTCGTTGATGAACTCCAGCGGCGCCTCCTGCAGTACATAGTCCACGCGTTTCGAGTCGTTTAATTTACCTAATGGAAAGTCGAGTTCAATGAATTCTGGATCTGAAGTTGTCGTGGACTCGGAATCGGTACGATTACGCGCCTGCGTCGAGGTCGTCGCCGCCGACATATCGTCCTGGTCTTCAATTTGCTTTTGGAAAACCTGCGAAGAGCTCTATAGAATTGGTTTGCGTCTAATTTGGTCACCAATATTGCTATGTGTTAGCTTACAGAGTTCACCTGCTTCTCTAGCGACTCCTCGGCTTCCTTCTTCACCTTGGTGACTGTGGCCAGAAAATTGACGCTGTCCAATGTGGTCTTGAACGTGTCCATGAATCTTTGCTTTATGTCCGCCCCCACGCGCGTCATTGTCTCCTTCAGCTCCAGATGCATTCGTTTGCGCCCTTTGTGATGTGGTATTAGCACCGGGCGGATGCCCTTCATGTCCGGATTGACCAGCGCTTCAATGCGATACGCCACCGGATCGAAGGGATGGAATATATTGTAAAAGCCCGGGCACGTGGGTAGCCGAAAATCGAGGCCAAGTTTATCAATGCCGCGTATTGTCACAAACATGCCAATGGGGAGCCCAAAGCAAAGAACTTCTTGGGATGGAAAATCAGCTGCGTGTAGTTAATCACAGGCTGCCCAGTGCCCGCCGGGCCCAAGCCCATGGCATAGCTGACCTGCTTGGGCAGCATTTCGTCATTGTTGGGCAGCTGTACGCTCTTCGTTTCGGTGCTCTGCTTTTGCGGCAGGTGATCGGGATTCTCCTGTTGAAGAGTTTCAAATTGAAAATTCTCTATTTAGTATTCGCGAGGGTTCCTCCTAAAGAATGTGTCTTTACCATATTTTCCTCTTCGCTCTCCTTGAGCGGCTCCTGATGGCAAAGCAGATCAAAGAGTATTAGTGAGCCAAGACTGTGGCCGGCAAGGGAGACGCCGCCATTGAATTCGGGATGGCGCATTCGGTACTTCAAATAAACCTCGTTCAATGCATCCGCGACCGTGTTCATAATCTTCTGACAGTACTTGGGACTGGTGTAGAAGAGCACATCCAGCAGCGTGTCGTTTGTGAAGTTGCGCAATCGCGGTATGGACTCAAGCGTGATGGATTTGAGTTTCTCATCGATGCCTAGCTCCACGGAGTGCAAATGGCCGTGCCATTCAATTGGCAGGACCTCGACGCGACCCACGAGGCCCATGTCCGTGGAGTTTTTGTAATGTGACTGCACCAGTTGCTGCGCAATGTTGCGGAAATCATCGACTGCAAGGCATTAGCGAATTTAGGGATTACTCTCGGAGATTGGGAAAGTAATTGCACACTTACCGACTTCCTCGACGTTGCGCATTTTCAGATCACAGGCGGAGCCAATGCCATGCACCATGAACAGCAGATGATCGACACGCTGAGATTCGCCCTGTTGTATTTTGAAGTCGTTCAAATCCCGCTTGACGACCAGCGGCCGCGTTGAGCTCTGCACGCTGGCGCCCCACGTGTCGCCGTTCGATGGTGGCATAAAGTGCACAATGACGCTGGGTCCATGCATGGTGACCTGCTCACCATTGGCCAGCGGTATTTTCTTATGCCATTCGTTTGTCTCTGTGGACCGTTTGTATTCGATCTCCAGTGCCGCTGCAGTTGCCTCGGCATAGGGCACATACTTCCCATCCCCGGCCTTGTAGAACCAGGAACAGCGACGCACCTCAATGGCCTTGCCCTCCCAGAAGACGGGCGTCTTGGTGCGCTCTTTAATGTTCACATCATAGCGACCGCCCTCCACGGGCACGATGCACGACGAATCGGCATCTTCTGTGTGGCAAGAGCAAGTGTATACAAGTTTATGACCCGATTTGCAATTGATTAGATCGATCAAGCAATAGTTTCAGTTTATGGCAAAAATATTGATTTCAAGTTGAGCTTCAAGCTTGAGCACCAAAAGAGTTGAAGACAATCTTAAGCCCAACTTGTACAATAGTTTAAAAAATGGTAAACATTTTTTTAGTTTTATTAATGTGAAAAATTATGGAAATATAAATAATTTAATAAATATAAATATTTGAATAAATTGCATTGTTTTATTCAAAGCAAAAAACCAGGTTCACGAACTGCATTTACACACAAAATATTGGTTCAAACCGTAAACCAAACGATTCATTGCATATTTGTATAGTTTTGCAACAATTTAAAAATGATTGAAGTTTGTAATTTTTATAGGATTAACATTTCTATAATTAGCATTTGCTTAAACGAATTTTAAACTGTTTTTATCGAGCTGTAATTTTGTGCAGCGGCGAGCTTGGCTTGAAAATCCAAAGTACATTAAAAGCTCATGTGGTTTGAGCAATGTCCGTCGTGCTGTCCGTCATCAGATAAAGTGTTAAGTGGAAATTCGATTTAATCTACATATATATTTCCCTTAGTTGTAAAGCTAGATTCGCAAAGTCCTATAATAGACAGCAGACTCCACAAATTAAAAAAAATATATTTAAAAAAAAAACTATAATCAAGACAATTTTTTACATTTTTAAGCTGTTTATACAGTGATCGAGTATTGCGCAGTCGGTTACACCCGACTGCAACGTTCTTACTTGTTGCAGCTGTTATTACAGAGTAGGAGATTACGAGTCTGCAGTCTTTTTGTACTTGTTTTGACTTAGCCAGGCTGCTGGGCTTGGACACTTACCGCTGTTCAGGCTGGTTTCTAGCAGCGCCGAATCGTAGTGGCTGAATGGGGTCCACAGAAACTTGCCGTCCACGATGCGTTTGTAGAACCAATGGGGCAATACGGGTGTGTAAACCTGGTCATGCAACAAGTGAGAGATATTTGAAAAGGAATTAGCGAGTCAAAATTTTGGACCTACGATTGCCTCGGGCGTGGGCACTATGGCCTGCCCCTTTTCGTTAGCCATTCTCAGCTGTTGCAGGATCTCTTCGGGCAGTTCGCCCTGATGCAGTTGGAGTAGATATTCGGCTTGAGGCTCGGACTGCTGAACGGCTATGGGATTGGCGTTTGCCGGCACAGCCGTGGAAAGCTCCGAGCAGGCGGACGACGGTGGCTCGACCAGATTCGAGACGGACGTTTGGGAGCGCTCCTCGAACTGTTTGGTCGGCAAACCACTGTGCACAATGTCGTACTTGAGTTCACCGGGTGCGGCCGGCTGATCCTGCAGCGGTGGATTGTTAAAGAAGTTTTGTATGCGTTGATCCTCCTGCCCCTGTCCGCCGGTGGCGAAATGATCAAAGAAATTGGCCGAATTACAGCCAGTCAGCGGCTGCGGCTGGGGCTGCGGCTGGGGGTGTGCGGCGGGCACAGCTGCCTCTGCGGAGCCACCGAAATAGCCAGAAAATGAGTTTACACTAGAATTTTGATAGATATTGCCGGTCGAATTTTGGGCTTGCTGCGTTGCTCGCTGGGAATCGCTGATTAGTTGTTCAAAGCCAAGTGCGTGCGTCGTGTGGAGCGTGGCGGCGCCGCTAACTGGCGGCTGCTCTGCCAGGGCAGGTGGTGCTACGTCGACCTGTGGCAGCGAATCTGGCAACTGAGTGGCCACCTGCTGAGCTGCCTCCTGTACGACTCCAAGGATGCTAAAATTGCTGCTGTTTGCCGGCGGCGTAAAGAAGCTCTGCAGGTGCAAAGGAGCGGCTGCTGAAGCTGCGACTGCTTCGTTGGCTTTGCGGAATGGATTCGCCTGGGAGTGTGCGCTGTCCGCTGGCTTGGTGGGTGCTTGTGTTGGCGGCGGTGCTACAGCTGTAACGGCTTCTGTCTCGGGCAGCACAGGCTCAATGGTCTGCGCCTCGAAGAGAACGTTGGCGTCCGGTTGTGTGCTGGGCGCCACAAATCCTATGGGCGGCGGCAGCAGGTCTTGCGGTAGGGGCGTTGTAACGGTCTGCGCAAAAGGATTAAAGAACGTGGTTGTCGTCTGGGTGGTCAGAGCGACGCGTGGCAACTCCGAGGATTCGCCTTTCGTGGCAAACAAATCGCCTGTGGTAGTCTCTGGAGCGAATGGAGGAGCCTGCACAGCCGCTGTTGGAATGGGATCTTCGTGAGCTGCTTCAGCTGTTGTCAGTGGTGCAAAGTGGTTGTTGGCGTTGTAGATGGGCTGTGGTGCGCCTGTCGCTGTTGCTGGTGAAGCAAGTTGCTGATCCGTTAAAGTGTTGGAACTGGCGCTTCGGTCCGCTGTATCTGTTGGTCCTGGTGGATAAAGGTCGATTCCTTGACTTGTCTCAGCATTCGATGCTGCTGGCACTGGCACAAATAATGGTATACCCTGATCAAGGTCAGTGGGCACAGTGTTGGGTGCTATTTGTGCTGGTGGATACAAGGCCAGACCTGGCGAGACTTCCTGAACGGATGACGTGGGCGGCGCTGCAACCTGAGGGAGTTCCTGACTTGGTTCTTGTACGGATGCTGTGGTGCCTGGTTCCCGAGCCTCTGTGGGCGTGAAGAGCGCGTTTGTTGCTCCTGGCGGATACAGGGATAGTCCTTGAGACGCCTCAGTTGTTAATCTTGCAATTAACGGAATTTCCTGTTTCGATTCCGATTGTGGGTCTGCAGGCAACTGTGGAGTGAACAGCGATGCTGCTGGACCTGGCGGATATAATGGCAGGCCCTGCGATGATGGGAATTGGGGAATTTCCGGAACAGGTGCAGTTGGAACTTCCTGTGTTAGAATTGACGAGCTGCTTGGCTCTGTGATCTGTGTCTGATCAGCAAAGGATGTGGCTGGTGGATACAGAGCAAGTCCTGTCGATGCTTCAGCTGCTGAGCTGGCAAATAGAGAAACCTCCTGAACTGATGTTGTTGGTACTGCGCCGGGCACAAAGAGCGCTGCGCTTGGTGGGGCCGCTTCCTGGGCTGTCACTGCCTGACAGAGTTCGTCTTGTGGAGTGAAGAACGCAGTTGTCGGCGGCTTTGGTGGTGCAGCCACAAGCAGAGGAACTTCCTGGCTTAATTCGGCGGCACTCGGCGCTGGTGAAGCTGTTGGTGCAAATAGAGCAACCTCCGCTGTTGGTGCTCCACCAAAGGGATTGAATATGGCCGCGGGTGCAGCTGTTTGGGGCGCAAAGGGCGTGGTCGTAAATGCTGTCTGCTGACCAAAGGCTGTTGCTGTTGCTGCTGCAGTCTCTTGCGCCGTCAGTGGACTCTTGTAGAGGCGAGTGCCCTTCTGTAGCCGATACGACGACTGTGTCGGCCCAGCTGCTGGTGGTGGAGCCGCTGCCGCCGGAGGTGGTCCAAGAGCTGGAGTGGACTCGATTGTTGCCGGTGGCTGAGCGAATGTCGCTGGAGGGCCAATTGTCGATGTTGGTGGCTGATCGACGAGCGCTGGTTGAGTAACTGTCAGGGGCAGGGTTGCTGCCGTCGGCTGAGCAACGGCTGATGGCCAGGCAACTACGGGTGGCTGGACAGCAGTCGCTGGCGCGTAGAAACCACCAATGACGGGCGGTGCTACAGCCTCTGGAGGGTTGTAGAAGCCTCCAAATGCGGGTGGTGCTTCAGTGGGCGTGAAATAGCTTGTAGCAGCGGGCGGTGCTGCTGCTGCTGGCGTAAAAAGTTCGCTGGCTGCTGCGGAGCGGCAGCTGTGGCTGTGCTGATGTCGAAGTAGCCACCTGTATGGTGAGCGGGCTGAGCCGCGTTGTAGTTGACGAGCGGTGGCGGCTCGTTGGCTCTGCCTGTGGCCGATTGCACCAGGCCCGATATGTTCTGAAGCACGCCAGTGGGCACCAGATTAGTGAGCGAAAAGAGACCGCCGACCGATTTGCGTTCCTCTTGAACGGGTGGGGCAGGCGAATGCTCGAATGCTGCTACCGCTGGCGGTGCGGGATATGATGGTGCTTGGAAGGGAGCAGTGGCTGGCACTGGCTGGTTTTGTTGCTCGGAGAGACCTGGTATGGGCGCGTATAGCTTCTTTCTGGCGCTGATGCGATAGGTGTTCTGGCCAGCCGATGTGGGCGGCAGGGGCAAGGCGCCAGCTGCTAGACTGTGCAGCTCTGTGGGCGCATAGAATTTTGGTGGCTCTGGTGAAGCTTCGCCCACGGCAGCCGGTGGTGCGGCGTAGAAGGGCGGAGGTGCAGCGGCTGCTGGTGGCGCTTGACCCGCCTGCTGTATATAAGTGGGCTGTATGTCCAATTGGGGCTGCGTTGACAGCGGCTCGTCCGTCTCCCGAGTGCCCGCGTATATGCGTTTCGAGAAGGTGGAAAAAACGTTGGAGGCCACCGAGGGCAATGCACCAAATGAAGACGCCGCCTGGCTAAGCAGCGAATCTGCAGCGGGCGGCGGCTCTAGCAATGGATTCGCATTGGCATCCGCCGCACTCTGATACGGATTGATGGATGAGTTCGCTGTCGCCGAGTCGTCGCTGCCACTGGCGTTTAAGTTGATCTCGTCAAGCGTTTCGGTATCGTCAATACTTGAGGGCTGTCCAACGGTCACCAGCGATTTGGGCTCTGTAGGTTATAAAAAAGATAACAGAATATTTTATGCTCAGAGTCTAAGATTCCGGAAGTAATTGTCTATCTCTCTCTCTCTCTTTAAGGCAATAACTAAAACAAAATTTAAATTCGCGTTAAATTGCCACACAGAACGCTAATCAAAATCAACCCGGCCACAAACTGGTTGTTATCTAGTGCTCGGCCATAGAGCAGGGCACAAACCAATCGGCGGAACAGCTACCCAAAGTCAATATTTTATATTGTGCTTAAGGTTAGAAATATATTCAATTATATTTTACTCTTTCTATATTCTAAGAACTCTTATTTATTATTAAATTTTGAAAACATAAATTCATATTATTGACTGCACTTTTTTTTGCTACTGAGAGACGACGAATACATCACTGGAAAAAATCCAAATCCAAATAATTCCTTTGTGAATATGGTATTAACTTATTAGGCATATTAATTTTGCAATTAAAATTGTTATATATATTATGATTTTGTCACGACATATGTAACGCAAGGAAGGAGACCTCTCAATAGAAAGCATATATATATATATATATCTTGATCAGTATCACCTGTCGAATCGATATAGCCAAGCCCGTCAGTCAATTCTATGCAGTTTAAAATATATCGAAATGTTGAAATTGGCCGGATCGGACTAGTATATCATAATTTTTTTGTAAGTTAAAATCACAACATTTGATTAGATTAAAATTAAAATTAGATATAATTAATTAATTATTATTTATCAACTGCAAAATTTCAATTAGTTAAAAAAAACGTTTCTCAGATAATGTCTTTTTTTAAATTTATTTTTTTAAATTTGAGCAAATAATTGCAGAAATAACGAAAGGTAAAATTTGTAATTCTTTGTTTAAATTCTTGTCAAAAATCGAGATATTTGTATTGGAATTCATAGTTAATTTTCGTTTGTGCTCTAAATTGTTACAGATAAATTTTATGAAATTATTTGTTAGAAACAATTTTTTTCTTCATTCTTAAAATAACATTTGAATGCATTAAAATAAAAGAAAATGTTGACAAGCAAATCATACAATAGCCTTGATTTCCCTTATCAATATTTAATTTTTTTTAATGTGCATTGTTGTTTATTATCAAGATTTTTCACTCAATAATATTGGTATTTTAAACCATCTTTGTCCAATTACCCCACATCCAAATTAATTCGAATAGCAAATATAAAATTTTTGTGCTTGTGCTCGTCCGCGTCTCATAAAAAGCCAGAAATTGGCATTAGCGGAGCTCAAATGTCATGACATTTGAATGCACCAAGAAGAAGTTGTTAGTTTTTGCGGGTTTTTTTCTTGCTATCATTTTTGTCTGTGTGTTAGTCGTCTTCGTTAGGCCAGAAAGAAAGTCATTGCAATTGCAGATGGAGCTGGGTGGGGGCTTGGGGCTGGGGCGACGCCGTAGCAAACGTGCCATTTGGCTGGGCAAGCGGAGGTACTAAGAATTCACCTCGATCTTAAAACGTGATTCGGACTGTGGGCTGTGGCTTGGATGGCCTTTGGGGTTTTAACACCTTGTTGAAGTCGCTGTAACCAGTGTTCAAGTATTCCAAGCATTGCAATTTGTACTCGTAAATATTTATGCTCGCATTTGGCATATTTGCGAGCACTCGCCAGCTGCACATGCGATAAGTGCTAGATGTGAGATCACCAAGCAGCTCATATCTCACAGTTAGCGCTTAGATTGGCTCATAGAGCGTTCACTGATAGAACTCTTACAATTTATCAAGTGTGATTGTTGCTGTTGCATAAAAGCTGAAAGCCAGCGATAGAGCAGGTACTTGATATACGATATACGACCCAGTTAATCAAAATGGTCACGAATAGCTGCATATCCGCTTACTTTGAAACATCTTTGTGAGATTTAGTTTGATCATCAGCACTTAAAGGGTTTGTCAACACTGCACTTGTGTGTGATATGTCTTGTTATTTGTTATTGTAACTTTTTAGCTCTAAATTATGAACTGAAGTTAAAGTAATAAACAAAATATATATATATTAAAACAAATTATAAAGTCAGCGTTTGTAAAAGGGAATTTTGTATATGGTGCTAATGAAAACATTAAGCTTTCTACAAAGGGGCAATTACACTTCAAGTAGTTGTAAAACTTGACAGAGAATTATTAAAACAAGTTTATATAACGGAAAAGCAAGCAAGCCAAGATTTGCATACTGAGCGAATACTATTTATATAGTTGTCTAGAAATATTTTGCAATTAGTAACCGATATATAATTCTAAAAAATAATCAAGAATACCAGCTAACTAATTATTCTTTAAATAGATATACAAATATTAAACATTTAAGAACGAGCATTTTAAGCTTTTGTTTAAATCGATATAAACTTTATTCAAGCACTAGTTTATCTATTTCCATTGCGCTTTTCAAATGTCTATATAGACATTAATTAGCAAAAAACAAAAGACTAATACAAATTCTACATACACTTAAATGGGCCATAAACATTTCAAATTTTGCCGCACAAGCCAAAATAAATTAGAAATGTGATAAAGAAAAAATGTGATCTTTTTGTTGTCATTTTTCTTTTTAGCACTTTTTGTGATGCGGTAACTGTGAGGCATTGTGACATATATTTTCCATAAGTACATATACGTATATACATATATATAATGCGCGGCACTTGACATTGTCGGTTTTTGGGGTTTGTTTTTTTTGCGTCGGCGTCTCGCGATGCGCTGACACTTTTCGAGGCGTCAGCAATTGTTTGGCTAATGTAACTCCGTAAAGCGACCAAAGCAAACAAATACAACAAATAACAATAATAATACTAATAACAACAAATAGAGTAAACAGCTTAAAACAAAGTTTAGTTATAGACTGTATTGGAAAACGATTTGAAAGGGGGATGTATGTACGGCTCCAAGTCATTAAATAACAGCGAAAATTTCCAGTTTTGTGTTGAGTCGTTTATTTTTTTTGTCGTTTTTATACCCTGAACCCATTGAAAATGGGTAAAAAGGGTATAATGGTTTTGTGCAAATGTATGTAACAGGTAGAAGGAAGCATCTCCGATCCCATAAAGTATATATTCTTGATCAGCACAACGCTAAGTTGAATAAGCCATGTCCGTCCGTCCGTCCGTCCGTCCGACCGCAGCGATCTTGTTCAAAAGCTAAAAACCTAAGCTAAACGACTATAGATTCTCCTAATCCATACGCAGTACAAGTTTATCATTTTTTACGATATCTTGCTCCGTTTCATTGTTATCGATAAAAATCGATGTTAAGACTTGGTTTTCTTGGCATATCTCGGAGACTATAAGAGCTAGAGCCATTTAATTCAGTTTATTATGTGCTCGTAAGGGATACGCAGATTATAAAAATTTTGGATTTTGGATACCTCCCCCCATTCGCCACCCATATCAAAAAAACCCAAATCAAATACTACAGACTTGCGCTTTGGTTGGTATTGACTTGTATACTCTACTAGATTTGAATGCTCTTGTTAAACACTGAAAGTTTCATAGCTATCATACTCTTAGTTTAGAAGTTATGCAAGAATTTATTTTCCATAGTGGGGCCAAGCGCAGTCGATGTGTAAAGTGCGCAGATTAGTTCGTGCGTTTGTGTGTGTGTGTATGTGTGACTTTTTTGAATGTGTGTATGAATGCCAAGAGCTTTAAACGTATGTAAAGACAGCTCGCCGCTGGGTTCAGGGTATCTCCTAGTCGGGGACGCCCCACTAGAGCCATCTTACTTGTTTTTATTTATTTATTTTTTTTTGTTAAATGTTTACAAAAGGCCGTAATGACAATGACGCATTTTTGACAAATTGTTAAAACAAATATACGATTGTTTAACCGCAAAGTCTAGGCACATAAGAAAAGTAGAACAACGCATTTCAAATATGGCCCGAGCCGTACATAAAACATAAAAAATAAAGAAACCGCACAAAAATGAAGAGGAATTCGTTTTGGCATGACATCATAACGATCATAAACGAATCGAGGCAGCATAACCACTTAAGACAGAAAAAAAAACCACCGTCGCTGTCGTCTGTCCCAAGTGCCTGCACATAATGGCACTCAAATAAAACAATTAAGGCCCACATAAGCACGTCAAGAGACGATGAAATCATTTGCAGGATACACACACAACACGCACAAACAATAAAGATGCCCCGAAAAGATTGCCAACAATTTGGGTTTAAGCGTTTGCAAAAGGCTCGTGCAGGTCGCATGCCAAAAACGAAGAACCCAAAAAAAGAACAAGCCAGCGACAAAAACTAAAAAAAAAAAAATAAAAAAAAAAAAAAATATATATATATATATATAAATAAACACCAGCTTTGCATTTTTGGCATTGAACCCTGCGGCTACGAAATGCCCAAAAAACAAGAGCGAAATGAAATCAAAATAAAACTCAATAAAATGCGTGCTTGGAACAGCTTGGAGACGATGCTCGATGCTCGAGACGGTTTGTCTGCCAGCGGCAAAACGATGATATAAATAAAATGCATGATTTTTTTTACAGTCACAGTCAAAAGAGGTAAAACGACCAAAAAATAAAAAAGCGGTCTTTTTTTCTTGTTTGTTGATGTTGTCGAATCATGATAGTGTGGAGGGTTTCTAGAATATCTATGAAAGGTAATTTAAAGTATTGAGAACAATTGAAAGAAAATAATAAAAAATAGGTAGATTCCAATGGTTAAGATATTTATCATATGCGTCTTTGAAACTTTTGCTGAATTATATAAGCATAAGTATCTGGAGATAATACTGTTGTATGTACAAAAATTTGAAAATTCTTAACCACAAATATTTCCCATGGAGGAAAAGAATTATGAGCTATAGTCAAATAAAAAAGTTATTCACAATAAAGAATTCTAAAATATCAATTACGTTATGGAAAATATAATATAATATGAACTTATATTTTATATTTCAAAAATATTTCCATAATATGTTTGTTGGTTAATGACAATTTAGTATTAATGATCAGTATGTACATTTGAATGGATCGGTTTACTGATTTTGTCTATCGAATATGTACCATATATAGTCTGGTGATATTCGAGAGATTACTTCTGTAGTTTATTGACTTACAACTTCACATTTTTATCTAAATAAAATGTTTGCTCATATTTAGTGTTCACACACAGTTCACGTTTTCAATAGCATTTTTTGCTTTAACTTTGTTTTAACATATTTTCAAACATTTTAATTTGAAATATCTTTTGTTTGTTTTTCTACAGCATATTCTTGTGCATCACAAACATCATATATATATGTAAGTATTTATATCCATGGTCAAACGCGCTGTTAACAGTCGCAGGCTCAAAACAAAAGACTTAGACAACGAACTCAGGTAGCAGCGAATTCAACTGAAATGCTATTTAGAGGGCTTCATACCTAGCTGTGTCACCAGGGGTAATTCCAGCAAATGCTAATTATGTGAGCGCAGACAAGCCACCCCATCTCAAAGCCAAGTCCACTCCCAGTTAAAGTCTACTTTGCGGCCTTGTGACGCATTTGAGGCACTGCCTGGTAATTCCAATGTAGATTCTTATGCCCGAGCTATATAATCTTATCAATAATATGTCACAGGGGGTGCGCCGTGTTTGCGATGTGGAAACGCATTGTCTTAATGTCCGTTTGCAACCAATTGTCAAATATTTAAACAATTTATGAGCCACATATTTAAGCACATACACATGCAACTTAAGTTCGACTTGATGAACTGCGGCTACAAAAGGGCATGTAATTAGGCAACAAATTTTAGTAGCGCGCCGCTCGTTAGCCCATATAGAAGTATCGAGTATCAGGTGTGATCGCCCACGTAAGGATACTAAAAGATATTAGTATATTATAATATACTATATAATCGTGACGTGCAGTGACTCGCACCAGATCGAAAAGTGTGAATCGTTTATTGGGTCGCAAACGCAACAAATTGGTAAATTTTAATTGATTAGCACTTTGAAACGGACAACAATAATAATAACATGAAAGGAATTAGACTTTATAAGTGTGTTTTCAATCAAATTTATCCATCATCGCAAATTTAGCGTTAATCAAACATATTTATAACACATATGCGAGTGATCGCAAATTTCACGAATTGATTGCAAAATATTTAAGTTCAATATATTGAATGGGTTTTCCATTTTTCATAAAAAAAACATTATCATACAAATAATTGTATAAATAAAAAAATAAAAAACTGAAAACAAAAACAACCAAATTAATTGCAAAATTATAACGAAAGCGCAAAATGTATGAAAATTGCGTGAGTCGCATAAATTCTCAACGCAAAATGTGCAATAAATAAACTTATTGAAAGTGGCCGCAAAAAAACAAGTAAAAAATTTACATAGAGTAAAAAAATAAATGAATAATAGAGCGTGAAATTTAAGTGAATAAAGCTGAAATTAAATACGTTATATAAATTCGAAAAAGTTGAAAGGAGCGGGTAAGAGATTCCAGTTATAAGTCGAATTCATTCAAGATTTTGGGCTTTGCACATTGTTGAAATTATGAAGCCAGTTTATTATTATTATTGTTTTTTGTTTGTATATATTAAATCCTTACAAAATGTTTACTGTTTTACTTAATATATAAAATTTTGCTATAGATTATATTGGCGAACGGGTTCAAAATCGAGTTAACTGTGGTTTCGAACTGTACAAACCCGACTTGAAACTAGTTCAAAAGCATTTTATAATGCTTTGATGCCAGATCATTTAAAATTTTCTATTATTTTTGTTTCAAATTTGAATTGTATAATGGTATAATTGTTATATAAAATAAATTCGTAATTCAAACTGTTTTAACGCCGCATTTTCTGAGGTGCACTTGAAACAATGCAGGATTTAAGTTTTAAACATTTGGTATAAAAACTATAGCCACTTCTTAACCAGATTAAATTGCTTCGTAATTGGTTCATACTTGTAAAATTAATTAGTAACTGTTATACTAATTAAAAGGAGTCCTTCGAGCAAAATTAGTTTTAAATGGATTCTGTGTCTTTCCCAAACGTACATTTGTTTGTCATAAATACATATACATAATGCTAAATGTTGCAATTAAAAATTCAACGAACCACAAAACCAAAGCCGCAACATCTTGTGAGCCACATTGAGGAAGCTCAGAGCAACGCACGTAGGTCATAACGCACACGATTTTATGTAGAAAAAAAAAACAAATTGATGCAACAACAATAACTACAAGTAATATTTTTCCCAAAAAGTAGATAAGAGGAGGGGACACATTTTGCTGTTGTCGTTGTTATAAGAGCAACAAATTCATTCAAAAAGCGCGCAACAACAAAATGGTTGAAAAAAACAAAATAAAATGTAATAATGCTACAGTTGAGTATAACCGACAGCGGAATCCAGTATAAGTATATAAATAGTAAGAAAGAAATAAGAACAAATTCGTTCAGAATTTGTGACAAAGTTATAATACCCCTTGCAAGTGAACGTATGACAAAAACAAATTTGTGTTGCCTTTTTTGCTTGAAAAAGCGATAAAATGTCTCGTGAAATACAAAAGAATACAAATATTTTGCGTATAAGATGTGTCGTTAGCTGTTGCGGTTTACTTTGCTAACGCTTTGGTTTTAAGCGCAACATTGAAAGAACCTTGAGTCGCCAACACAATGAACAAGCCACATAGCGATTTCGTAGTAAAGAAATTTAGCCACAAAGAAAGCCAAGTTCCAGTTTTTTTTTGGGCAGCAGGTCCAGTAAAACTGGAACTCATTAGTTATAGGATTCGATTGTTCGCAACCATCATACTTTGTTGCGTACGTCAAACAGTTCCGCATGCATTTATTAAGTTTTAGTACGTTTTTTATTGATAGGCAAATCGATCGCAGCCGGCCTCACATCGGGCATGCTTATGAGTTTTATGAGGTAGACGGAGCAACGATATTAAATTCGCTACACGCTCCATATTCAGCGCTTCGCTGGGTAGTCGAACTTCCTCCTACAAAGAGTGACAGACCTCAGTTTGCCTTGCATATTATTTTATTTTTTGTTGTTGCATGAATTTTGATTACTTTTTTGAGCATTATTTTTATTGTTTTGTTTTAATTTATTTTTTTTTTAAATGCGCTTAATGGCAACCAATAAAAAGGTCAACGTGCAAAGAACTTTGTCACACAAAACATAGGCAAAAGTATTTAAACTTTGGTTAGTGATAGAACTAAATAAAGGCAATATGATAACATTACATTTGAAACATATATATGTGTAATAAATAATAATTTAACTATATCCATATTTGATAACGCTTGTATATTATATAGAAGAGTTACATGGGGAATACGTTAAAAAACACATGTAGGATGTGGATTATTATATAAGAAATATACGAGAAGGAACAGTATTTTTCTAACATTGCAGACATATAAAAGATATGCGCTGTATATATAGTTAGTTTCGTCTTGTAGAATAGTATATTACATAGTAGCTTGGCCTAATATTTTGCTCCTATGTCGGCATCATGTAAGCACTCACAATTGCCAAGTGTGGTAATGATATTTTTGAATAAACAAGTTTTTAATTAAAAAAAAACACATTTTTCGACTGATTGTTTTTATGGGATTCAATTCAATTCCGCAGATATGTTGCTGTCAAATGCCTAGTTTGGTCAGGATATCTTACTCGGTTTTTAAAGCTGATCAAATGATTTGAAGAGTTTGATTGGCCGTAGATATTAAGTATCAAAATATTATTTTTATATTTGGTATATGTATATTTGTACCAAACATTTGTTTCACGTACTTGTGATTTATATTTATAAACAACCTTTATTTAACTTAAATTAATTCTTAATCAATGCGTTGGGTATCTGACAGTCAATCAGCCTCTAATGGATTATTCTTAATTGTTATAGTTTGAAATCACCAATACTACATAATCACATACGACACATATGCACATGGCGCCTATTCAAGTTTGGGGGCCAGCACGTTGGCACTTTATCAGCATCACGCTCTTAAGATTCCAACTAAACAGAGCGAACGAAACTGAGCGCTGCTGCTGCCGTCAACGGCAGCGTCAGCGTCGCGGCGCGTCAGCAGCGCTGATCGAGCCAGGTTGAGTTAAGCTGAGTCGAGCTGGAGCTAAACACTGAGCGTGGTGCTGAGTTGGTTTGGTTTGTTCGCTGGTCGTTGTTTCTGTTTCTGCTTTCAGTTTCATTTGAGACGTCGTCGCGGCCGCAAGTGTTGAAAACAGCTCAACAATAGCAACAACAAAACGCAACGTGTGTGTCTCAACTAAACGAACATAAGCCAACAACAGCAACAAAAAACATTTAAACGGGTTAATCAATATACCAGTACAAAAAAAAAAAAACAACAGCACGTTGAATTTTGAGTTTTTTCTGTGTCTGTTTTTTTTGCCTGTCTGTACTCAAGACTGCACAAAGTGCAAGTGGTTGGTTTTTATTATTATTGTTGCTTTGCATAAGCGATTTAATTCATAAACAATGCAAAGGAGTGTGTAAAAAGCATAAATAAAGTGCAATCGTTTTACATATTGAATAAACTCAATATATATGAAATCCGGCCGCTAAACAAGTTCGTTGCCTAAGTCATTTGTTTGCCGCCGCGAGTTCCAACTATCCATACTTTCAAAAACTTAATTATTTATAATACTCGCAATTTATTGCTAATATATGCAATTTTAACCGTCCAGCTCGCCACGTCAACAAGAAGTCGATTAAAAGGCAAGTGGGCTAAAAAAAAATTCAAGAAACAAAAGCCAAAACCAACAAAAAGATAAACTTTAAAGAATTTTGTGCTTAAAATGCCAAATGTCAAATTAAAGAAAACAAAATAAAAGTATACAAATCACCGACGGAATAATACAAAGAAAGAAAAGTAACAACAAAGATCAGCAAACAAAACGAATCATTTACAAAATTACGATTTCAATGTCAAGAAAAATCAACAATAAAACAGCAGCTGCTCGGCGGCGCGTGGGTTCCTCTGAAGGGTCCCAGCGTCGACTTTACTAGAACTGCCACAAATTGAGTGAATTTGATTATTGCAATTGCAATTTGTTTTGTTTGCGTTTCAAAAATAAACGCAGCTTGGTAGAAAGCAAATAACAAGCTGATATTTTGTGTGCGAATTGATCGACTAGGGTTATATCCTGTAAACGAATTGTAGTGAAATAATATCAAAAAAACCAATGGTGATTTTTAGTTAGTTTTAAAGAAGGCAAGATGGACTGGCGTATACTTTAGTATTCTTAGAAATGAGCATAAAATATATATAGTATAAGGTATTTTACTTTAGAAATGATTGCCTATTTATATTTTGGTCTGTATAAATATTAACAATCTATTGGTGTTATTATTTATATGTTTTAAACGCAAAAAACTCACATACCAACATTCGAAAATCATGCTCCCAAGGTGCGTTTTATATTCATAAGATCAACCTATAATCTAAAATACCTTCAACAGCATATTTCTTTGCTAAAATTTACAGTTACTAGTCGTTGCTGAGTCAAGAGTTAGGGTATTTATAAAACAACAAATGTGCGCAAAAACGCAATTTGAATTTATAATTTTTGCAATTATTTTTTTTATTAATTTGTCGGGCCATAAAAACAGCCAGGCAAGTGATATAAAAATCATCGCATATCTCAAATGCTTACGCGCTAT
The DNA here is from genome assembly GCA_035041545.1 of Drosophila colorata. Classification (NCBI taxonomy): domain Eukaryota; kingdom Metazoa; phylum Arthropoda; class Insecta; order Diptera; family Drosophilidae; genus Drosophila; species Drosophila colorata. The sequence continues at coordinate 6,909,968 of JAWNLD010000678.1, forward strand.
GTGAATTACATTGCGTCGCGCCCCGCTCCGTTCCGCCCTCAACCACCCACCTATCCACAGGGAGCTCGAATAATTGCGCGTTTCTAATTTGTTTATAGAATTTTAAAAATATCAGCTGCCGTTGCTGATTGATGAACTGACATAGCCAGTTTTGTAATTTGCCGTTCTCTGTTGTCTTTCTTTAATTAAAAAATAAATTGCCTATAAATAATAATAAACAAATTACCGCCTGAGCTCACACTTCACTTCAGTCCGGATCAGTTCAGTTTGTTGCGTTCACTGGCAGCATTAACAATCTCACGTCAGCTGCAATCGAAAAGTGAAATATTGGGTTCTCTCTGATTGATGTCAGAGTTAAGATCTTGATGATGTTGTAGTTATTGTTGATTAAAATAAGCACGTCTCATTTGAACGGTGGAAAGATTTGAAGGCTTTGTGGTCTCTTAGTGATGGCACGTAAATTTATAAATTAAATAAATTTTGTTGGCTGCTTTGTGTTTTGATTTTTTGAACGATAATTGTGTTATAGATTTACTTACGACACTTGTAATCTAATCTCAAAATATTATATTATATTATTAGTATTTACTCTCAAACTACTTCTATTTAAATTATAATTATTAATATAGTCAAAATTTAAAATACCATTAGGCTATCCCATGGATTTTATAATTCACTGCAAATTTTAATTTACAAAAATTATTGAATACATAAAGATTTAATATTTGTGTAGACCAATTAAGGTACAAATTGAGAAATATGTTTTAAAATTTAAATCGTTTATTGCATTACAAATAGTTATTGTTAATCCTGGCAAAATCATATTTGTAAAGGCTACGGTTTAGAGATAAAAAGGGCCAACTGAATTTCTGATTTCTTCTAAAGATTTTGTGTTTAGTAATAGCATAAAAGAATTTTAAATTTTTAATTACCGGTATTAGGGCTAGAATCGCCGCTACGATATGACTACGTGCACATCTACTATTTAGCCGATAGCTATTTAAAAGTTGTATTAACAGATTGTAATAATATCGCAATTAATCTGAAACCATTGGAAAATATGACAGATATTTTTCTTGAGTGAGCTATGCATAAATCTTTCCCAAAGGTCTTCACGTTAAATTATTCTTTACATATATTAATTTTCAGTATAGATAAGTAGAAAATGTCATAACACTTTAATTATCTAGATGTATGCAATACTGAGTCAGAAAGACAGACAGATCTTAAGTTGTAAATATGCAATGCAGTGTCAGATAAAGTATAAGAATTTAAACATTTCTGTGCTCATAGCATTGATTACAAGTGTCAAAATGAGTTGCGTGACCGACAATTAGCAATGTGAGCAACTGATTTCACGCTTTAGAGAATCGACTTAACTAAAAAACGACTTTTACACAATATATATTAGCGTATATATATATATATATATATATATGGCAGTATAAACATAACAGTCATTGCAGTCTCCTTAGCATCTGCTGCTTATAAGTGACTTTTAATGAACTTTGCTTTGAGATAACAACTTAAAACGTGCCTCGCAAGCTTCAATAAGAAGAATTTGCATTGTAGATTTATGAATGAAAGCAGTGCAAATTCGATAATATCGATACGCGGCATATTGACAATCGCACGTGCCATTGCTGCAAGCTCGAAATTATCGCCTATTGAAAGCGGAACTGCAGTTAAGCTCGAATTCGTTTGTAGGAATGTCAACTGCAAGTTCTCAATTCCTATAGGGGATTTGGTGTCACGGTAACAGCAGCGACCAATTCTGCCTCTAAGTGGCGGCCTCTCTTCTATCAACGAACCGGCTTCACGAAATGCGCATTGACCTTGCAACGGCTGAAAAATGTACAAATCAATTTTCGAATTCAAAAAAACGCGTCGTGCGCAGCTGCCAAAAAAAATATATATCGAAAAACGAGAAAAACGAACGCAGAATATTTTAACTTAATTTATTTCCACATGTTCGCTGTGTGGTTATTTACGCATATAAAAAAAGCGGCTCAACGTTTAAGTATTTTGGATTTTTTGTATATGTTGTGGATTTATTTATTATACATTTATATATATATATATATCTTTTTATATATATACATAATTTTTTTTATTACTTTATAGTATTTTTGCATATCGTTAATTAATGGCAACTGTTGGGATGTTTTGACCACGTTGCTGCACACATCACGAGACAAACAATACATTGAAAAGCCAAGAAATCAATCATTCAAATTGATTTGTTGCTAATTTGTTATTCAAACAAGACGCTCTTCAACTCGAAACCAATAAACGCAAAATGCATTCATCATCAAAAAAAAAATAAAATAAATAAGTAAATATAAAGAAATACAAGAAGAAAATAAAGGTGTATCAGAAATTGTTGACTGCATGACGCGCAATCCAAGTGCTAATTGCATTTAGTTAATTAAATGTTAAAAGTTGATCAAATTGAGCGAAACAGCATTGGAAATTGCGAAGGCAAACTCACAACATGTAAGAAGGCTTACTAGTAAACCGTGCACGAGAAAAAGATACCCTGTGAGAAAGATTTAGATTTTATAAACACACATAATCATAAATATAATTTTTATTCCGAACTATATACACTTTTTCATTTTCTGTCATTTATGTTTATTGTGTACTTGGTTTGAAATGTTTAGGATTTGCACAGAAAATGCTTGGGTACGGCGTTTTAGCCACACGGGTTTAATATCGAATAGCGCATTTGTCTGCATTAGTATGCGAGAAAGAATTAAGAAATCACGAACATTTTTAATTTCCAAAATCAACGAGCTAAATTATATATAGTTAGCTTGTACTGATAAATAATAAATGTATATAACATTTTTTGTTAGCGAGGTATGCCCAGCTGCCTGTAAAAAATACCTAAACAAATTTATGGTGCCCCTTTTAACCAATGCTTACAGGGTATAAAACCTATTAAACGCCAAGTTTAATCGGGCGCAAGCATCAGTTTGGTTGAGTTATTAGTTTTTACTGATGTTTTTATGGGACCTAATAAAAACATGTCTTCATAAAGTAGCTGTCAATGTTGTTGTTGTTGCTGCATTTGTGCGTCTCACGCTTTATTCATTTGCTAATGTCAACGGCTCATGCGCCGCCTGCTCTTCGTTTTCCTCAGCTGCAGCAGGTTTCTATAAAAAACAAAAAAAAAAAAAACTGAAAACAAAAAAATACAGCCGAAAGCCTTGACCATATCTTTGATTTGTTTTTTGTTTTCTTCCTACAATCCATTTATACACGTTTCTAATGCGCTACTCAATTTAATGACGGTTTTTTTTTGGTTTTTAAGCTGCTGTTTGATTTTTTTGTTTTTTTTTTTTTGGCAAAGAAAACATTTCTCTAGTTTCAAAATTGCGTTAACACAGCATTTTATTTGTGTTTTTTGTTGTCTTTTTTATGTTTTTATCTCTAGGCATTGTTAATGTATTTTACGCTCGTTCGCTTTTAATATTTTACATTGACTCATGTTCATGAACATGACTTTAGCAAAATATTCGCTTGGAGTTCATCAAGTTTCAAACTGAAAAGTGCGTGGTAAGCTGAATTTTTTTTCGCTCCCCACATAACTAGCTTTTGATAACATCAGCTAATAGTGAAATAATAATCTTTTAAATACCGCAGATTATGTGCAAATTGGGTAGTTTGAGGGGGATGGTTTTGCGAGTCTATAATATTTGATAGTTCGGATCCAATTATATCTTTCTATAGAATCAAAAACAGTTTGTAGTCCATTATTGTCTTATTTGATAATTCATTTCTGCTTAGTTTTCTGGTGTGGTTTAGAAACTTGTTTATTTTAAGTATTTTACAATTCAAATAAGAATATGCAGAGCATATGGCATATTTTGAACTTTTCCAATCTGAGAACTATTTGCTAGAATCAGTGCTTTAGGTGCATTTGTATGTTCGTATGACGAACTTCCCCAAAACTTTTTATTCGAATCAGTTTTTCTTTTTTCTTTGCATTTTAAGCTTTATAAATAGAGTACCATTAAGTATCATCATAATTTTCTTCTGATCTTTATGTTGCTGTCTCTCTTTTCCCTCTCTCTAATCTGAATAGGCGAAAATTAACTTAAATACCAAACCTAATATTTGGACGGCAAAAATTTGTAATCTCTTTGTACGATCCATTATCGATAATTAAATGATTTTAATAACAGAATAATGCGATAATTGTAAACACATTTCACTTTTTCGCATTGCGAAAGTGTCGAACTATGAAAACAACGGTAATTTAACAAAATAAATAATAATAATAATGACGCATAATTGCGTCAATTTAAAGAGCGGCAATCAATCAAGACTCGTATTTGCTAGCTTTCAAAATTGTTTGATTTATGACGTTTGTCGTTGTTGTTTTCGTTGCTTGCAGATTTTTGGCTGCTGATAGAGTCGAGGGAGACGCCAAAAAGTAGAGTGAACTAAACAACCCAAGTCAGATTCCATTACAATGATACTGCGAACGAGTCTGTGGCTGCTGGGACTGTTGCTGCTGGCGCTGCTGCAGGCCCAGGTCGCGGCCAAGGACGAGGACTATGGCGGATATGGCGGGGACAGTGCCAGTGGCGGCGGCAGTGACGACATCTACGAGCCGGCACAGCAGGAGACCGAACTGGAGGCGGAAACGCAGCAACGTCGCAACAGCATCGAGCGCGATGAGAGTCCTCTGCCCGCCCAGTCGGTCAACGCGCTGCTGTCCATGGAGTACCTGCCCACTACAGATAAAGTGCCGTTGGCTGCTACGGAGACGCCGGTGCCCACAGCAGCTGCTGCTGCTGCTGGTGCTACCGCGGAGTACGATGAGAATACAGCGGCTGAGGTCATGGAGGATGCGCCCACACAGAAACAGGAGACGAAAATCGAGAAACCCGCGAAGCCTTCGCAGGAGTACTATTACGATGAGATGCAGGACGAGGAGCAGCACAGCGAGCAGGCTGAACGAAAACAGCACAAGGAGCAACAGGAAGAAATACCCACAGTCACCACTACCACAGTGCCCGAGTATGTGCGCAAGCCCAAAGCGGAAAGATTTCCCCAACCGGAAAGCGACTATATGGAAGAGGACATAATGGTAGAGCAGCAAACTCAGCCTATGAGCGAACCTAAAGCGCACGAAGTGAAGATCACCTATCATGATGAACCCGCACAGCCGCAGGCCCACATACAGCAGCTGCCCATGCACACCAAGGGCAAGCCCTTCAAGCCCAGCTCCGATGAGTACTATGATGATGATGAACAGGCGGACAGCGTGGATCATCGAACCACAACCACGTTACAGGGTACGACAACGACAACAACAGATGCACCGCCGCCACTGCTGCAGGCGCGCTTTGGTGGTTTTGTTGGCTTTGGCGGTTGGCCGATTTCAACGCCCACCACTCCTCCAATCGTTACCCCAAGCCCATCCTCAACATCAACCACAACTACGACGACGACTACGACGACGACGACAACAACGCCTGCACCACGCAAGCAATCGAAGCACATACATCTGGCTAAGCCGGAACTGCTGCCCGCCGATCAGCTTCGGAACTACATCAAGGATGTGTACATACGCATGCCGTTGGCGGTTATAGTGGATCCCTCGGCGGCATCACTGGACCAGGCCAAGCGACTGTATATTGATGCGCTGCAGGACAAGAATATCAACATCAAAATTGTGCTCGTCACGCTGAATGCGTCTGGTAAGTAGTAAAACAAAGAAACGAAGTAAGAACGTTGCAGTTGGGTGTAACCGACAGCGCAATACTCGTTCACATTGTAATCAGGTCAACAGAAATTTGGTCTGCAAAATTTTGCAGTCGAACGGACAGCAAGACGGGCATTGCATAAACCCAATATACTCTTTTCACATCGTGTATGAGTATAAGAGCTATCGAAAGTTTTCAGTACAAATAATTAGATTACACTGATATACTGATGATATTGATGTAAACTATGAAAGACATTTATGAAGCGAAGTTGGCAATTAGTTAAAAAACTTATCGATCGTTTTTAATGAGTATTGCCAATAATTATAATTACATGTTGTATATCGATAGAACTCCAGATATCGGAAGTTAAAATGGGGATGTTTTAATTGTATGGGTTTCAATTCGTATGTATTGATTTTAGAGTATGTAAATGTAAAACGACAATCGACAATTGGCTAATATTATGACAGGTGTGGAAGTGCATAAAAACAATCGATAGAAATATAAAAGGCTTTGCGTATCGGCAAGGGCGTTCTAATTATTCAAGAATATTTTTAGAACAGTTATTAAAAATTCGAACAAAGCTCCTTAAATATCGATTACGCTTTTAACCCAATTTATACCTTTTAGGTGTGCCATCGGCTTTCAGCTTCAACAACACGCGCGAGTTTATTGCAGGCTTGAACAGCACAAAGGAACACGAGGGAGGCAATGCGTTTGTGGGTGTACTACAAGCCGCGGAATTGGTGCCCTACGACAGCGCCATATTCATCTCAACAGCTGCGATACCGCCGCACACCGAAATGGTCCAGGATGCGGCCATAACACTACTCAAGAAGCGAATACGCGTGAGTAAAAACTAAGAGCTTTTTAAGCACATTAAAGCTGCAAGTGAGCTTAATTGTATTGAATGCACCGATTTAAGCTCATTTAAAGCTCCCAACTTGATTAACAGAGAGAGGAGAGAGAGAGAGAGAGAGAGAGAGAATTTCAGAATATTTTTACACATTCTGACCAATTGTGCATTTTCACCTTTGTCTCTTTTTGCAGCTGTTTATGCTGTGGTACGGTGAGCGCTCGGCCAGCGAGAATGAAACCGAAGAGGCTGTGGGCGGCATACTGGGCGAGGTGGCCATACGCTCTGGCGGCGAAATCATACACATTGTGAGCACAGAGCATGGACAGCACATAGCGGGCAATACGGTAAAGAGCACAGCGATCGTACTCGTAATTAGTGTAATTAAAAATGCCTGATGGAGCTCAGGCGGCAGCCAGCCTGCTGCTAAGTGTTGAAATTGAAAGTGGCGACAACAGCAACAGCAGCAGAAACAGCAACAGCAACAACAGCAGCAACAAGTGTTGCCCAAGCAACCAAGTGAGACGCAAATAGCGGCTTGGATTACCTTTCAGGCAGGTGCTCAAGAGCACGACGCGACTTGTTGTTGTTGTTGATGCTGTTGTAGCTGTTTGTTGTTGATGATGCTGCATCTTTGTGCAAAACTAGGTTATGGAAAGAAAAGTGAAGGGCAAATTTGTTTATAGAAAGGAAACTAGACATTCCAAACTACAAGTATAACAACCACAACAACAAAGACTAAATTGTTAAAACCTCTTCTCAAATCTTTAATTGCAGCTAACGCTCGTTTCGGATGCGTACCAGGGTGCCCAGGAACTGGAGCTGCCCGTGGACACGACGCTGTCCAGTTTGCATGTGCGCATCGATGCCAACATGCGACGCGCCACACTGGCAACGCCCAATGGTGGTTAGTTCAACCGTTAACCCACACATCATACAAATTGCTATTTCACTCTTTTAGTACTAACCATGTAGTTTGGAGATGAAGCGGCAGCAGTAAAGCAGGGTTGTACTTAATACTATGTAGTAGTGTTGTATAAGTTCAGTGTGTACGGGTTCAACAATAAGGGATCTTCAATTTTGTGGCACATACCCGTTATATGTATGGCCGCGCTTAGACTAGCTTTGAATTTAAGTTGTTTTGTAGCTAACTATATATATACTATATACCATATACCATATACTATATGGTATATCTGTATATGTTAATTAAACTTATTCTCACGCTCTGTTTCTATTTCTAACTAAAGCCAGTGTTGTTAAATGTCTCAAGAGTCAACTGTTCTTATTTATATGTGCTTAGCCTTAAGTTCTTTACTAACTAACCATTCCGCCAACTACCCTATCCCAACTAATACTTTACATGTATATAGCCAAAAAAGAGACCCAAAAATAACTCCTCTAACGCTTTCCTTAACCAAAACGCTAGCTTAACGTTAAACACTTAACATTAACTTGTAGTACAAAAGAATTTTTCAAATATATATATACATATATATATATATATATATATATACAGATGCAGATATATGTTTATGTTTTACACATTAAAAATAATAAATGTCTAGCTTTAAGAGTCTACAATAAAAACAACAACAAGAACAAACACAGCGTTAAATTTACACACAAATAATACCGCAAATAACTGCAAATAATATCCTCGGCGTACTTTTAACTTTGGCTCCCAAACAATTCTCAGCACAAGTTAAATTTAGATCTTGCACTTGTCCTTTGTATATGTTTTTGTCCTACGCGTAAGTATACCAAATAATCGTATTATTCGTATTGCACCTTTCTCACTTTTCGCTAACTCAACTTTCAACTATCCAGCACAAATTGTAAATGTTCTCTAACCACCGGGTGCATCTATACTTATAAGTAATTGCTATCAAATTGGTATCGAATAAAATAGCCCCACACTCTCATTAATCACACAGCAACGTCTATGTCCACGTAGTCGTGGGCAAAGTCCACACTCTCCTCATATGTATATAAATAGATTACACAAATGCAACCAGACAAATAGGCAATTATGACTCAAGAATTGGCGAGCAGTCTAACTTAGCACAGATTCCAACCTGAATGACGGCTTATCGTAACATTATTATTCGTAAAAACAAAAATTTCGTTTTTTGTTAAAGGTCGAACATATTATACTATTGATAAGAAAAAAGGTATTTAGGTATTTCATATAAAAATACAAAAGTTTTTATGTCCATATTTCTAAATCAAATTGAAAAATGATCAAAAATATAAAGCTCAATATTAAAAGGGAATAGTTTTGGTTCAAACTGTTTCTGTTAGTAAAAATTTTATAAAAGTTAAGCTTTAAAATAATTTTCCCTTTCATAAGAATAATTTAAAGTAAATTCAACGTTTTTTAATCAAAACAAGTTAAAATTGAAAAATCTAGATTAAAAACAATTATAAATTTAGATTATTTTAACTCCTATTTCATTTACATAAACTGTGTCTGATATACATATGTAAATTTCAAAAAGTTTTCCTCGAAGAGAGCTGTGCTTTTTATTCAATTGCAAATTCTTTTATGACCGTGTACTTAGCGCATATGCTTTATTAAATATTTGCACTGTTTACTAATCATAAATATGTCGTGAACTTTTGTCATAAGCACAGTTATCGAAGAGCTTGCGGAAGTTGTTTCGTTCTCGGCAAGAGAGAGAGAGCGAGGCTATGAAAGCACGCACACACTCCATACACATGCACACAATCACAAACACACACACAATAAAAGGCAAAGCTGCCGCCGTTTCTTTTTTGAACAAATCAATTGAAGTTGCCTGCGTTTTGCCTGCCGCAACATGGAAATTATTGCAGCCCGCACTTTGTAAAGCCAGCTAACGATGAGGCCACATAATTTTTCAGGAATATTGCCAAAATTTGACGTTTGACCAAAAACACACTAACACACACATATTGTTTAAGTTTCTGCCAAAAATGCAATCATAAACACCACAAATACATACACACACAAGTCGGCCAGCATGCATGTGATTTGTCCACTGCCATGGCCAAGTTCAAAAGTGGCCTGAACAAATCGACTGCGACTGTTGATGCACACGAATCAAAATTTATATTACGCCGCGGGCTATGTCAACTGGCAAGTGGGCTGTGTGGCGACATTTAACGCGGCTTGAGCAACACTTTGGCGTTGTCTAATTGATTAATTATTTTGTTTGACTCTTACAATGGGAAACAATCGTTTTTATGTTAACAACTTTGCAGAAGTGTCTTTTCCTTTCACAACACAACTACAACAACACAGCTCCAACAACAGAGCAGTTGCTGCGTCAGCAGAGTTGCCAACGTGCCAGCTGTTGCTTATGCCTATTGTTAAATAATTGAAGGAAATTATAGTAGTTTGCACAAATAGGTGCATGTCGCATTAGTGGAATGTGTCGGCGTTCATTTGAGTTACACACTTTATTTAATTTATCATTTTAATGTTTACAATGTGTGTGTGGCAACAGTCTGGCAACGCCCCGCACACTAACAGCTGTGCACGCGTGCACAGCGAATGGCAAAAACACCTGTTAACTTGTTTATGTGTGCATTTCATTTCATTTTCGCCCAGACATCAATCTAAAGAAACTGGTCAAATTCAAGTCAACGCACAACGACACACACAATGCCAGCAGCGACGAACTGGACGCCTACGTACCGCTCAACAAGGTGCGCAAGGCGACAATCCTCAAACTGCAACTGACGCCGCAATCGCCCGACGCCGCTTACAATGTTTTTATACGCGCCGAACGCAAAGCTGATGTTTTTCTGGGTGAGTGTTGAAAATGTTGTTGTTTTTAGCGAAACGAGTCGATTTGAGAAATTGAAAAAAACAACTTGGCGAGCGCGCTGTGCGCACACAACTGAATCTGGACAGAGGCGTACAATTAAGATGCGTTGTCTGTTGGGCACACAGAACACAAAAACACAAAAACAAGACCAGCTAACCGGTGCTCTTAGGTGATAAGAGGCCCGCCTGCTTGATAACCGTATCAACCTTGAGCGTGAACAACAACAACAAGCACGTGTCCAATTCGAATTTGAATTTGACGAATGCCGTTTCTCTCTTATCACTTGCAGGGGACATCATCAAGCGTATCGATAGCTACTATTCTGGGCGCCCGGCCAAGCTGAAGTTTCCACAGCCACAGCCGAAGCATGAGAACGAGTTGGATTCGCCGAAAAGCGAGGTGGAAACGTTTTCCGAAACGGAGCTGGTGCAGCCGGCGACGAGCCTGAATCAAACGCAATTTGCGGCCGCCACGGGCGAGCCGCAACGCGCCAGCCTCAATGCGATGTTGCTGCAACGCTGCGGCACCAAACTGGAGCTGGGCACGCAATCGCAGCTGCTGGTGACGGCGGGCCAGCTGGCCACGCTGCTGTTCGAGGTGACGAACATGCGCGCGGAGCGCGTCTACCAGACCGTCCAGGTGACGGACGAGCGCCGGTTTCTCGTGCAGCTCAGTCCAACGGGGTGAGACCACCAACCACTTTTCGTGGGTTAAATTTCAATTTGATTTCTTGCAGCTTCTATTTGCGCGCCCGGGAAACGAGCACTGTGCGTCTGACTGTGCTGGCGCCGGTGGGCACAGCGCCGGGTACCACGGATCGCATCACGTTAACCAGCTATGGACGCGAGACGGCCACGCTGGCGCTCAGCCTGAAGGTCGTGTCCACCATTGATGCACAGGTGCGTCTGGAATGAACCCAAACCCAACCCGCAGACTCTACTTCTCTATCTCTTAGGATATCACGGGTCCGAATCTGTCCTGGGAGTTTGGCAATCGCTGCGACTATGTGACCAGCGATGGACAGAGCTGTGGTGATCGCTTCTGGACACTGGATATCACCGCCCAGGACTGGCAGGCGGGCATGCTGCGTCTGCAGACGACGCCCGCGGAGGGTCTCTTCTATCGCAACTACTACACGGCGGGCACCACAGAGCCCCTGAAGGCCACCTACATGGCGTCCTGCTGCGAACCTAAGGTGGCCATAACGGCATACGACGCGGCGGGCAACCAGCGCAGCATCAACATCGATGTGCGGGACGTGCTGCTGACGGAGGCGGCCATCGCGGCCATCTGCCTGGGCGCCATTCTCCTGCTGCTGCTGATTGTGCTGCTCATCTGGAGCATTGTGTGGTGCTGCAGGCGGCGCAAGGTGTCCCTGGAGCTGCCCACCTATCGCTCGCACTCGACGAGGAGCATGGAGTAGACTTAGAGAGAGATTGTGCCAACAACTAATAGCAACCATAAGCATTGCCCAATAAAACTACCTGTTAACTGTTAACGTTTATCGACAAAATATAAAAGTAGCTGCCCTAATTTCTGTCGTTTACTCTCTTCCCCCCTCGTCCACTCTCCGCCTGACCCACTTACCGCGCTTGAGAATGCCCGCGATGAGCGCGTTCGTCGGCTGCGGCGGCGGGGCGTGCACCACGGGCGGCGCCGCGGGCAGCAGCAGCGGCTCGAAGCTGAGGCCCGTCACGGAGGCGCTGAGCAGCGGATTTTGCACAATTCGAGCTGCGTTCGTTTTGTTGTTGTTGGCGCGCGACGACACGTCACCTTTGGCCCGTTCGGACATGTTTGCGGGCGCGTTTCGCAGCGAGCAGCGTTCAGATTGGGCGTGTGTGTGTTGCGCACTGCGCCGGATTGCCGTGCAGCAATATTACGGGTTTGCGATCGCACAGTTGGGCGGACAAGTTGAGAAAACAAGACAGTCCAAAATTGACTTGCAACGCGCACAGTACCAGTACCAGGGCTGCGGCAAAAACAGTCGGCTCGTTAAGTGTGGAGCGCTTGCCCTGCTGTGTTTCGTTAAGTTTGGCGCAACGTATACATGGGAATGACACGCTTTGGGTTGGCGGCTCATTCAAATTGCGTTGTTTACTGCAAATTTATCAAAAAAGAAATTAAATTAAAATATATATTCATTGTCTGAGAGAAATGACAGTATTTTGAGCAACGAATATTGGTTTGTGACAATGTTAACGTCAATTCGCATATTGTAAGTGCTGTTAGGCCACTGTTAAAGCACTGTTGAAATTGTTTGCACACATCAACAGCGGAAAGTTTTTAGTTATAAAAATAGTTCTAACATTACAAAACAAGTGTGCAGCAGGCTTTCACAATTACGCTACAAATATTTTCAAGGAATTTGATCAATTGCTCGAAAGTGTGTTTGTAAGTAATTGGTCATTAATTAATGCGAACTATGTTCAGAATATCGCCAATCATACACAGGGATACATAGCTACACATACATACACATCTTTGCACCTGTTGCATATGTGTGTAACAAAAGCTCGCCCACTATACTCAATTTGCAATGTAATTGCCATAAGTTTAAGTAAAGTACGGCTTATCTACATATACATATGTATGGTAACAAAATAATAACTAAAAATACTTGAAAGTATGTACACACATATTAAAAACACTTGCTTGTTTGAAGGAGGGGTTGGTTCAGTAAAAATTGTGATAGGCAAACAAATATAACAAGTAATAGATTAACCGGCAAGTATTGACGTAAAAAGGTCAATTTCAATAACGTTGTGAAATTCGAACATATTTGTGAAGTAATAACGAAGAAAGATTTTTTTTTAATAAATTATTGGCTTTTATCTCCCTGGCTTTTGTCCCATATAGTTTAGTTACGAAGAGTTTTTTAATTTTTTTTTTTATAAATATTAACGAGTACATTTTTTTAAATTGAAGTTAATTAATAGATAAACAAAACTGCATTAAAACTTTTTTTTGTCAACCAAAGACACACATACATAGCAGATGTACGAATACATTATTGGTACAATATATACTTATGTAGATACTTATGTATCTTTAGTTAACTGTTTTCTGTTACTGATTGCAACAATAAGACCTTCTTGCATTATTAAAATTAAACTGCTCCCTGACAAAGTGCAGAGTATTGAACTTGGAAAAGGCTATAAAAATACCCTCTGCAAAGGGCATCACGATAAATATTGAAGTGCACGCCATTCAAGCTTATCGGAGAGTCTCTCTCTCTCTCGCTCTCTCTCTCTTTCTCTGTCTACCCTTCTCTCTCTCGCACTCTCGCTGATAGCACGCCCCCAGATGTTTGGCCGGCGCCAACGCTTTTCCATATTTAACTAACCAACACGTCTCGCGGCTAATTCATTCGCCGGCTCTTACAGAAGCGTGCAACATGTCGTCGGGCAAACTCATCCGTTGGGGCATCGCGTCCGCCGGCAAGATTAGCGAGGACTTTGTCATTGCGCTGAGCACGCTGCCAGCCAGCGAGCACAAGGTGGTGGCTGTGGCCGCACGCGCCCAGGAGCGTGCCGCACAGTTTGCCAAGAAGCACGATATACCCAACGCTTACGGCAGCTACGAGGAGCTGGCCAAGAGCAAAGATGTGGGTAGGTAGCCTGGCCCATGTCGCACATTTAACTGCTAACGCCACTGACTCACCCAACCAGACGTGGTCTACATTGGCGTGCTGAATCCGCAGCATTACGAGGTCTCCCTGCTGATGCTGAAGAGCGGCAAGCATGTGCTCTGCGAGAAGCCGCTGGCCATGAACAGGAAGCAGGTGCAGGGCATTTTGGCCGCTGCCAAGGCAAACAAGCGCTTCTTCATGGAGGCCGTCTGGTCACGCTTCTTTCCCTCCTACCAGCATGTGCGCCAGCTCATCCAGACCGGCGCCCTGGGCGAGGTCAAAGAGGTCGAGGTCAACTTCGGCTTTCCCCTGGCCGCCGTCGAGCGTCTGCAGTAAGTTGGCTTGCTCGGTAAGTTGGTTGGCAAACGTGGCTAATGTGTTGCTTGCAGGAAACGCGAACTGGGCGGCGGAGTCGTTTACGATCTGGGCATTTACACCATTCAGGTGTCGCAGTGGGCCTTCCAGGAGCCACCCCAGAAAATCGAATCCAGCGGGCAGACCAATGCCGAGGGCATCGATGATGACGTGAGCGCCACGCTCACCTACAGCGGCGGGCGGACCGCTCGCATGCGCATCTCCTCGCGGGAGAAGCTGGAGAACAAGGCCATCGTCAAGGGCACCAAAGGACAAGTAACGGTAAGCGCCATGAATCGGCACCAACATTGATAACTGTTCACGCTGCCGGAGAGTGATTACAACAGCTATTTTTAGCACTTGAACATATCGTCTCTTGTAATCTGCTCGATTCGCTTTATCTGCAACATGCAAAATCCATTTGTTTGATAACTCTCCTTCGCAGCTAATTGACTTCTGGTCGGCCAACAAACTGATCGACATCGATGGCAAGGAGAAGGAGTGGCTGCCGCCGAAGGCCAAGTACGCGACCAACTATGCCAACTCGGAGTGCATGCGCTACGAGGCGGAGGCAGTGCGTCAATCCATCCTCGCTGGCCAGTTGGAGAACAAGACCGTCTCCTATGCGGACAGTTTGCTCTTTGCCGAGATTGAGGACACGATTCGAAAGCAGATCGGTGTGCTCAACAAATATGATGAGGAATAAATAAATAATTCAATATGTGTATATTATAAATATTAATTTGTAAACAAAAAAATATTTTCCAATTAAATTGTATATTGGTCAAATTCAAGCGAGATCATGAATGAATTGTTTAGGTCTTATCTTATCTTTATCACAAGTCAGCATTTTGGCTGTAGGGCCCATTGCAAGTCATTTTGTTGAACTAAGGTACTCGAAACCACAATATTCAAGGGGAATTCTAAGCGATAAGACCGTTGTTAAAAATGGGCTCTATATATATATTGTCAACACTTCTGGAAAGGCAGACTACAAGCTTTGACTTTGATGAGGTCAAGCTATATATAAATGTATATATGTATATATATCAATCGCCAGTCTCAGTACGACTGCAGCTTGACATTATTGTGTATATTTGTACGTTCAAGAGATATCACATATATTTTATATAGTATACAAAAAAAAAAAGGTCAATATATATGCATAATAAAAATATATATTTTGTTGAGAACTAAAGACGTGAATTATGAGTCATCTTAAAAGCCTAAATGACTCAGTTATTTAAGCAAATGAAAAACACAAAAAGGGGTTCGAATCTCAGGCTAGCTGGCATATAAAATAATAAAGAATGTAGGATTACAGCCTAGAAACTTAAAACTTGGAATATATGCTCGAGATAAACCGCGTCAGATAAACTCTTAAGATTATTTTATTGACAGATTGAATATGACAGCAAATTTGACTATAGCTCCCATATTTAAAATTCCCATAAAAAGAAACCGATTTTCATGTTGGAAAATTACGTACGCCTTACCCATTTTCGAAATTTTTTAAATCTATTGTGGCTGTCACAATTTTTACAAAAAGCCTGCCAAATTTGATAGAAATGTTGACACGTAAAGCTCTCGGATCCAACTCCCATTTTTTAAACTCCACACACATTTGTTTTTATATGTACACATACTGCCAGGGCTGTCATTGTACAGTATTGCGCTGTCGGTTACACCCGACTGCAATGTTTTTACTTGCTACGATTATAAATATTTTTAATAAATGTTCAGTTTATAGTAAAAAATAATAAACCTACGATTTTTTAATGGTTTTATATGAGCTTTGGATTCGAAAATCTATACCCTAGCATGCGAATTGAACCCTAACTCGTGTCGCAAAACCTGAAAACTTAAACAACATCAACCGAGAACGATTTAGTTATTGAGTCTGGTATATTGTCCGATTTGTATGTATGTACATATGTTTACCAGGCCACTATAATATGAAGAATTGGCAATTTATTAAAGTGCTCCGACCCCAATGATCCCAATGTCAGTGGCTTTCGAGCCACAAAAGAACTTATCTCTGAATATAATCGAAAACAAATCAAAAGCAACTTGGGCAGATATAGGTATATATATGTTTATTATAGAGCTCTGAGAACCAGCAACCCGTGTTGTGCTCCGTTATCAGCAGGGAATGTAACAATGTGGCGAAAATGCACTGAATGCAGATCTTAGGCTCTGATAAGGGCGCCCACTTGGCGCACTTGGCGCACTGAGCGCCAGATCCGTTCCGACAGTTATGCCAACAATTTCGACTGGACAACACGAGTCTGTAGCGGATCACGTTCAAAATGCAGGGTCAGAGTCTGAATTGGGGCATCGCAGCTGCTGGCCGGATTACCCAAGACTTTGTCACTGCGCTGGGCACCATTGCGAACTGCCGCCACGCGGTGCTGGCCGTGGCGGATGTGGAGGGCTCGCGGGCCCAGGGTTTCGCCCAGCGCAATCAGATACTACGCCACTACGATGGCTTCGAGGCGCTCGCGCTGGACCCGGACGTGGATGTGGTGTACGTGGGCACGCTCAATCCCTTCCACTATGCCGTGGTGCGGCTCATGCTGTCGCGGGGCAAGCACGTGCTCTGCGAGACGCCCCTGTGCCTGGGCCTGCCACAGGCACAGGAGCTCTACGCGCTGGCGGAGCAGCGCGGCCTTTTCCTCATGGAAGGTGAGTGAACAGAGGCGGCTTGGCGAATGGATCTGTCACGCACTGTTTGCAGGCATGTGGAGTCGCTTCTTTCCCAGCTATGATCGGCTGCGCGAGCTGCTGCTCAGCGACGCCATTGGCGAGGTGCAGCTGGTCAAGCTGCAGCACGGCTTCCGTTTGAGCAACGTGGAGCGCATCGCCAGCCGCTCGCTGGGCGGCTCAATTACTTTGGACATTGGCATCTACGCCCTGCAGCTGGGCCAGTTCGTCTTTGGCACGGCGCCAGTGAAGATCATTCCAAGCGGCACCCAGCTAAACGCCGATCGCGTCGATGTGCAGACCGAATTCACGCTGGACTATGGCGACAATCGACGCCTCGTGGCGCTCGTTACGGGCCTGGAAAATCTGGAGAACGACGCGACCATCGTGGGCACAAAAGGCGAGATAAAGGTAAGCCTATCGCACGGTGCTGACCTCAACACAACCCCGATTATCAGCGAATTCCGTCTTTCAAGCTCTCCAACTACTGGTGCTGCACGCAGCTAACGCGATCTAACAGTGCGCCCGAGTCTTGGCCACTGCCCAGGGCCAAGTTTGATTTCCACTACACGAACTCGTGCGGGCTGCGCTACGAGGCCGAGGAGGTGCGCAGATGCATCGAGAAACGCCTGCTGGAGAGTCCCAAGTACACGCATGCCGCCAGCCTGGAGCTGATTGCCATATCCGACCAGATACGCCGTCAAATTGGCGTCACCTACGACGATGTGCTCGGCAGGCAATTGTAGAGCGATCATATGTGTGGGTATAAGATATTGTTTTGTATATATCTATAGAAAATCTTATGATACCCAATAACAAAGTATATAACGAAATGGAAGAGGATTCGAAAAGACTCTTCAAACTATGTCTGTAACCTATTCAAAATGGATAAGGTTTTGTGCAAAGGGACTTATATAAAAGACAGAAGAAGGCATATCCGGCTTTATTTCAAAAAGTATATATATTTGATCAGGACAACTAAGTCTGTTTAGTATCGATTTCGAAAACTGTAAGAGCTAGAAATTTCCAATACATATTGTCATATTGCAGAACACGTTTATCGTTTTCTTTGATTTTATTATTAGGTTTCCCTAATATCGATAAATATCGATTTCAAGTTTGGTTTTTTTTTTAACGCATACCGAAGAATTTAAGAAGCTGATCCACCAAAATTTTGTTGGTATGTTTTCGAATATAGCCCACACAGATCAAAAATATTTAATTTCTTGGAAAATTGCGAAATTTGTACACAATTTTAGAATCAAAGCAGAAAGACTTTCGAAAATAATTCAGAGGTCCACTTTTTAACAGATTGAAAACGGATTCACAACTATTTAATGAATGAGTGGTATTAAAAATTAATATTTGATGTGCACTAAAAAGATTAGGTGGTTCACTTTTTACACTTTACGATATATATCTTATATATTTAAAAAATTCATTTTAAAACCGGAGTCTGATCCGCAGGGAAGTTGTTTTAAATCTTTTAAAGAATCTAGTTAAGGAAACTGAATATACAATGTGATCTTTGGAGATTTTTCTAAGCCAATTTTTAACCGAAAATGTAATTATATACCAAAGGAAATTATATAGTTAGCTATTTCCCAAAACGTAAATCTGAACCAGTTCCGAATTGTTTGAAAAATCGGTTAACAGCATTTGAAATTGATAATCTATATTGGGATGTGTAATCGTAAACTCTTTTCTTCCCAGGGCAAATGATGAATGAAAGAAAATTCAAAGATTTGTATTTTGTATTCAATATTTATTTAAATAATTGCAATTACTTTTTACTTTTGTTTAGCCAATTTTAGGCTGTATTTTTTCATGCTTTGTTTTGCTTCTCATTTATAGTTGTTAAGTTTGCATATACATAAATATTACTAATTCATGTGTAATGTATATTTGTGGTTGTTGCTGCTGCCGTTGGATCGTTAATTGGATCAAATCGGGAACTTAAGAACTAAATGAATACTTAAGGACGCTGGCGGCACAAACAACGGAAAACTGTTGAAAATTAAATTTCCAATCGAAAAAAAAAACCGAATGCGACAAAAAAAAATTAAATAGTACAAAATTACGATTTTGCAATTGAAAATTCAAAGGCAACACATAATAAATTAATTGAGAGAATTAATTTCGATTTTTCATACTCAAAGATAAACAAAATGTCCATTTAATTAAGAGCTATATAATTAATTGTGTTTTTGTTTTTACATGAAATTGTTCAAGGCTCAGCTGGATTAAATTCGTTGAAACAACGCTAGACGAGAGGAGGAAGTTGCTGGTGATTCTCTTGTGTGGAATACATAATTACAAAGTTAAACGTCTTAATTGTTGTTTTGTGTTAATTGCAGAAAAAACCAAATAGCATTATTTAAGTTCCAAACCTAAGCAACGAAGTGACTAAATTACATTGTGTACTTAAGACTAATTAGAATTGTAACAATTAAAACTGATTTATACAAGGCGCAACAGGCATTATCCGTGAATGCACAACTCTAATGCACTTGGCTGCCCGCCGCTACTAAAGAAGAGTACGTCAGAGACGAGGAAGGGGGTCGGCACGGGAACGTGCCTGGCCCAAAAACAAATGTTGAATCAATCCTAGACACGCATTTTGATTCCGACGCTGCCACTTAAACATAATTAAGTCTTCTGCTGTGTAAAATTGCTATAAAAACTATCCCAAAATTGCCGAGGCAGCCGCTTCAATTGCTGCTGCTGCCCGTTAAAGACTCGGCTAGGCTGGCGCTGGCGCTGGCATCCAGCGGCTGTCGTGGCTGCGGCGTTGTGGACACCGCCAGCAACTGTTTGTGCTGCTGCTGCTGCTCCACAACGGCCACAATGGGCGTGGGATTGATAAGCGGCGGTGGCAGCTCCTCAAAGGTCATGCAGCTGCGCTGCGCCAGCTCAACAATGGGCGGCGTGTCAATTGAATCGATGGTGGTGCTGGTGGTGCTTGTGTTTGTGGTGGCACTGTTGCTGGTATTATTGCCGCGGCTGTTACCGCTGCTGTGCACGGCGGCATAGCCCTCGGAGACAGCCACCAGAGCGGCGGTGGTATTACGATTGTGCTGCAACAGATCGTTGATCTGCGAGAGGCGCGACGAACTGCCGATGGGCGCATTCAGGCTGATAAAGTCGACCGGGCCGCTGCCAGTGAGCCGTGCCAGGCCCGTGGCGCAGCTGCTGGCCGTTATGGATATGCTGCTGCTGGTGTTCATGGAGGCGGCGGTGGTTTCTAACGCATTCGCGTGCTGATATTGCGTGGCATTCGAGGCGGTGGTGGTGGCGTTCCCAAACGGCGGCACAGACGGCACCGCACACGAGCTGTACGCGCTGGGTGACGCAATGCCGCCGGACGAGGTCGTCGTCTGCTGATAGGCGGTGTAGGAGTTGAGCTGCAAATGGAAACGAAAACCAAATTAAATTAAGCCAGATGTTTGTCTCTAGCGACAGAATGTGAAGAGCTACTAATATATATAATATACTATTCGTTTAAGAATACAGTGTAAAAGTTAATTAAGGGTCAACTTATCATTTGTATTTCATTCCCACTGGCAATCTTCCCACTAAGATTTATCAAGAAATTAGAGTTATCTGAGGCGGATGCACACACATTTAGGAATTGGAATAAAGCAACGCTAGAACACAAATGTTTTATTTAAATGCCCTGCACACGTATATTAAATAAATCATTTTCAGACTATCATAACTATCTAACAGTTTTTACTTTGTCGTGCTCCCTGTGACGCTAGCGATTATTTTTTTGCATTTCCGTCTTGCCTCTGCGCGAATACTATGCTTCAATAGACTTGGTCCTACTCCACAAAAAGATTCTGGCCCCCATGACAGAGGCAGAGCTGGTTCCCTTCCTGGCTAGTTCATCTGCTACTTCATTCTCCGAAATAGATGGTCACACTGTTGGTTTTACCTAGCTTGTTCAGAGAATCAAGACAGTTATTGAATGCTTTTATTTATGGGCGTTCCCTCTTTCTATGTCTATGTCTCCAGTGATTCCGGTGGTACCGAAATCTGGGTCCCCAGTTCCTGCACTATTCTCTGTGAGCGAAATGATTAACCGTAAAGTCGAGAACTCCCAGAGTTCTAGAGAACTATTGTAGTGTCTGTGGGTAAAGGGCTTGGCCAAGTCTCTTGTCTTTACTATGGAGTCAATTTTATGATCTTCATGAATTTGATCAGTTCCTGAATATCTATAATTTAAATAAGATCTAAGCTGTATCTTCGACTTGAATGCCACTGGAGCACTGCCGTGGCCAGCTCCAAAATACACTTACCTGTGCGCTGCCGTAGCTGAGGGTCTGATGAAAGGTGGGCGTTAGTAGCTCACCGTAAGAGGGTGTGGCATTGGTACCGCTGGCAAAGAGGCCCGCGTCCAAATTGTCCAGCTGCGGATAGCCGGCGGCATAGCTGGACTGCTGAGCCGCGCTGCTGCTGTTCGCCGTGGTGACGGGCGACGTGGACGACTGCGGCGTCTGTTGCTGCTGGTAGTAGCTGACGCTCGTCTCGGGCGTGTACGCTGGCGATGCATAGCCGGAGCTATAGTTAGACTGCGGCTGCATGAAGAAGCAGTGCGAGGCGGTGGCAGCAGCAGCAGCCACAGCAGCGGACGAAACGACGCTGCTGACGCCGCCGGAGGCGCTGCTGCCGTAGACCAGGCTGTTGCTGCTGCTGCTGCTGATCGTTGTCGGCGGGCCCTGGCTCTGGCGCTGCTCCATGTCCAGGCGCATCACGGTGTGTATGTAGTGGGTGCGCACGCGCGTCGGATTGAACTCGACGCGTCCGACGGTGTTGCCGCAGGCCTCGCGCGTACAGCCGCAGGGAAACATGGCGCGGTCCACTTGGCACTTGATGCCCGCCTGGCTGCAGGCGCACGTCTCCGGATCGCAGAACTCGCGGCACGAACAGCCGCACACCTCGCGCGAATTGCGTATGTCCCGGCAGTCGATCTTCTCGCTGGCATCGATCTTGCGCACGCCGGCGGCTTTCAGCAGCGCACGCCGCTGTTTGGGCGTCACCGGCTGGAGGAAGCCATTGGAGCCGTCGTCGGCATCGGAACCGCTGCCCTCGCTCAGGTAATCCTCCTCGGACTCCTCGCTGTCATCGCTGCTGGAGCCACGCGTTTGCAGCTGCTGCTCCTGATTTTGGCTGCGATGCGCGCGCCTCAGCTCCGCCGCATGCTCCGCCAGCGTCATGGTCTTGAAGGCAATGTGCCTGGCGCCCATGCCCAGCGTACAGC
Organism: Drosophila colorata; assembly: GCA_035041545.1. Classification (NCBI taxonomy): domain Eukaryota; kingdom Metazoa; phylum Arthropoda; class Insecta; order Diptera; family Drosophilidae; genus Drosophila; species Drosophila colorata. Next base: position 6,932,310 of record JAWNLD010000678.1, read on the forward strand.
CGCCGGCGGTGGGCACGCAGCCGAAGCCCTGCTGCCGGGGAAAATAGTAGACCTTAACGCTATCAAAGTTAATACAGCGCTTCGGGCGCTTCTGTGTGCTCTGCGAGCAGCAACTGCCGCTGCTGGTCATGTCGGGCGCCAAGGCCAACTCGATGGCATCATCCTCCAGACGCCGCTTCAGATTGGAGCGCAACGGCTGCTGGAGGCTTGTTGTTAAAGTTGTTGTTGTGTTGTGTCGATCATTTTCGCTGCCCAGTCCCGAATCGGAGCCACCATCGCTGCGCAGCTCCTCCTCTTTGGTTTTCGTGGGCGGCTTTGCTGCTGTCGTTGCTGCTCTGCTGCAGCCTGGGACGGCCACAACGGCGCTGCTGCTGGTGGCCTCCGGTGCTGAGGTGTCCAGCTTGAGCCACAGCAAATCACCGCTGGTGTCAGCCTCCTCCTCATCCAGCTCCTCCTCCTCGTTGTCCTCGTCGCGTGCCAGCGGCTGCGTAAATTCATCTATCGCCAGCGGATCCTCGGATATGTTGTCCGAGGCCAACGATGAATTGAGCTCATTGTCGCTCAGCACAATAATCTCATTGTTGGGAAAATTGTCCAGCTCCAGAAACTGTTCGTCCAGCTCATCGTCCTCGTCATCGACCAGCGTCACCGGCTCGTGCGCAAAGTCCGCCAGCTCATCGTCCAGCTGCAGCTGCAGCGGCAGCACAATTTTCGACTTGGCCGCATGCACCTTGGTGGCATCGATAATGGAGGTCTTTATCTGACGCTCAATGTCGTCATCATCCAGCTGTTGGTCCGGCTCCTGCTCCAGGGACTGCAGCTGTAACTGTTGCTCCAGCACCAACTCTTCCGTCTGCTCCAGCCGCCTTGTGCCGCCGCCGCCGCCGCCGCCGCCACCACTGCAACTGGCGCGCGCGTCCTCATTGTCATCGTTTATGCTATTGGTGCTGCCAAACATAGTCCCGTTGCTGGCATTTTTCTGTATGTACGTGAAAATCTTCTTGATAGGACGGAACATGCTTCTCATGGCCGCCCCAAGAGGCTCACCCAGCTGCAGTTTAGTTGTTCAACCTTTCAGTCAAAATCGGCTGCTGTTGCGTCTGTTCCATCTGCAATGCGTCGTGAAACAGGAAAAAATAGAAAGAGTCAGATTGTGAGTACAGCTTTTAAAACGATTTTTTGGGCTTATTAAAAGCTAATTTTTTTCATTGAATATTCCTTAAAATACAATCGCAAATTAAAACTCTTCGCTCCATACATTTGCACAGTATTCTTAATGCATAAATTTAATAATGGATAAATACTATATTACAAATTTGTTGATTTTTGTGAATCAATTTCATAACATTTTTATACTCATTCATGAAGTGATATGGATTTTCACGGTTAACCCGCCCCAACTTTTTTTTGTCTTTAGATGAGGTCATCAGTAATCTGTCTGTTGAATTATCCAGCTTTAAAACTGAGGGAGATATACAGATTAAAGCGAATTGCACCCAGTGGGCGTAGCCAAAAAATCGTTTTCTGACGCGGTTATTCACGAATATATATTTCAAATTTAAAGCGTCTAAAAAACTGCGTTTATACGGACAGACGGGAGGCAGCAAGACGGACATTTCACAAACTCAATATATTCTTCACTTCGTGAGCGAGTGTAAAAATGAAGTCATTAAAAGAGCAAATTCGTATTAACTATAAAATAAATAAATAAATATAGAGCTGAATAAAAGCGCTTCTATTATAACAGTCGGTAGGATATTGAACTCTACCGAACGCAAAATTTACAATTGAATATTTCGCCGGGCATTGCTGTATATCTGCACTCGATGTCCTGATCCAACTTAGGTTTTACCGCTCGATATTTTTTAGACACAGTCTTAGAGTCGGTGTAATTTTTGTGTCATGAACTTAACAAATTTTATTTCAACTATTTTAAGCTTAGTTCTTAAATGGTAAAGAGAGTAATACGCAGTTATTGCTATTTTCTATTTATGTAACGGGACAATTGCAATTTGGCTTATGTTTAAATAAGCAATTCAAAAGCGGCAAACAAAAGTATCTTCGGTTTGCTGTAAATTCAAATACTAGCCAGATTTAAGCGGCTTTAACTTCTCGAAAATTAAATGACAGTTTATCTGCAAAAATTCAGCAAGGCTTTCTCGGGGAAGTACCCTGGACCCGCATTGTACAGTTAATACACAAGTGACATGCCTAATCCAGACAATAACCACTCGATTTTAGCTTATGTCTAGCTCGGATTGTCCGATTGAAGCATAAGTTTAATCATGAGGTTGCCTTCCGTGTATGGCTTAGAAAATGGAGTTTGCAACTTTCGCCTGGAAAATTCACACGAGTCAATTTCACATTAATGAGAGTTAGGGTTTTCGTAAGTCTCGGTGTGGATGGCGCCATTCTTTCTATTGGCCGAAGTCCCAAATACCCGGATCTAACTCTTGACGAAACCCTCATACTTAAAGAATATTAGTATACCAATACGATTAAGAAGAGGTTAATCTGGTTATTGCGCCTTTTATCAAAATTGTTTATTCAATATTCTCTAAAGTAGTCCTATTCAAATCTTTAAAATCTTAGAACACTGCCTCAATTCCATAGAGAGAATGATTGTTGGAAAACCTCCATCAGTTCGGAATCCTTTTATTATAAGAGACCTGATAATCGCTCCCGCCAGAATTTGTGAACCGTTTTGCCGTAAAGTATAAGGGCGTCGTTGTGTCATTCCAATCCCCTCTTTTTTGCTCTCAACTAAGAATGCTTTAGTAGAGGGGACTTGACTGGAAGACACAGCTTTCGAGCCTGGATCCTCATCTCATGCTGCAACGCCACACGTCCAGTTTAAGTTAACTTAAGCTATCCGAAACAAGTAGGAACTTTGCAGTCGGGTATAACCGGCTGCACAATACCCGGTCACAGTATAATAACAGCTTAAAACAGTCGAAAACGGTCTTAATTATTATTTTTGTTTTAGAAAAATATTGGGGATTATCTAATTTCAGCTCGATATTTAGAGGCCATCAGAAAGTATCTGCTTAATTCGCAAACTGTATCTTTACAATTGTGCGAGACATAGATTTTCCCGGTTTACCCGCTGCCTTATAATATAAGAATTTATCAATTTGCTACGCCCCCAGTGGGCATATACATAAAATTTGGTTAAGGTTTTCAGAAAATAGAATTTGGGTGCAAGCCGAAGCTTTCTAGCTTTCTAGCTTTCTTTTCTGTATGGGCTGATCACTGATCAGTCAGTAAGTGAGCAATACTTCTTTTGATTTCCTCAGTTCTCCCAGCCTAATTGATAAAGAAACTGTTAAACATTTTATGGCTGCAGAATGCTTTTTTTCCGCTCAGCAGGCTGTGTATTAGATTTGGGAAATTCCAACGCAGGTTTATTCATGCATGTATACGTATGTATAGGGCACGCCTAGTCAGCCAGGTGGGCGGGCGGCCAGGTCGCCACGTGCAAGAGCCCAGGATTAGGGTGCGTATATGAAAAATGCTATTTTACCTAATGAACACATACATATGCACATATATGCAACAGCTTGTGGCAAATGAAATTGATTCAAATCGAAAAAAAAGTTGTTAAAACGAATTAAACTTAAGCAAAATCAATAATTTGCGCACCTTTGGTCCATTAATTAAGCACGGCGCGCTTCGATTGCGCTTTTCCGGGACACTTGATGCGAATTTGCGAGCTCCTTTTTCGAATTTGCGTTGCAGCTGTGAAAACTGCGACAACGGCGACGGAACGGGGAGCCGTTGCGTGTGTGTGTGAGTGCGAGAGCAAAGGAGGCGCAGCACAGATCAGAAATGTGTGTGTGTGCGTGCAGAGGGTTTCTCAACAGGACGCGCCTAATAATCTTTTAAGCGGGACGAATCACAATAATTATGTTTACACGTTTATTGGGTCGAATATTTGTTCCGTATGGCGTTAATTATTTAATCAAATCCTGCGTTTTTTGATTTTTTATTGACGTTTTCACTTCTCGTCTCGCAATGTTATTACCATTTACTGTCATTCGCAAAATACTTAATTTGGGTATTTCAATGTGGCCGAAAATCCCAAAATACCGAAAATACCAAGTTAAACATTAAATTTGCGGACAGTGACGTAGTTTGCCGTTAACATTAAGTGGAAGAGCTCTGCCTTGACGCCACGTAAAGTCGGATAATGCTTCTGTCATCGATAGTTAATCGATATGAATAGCGATTATAATATTTTATAACTAATTATTCATCTGTAGTTCAAAAACCCCGAATGACATGTTTTGATTCCTTAAATTTTTAGTACACCAAAAATGGCAATCCCAAAAAAAAAACTGATAAGTAAAACTTAAAAAAAGATTAAGCAGGTAAAATAGATGCCTCACGAAAGTAAATGACAATTCTTTGTTGTTAGAGGAACATTTTTTTTTCTACAATAACATATAAAAAAAATTTTAAAAATGTTGTTAGACTCGTATTTTTGTCTGATTTTAGTACCATTTTCGTATTTTCGTGAATATAATTATTTAATGTAAGAATTATGCAAATTGTTATTGTTTAAGCCCTATTTTTGGAAAACAACTTATTTTTAAAGATATTTCTTGTTTTATATAGTAGAGGTGACATCTAATAGATAATTTTACAAGCATTGATTTTTTGCATCTGAAATCGCGACCATTAAACATCGAGTAAACATCGATAAGCATCGCTGCAGCGTCTATCGATACGTCGATTGCCTGATGTTTTCTTACATCACTAATAAAAATTGTAAGTGGATTTAAGTTTAGCAATAATCAAGGCAATATTTCCAAGCAAACAAAGTGGTAAAAGCAATAAAATTGGAAAATTGCGCACGTAAGAGAAGCGTCAACTTAAATAGTGCACGTCACGCCTGACAATTCAAACAACGCCTCGAAAATAAGAAAAACAAGAACAGCAACTGCTGACTCGGTGAGCAGGGGCCGAGTCAGTCGCTGTCTATCTCTGTCTGCGTGCGTTTGTGTCAAAGTTTCCGTGGCTGCGCTACGTTCGAAAACGCAAATAAGAAATCGTAAATCACATATAAACACTAACAAAGAGTGAGTCGGAGCTGGGAAGTGTGCAAAGAGTTGCAGCTGCACGCACAATGCGTAACAATAAGTGAGCGCAGACGCTGAGACAAGTGCATGCGAAAAGGGCGCTGATGTTTTCCCATTAATTAAGAAAGTTGTGTAAAATTTTTCATGTCCACCATTACAATCGTCATCGATAGCAGAGAGAAAGAGAGCGCGAGTGGCAATCAATTCGCCCCACAAAAAACACGCACACATACAAATACCGCTGCTCGGCGAGACTGTGAGAGGAGTGAGCGAGCGCGATAGCTGGCCCTGAATTTGGGTGCGTTGCATGCGAAAACGTGTGCGCAAGCAGGACAGTACTAGCTCTCTCGCATTAGTGCTAGCGCTCAACTGCAGCGCACAGTGGCAACGAACAGCGCAATAAATGTGCGTTTGTTTTCGCATGATAACCGAAGGGCAATATACACACATGTGAATAATACAATTACAGGTGTGCGGCGGCAGTGAGAGACGAGTCTAGCAATCAGTAATTGGCAAAGTTTTGTGGCTCTCAGCCTGTCTAGCTGATTCTTTGTTCTTTCATTTTTTTGCGTCTTAGAATGTGGAGCTCGTGTCTGTGTGTGTGTGCTCGGTGTACGGATTTATCTACAATCGTCGCTTATCGTCACGCCAGCTTCGACGCCCCCGCTTCTTGACGCCTCCCTCTGATATCACCCTGTCAGCCTCCGCTTAATGTAAACAAAATCGCATATTTAATTCTTTTTGTTTATGTATCTGCCTTTTCATGCGCCTTTATTCGCGCTGACGCTGCTGAAATGCGCCAAAATTTTGTGGACGTGTTTCAGATCAAGACCTAAGTTTGGAGTCCATTTCATAGGGCAATCTTCAGATTTTATTTTTTTTATTTTAATACCTAAAATTCACACTGTTCCAATATTTCTTGTATTACACTTGTTGATAAATTGCTGACACTATGTTAGTTAAGTTAATAGATACACCTTAGTACACATTCTGTTTTAAAGTTAAATGGGTATTTTAGAACATTCATCGTTTCATAAAAATTTCCAACTGATAACAGCATAGAATAAAAAATGTGTACAGAATCGTTTCTATGTCAATGGCTCCGGTTGTATATATGTATGTACGATGTGTGCGTATTGTTCTCTCTCTCTCTTTACCCTTTGCCACTTGTTCTCTTTGTGTGAACGCATGCATGTGTCCGTGTGTTTCCAGTGTGAATGACGCATCGTCAGCTGTTCAAGTGTGTTGCCTACGGTAATTTCCTGGCTGGTCGCTGTACCGTTTTATATTTTATTGAATTTTCTTTGAAGCGGGGTCGCTCGATTGCAGTGGTAGTTATATGTATATTAATATATACATATGTACATACATATATGTATATTCTTTTGCTTTGGTACGATCGAAACCTTTTGAATCGTATTCACTTTGCTTTTCAGCAATGTTTAACATAATTAAAAGGCCAGCTGTTGGAATTTATTTAACAAAATATTTGCCGAAGTATTTATCAATACTTTTCATTTAGTTTACAATATTTGCCTTTTGAAATCATGTGATCTTTTGATTAATTCAAATCCGCAGCGAACAGTTGCAGCTGTGAGGCAAAAAGCGACTCGAATAATGCGCCTGTTAAAAATGCAACGACGTCATGACAGTAGAGACAATAAAAAACATGAAACATTAAAACAAGTGAAGTGAAATTTTTTACTTTGTGCCAAATAAAGAGAGGGAGAGAGAAGGGGAGTAAGAAATATTGACACTCTCAAAGACTTGTCATGAGTTTGTGTGTAAGTCGTGCTTGACAACTTGATTCGTTCATCTGTGTGTCTGTGTTAGTGTGTGAGAGTGTATTTATTCGTGCACTTTGCTCCAAAGCGCCAAAAACCTCAAACGAGTCTCTGAACGACGGCAAACAATAGATAACGGAAAATGTTAGTGCGGCAAGTTTTTATAACGATTTGTGTCTGTCGTCGTCGTGGTCTAAGTTGAGTTAATTTAATAATGCAACAATAACAATATGCGGGAATGCGCCGTTCACTTTCTCTGCACTGCTTCCTGCCCGCCAGCCAGCCAGCTGGCTGTATAATTCATTTTGCATTGATTTTTATTGCGCTCTGTTGTCGCAAATCTGTTGCCCGCACCCGCAGCCGTCAAATTACGAGTACATCGTGTATCCGCTTTTAACTCGTTCTCATCCATGCTCTCAGATCTCTCTTAAAGCTGAACAGATTCAGATTTCTCTGTACAGTTTAAGATCGTGCTGTTATTTGAAATGTAAATGCTACGTGGGAGTTAACACATACATATATACATATGTTACGGAGCGACTAAAAGTATTTAAAACGTTAAATTCCTTATGAAGATGATGCTCTGGGTATTTGATGCTCACCTCAAGCCTACCGGAAAATGAATATTTTCTATGATTCATACAACATAATTTAATAAAGTAACTTTCGTTATCACTGCATAACGGCATTCCCTTTTTTTCATTTGGAATTTTTAAAATGTATTTTCCACTGAGAGCGAAATTCCGTACAAACTCTGTTAATGTTAGCTTACATTTATGTGGATCCAATGAACATTGCATAACTGTTAACGTTATTTGCATTTCAGTAAAGTTTCAAAATCATTGTATCTATTTTCTGTATTTTATTCTTTTGTTGCCCATTAATTTATCTGAATTTTCTATTATTTTTGTAGTACCGAATGCGGGCAAATTGTTGACTAATATATATAATGTGTGTAAAGCAGATAAGATAGACCTTCGACTGATAAACATTTGTCTGAGTTTGCCTTCAGCTTACACTAAAAATAAGAATTCAACCAGATGAGCAAACCCGTAAAACCCCTTTTTGTGTTGTTGTTTGCTAACAAGGCACACGCATATATATATATATATATATATATGTAAATATATATACACATGACACGAAAACAATAATTGCGCCTAAACATTTCTAAGGTTTCGCCTTTTTGTTGCGCGTGCTTGAAGTATTTTTAGTTGTTCCCCTGGTTTCTGTTTGCCAATGTTCTTTTTGTTGTGATTAGTGCAATTTGCAATTAACTGTGTTAGGGTGTGTGCGGGTGTGCGGCTGTGTGTTTGTGTATATGTTTGACGCTCACACGCAAGCATTCCTTCTCCACATATTCTTGACATTGAACTTTGTCGCGCAATTAGCATATATGTATATATGTAGCTGTTCATAAGCACGACTTATATTATATACAGTTAAATACACATGAGTTCTATTACTTTATAGACGATAAGATTTCGGCCGTGTCCCGGCTTTGCTAAAGAGTGTTAACTGGTTTGTCGTAAATTATTGGTAAATGTTCTTGTATTAGTGTACTGTTTTTTTGTTTTAAGTTTTAAACTTTATGTGTAAATTATATCGCGTCTGTGGACCTACGATGGATTTATTTTCGTCCATATTGCTTTAATTGTATGTACGGTCTTCAGGGTGTTTTAATTGCTAGTACCCTTTGATATTTAAATAGGTTTGGGCATCGATATAGCATTTGTAAACTCTCTTACTGAGCTGCAGAAATGCAAAATCAAAAAATAAAAATCACAGGATAAAATTAAAATTGAATATTGACAATAGGTAGAAGTAAAATATATAAAGTATTAATTGTGTTATTTGTAAAATTAAAGTATTCCATTTTTGCAAATGAGTACATTTTAATAAGAAAAGACAAATCAAGTAAATAAGTAAATAAGCAACACTTCTAAAAAAAACAAAGAAGACCAGTTATCTTCGGGCCGAAATAGAAATACCATTTTAGACAAATGAAAGATGTGCCCCATATATCTGATGTTAACTCATATGTTAGGACCATAGCATGACACCTACAATTGTCAAGTTTACACAGGATATTTTGAAAAACAAAAAAGTTATTTATACAAAAACTCACTTTACGAGCGATTGTTCCTATGACAGCTATATACTATGGTTTTCCGATATCGATAATAGCTGAGGATAGTGACACTTACTTGACACACCAAGCTTAGTTAGGATATTTAAAAAACCAAAAACCTATTTTTCGACCGATTGTTCTCTATGCTACAGTGGTCCGATTCCGCCGACTCCGACATACATATGTACTGTAGCTTTAAAACTACAGACAGACGGATATGGATATATCAACTTAGCGGTACTGATCAAGAATATATGTATATGAATATATTTTATAGGGTCGTCTCCTATGTTTTACACCTTACGTGACAAAATTATAGTACCCTAGGCAAGGTTATAACAAACCAACAACCCACTGTGAGGTCATCTGACTTTTCTTTGCAAGTTTCGTAATTTCAAAACCATAGTGGATATTGTCCGAATTTTAAAATATTTTGTTAAAGAAATTTTTAGGCTTTGTATAATATTTCTTTGAAATCGGATAAGTGGATGTTTGTCAGTTGAATTTTAACGATCAAGTTTGTTTTCAAAAAGAAGCACACACGTTAGAAATGCAATGATCCTGGTTGATTTTACAAATATGAACTATTTTATAGCTTTTATGTTTCTTATATAATATGAATATATATATACATTGCTACGAATATGACTTAAATTTACCTAATTTTTTTTAAAAACCAGTACAATAAATCTACCATTTTTTGTACCAAGCGACGTACACCGAAAATCTTACCATTTTCATTTTTGAACAAACAGACGTCGTAGGTTTCACGTATCACTGTAATTGTATCTTAATAGGTTTCGCTATATAGCGCAGGTTTAAATTTCATGCTTTCTAAAGCACTCGTATTTCGGCAGTTTTAATGGGGCGTTTCTGCTGCACACTCTTGCCGCGGAAAGCATTCAGAGGTTCTCGCTCGCCGATAATGCGAGAAGTTGTGCGTGTGCGACATGTTTAATTAATTTCGATTAGCGCTGATGCAAACAAAGGCGCCACGCGGCCAATGACGCTGACAGCAGTTTTTATCAGCAGACGCAAAATTCTCAAAAATTATACATTAAATTTATGCATTTCTTTTTTGTAGAATTAAAACACACACGAGCTGACACAGAGAGAGAGAGAGAGGAAAAGAAAGAGAGACACAATTCTGGAACGAGTGAGAGATACAAAAAGGGAACCGTTTTTGACCGTCCGCAATTCATCAAGAAATCTTACACCTTAAGAGCAATTAGAGCAGCAGCAACAACAAAAACCACCACACAAAAATGGCAACAACACCACGTAGCGGGGGGTCCGGCTCTGGAGCCGCACAACGCCCAAACGGCACCTCGCAGAATAAAAGCTGCCAATTCAAATTGGTTCTACTTGGCGAATCGGCGGTGGGTAAATCGTCGCTGGTGCTGCGCTTTGTCAAGGGCCAATTCCATGAATATCAGGAGAGCACGATAGGTGCGGCCTTTCTGACACAAACCATTTGTATAGAGGATACGGTGGTGAAGTTCGAGATCTGGGATACAGCCGGTCAGGAGCGGTAAGTAAAGAAAGCAGGCGTCAATGATAAGTTTACCATTTACATGGTAATCGTAATGTTGCTAAAAATATTTAATTTTATTTCTTAATTTAATTTTTCAGGTATCACAGCTTAGCTCCTATGTATTATAGAGGTGCGCAGGCCGCCATCGTTGTCTATGACATACAGAATCAGGACAGTTTTCAGCGTGCAAAAACCTGGGTCAAGGAACTGCATAAACAAGTGAGTAATGAGTGAAGATCCTCCCACATGATCTCTCTTCGTCATCTCGGCGTTCTCCCGCGTCAATGTCAAACACAAGTGCATAAGAATGGAGCAGAGCGTTCTCATAAGCGCAATTCGCCTTGGTTTGCTTTTAAATTGAATTAAAATATTGTTTCGAGCATTGAACTCATTCATCATTTCCGGCATTGTTTACGCCTCATTGCATTCATGCGAAATGGTGGCCAGTGCAAGGTTTTTGAACGACTGAAGTCAATTTTTTTGTGATATTGTATTTATTTACATTTACAACATAATTGAAAGTTTTCGGAGTGAAATAAATGATCTTGAGATAAAATAGAATCAGATTCAGCTTTGCCTATAAACAAGTGATACACAAATGCGATTGATTTTAGATTGTTTTTCATTTTTGGGATATAAACAGCTTTTAACACCAGTATATATATCATTATTATGGCTGCAAATTCAATAATTACTGTCGATGATTTGGTTCAGTGTTCAAACCAATGGCTTGCGTTTAGGGTTTCGGGTTGTGAACTAGGTTTTCCACATTATTGAACCCAGCTTTTAGTTTGAACTTAGTTTGTTACATATTCTTTCAAGTTTAAAAGGAAAATATATTTATTATTTTTTAAAAAATAGCTTATTTGATAGTATGCATATATTTTATATTTATTTTCAAAAAAGAATTAATGTATGTAATGTAGAAAATTCTTATAAACGCCAAGATAATATATGTAAATGTTTGGGGTTGAAATTATCCGAAATACTAAAATTAAACCCAATCATTTTTTCAACAAAACAGTTCATGGTTCATTTTGAACTTGACCCTTCGCCAACTTTGGGAGAATTTATAAACCAGAACTAACCGAATGAGCTATAGAAATCCAAACAGATTATTATTCCATTTATTCAACTATATTTAATGCGATTTCTATTTACTTTTTAGGCCTCACCGAACATTGTCATTGCGTTGGCTGGGAATAAGGCGGATTTGTCAAACATTCGCGTTGTGGAGTTTGATGAGGCGAAGCAATATGCAGAAGAGAACGGATTGTTATTCATGGAAACGTCTGCGAAGACGGGCATGAATGTCAATGATATCTTCTTGGCAATCGGTAAGTGAAAAACAACTAGTCAAGAAAGAAATAAATATTATATAAACCTTGTTTTATCTTCAATTATAGCCAAGAAACTACCCAAGAACGACAACAATCAAGGATCTGTTATAAAGCCAAATGGAAACGAACCAACTCAAACGACGAACAACTGCTGCAAGTGATGTCCCTTTGTAGGTGTGTGTGCGCGCTTCACGAAATTAATTGGATCGTAGAGAGATTGATTTTTAAATTGGTTGCTTTTTGTCATTGCAGAAAATGAAATTTCCAACGAGAGATTTGAAAAGTTTATGCTGATAATTATAAATAAAAAATTATTTAAAATTTAAAACTAAAGCCGGCTCATAGGGGCAAAAAATTTAATTTACATGATTGATGATGATGAAAACAAAACAAAACAAAACATAATGATAATATTAATTATAAATTAAATTAAATGGAAAACAAAAGAAACCAACAAACAAAACGTAAAAGCAAAAAGTTAGTTTAAATAAAACACATAGCCCTGTTAAAATCAAGCGAAATTGTATCAAAAGAAACAAAAAGCTCTCCTTACATATTTCTATCTCTGGCCCCATAGTTCATAGCCGTCACTTAGAGAGCTACTCCTTCAATTTCATCTCAATCAGATGCGAAACTTTCAAATAACGTATTATAAATAATAGAAGTAAACTTAATGAAAGCGGATATAATAGTTTCGAGAGTTCACGTCGTGTCGTAGAAATGTTTAAAATTGCATTGTATAAAAAACGAGAGTTAAACATTAAACGAACACAGGAAACATGCTAAGGATGTTTGTAAAGCTTATATTTCATGAAATGGGTGTCAAAACCAGAGAAATTCCAGTTGCAGTTGTTCTCAGCAGCGTTCTAAGACAAAAATGAATAAATAAAATAAAAAAAAGAAGAGAAGAGAAACCGAAGATCAGTTCAGTTTAGTTCAGTTCAGATCAGATCAGCAGCTGAAGATTCGCTCGTCCTCGATCTGTGGCAATGTGTGTGCCTATCCAGCAGTCAAGTTGCGATGGGCACGTGTGATAGTTGCAATTTATATAAATTATATATATATACACATATGAAAATCCAAAAAAACAAAAAAAAAAACAAACAAAACAAAACAAAAATGAAAGAAATTATTTATAGTTATAAACATTTTTGGTTCCATTTACGTTTAGCTTTTTTTATTTCACATTCTAGCAACAATCAAAGATTTAATGCTACCCCTATCTTAAAACCAATTATCGTAAATATTATGAGAAGCTTACGTCTACATAGTATGCTAAATAAGATGAAGTTTAAGCCGATAAAGTGAAGTCGTCACCAACAGAAAAACAGAAAATACACCTTGAAAAATACTTTACCATAAGTTCACATTTGTTTATCTCGCTCCACAAATCGTATTTGATTTCTAATCTACTTACTATAAATATATATATCAACCAGCGATCAACCAACAAAAGCAACAAAACAAATAAAAAAAAAAAAAAACAATGAATCAGCGTGAGAAAAAACCGACGCCTAGCAGCTGTGTGTATTTTTCCAATTTATAATTTTTATGTTGTATGTATGTATTTAAATTTAACATTTATAATAAAAATCGTATATATATACATATATAAAAATCGAATCTAAATTTTTTTGTATTTGGTAGTTCAAAATTTCTGAAAAAGCTTTCTTTTTATTATTATTTTTTTCATCCATATTATTTATTGGTTTAATCTTCAAGATGGTTGGAAAAATATGTTATATGTATGTCTTCGGTTTGCAGATTCTAATTATCAAAAGCAGAATAAAGTTTTGCAAAATATAATTATTTGTATTATATAAAATAGGATAAAAATGGCAAACTTACTTTGTTTAAAATAGCGCAGCACACATTCATACTCTTACCTTGGATTTTGAACCGGGATCCTTGTTAAGTTGGTCATTTGGGCAACTCATCTTTTCAGGACTGCTTATATTTATTTTATTTCTATTATAAATAAAAGTGTTATACGTCAAAGCGAAACAAATGTAAAATTACAATTCATTCACGCTGGCTTACTTCAACAAAAAAAAACCCCATATGTAACACGTTCAAAGATGGGACTCTTAAATTATATTAAAATAATTTTATAACCATCCATATTTAATATATGAACAACTCAAAATTATACAAATAGTTGGGCATTCCGCACTTAACGCAAAAAGCTCAAGTTTCTTTGTACCTAAAAATAACTTTTTGGAATGTGTCGACACAAAATTGGAAATCGGATTGAAATTAATGAGGAACCATTCGTTTTTATATTAATTTATATGCTGAGCAAAATCCTAAAAGCTCCTAATGGCCCCATCAGCTCAAATAATTTAAATTGTTTACAGCTCCATATCTCATGAACCAGATGAGCTTTCACATATTTTGATTGGCATTCAACTCGATCTGATCGGACTATCGTAGCAAAACTTCGTTTATATTGCTATATTGCTAGCCGAGAGCTTTACATGTCTAAATTGTTATAAATTTTAAACTGCCAAGAAAAATCTTAACACTTTTTTCCAAGCTTCAATAGCGAACAAGTAAAAAAAAGGTTCAGCTCGGCTTAGGCCATGATATATACATATAAATTTGTCCGTTTTGCTTATCTCAGTTGAACACAAAAAAACCTTTAGTTGGAAAACTTTTTAGAAAACGTAAGTTGTACAGTGGAGCCAACACACTTAGTTGGACAGCGACTATGCATTAATTCGATTGAGATTAGGAACCGTACTGATTCAGGATTTGTCATGCGGCGATGATATTGTGATATTTTGAGAACAAAGAGTTTTGATGAGTATGCACTTTCGCAGTTTATGAAGCTCGCCGCCGTATTTAGTTGTAGAACTGAGCTCCACGAATGGCAAAGGCGAGAGTACATTTGCGCCACAATAGGGATACGGTAGCTAAACATAGGGAGACCATGCCCTGGCTGATAAAGCGCTACAAGATGGTTATTTTGGGTGCTGCGTCGGCGGGCAAGTCATCGATGGTTTTTCACTACACACAAGGGAGCTATCTGAACGTCAAGGAGAACACGCTGGTTGCCACCTTTTCCAGCATATTTCTGGACAAGTCGCTGAAATTGGATACTTGGGAAGTGGCTGGCGAGGAACGGTGAGCGTTAATCGATCTTAACTGAATGAATAGTTCAAATAATCGAGTTGTGATTAGTTGGCACAGCCTGGCGCACATGTATTATAAGGATGCCCAGGCTGCACTTATCGTCTATGATGTGCAGGATCAGGATAGTTTAGTCTGCGCCAAAGCGTGGATCCGTGAGGTGCGTCAAAAGGTGTGTACTGTCCCAGAATAAAACCAAAGCTCTCCGTGTTTATACCATGTCAATACTATCTGCTTTAGTTGAGCGCCGACTTGGTTATTGCTATAGCCGCCAATAAGATGGATTTGTGGGACGATTTCTGCATCGATTCTGAAAAGATGAAATCCTATGCTCAAGAAAACGGCTATATATTCATGGAGACTTCTGCGAAAACGGGTCAAAATATTAACGAACTATTTTCCGCAATCTGTGAGAGTGAATATTGTATTAATTTGTTAAAGCTAAAAATGTTTTTACCTTTCAGCTAAAGAACTTGAAGCGAGACCAAGTCCTAAGCAATCGAATTTAAGTTCAGACGATTGCGGCTGTAGAATACTATAAAAGTTACATGGAATCCTGCAAACCAGGTTTGAACCCGAATCTGCCAATTATTTTTATCAACATTTTTTCAATAAATAGTTTGCTATAATAAAAAAATGTATTTTTTTAAATGTTTTATTATAAATTAAAAAACAATTGTTTCATTTAAATGTGAAAAAATTTCAGGGGCTCTGGCTCGAACCACAACCTGGGTTAACGGAAGTTATAAACTATAAACAAAAACATCGATATCTTTTCATTTTTGTACTCATATGTTTGCATCTAATATTACAAATAGTAAACAACTCCAACTGCCATAATTGCGAGCTATTGCAGCTTTATGATATATCATCATAAATGACATTGGTATAGGTCTTTTATGTGTAACAAGAGGCTTTCCTCTTGTTATCAACAGTTGCTCAAAACCCGGTCGGAACTTCAAACCATATTGGAAAAAAAAGTTTCATGTTTTATTATAAATTAAAAACGCAACTGTTTAATTTATGTGTAAAAATGTGCCACATTTACCGGAAGTTATAAAATAGGCCGTAAACAAAAACATCGATATCTTTTCTTTTTGCACTCATATGTTTATACCTAATATTAAAAACAATAAACAAATCTAGCTGCTATAGTTGTAAATAATAAATAAAAACAATAATGAAGAAATTTTGTTTATTTTTGGTAATATTATATGAGAGCTTTTGCAGCTCTATGATATATCATCATAAATTACATTGGTATAGGTCTTTTATATGTAACAAGAGAAAAGACAAACAGTTGTTCAAAAAACTTGCCAGAACTTCAACCCAACCAAACTATATTATAAAAAAAGACAAGAGTGCTCTAGTTTGGAGCGCCCGACTAGTAGATACCCTAAACCAGTATTTGAATACAAAACCAAATTAAGTGACCCTAGCTCTTATAGTTTCTGATGTATGTTCAAAAAACCTGGTCAAAAAATCGATCAATATCGATAATAAGAAAGCTGGACAGGTTATCGATAATTCAAAACAAACTTGATCTGGGTATGGTATACACGAACTCAAAAAAACTTCAACTTTCTAGCTCTTGCTGTCAAAAGGCTGCAGATTTGTCAAATTTTGCTACACGTTTTTTAAAATAAATTCTGTGTTTCTTAACCGATCTTGTTGAAACTTTTTGCAACAGATTCTTTAAGTGGTATAGTATATAAAAATATACATGTAAAATTTGGAATATCTAGCTCTCAAAATCGATTTTAGGAAAACGTAGTAGGTAGGTAATCGATCATTTGAAATAAACTTGATTTGCGCGCACCATGGACGAGTCTATATTCGGAAAGTTGAAGTCTCTAGCTCTTATAGTTTCTGAGATCGACTGTTGATCCGGATCAAAAATATATGTATATACTTTATGGGGTCGGAGATGCTGCCTTCTGTCTGTTATATACATTCGCGTACTTTACCTATTTTCAATAGGTTCAGGGTATAAAACAAAATATAATTTAAAACGCAATGTTTCATTTAAATGTGAAAATATGTAGAGTCATGACTCGAACCACAACCTGGGTTAACGGATGTTTTTTTTTTTTGCAGTCATATGTTTATAGCTAGTATTACAAATTATAAACAAATCTAGCTGCTATAGTTGTAAATAATAAATAAAACAATAATGAAGTCATTGTGGTAATATTATATGCGAGTTATGGCAGTTTTATGATATATCATCATAAATGACATTGGTATCGTCCTTTTATATGAAACACGAGAAAAGACAAGGGTGTTGTAGGTGGGTGTGCCGGACTAGAATATACCCTGGCGTAGCATACACTCCTTGTATTCTTTATCCCTTGGGTGTCACTATGAAAAATGCATCTAAGTTTTTAGCTTTCTCCTTCTGAAATTTTCAATTCATATTTTGGGACGAATTGGAATAGGTATCCAAAACATGCAGTTTAAGAATACATGTATATAATTTATGAGATTGGAAATGCCGCATTCCGCCTGTTACATACATTTACATAGTAATAATTTACATGATAATAATTAATGGATACAGGGTATGAAAAGTTATTACCGGAAGCAAAAGAAAATTTGTGGGGAAATATCTACATACATATAAAGTGAACTGAACAATGTTAGCCTAATGGTTCGTATGAGATTTTGCTTGCAAGCGAGATAATGATAAAGCCTATCAATGTAAACTACACGATCCAAGAGTCGCTTGGTAATTTTTCGCTGTAAAATCACGTCGTGACTCTGTTCTGGCATGCCACATGTGCTGCAGTATCAATTTCTTCAGAGTCGAATGGTCAAATGTACACAGAACACAAATCGTGGCTCTTTCCAAATTGTTTCACAAAATATCAAAAATATTTGATAAAAAAATATTCATATATAAGGAATAAATCATTATTAAATGCTATATCGACTATTAATAAAATTTATTTATTGATTATTTCAATTTTTTATTTTTTATTTTTAATTATGGTGCAGAATACCCTTTTATCTGTCTTTATGTTAATTTTTGTCACCATTAACATACAAATATTAATTTAACATATTTTCTAAGAAAATATGATTTGATTTAAATAAAAACTAATTTTTAAAAAATATTGTTTTTCTCTGGATTGTGGTAAAGACAGTAAAAATACTTTATTTTTTTTATATTGTCTTTGCTTGTGGCAATGTTTGTGTTCGATTTCCTTGCATTTTCTCTCAGTGTATGTATCTGATTTGAATTTTTTAATTTTGGCTGAATAGCATATGCACTTATTCACAAGGCGAAACGGGCTCGTATTTATTAGCTAAAATCGTTCTCCGGAAATCGGAGTTTTTTTCACTGAAATCTATTTCAGGATAATAATTCAGAGAGGGCGTACCTCACACAATACTTACGACGATAAGAAGTTGAATCACGCACAACTCTACCATAACCATAAGTCCCTCTCTGAGATGCATACTCCAACAATATATATCGGCTATGGCTCTGCTGGTAATGCTTTTTATGAACGATGTTTAGTTAGCTGCATAATTTCGGAGAGTACAGACCTATCACCATGAGACGATTGTCAACCTACAGGCCGAAAGCCAAATTCAACGTCTTGCTGCTCGGAAATTCGTCAGTGGGTAAATCTTCCCTACTCCTGCGCTTCGTATCGGATAAGGCGCCGACAATATCGGAGCCGGTAGCCACCATTGGTGCAGAATACAAAACGAAGACGTTCTGCCTGCCAAATGGGGTCGTACAGCTGAGAATCTGTGATACGTCAGGTCAGAAACGGTGAGTTTTTGAAATTTGAAAAGTGCATTTGGATTCGGAGTTAATTTTCGGAAAAGTTTTAAGGACTTACTGGGCACGTATTTGAATGATTGTCATGGGGCTATCGTTGTGTACGACGTCCAGGATCGAGAGAGCTTCGAGGATGCTCAGGATTGGGTAGCTGAGCTGAGAGAAAAGGTACGTCCAGAAATAGCAAAGTGTGACTGTGCACTGTTTAAATCTTACTCAGCTATGTTCGATTTCTAATATAATGCGAAATCCCCATCAACTATTAGAAGGTCTCGCCCGAGGTGGTGATTGTTCTAGCTGGTAATAAGGTGGATATGGACGTATTACGTGAGGTAACCAAGCCCGATGCTGAGCAATATGCTTTAAATAATAATTTGATATTCATGGAAACGTCTTCAGTGAGCGGTTTGAATGTGAATAACTGTTTCACGGAACTCGGTAGGCAATCAAATATTTATCAGAGTCTATATTCCGAATTTTACAAATATATGTGTGTCTTTTTTTCAGCAAAGGCCATATATGCCCAGCGAAAGCTACATCAACAAGGCCGAAAACACTCCAATCTGAAGGAAAATGACAATGAAGAGATAAAGTCTGTTTTTTGCTGTTTCCGTAAAACGTCGACTAAAATCGAGAGAGCAAAGAAATAACTTGCCTTAGCTTTTCTTTTTCTTAACTTGGAGTCGCCATTTTAATTTCAGCGATCTGGCAGCGTCATGCTCGCGTTAAGTTGGCTGCGCCAGAGAGATTTGTGAAAATGTACCTTTAGTTAAAGAAAAACACATTTAGGAGCATATTGCTCTTATTAACTCATTCTATTTTTATTTTGAAAATATAACTCGAAATAATTAGTACATACTTAATGTAATTTCGGTTACATTTTTACTCGTTTTGTTACTCTTTTGCTTTTAATTGTATAATAAAGTATTGTATATATGTATATATATATATAGAATTTTTTATTTTTGTTTTGCTACTTGATTTCATTTATTATAAGAATAATATTTGTTGTATTGTATAATTTTCATAATTTGTATGAAGAGTCAAAGTTTTTCAGTAGATTTTCGAAAAAATAATAAATCATAGCGAGAGTTATATACTAACTTACTACAAGGCAACTAAATGGCTTCAATTTGAGTAGCAATATGCTATTATAACGTAGAGAAATAACAGGAAAACAATATTAAACCTAACTAAATTTGAGTTGCTTTTTTTGTTGCTTTTTTTTATATAAAAAATTGAACAAATGAAAATGGCAGAAATCGTTATTAGGGCAGTATAGAGACGATTTAGTACAGAACACATAAGTTATATATAAAACACAAATGCTAACACTTGTATAACAAAAGTTGGCTCAACAAAACAATATAGTACATATCTGTTAAAAATGTTGATAATTAAGGAGGGTGTCTTTTCTTTGTCATATGCATTTCATGTTTATCATTTATCATTATTCCACATTAAATATCACTTACGTAAGAGAAGTATCTAGTATTTTGCTAGATTTAGATCCTAAACTACAATTTTGTTCAAATGTTATTTTTAGTTCTTGTTCGATTTATTGATAAACCACATTTGTAATATCATTTCTGTAAAATGAGTTTCATATTTAATCTAAACTTTTTTTGTTTGGTTTTTTTTCTTCTTTTTTGTCAGTTATTTTTATAAAATTTACAAAATTACGTTCCATTTCGTTTGCTCCATATAGCCAGCCCCCATCTGTATATTTAAAATTGTTTAGGGAGGCTTTTGCAAATATAAACTCCCCTTAACATTTAACTTAGTTTCTAATTTTCGGTTTCTCTTGTTTTCAGTTTAACTTGAAATTTCGTTCACAATTATTTAATTGCAATTCACAATAATATACGAATATTAGATTACACTATTCTTTTCTCCATTTCTTTATGAATTTTGTATTGTTTTTATTTCTTGTATTTATTTTTGATTCGTCTGTCGGCTTATACTACAATCGGCTCATCACCGTGCAAATCACAAGAGCCAATATTCTCGCCTTGGTACGTCGAGAAATCGCTTATAACGGCTTTTGGCTCTGCACCGAATTGTATGTCCTGCAGGCAGCCCTTGAATGGCTCAAAGAATCGGCCCTGCGTCCTTTTGCTCACTTTTTCCTGATTGGGAAACCCACCTGTTGAACGGAAAAAATTCAAATTAAGCGGGTCAAATTGTAATCTAGCTGTGTGCAGCGCTGCCAACTCTTGGCAAATACTAAGCTCAGCTGTGCGTTAACATTGCTCAGTTAGTTAATGCTGGGTATGCGGATCATATAGTTTAATACAATTTTTTTTGTCAGAAAGTTTGTTAAATAATTCGAAATTCTTTCGTAAAAGCATTTTTTGTTTTTAGCACATTTGGAAAACGTTTTGTTTTGCGCGCTTTTAAAGTAAATATTAAAGCACCAGTTAGCAGCTCATTTGAGCACAACAGCGGAGTTATCGATACACCGATAAGGCAATGTTTTGAGCTGTTGCACATCTCCATTAACTCAGGCTTGTTAATTGTTTAAAGCCCTCTCTAGTCGCGGCGGTTGCATTGTGTGTCTATTGATGGTGCCTCATAATGTTGTGACTTGATCGAACATTTTGCAAGCATTTTTATGCCAGCTTTGAAAGTACAAAGCTTTTGTAATGCGCAGAGACTACTCGCAAACAGAAGGGAAGTAGTATAAAGTAGATAAAGAGACAGACACGTTCTCCCCCGCTCCTCACTTAGCGTGCAGTGTCGAAAGTTCGCAGCTATCCTGCTCTAACATACGGTGTGCTTTTCTGTATCTGCCTTTCTGTCGCACAGCTGCGCTTTCGTCACAGTGGGCCGGCGTTAAAATTGTGGCTCAACAGTTCCATGTGAGTTATCAATTAAGCCGAGCTGCGGTAAAGCGCGCGTCGCGAGTACAGTGGGAGAATTCAAAGGCACGCAAGCGCCAACAAGCAGTATTTATGAATTACAAGACGGTAAGTTAGATTAGATTAGTTATATTAATGAGTGGAGCCCGGTAGAGACTGAAGCCTCTGACGCCACAATGTGCTCAAACTTATGCAATAAGAGTGTACCCTAACCGGCACACACAGCGGGCTGCACACACTTTTTGATACTCGTTTACGAAGTGAAAAGAGTATATTTGTGTTTCTGTTCGTCCGTATGAACGAAGTTTGAAGCTAGAGACTTGAAATTTGGAATATATCCTCGTCAGATAATGTATTAATTTGTCTAAATCGATATATCACCCTCAGTTTTAAATCTAAAATAAAATAAATACGCCGGTTGGGGCGTGGAAAATCGATAAAAATCCATGTATCTTGGGGACAGGTAGACCACGATGATTTGATGATCTTCTCTAAACATAGATAATAATTAAGACCGTTTTCGACTGTTTTAAGCTGTTATTACTGTGAACGAGTATTGCAAAGTCGGTTACACCCGACTGCAACTTTGTTATTTGCCAAGCGCAACACATACCCAAATAGAAAATGTCCTCGTAGCTAATCGTTGGCTCCCTGCCGCCGCGTCGCTGCCATGATGACGTTGGTGTTGTTGTTGTTGTTGTTGGTCGCCGGCTGATTTCGGGCAGTCGCTCTGTAAATATCACTTCGCCGTCCAGCTGCAGCTCGAGGCGTGCGCGATCCAGGAGTACGCTGGTGCCGTGCCAGGCGCCATCGGCTATGAAACCGCTGGCCGGTGCCTGAACGGTGTCGTTGTTGCTGCCCAGCAAATTGCTGGCCAGCTTCAGATGGCCGTTCTCCAGGCCCAGGCCCAGGAACTTCACCTGGTTGTGCTCGCTCCAGAGCAGCAGACCGTCCGGCTCGATGGTGGAGAAGTTCAAAGAGATTTGTATGGCTTCGCGTGGACGCACGTAGAGGGAAGGGCCGCGGCGCTTGTCTTTCATCGGTATGCGGGGGGGCGGCAAGATCAGGTAACTGTTGCCGCGGAAGCTAGGCGTTGTCGGCTTGCTCAGCGCTGCAACGGAGAGATGGCGAGTGGGGCAAGGGAAAGTGAAGTAAAATGCATTAAACATATTGCATGTACAAAGTGTGCGTGTGTGTGTGTGTGTGTGATACAAATGCATAATTAAATTACAGCATCTGCAACAGCAGCGTCGCGGCAACGCAATCAAAGTCATTATTAACAAAGCAACATAATTATTATCATCAATATACCCTCGCGGTATTTTGATTTTGTCACGAAGTATGTTAATTTTCAGCAAGGCTTATTACTATGGTTCCGTTCAATTCAACTGGTTCGGTTAGCACAGCTGAACCCAAATTAAAGCCAATTTTTTCGACATTTGGGACATTTGAAAAATAATTTATTTTTAAATAAGTTTTTTTTTTTAGTTCAATGGATAATAAAGTTGAACACGCATAATTGCAAGTTTTGTGTTAATTTTGGCGACCAAATTTGAACACTTATTGCATATTGAAGATGCATAATTGCCTCAAAATATCTTTATTTTAAACGGAAAATATAAATATTGTTATATTTTAAATAGGTATTTGAAACTATCATCATTTTAAATCTATAAGAGGGATGTGCTATTTTATATAGTATGTATATTTATGCAATGCATTTATTCTGTTTAGAAAAATAAAAATTCATTCTTGCGATGTGTTAGCAAAACCGGCAATTTTTAACTTAAAATTTCTATTGATTAAACTTAGATGCAAAAGACTTTTAAATCTCATTCTAAGCTTTAGCAATTTTTGAAAACCCGTGGAAAACCAACTTCACGAACCGAACCTTAAAACGAGGCATTATTTCAAACCGTGAACTAAACCATCAATAGTTGATTTTGTTTATATTTGAACTAAGTTTTTAGTGTGTAAAATATCTAACTTTGGCATAGTTAAGTCACTTTTTTTTATATTTAGAGTAAAAGGTGTGAGTTGGTTCTGAGATATTGCCAAAATAGGAATAGTTTCCGTTCTGTTCAAATTTCATAATGTAATTTCTTTCTAGATAATCTGCGAAAATATTACATTAAAAGAATAATATCTGCTTAAGATATGTTTATGGAAGACATAATCTAAAACGTCACGAGAAGTATTTTGTATTTGCATTTTGTAGTACTGAATTGTTATTGCAAAATAAATTAGTGGGCACATCTGTTTACGAAGAAATGTCAATTGAAATCAAATTAAAACAGAAGAACGTAATGCATTTTATCTTAAATATATATATATATATATATATATATATATTTTATTTTTTCAATTGAGAGTTTAGATTTTAAAATAATAATTTTACTACATTTTTACTAAGAATCACCGAAAATAATATTTTATTTTGATTAGCTTCTGTTAACATTTTCATGAATATACCCAAATGTATATTCTAACTGTCTGAAAAGGGTATTTCAGTGATGGCAACTCGAAGCTAATGGTACCTCTCTTCTTGTTATCATCATCAGCTGCCATTGCTCATTATGCCGTTTGCTGTGGAGCGTCTGCAAGTCCCTGATCTCGTTTGCCGCTTCTTGGGCTGCTTCTGTCTAATCTCTTGTCTACATCTTGTTTCTGTGTTCGCCACTTTTGGCTCGTATTCTTATTATGAATTTGCGTTTTGTTTTCTTTCGCTTGCCGCCTCGCAACTTGATTGCACTTGTTGTTTCGTGTTTTCACCAGCTTGTTTATGGCTTATTGTTATTAGTGGCATGTTAATTCACTTTGCTAATAAGTGAAAGGCTGCCAGCCAGCTGATTTTATGCCAACTGGCAATTGAATAACCCAGCCCGGCCGCAAAACAAATAATCATAAAACTCTTTTATAGCCGAACTTCTAAGTTTCAAAGTTGATCTTGAAAATAATCTCGGACATATATATTTGTTAATAAAGCGAAGCTTTTAAAATACAACCCACTTGAAGAGAGGAATAATTAGATGCAATTTCTTGCTAAAGATGAGACAAGTTTGATTTATTGATTCTCACACTCGCAGGGGGAAAATGGAAAAAGATCTAGTTAATTATCTTTATTAATATCTATTCAAAGTATTGATAATTATACTAAGGGTAATCATTGAAACTACCATAAAATTTTCCTTAATTATGAATGCTTTAATCCCAAAAAATGTTGTAATATTTGCACAATGCATTATATTACAGGTAAACAGCTACATACATATGTCTATATAAACTCAGCCGTTGTTACTGATCAAGAATATAAATATTTTATAGAGTCGGTGACATTTCATGAAAATAATTAAGACCCTCTGCAAAGGTCTAAAAATAATAACATTTGCATTTCAATCTTTTAGATGATTATAATTACTAGCAATTAAAATTAAGTGCTTCATTTGTATGTTGTTTACTGTTATCTTATATTTACATTATAAAAATGTATTTAAAACTCTACTCCGCCTTGCATATATAAATACATTATCCAATTTTTCAAAAGCAGCTGTTTATATAACACATATGCTGTAATTCAAGTTCTATTGTTGTTTTATTTAACTAATTTTTTATTTAGATTCCTAAACCATTGCAAGTTTTGTTGTTGCTGTTAAAAATAGGTCGAATTTCCAATGTTTTCTCTATTATTTAAGCACGTTCAACCCTGAATCATGCAAATTGCGTTGTTTTTTTATATTGCATATATGTTAGACCACTAATTTCAGCGTGATTTTTTTTGTTTTTTATTTATTTATTTTTTTGCGAGTTCAACTTCCTGACCCCGCTGCGCACCGAACCGTACGATTCATGGTGCTACTAATGGTTTTGCTTTCATGTCCCCTCCTCGCTGTAGATCTCTAATTATAATAATAATATTGTTGTGTTAGATCGTTTTTTTGTTTGTCGTTTGCTTTTAGCATTCGAAACTGAAAACTTGTTTCGGCGATGAACCGAGAACATCGGATAGAAGCAATTTCAAAATGAATTAAAATCAGTTTTCTGACGTTTTAAGATCGTCGTGTAGCTTCTGTATATACATACCATATACATACATATATAAAAAAAACCGACTTTTACTTTGCTGACACATTGAACTTCAACTTAGCTCTGGAGATTTATGAAACTCGTTTTAAAGATTTTCAAGTGAAATGATTTATGCCTTTAATTGTTGCTCAGCTACTGTTGTTGATTTAGATTATTTGTTGTTGTTGTTGCCACGCACATTAAGCACTAACTAAACATCTGGCGCTTGACTAATTCGATGACGAATCACCTTCCCACCCCCGCACTCCCCAACCAGTTGGAGTGAGGAAATGACAGGTCGACACACGAGCTGGCAATTATAAAAACTGAGTGTTTTTTGTAGCGCATCCAAAACTTTCAATTAGACCCGCGTGGAGGTCACTGAACCGCAACTGAGCTACTCACCAATCTCGCAGTAGAAGCCGCCCCAACCATTGGGGCAAGAGCAGCGGCCACTGCGCAAGCAGCGTCCATTGTTCTTGCAAGGAATCAGCTTGCAGGATTCCGAGTATTCGCACCGCTCACCCTTGGCGTAGTCCGGGCAGATGCAGTGCGGCTGCAGCTTCTCGTCTAACCAGCAGTGTCCACCCGATTCACACGAATCCCCACCGCAGGCTGTGCCGTCGCAGTCGCGAATGTTACGAGATTCTAGAAAATTATATACAAATTATATTAATATAAGTAATAAAAGATACATTTTTATTTTTAATTTTCATTAATATCTTTACCCAACAAAGAGGTTTTTTTTTTAAATTGAATTGTGATTGAATGTGATTGAATGATTGAATGTATAGTCTCTACTTCCCACATTTTAAAAGCTAGCGTCAGCAGGTACTTAGATGACCTTCACTAATAGAGCCTATACAATTGGAAAAGTATAGATTTTCTATGTTCACAGTTCAAAAATGCTATGGGGTTAAAGTCTTGGATCCTTAAAATCTATGATCAAAATGATTATTAACCTGTTTTTATTTGTTGGTATACCATTAACAGGGTATTGTAGCTGTGTACTTTAGAATTTAAACCGTTTTGTTCTACAAAATTTGAACAATATTTCTTTCGTATATATTTGTTAATGAAGTTCAAATTATTTTCAATTTTATAATCGACTGTTAAAAAAACAAAATTTTTAAATTAAATACGGCTAAAACATTCTTAATGGAAATAAAACGTTGCTTAGGTGTGTTATTGAATTAAAATTAAAAATTATATTAAGGAAGTGTATTATTTGTAGACTACCAACTTTTATTAACTTCTACATTTGTTTGAAAAATATCCGTTCTTTTTTATTCCTTCTAGATAAGTTTTGTACCTAACTAATACATGTTTAGAAATATTTATTGCTTTTGATATTTCATTTTTTAAGAAATGGTTAAAAAGATTTTTAACTTCATTTTGTCTTCATCTTCCCTCACTCTCAACTTCCATAACATTATCGAGATTTTGCCAATTTTTACGCGAAATGTCTTTATGAGTTTTTATTCAATTTAAATTAATTTTCAATATTTATGGCAATCGACTCTCTGCTCCCTTATTTTGTACATTTGTTACTCACCCACGATATTCGTTTCGTTGAGGACAATGCGAGTGCCGCTCACGACGAGGCCACGGACACAGCCACGGAATGGTATGGGGAAGCCGGAGATGGCGTTGTGCGGCAGCTTGGAGAGATCCTTTAGGCCACCAATGTAGAGCAATGAATCGGGCTCGACCAGCACCTCGGCGGAGGGTGCCAAAGCCGAGGATGCGCTGCCCTCCACCCACAAAGTCAGCCAGCGTCCGCGCTGCGCCATTTTGATTTTGTGCCACTCGCCAATGGCCAGCATGCGGACGCTTCTGACCACGGTCACATGGTTGCTGGGTCCCGATATGCGGAACTCGACGACGCCGCCCTGCAGCGACAGCGAAACGAATCCAATCTTCTTGTCCTGGTTGTTGTTGAGCGTGCCAAAGTAGAGCAGCAGTCCACGCTCGGACAGCGGACGCAGCTGAAACTCAATGAAGAAGAACTGCACCCGATGATGCTCCTCGAAGGTCTTGGAACCCATCAGCGGCACCGGCGAGAAGCTGCGCTGTTTCTCCACCTCGTTGAGCAGCTTCATCACAAAGTGTGTGCTCGGCGTGGAAATGGGCTTCGGCGGCATCAGCTTCTTGGTAAAGTTGCGATAGCTGACCATTTGGGAGCGCTTGGCGCCCAGCTTATCGCCTCCATCATAGAGGTAGGGCCAACGCACGGCCAGGAACGAGCGCCGACCGGTCAGTGAGACGTCGCTAAGTGAACGTATTTCTGTCAAAAACAAAATAAAAAGGTTGTAAATTAAGCTTGGTTATTGTAAAGAACAGCGTATAGTTATGCTTACCTTCCTCACAATTCTTGCCTGTGCGTCCCACGGGACAGTCGCATTCGTAGCCATTGACGAGCGGCACACAAGTGGCCTCCTCATAACATTTGTTGTTGAACGAGTCGCACGGATTCGTGGACTGCGCACAGAGCGGCCCGAACCAGCCCTCCTGGCAGATGCAACTGTGGGCAAATAGGTTAAATAAACAGATTTGACATGAAACTGTTATAGTAGGGATTAAGCGAATTTGATGCCGGCATTGAAATTCAATGCGAAGGCTTAGCAACTTTCATGGGAAGTTGATTCAGTCACATGATCTGCAATACTCTGCAAACTTTTGCCAGGAGTGAAAGTGTGAAGTGACATCTAATTATTTGTAAATAGGGAGAACTTTAATAACCAATAAACCAGTAAACTTTAATAAAAGGAGAGACAAATTCGTTAAGTTAACTTAGGACAAGAATAGGCGTATGTATTTAAAGATACTTTATGCTTTCTGTGAGGCATGAGAACATTTATACACAGTTTCACTATTATAAGATCAAATTTGGTGGCTCTTATGATTCCGAGATATACTGAAAACATATTGTCTTAAAATCGGTATATATCGATATTAAATACGTATATGAGATACGAAAATATATATTTTAAATATCTGTATAAAGTTAGGCTACACTCGGCACAATCTAACTTATTTTTTCTGCTTTTTTAACAACTAAGTTTAAGTTCAGTTAAGTTTTGAATCCAAAGATAAATCATACTTTATTTAAAA
This sequence comes from Drosophila colorata, assembly GCA_035041545.1. NCBI lineage: Eukaryota > Metazoa > Arthropoda > Insecta > Diptera > Drosophilidae > Drosophila > Drosophila colorata. The sequence continues at coordinate 6,961,142 of JAWNLD010000678.1, forward strand.
ATATTCCAGAACCAGACGTTCATTAAATTTTTATTAAGAAGGAAATAGTTCAAATATATCCTGATGAAAGTATCACTCATAAAGGAGATTTTCTTTGAGAAAAGTTTAAGTATTATATTTTCTTAAAGTTTTGAATTCTCTAAAAAAAACCGTTGCACGTTGTGCGATAAGGACTCACTGATTGCCTTAGCTTGGCATTACGTCGATTGTTGTAGCCCGTTCTGTACTTACGTAAAGGTAGCGCCGTGTTGTAGACAGGCTCCATCGTGCTGGCAGGCGTGTCTGTGGCACTCACGCGTGCCGCATTGTCCCACGCCGCGGCCGCGCACGCCGCGTGTCTCCTGCAGCGGCACCGTCACCTGGCCAGCCTTGAGCTGCACATCGTAGATGCAACCCTGGAAGCCCGAGTGCAGCGGCAGATCGTGGGGCAGCGTATTGAAATTGGCAATTTCATGGCCGCCCAGGTAGAGGATGGGCAGCACATCCATGCGGCTGACGCTGCCCGGCGAGCGGCCCGTTATGTTGAACTTGCCATCCACTGAGAGCCAGGCCTGGCGGCCGATGCGACCCACCTTGATCTCGTAGGGCACACGCGGCGCATCCAGCCGAAAGTCAATGGGCTTCTGTGTGAAAATGCGACGTGGTCCGGCGCCCAGATTCCAGGTCAGCATTATGTAGCCCTGTATGAAGCTAACGGCCAGATGATCGCTTTTCTCATCGTGATAGCCGGATTGGCCCAGGAAGGCGAGCAGCGAAATTTGCGACATGGTCTGCGGCAGTATTTTAAAGCTCAGCTCCAGAGAGTACTCCAGTGGCACGGGCACCGTGTAGGCCACGAACGAGGACAGCCCATTGACGCTGCCCGAGAAGGAGGGCAGCGCTACCTCAAGATCTGCACGGAAAGGGACAAAAAAATTCTTAGCTTTTTTGAAAATTATGCAAATGAATCAAGAACCACTCACTGTGCTCGCAGTAGTGGCCGTGTTTGCCCAGCGGACAGAGGCAGAGGTAGCCGCTGCCCGGAAATTGCACACAGGTGCCGCCATATTGACAGGGATTGTCCTCGCAAACGGATATCTCGCAGGTCGGCCCCATGTAGCCGGTGGGGCATTTGCATTTCCATTTCTCGGCCTTCTCACCGTTCTCGTCCAGCTCATTTGATTCGATCTTGATGCAGGCGGCGCCATTGCGGCATGGACTCGACAGGCAGGCCAACGAGCCGCATTCCGTTATGCCAAAGCCATCCAGCGCGTCGCTAACATGGGCGAAAGGAGTGGAGTGTGGGGTGAAGGTTAAAAGGCCGGTTAGTGTCATCTCTAATTTCAGGACCCTGCTAATTCGCATGTCAATTGTTCGGCCAGCAAAGCACAGCCTTGTGCCCCCACGAAATAGCCCACAGCTGTCAGCATGTCATTTCCCCATTACTCACACCGCCCCCCCTCCCCACTTATCTGTCTGTCTAGTTGCCCATCTGCCCAGCTGGCCATCTGACCATTTGACCGGCTGTTTGTGAACGCGTTTTAATGCGCTGACAAATGGCTTCCGCATTTCTCGGCTTGCTTTTCTTCTTATTCAATCCTTGAAGCTTCGCCTTTCAATCGTTTCCAAAGTGGCAAAATTGCTTTAATCCTTAATGTCCTTTTAACGTTGGCATTTTGTCTGCCCTCTGTTTGCTGGCTTAAGCTGTCAAAGGGTTAAGACAGTAACCGATAAGATAATAGAAGCCTAACTGATTTCTTATCAATGCAATCGGATATAAAAAATGGCTTTTGTTTCATCCTTTATCGGTTAGTTGGATTTGTATGCTCATAATTTGTATATTATTATATGCAATAGCTCTATTCCGAATACGATTACGACCATCGAAATAAGCGTGTCCTATCAATTATTTTACATTGCAATTTAGTTTCAAGGCTTTAAGTTTCTTTATTCAATTTCAACTTTTGTTGCATTGAAAAGCAGCATATAATTGTTTTTAAAAACAATTATTTTAAATGTGAAATTCAATAAGTCGCAATAATATCTGCACTCTGTTTGCTGGCTTAAGTTGTCAATGAGTTAAGGCAATGGTAATCGATAAAATAATGAAAATTTAAATGAGTTCTCTTCAGTGCTATCAGATAAAACAATTGGCACGAAAATTCAATGACAACTTTTTGTTTCATCCTTTATTGATTATTTGACTTTTTAAAGCTTTTAATTATATCATTTTTTCTTAGACGCCTGCCCGTAATAGCATTGCCCTGTTTTGATTAGGGCTATCGAAAAACAAACAAACTTTACGTTATATTAACAATATATTGTATTAAGAATATCAGCTAAACAATGTTTGGTTTTTTACTCTAATCCTTGAGCTCAAATAAAGCAAACATTTAATATTGTAATAATATATTTTGAGGCTCGAAAAAAACGTATTATGCTCCTAACATTTGTTCGCAAATCTGTGAAGCTTTTAAATTATTAAATATTTTGAAATCTTTTTTTACTTGTAATCTAGGATTGTAGTTTTAAATATTGCCGTAATGATTGATGCATTCTTTTTCTTCTTCATCAGTTGCTTTAGCTTCTATGGGCAGTTTCGTTAGCTTATATCTTTTCACGTGGCAACTGTTGGCACCCATGTTGCGCGAAATTAACGTCCGTTTAATCCTGCAGGCAATTTGATTGCGTTTTCACAGAGCTTTTATCCTGCTCTACCTGCAACTTTGTGGTATTCCACGCTTGCCTCGAGTCAGATGCGTATGTGGCATAAACATTTAAGAGGCAGCGTCATAACTTGGCTCGCTGTTCATTAGGCTGCCGAATGGCAAATGGCAGTTGGCTACTGGCAACTGGCAAAGAGAGCCTTTGGCTAGCCGTCATAAGTAGACTTACCCGAATATTTCGCGCGGCTGTCCATTGATGCGGAGGGTATGCAGGCAGCCGGTGAAGCCGGTGCCGCTTTGGGCAGGCGGCAGTTCGATAATGAGGCCAATGGGCGCCTGGGGTGCGCCGCCCAAATGCAGCCAAGTGTTCAGTATAACCTCGGGCGTGTGCAAGCGCGGCGGCAACAGTTTCAGCCAAGTCGGCTGATCCCCGGACATGGCCAACGTGTCGTTGACGAGCAGCGAGGCATTGCAGTGCGTGTAATTGCGGCTGAAGTCCAATCTGAAAGCAGACGAACGATTGAGAGGATGAGAAACGATAAAAGTTCCCCCAAGCCCCATCCTTTTAGTACTCCTGTCGGTAGTGCACATATAAAATATTTAATATGCCGCACACTGCGGGCAACTTTTTCGTTGCCTTTTGCTGCGTGGGGTATTCAACAAAAAAAAAAAAATATATATATATATATATAATGAAAATAAATAAAAGAAGAAAAGTTATTTTCAGCATGCCGTAGCGTGCAAATATTTATGACGCCCCCACAAAGATGCCTCATAAGCCCCGCATCAGGCAGATTTTTCTCCCAACTGACCTTTTATCTCTGCCCGACCTAACTCCATGTCCCTGCACGGTGGGCAGCAGACAGCTTAAAATGGCGAGCAAAAAACTGCATTTAAAATGTAACCTCATTTCATGTTAATGCACATCTATTGGTTATCATCTATTAGTTATATATATTTTATTATGTTTTTGTTTTCTTTCAATTTAATTTTACTGCTTTGCACAAACTTTTATTCTTTTCTGTGTTACTTTAAGACGCTACTTATTAACTACAATTTATTTGAAGTAAAAACCTTTGCATTTAAGGAGACGTACTTATAAATGTATTGTGGCTTATAATGAATTGCTATATCAATTTATTTCGTCAGCTCCTTTTTGATATTCATCGACCCACTGTGCATCCCTGAACCGCCAATTGGCTGTAATGTCAATCGACTGTCAAATTTTTGTTTCGCCTGTCAGGGACCCAAAAACCGATTCGGAATTTTTCGACCCAACCACATGGCCTTTCTTTTTTGTTGTGGGTCTGGAATTTTTTATTATTTCGTAGCGCCAATGTCACCTGCCGTAATTTGAATGCTTCATGTTTAACGCGTTTGCCAAAGTGCTTTTGATTTTATTTCGTTGTCAGCTTTTGTGTATTCTGTCCGATATTCGAACTGGGGATTCATATCTCAGGGCGTCCATTACGTTTCAATGTTGAAATTTAATGCGAAAAGCGACACACCAATAGGACACCAAATTTTATTGTTACAATTTTTTCGGATAATGCGTAATACGTAGTTTTTTGTGCCATACAAAAAATCAGACGTATTTACCACATGCAAGCTACCAAAAGTTTAATTTTATTGGTCTCAGTTTTTACTATGATTGAGGAATATAATCTTTTATGAGGATAATAAACGTTTAAAGAGCAGTCTATTAAAGATATGGCATACCTGAAAAATGTAAAACGGGAAGGAACGGTAAACTTCGGGATGCCGAACATAAAATATCTATGAATAATTGTGTTCGCACACAACATTTTTACCGGTAGTGAGGAGTATAGGGACACTCACTATTGTTAAGATTGTTCACACAATCTCTAAACACAAAAACGTCTTTTAAATAAAAATACATTTTTTGACTGATCGTTTTTATAGGATCTATTTGTATATATCTGATGTTGATAAATTATGTTGCTTTAAATTTGAAAGTCTCGTCTGAATACAACTTATTTTCAAAACTGAGAGACTACTCTGCATAGAAATAGACAGACAGATAGACAGATAAACGGACATGGCTTTATCGAATCGGCTATTGATACTGATCACGAATATTTATACTTCATAGTGCGTTACACATTTTGTGAAAAAATTAAAATACTCTCTGTAAGGGTATAAGAAGCGCAGTAAATACTTAGTAAAATGGTGTACGGAAATGTTTTTTAAATTTATTTTTGTTGATTTTTGCACAGCAATTTTAGCAGCAGTTTCAAAGTTTACTTTTAGGCGCAAGTTACAAAATATATTAAGAAGTGAAATACCCTTTATAGTGTAAAAATGAATTCAAAAGTATTAGTGCACAATGAAGAATCAATGAATATGGAGCTTTTCATAGCACAGACACTTGTGAGCTCGCGTAGTCGACAACGTCTGCCCTTGTGGCTATGTATAAAATAAGCTAATGCTTGTATATGCAAGTTAAAACTAAAATTCAATTCCACTTGTCCTTCTTAAACTCTCACAATTGGCCTAAAGTCGCAGTCAATGCCAACAAACTCATTTGGCGAATAATAAGTTAACTACTCAAAGATATTCGCACAGCTTTCGATAATTTGCAGATTGTTATATTTGGTCCAATTAGCTGCGGTTGATTTAACAATAAATTCAATTTGCATTGTTGATGCGGCCAATTTAATTTCGCGGCTAACAGAACGGTTTTTTTTGTGCTCTTCATCTTAGGATGGCGGCAAAGTTGCGGCCATTATTTCACTTAATTTGATTTGCATAGCGCGAAGTGGAACGGAATGAAATGGATTAAGGCAAAAGGCGCTTTGCGCGTAAAGCTCCATAATTGTGCGCGTCTAACGGTAATTGTTATTGCTTTCTAATTACACGGCATTTTGAAAAATCCTTAAGTAAAATGTCAATTGTGTGGAGCATTAGGCTCATTAGGCGCGACCCGGCGCGGGGAAAATCCAACCAAAGGCAACAGCGCGACAGAAATAACAAAAGTTGAAGTAGGACTTTAACCGCAGGACAGTCATAATGGTTTGTGTGTATGTCTGTATGTGTGTGTGTGTGTGTGTGTCTGTGGTAGAAACTAGTTCATTGAAGGTCTGTGCTCAATGCCATTGTCGCGACTGGGAGACGCTAAATCGCTTCTGGGCGAATGAGTGAAGTGGAGCTGCAGGAGAGGTTAAGTTGAGGCGAGAAGCGGGATGAAGTGTCCTGGTGGCATGGCCATTAAGCACGCAAGGCAAATAAAAATAGGCAACAAACATAAATTTGTTGCTCGTAAATCCACTGGCGGACCCAGTTTTGTGCCACATGAGCATGCCCCGAGCTGGGACCAAGTGCTAAAAAGTAAATTTGTGGTCGATTCGATAGTCATAAAAACAAGAAAGAGATATCAAATGGCCATTACTACTGCCATCTCTCTCCAGCAGTAAATTATTTATATATGCCGGCCGGCATCACTTTGTTCACGTTCTCTTTCACTTTCTCAGGCCGCTCTCAAGTCTGCAGCATTTGCTTTTGGGGCCAGCCAACCTATTTGTCTGATATATTTATCCTTTAATGTTGCCACGTTGAGGGAATTCATTTGCTTGTTGATTTTATAAAATGATTACATGGTCATTTTCCATATGGCCGGCTACATCAAACTGATGGTATACACCTAAGTAATTGCCCTTGACTGAATTGTAAACTTGCCAGTTAGTAGTTAAATTGTAACGATCACATGCGAGAGCCCTTTTACATTTTCACAATATTATTGTATGCTTATAGAGTGCGGTTTGTTTTGTGGTCAGCATAGGAGGAGTTTCCCAGAGCAGAAATTCAACTGTAGAAAAGAAGTGGGTAAAAGGTTATATGGGTGTTGAGGTTACGTTCTCACAGGCAATTTGAATTGATTGAATATGTGCCCTAGTTGTTTGCCACAATTTAAATCAGGGCTTTAATTAAGGTGCATATCAAATATGTGATGTTGTATGAAGCTGTCTTGTAAATGCATTGTTCATGTCATAAATATTATTTTAAAATTGTTTTTACGTATTTGATGTAAGCAAAAATTATTTTTCTTTACTGAGCTGAAAATACCAGTGACCGTGATATAACGGGACTAGACTTAGTCACTTCTCTAATGAAATTATCTTATTATCTCCGCTTACAAAAGTATAAGGAGAAACAAGTAGGAACGTTGCAGTTGAGTCTAACCGACCGCACAATATCTGGTCACATTATAATAACAGTTTCAAAACGGTCGAAAACGGTTTTCATTATTATTGTTATTTTGGAAGAATATCGATGTTTGTAATTTGTGGGGGCGAGAGTAGGTGTGGTCGCAATTTTTCGACCCGATGTTTAGAGAAGAAGTTTTGTGACTCTAGCTTTAAAATTGTGTGAGATATGAATTTTCGCGGATTTTATTTTTTTATCTTTAGAGAAGCTCAACAGTAATTTGTCTGCAAAATTTGAATTATCCGGCTTCAAGACTGAGAAAGATATATTGATTAAATCGGATAGCCACGTCCCCAGTGGACGTAGCCAAAAAATCGTTATATAACGACTTTCCAAGTTACAAGACTCTAGCTTCTATTTCGGGAAACAATTTAGTTGCGGTCGGACAGCAAGAAGGACACTAGACAAACCCAATATACTTCTTTCACTTCGCGAACGAGTATAAAAAATAATAATAATCAAAACCAACCTATTCCTTTTTATTTGGAAGCATAGAATAAATCTGTATACAAAATAAACAGCAAAACTAAATCTTTAAGAACGCGTCACAAAGAAGTATTTAAGAACAGAAAAATCTTAAGCCCGTTATCTCATTAGAATGAGTGCAATTTCGATACACGTATGAAGTGCTATTGCATCTCATTTTTAATATATTTATGCAGCTTATTTCAAGCACATCCGCAGGATGAATTAGCTAAGAGGTTTTGGAGACTTCAGCCTCCTGTATGCCTTTGTTATCGCAGTTGTCTTTTACGCCATTTCATTTCTTATTTGAAAGTGCTGCACTTCCAGGAAATGTTAGTTAAACGATTAATTACGCACGAGCCCCGCATTACTCTCGCTTTGGCCCCATTATCCTGCCACCCCCACTTCCTTCCTCTATTTCTCTTTCTTTGTGGGGGCCATCGCAGCCATTCATCTGCCGCTTCCGTTGCGAGCACAGAAAATGCGGCAAATTAAATTTCAGCCAAAAACCAACTACGCCAACTAATTACGCATGAATGCGAAGCCAAGGATCGTCGAATTCGCTGCGCACGTTGTTGCCGCAAGGAGCCGTGGGAGTTGGATGGGGAGCTGTAGTTTGGGTGGTGTTAAAAAAAAAAAACGGCAGGAGCGCAATTTATTCTGCACTTGAAGCATTATAATTTGTGGTGGCCAAACGGCATGGAAATCGACATAGGGCAACTTTAATAGCCTACGTCCTAGGCATCCTGCTCCTCCCAGCAATGACAGTGACCCACATGCTGACCCGCTGGCTGCCCGAATTGCTGCACTCGACTCTGGACACTCGACACATTTGTGTCAGGCGCAATTTAAAAAGTTAATTAACGTGCCGACCTCCCTTCTATCAATGTGGGTTGTTTGACCCTTGGCCCCAACCCGCTGTGAACCACATAATTGCATTCCGCGGCTGGGCGTTTCACTTACTCAGCTCGAATGGTGATTTCGTGGCCCGTATTCACAGGCGTTTCCAGTTCGCTCAGCAGCATCGTTTGCAGGCCGCACGAGAACTGGAACTGCATGAGACCCTTCTGCAGGAATAGCGCCATATAGTGGCCACCTTTGGTGCCCTGGGCGGCGGCCAGCATGATCAGTCCATTGGTGGCCCGAGTGCGCACCTTTAGTTGTATATGCATGGGCAGTACTGCATCCAGGACTTCGTGCTGTGGAATGTCCTTGTAGATGCGATGCGATACGTACGAATCGCCGGAGAATGCCGCATTTCGAATAATGATCGGCAGCTCGCATAGCGGCCCTTGGCGGTCAAATCGGCAAACACACTAAGATAAAGGAGAAAAAATAGAATTTTCATAAATATTTTTGAACTTTGTGTTTATCATTATTATTATTTAAAGTAAGTTATAAACTGTCAACTTATCAATTCGAGGCCGGATATATAATGATTTGATTAATTTGAATTACACATTTAAATTATGGCTTAAACGCGATATGACTTAATATAAAACGAACTCTAAGTTCCTTCTAATTCACAAAATGGCGCCCAACATAGGGTAGTTAATTTTACATTTACCATTTAATACTCAGTAAGAATGCTTTAGTCGGGAGCGCCCGACTAGGAGATACCCTGAACACAGCTGCGAGCTTTCATTACATACATTAAAACCCCCTTGCTTTTAAACTTACCTACAAAATTACACATACACACAAATTTGGTCTTCTAGCTCTTATATTTACTAAGATACGTTCAAAAAACCGCGAAAATTCGAAAAATATCGATAATAAGAAAACAGGGCGGATAATCGATGATTTGAAATAAACTTGATCTGCTTATGGTATACATGAACTTATAAAAGACAAAGTTCAGCTTTCTACCTATTGCAGTCTCTGAGATGCACCCGTTAATATAGACAGGCGGACGGACAGACGGACATGGCTAAAACGACTCGGCTAGTAAATTTGACCAGCAATATTTGTATACTTTATACCATTTATTATTATATCCTTTTTACGCATTTTCAATGAGTTCAGGGTAACAAATTAATGTACTAGGCAGCAAAGACGATTACTTGACATCGTAGAAATCGTAGAAACCATTATGTCAACATAATGAAATGTACACAACAAAGTTTTTTCAAAGCATAATTCTGTACCATTTTCAGTTATTCAAACTTGAAACTATGAATTTAAATTTATGCCTTCAATATGAGGCAGATCAAAACTTTGGAAAATTATTGAGAAAGTGAGTTCAAGAACATGAGTGACTTCTTGAGAGTGCAAAGGCTTTATCATATTTTCTGAAACATATGACCAACTTCCATTAGGTGTGGTCCCTCTGCCTCCTTTCGCTATCTGTTCTGAGGTCTTCAAGGCTGTCGCCAGTTAATAGCTTGCCCTTCCATAGTTCGCAGTCTGTAGTTGCCTTGCACTTCATTTGTTCAATTTGATGGGGTACCCTGTGGGTCGTGCGCTCTTTCCCTCTCTCTCTTTCTCTGTTTCTCTGAGCTGCGGGTTGTTAAAGTAAAAGTTACAACGAAAGTTTCGGGTGCTGTTACTGGCTCCTTGTTGCAGTTACGTCGCACTTAAAGTGTCCCTTGGTGGTGCATAACTTATGAAAACCAGGACAATGACGCAGCAGGACAACGCTGCAGTCAAGCAGCGAGCCAAAAAGTTAATTCATATTGCTTTTCAATTTATTGGCATTTTTGTTGTTGGCCCAGCGACTGCTTATTGAAAGGACTCGCTAGCCCGCACGCCTTGCAGGACTCTTGGCGAAGTCAGTTGGCTCTAAACTTTGTTTGGCGCGCACAAAAATAAATTAAAATTGTTGCAATTTACTTTAGCTCCACTGCTCATGCATTTTGGCATATTTACGCCAGTTTGCTGTAATTGTTTCCCCCAACTTGTTATATAATGAAACGCTGCACCACCTTAAGCTAATTGTAGATTATAAACATACTTTGGTAAACAGAATTTTCAAGTGCTTTTAACGTTGCGTGATTGAAATGCTTACACACAATGTGCTTCTCCTAAATAATCTTTTTTAAGATTGGATTTTTGCTTGCGTAATATTATAGTCTATGTTGAAGATTTATAATGTTTTTAACATCGGAGCATAGGCTTGCCGAAATTTGTGATGTTTCGATATTTGTTATAGTTTTTCATATAAAAACTAAATTTTCAACCGATTGCTCTTATGGGAGCTATCTGCTATAGTAGTTCAATGTTTAATAAGACACATAAGACAAAATAATTATATCCTCAAGGTTTTTAAAAGCTACGAGACAAACCATCGGTTGAAAATTGGATAAAAAAGCTATGGCTCAGCTAAGATCAATAATAACATTTGTCATTGTTGATGTAATTATAAAATATTACGCTATTTTTAAGTATTAAGTAATCTTTGCACGCGAATAACAAACATTTTATTTAGCAACCAATTTTAATTTTGACATCACAGTTTTTTATGCTTAAAATAAATTCAAGCGCAGTACGCACAATTATTAACTCTGACGCTCTGCTTATGGAAATAATGAGCATCCAACGCGCTTGTTGCGTGCCAAGACGTAGCTCAAATAATAATGGCCTGTGGGGCAAATCATGCACATGCCTGCATCGCAGGCAGTCAAAGGATTTGATGTATAACGTAACGCAGCACCTTTAAAGCCCCGCAGCATCCAATCTCGTTTTTTTTTTTTTTTGTATTTGATGCTCAGGAAAAGCATTACACAAAAATCAACGCCTGATGTTGCTACTATGGAGGCGCGGGCGGCGTTTGTTTGCAGGGTCAGGTTGTGTGCTACAGGCCCCCAAGGGATAACAAATTGTGTAGCTACATACTACAAGTACTTTTTGCGCACGCCCCATTCGCATGCATTCCGTTATGTGAAAACTTTCCAAACATCAGCTTTTTCCCGGGCTCGGTAGTTGCAGACCGCCTGCATTACAAAAAAAAAGCCCCAAACACTCAGTGTCGCTGTTCGCTCTCATAACAATTACTTGCAGAGTATGTTGCAAATTTTTCCTGTTTTTTTTTTTATGATGACCTTAGAACTACATAAAAGTATAACTAAGAAATTTAAGAGCACCTTGCCGTAGAATTTCCTGATTTCTCTAGTTCCAAACCAGGTTTACTTAAAAGTAAACATTTATTTTTGTATCCCGAAGGCACAATCTCGATGAGTTTTACGCAAAGTATACAGAACTTTTTAAAATTATAAAATTATAAATTTACCAAAAACTAAAATTGAAGCTAGAATTTTTTGTTATGCAACGTTTTTTACGCGAACTTTTTACAATTTTTGTAATGCACTTAAGCGTTGGCGCCCAACATGGGTCGCTAAACCGTATATTGATATTGAATTTTTGAAGTAACCTGGCAATAATTTGTTATTACAGACAATATTTATAAACTATCAAACTTTGTTTTAATTAGCAGTGGCCTTCCGCTAAGACTTAAGCGTCCACTTTGCTTAGTTGCCTGAATGTGACTTAGACAAAAGTTCTAACAACATCTCCAATCCGCGAATATATTTTGCTGTTATATTCGACACAGTCAATTCTTGTTGCGCTACCTTCAACTTTTACGCAAAAATGCCAGATTTAGATTCATTTGACAGCTGCTTTACAGCTGATGCGGGCTACAAAACTAATTGTAACGCGTCCTTGAGTGTCAACAGGAAAATGATGAAAGGCTGTGAAGAGCACACTTTTGGGAATAACTGCTCGGCGCAAAGACGACACTCAGGCCGCATTACGGCAGATACGCGGCGAGACCATGGAGGGGTGTGGAACCATTGCAGGCATAGAAACGCAGACATGTGGTGAGCATTTAAAAGGGCTCAACAAAGTTTTCATTAGTGGCGTCAGCTTTTGGTGTTGGCGTTGTCAGGACGCGCAATGCAAACGCGACGTCTGGCAGCTGGGAAGAGAACGTCAGACAGAAAGAGAGGGATATACAGATAGGGAACGTGAGGGAATGGAGTCGAGCGAGCCAAAAACCAGGCAAACATTTGCAAAACCCCAAACTCAACGGCTGGCACTTGAAATGTGCTTAATGCCACTTTACGAGTGACTTTCGCTGAGTGCGAGTGCCACTTTGCGTGCAGCTCTCTCTTACTCTCTCTCTCTCTCTCTCTCTCTCTCTCATTTTTACTGTTTTCTCTCTCTCTGTCTTTCCTCTTTCACAACACTCTCGCCCACTTTAATGCTCTGTCTTTTTGACTAGACACGTTAAAAATATGCTTTTTCATAAGCTTACTCGCCTCGCACCACGTCATAGTCCACTTGGGTAAACGAAATGACAGCTGACATATGTAAGTGTCTGTCTAACAGTTTGACTGTGTCTGTGCGTGTGTGCCTCTGTCTTTCCCTCTTTCCGTCTATACACGTATATACATGTATTTTACGCATTCAGCGCGACGCTTAAAATTAACTCACACGCACAGACCCTGAGCTTTTGTGTGTAGTTAAATTACTTGGCAACAATAAAGTGGCATATGCTCTATGAAATAATTTGCACATGCTTTTACATTCTCTCACCTACTAACAAAAACACCTGTCATTCGTTTTGGTTAGTTTCTTCATAGACTTTCCTCTCTGTTCTCTCAGCTTTTCTCAGTTATCCTGCGGCCTCGTCTCAGTCACTCGAGTGTTAAATTTGTTATGAAAATCATATTTTTACTTGTTAGTAGCTGAATGTATCTGTGTGTGTGAGTGCTGTGCGCAAGGCAAAGTGACGAATGCGGACTTTAAAGTTCTCTACGCGTTGCTCGCTGACAGAGATTTAAGTAAAATCTCTATTTTAATAAAGTCTTAAAAGAACAGCTGAAGAGTTTTAGAGCCGGCTAACTGTTAATTAAACATGGAGTAAATGTATACACAGACTTTAGCACTTTAAAAGAAGCACAGTTCGTAAGTGTTTTCAATCAAGTGAACTTTATGTTATTATTATTAATATTTAAAGTATAGGATATAGTTATACACTAGCAACTATTAAACTATCTATCAACTATCAAAATCCATACACTAGCCGCGGACTCTGGTTATCCAGTTGCCTTAGTGACTAAACGCTTAAACACCGAGACTGCAGGTTGAATATGCTTTATGTTATGTTTAGGTAAAGTTAAAAAAAAGTAATTGAAAATGTAAATGGTAAAGAAATTCAGCCATTTATAGATAAATTGTATACCCTTGAAGAGATTCTAAATTATATATATTCTTGATTTGTACGGCCAAGTTGATGTCATGTCCGTCTGTCATGATGCTTAGCATACGTCTGACGATTTGTTGCTGTAAAAAGACAGTTATTTATTTTGCCAAGGGTTCTTCAGAACCCCGAAGATAATTATTCTTTATCGTTAGAATTGATTTTTTTAAGAAGTCTTACATAAGGTTAAGTTTTATTATGAAAACCGGTGTTGTAAAACACACAGAAGCACCTAAAGATATATAAGCCCATTATCATACTCCTGCATACTCCAAATCACAATCACGAAGAAACGAGTCGAAATTTACTATACAACTTTGTGTACTTTACATTTTCCAACTGTCGATTCGCCAGTTATTAGTTGCCCAGAATTGTTTGTGTGGTCATGTAAATGTATGTGTCTGCGCATTGTCCCTAATGGTGCTCAATTTGTCAGACACAAATTTAAAGTGCCTCCCACCTGTGTCTGTTTGTACACCCAAATCCCTGCCGAAAAAAGTTTTTTTTTTGTAAAATTACCGCAAGTATTTTCATAAATAGTTGAATAGGCATACTTTACAGCTAGCTCTCCGCTCACCCATAGCCTCATTTGCCTGCCTCCCAAATGGGTGAACGCTTTGTGGCTTTTTGTTGTAAAATAAAATTTTCTACTCTGCTATTTTGTCTGATTTTACATGGAAAATTAAACTGGGGTCTTAACTATTCTGCTGCCAGAGCAATTGGTATTTAATGATGGTATGGGAGCTTCTCCATGAAGTAGACAGCTAGTTAGGCTTCAGCCCTGAAAAGTTTTGCCAGGAATTTAAGGTAAATGTAAGAAAAAGCTAATTTTTTTATATTATGATGTGAGAAAAACTTAAGTAGGTATTGTAGAATTTATAAAAGGAATTTCAGAATTTTAAGGACACTATCTAAATTCATACTTTTGATGAAAATATGCTTCCTCAATTCATGTCAAAATGGCATCTTTTTTTTTATTATTTTATTATTATTTTAGCTCAAGTTCGATTTTTATAAATAAAAGCTGCTTTTCTTATATTAATTATTTTAATTATGACCTTATTATTCAGGCAATTGAACAAAGAAGAACAGGGTCCAAACTTCAGGCTAGTGTGATTTTGTATCCAAATTTTATATAAGCTATATATTTAAAGACTTTGTTAAATAATATTAACTATGTTTTATACCTATAACAATGGGAAAAATGTATATTTTAATATAAATTTTAGTAAATTTTCCAATTCATTTCTGACATCACTAGTGAATATCCTTTAATTAATACATTTCTGGCCCTAGTTAAATACCTTGTTTGTTATGGTCAATTGACAATTTCCACTCAATCTATGTTAATTTCCCCATATACTAAACTGCATTGTGTGACACTGCATTCAGAGTTTAATGAATACCCTTGGGACAATATATTCACATGCCTGCATTTATGTACGTATGTATGTAAAATGGTATTGTTGTTGAGCATAATTTGGATTGCCTGTGTTAGAACTTGACTTGTCCTAATGTAACTTTGTGCCATCTCAGCTGTTGGTCGGGGTTTTCGGCCAGCAGGCACTTCTGTTGGCTTGAACCTAAGTAAGCAGCTTACAAATGTTGCAGGCTCTATGTGTTGTTCTCTGCTGTTGGCCCTTGCCACAGTGCCACATTTAGTTGCTCGACAACCTACATGATTATTTATGCATTGGCCTAGGCACATGAAATCTGCATATGTTCCTTTACTGTGGGTGGGTGTGTGTGCTGGGGTCTTTGGAAGTGTGCATATCTGTGTTTGCAATTTCGACTTGTCAATTTGTGTGTGGTTCTATCTTGTACAACGCGTTGTTGCCCATTAAATGCTGTGATTAAAGTTTCTCCCTTTTTTACAAATGCGGATTTATTAATCAACTGTAAGTTTCATGCATTTGTGAAAGCCATTTAATTTTAAACTGGGCACAAACTCATGCATCAAATATCAGTCGGAAAGTCGGAAAGTAATTGTCGTAGATGCTTGTCATAATTGTAATTGCCGTGCATGTCAAAAAGGGTTGAATGGGGTACAATAAAAATATAATGTCTATGTTTGGAAAGGTGCTAATTTTTATAGCAGATAGATAAAGTGTTTTTGGTTTTTACTGAAAATTGACAAACATTTTTACATGTGATATATTTTGGTCAGGGTTTGTCTCCTAGATTGATTCTGGTTATTTATGTTTTATTGTTGCTTAAGAAATAAGATATAAATTTAAGCTGGACGAAATGGGCAGTATTCTTGGCTAGCTCGAATCTTCTCTATTATCAGATTAAATTGTTATAGCAGGCGCATAAACGACTTCATCGGTATAGGTTGTCTTTTAAATCTTTAAATAGGCTTAGTTGATTTATAGTTGATTTCGCTCAAAGTTTAAGTCTCTGGTAAAGTTGATCGATATTCTCCCTTTCGGTCTTGCCGCTCACTTCAGCTACTTTTAACACTACAGGGTATTTTAGAGTCCAGATAGTGGTTGTATTTGTTCTATTTTCAATAGTTTAGTGGTGATTCTTGTTTGCCTATTGCCAAGGTAATTTAAACGTTCACGCTCATTTTATGGCTTGGCAATGGGGGATAAACAGGGGACTGCAAGGGGGGGCTAACAGGTTTTGCCCACACGGGTAGCTCCATGGCCAATTAGCCGCTCAATGGGGTTGAAAATTGTGAAGTTAACTTTGGCTTTTTCCACTTTTTTCGGGTACACATCGAACAAACAAACCCGTTTGGCGAGCCAATCGATTGACCTAGTGGTCGAGTGTGGCATTTGAAGGGAGGAGAGTGTACTCACCCGGGAACCCTCCGATGTGGTTACACAGGTGCCGCCATTGTAGCAGCCGAGCTTAATGCAGTCGACATCGCCAGATTTTTCTTCGGCACCGCCGGCACCGCCGGCACCGCCAGCACCACCGGTGGCTACCGTGTTGGCACCTTCCGTTTCCTCGCTGCTCTCGGTTACCGCTGGTTTTGTCTGCGTTGGCAACTCTGGCTGCCCGGGCGTGCTGTAGACATGCAATGGTGGCGTGGGCGGCGGCATTGTTTGTGCGGACAGTGTGGATGGCGGGGTAGGTGGCACCGTGACTGCAGGCAGGCTGGGAATCGGTGGTTGCTCCGTGGGCATGGGTGTGGGCGCCAGGGTAACCACAGATGCGGGCGGCATGGTTGTCTCCCGAGGTGGCGGCATAGTCATCAATGGTGGCACCGTCGGGCCAAGCAAATCCTCTGTAATCATCGGATGTGGCGTAGTTACCTCCACCGGAATAGGCCCGGTTACCGCAATAGGCAATAGGGTGGTGCTCGGCTCTCTTTCCACTGGCATTTCTGTGGCTGCGACTGTTGCTAGTGGCGGCTGGCGCTGTGTCGTCATTGGTGGTATATTTGTTGTGGTCGGAAGCGTTGTGTTACCTTCTACAATTGTGACCACAACATGCGGAGCTTGTGCCGTGGTTAGCTCCACGCTGGGTGGCTCGTAGTCCAGTGGCATTGTAGTGGTTTCTTGACGTGTTGGCGGTTGCACTGTGGTGAACCTGCCGGCGCTGGTCCGATGTGTGGTGATGAGTACTTCGGCTGGGTACTCCGTGAAAAATGGTGCCGCAGTGGTGGGCACTTCGGTCCACAAATAGCGCGTGGTTTCCTCCAGGGGAGTTTTCGTTGCACGCACCGTGGTTTCCGGCGGAAAATAGGGCGTTGGTGTCGGAGCGTAGTCCACTGAGATGCTTGTTTCGAAAGTGGTCACATGATGGACAAAGATGCTGCCGGGCGTGGTTATGGGCAGTGGTTGTTCTACCGACTCGGAGCTGCTCGAAGAATAATCCACGGCAATGGTGATGCTGGGTGGTGGCGGTGGTGCTGTGGGGCGCATAGTGGTGGTGGCTTCCTCGCTGGCACTGCCGCTGCCACTGGCGCTTATATCGAAGCGACGCACCGTTGTGTACTCCTCGGAGGTGACCACCTCTGAGGACCCTTCAGCAGAGGAGGGCGTGGCAGGGGGTGCAGGCACAGGCGGTATGGTGGTGTAGATGCTGTGACCTTCCTCGGAAGAGGAGGACGAAGAGGTGCCGCCTGGTGGTCGCGTGGTGGGCAAGGGCGCCGGCTGTGGCTCTGGTGTAGGCTCCGGCTGAAGTTGCGGCCTAAGTGTTGTTGGCTCCTTGTCTATGCTGTGACTACCGCTTGCCGGAGGTGCTGCCGTTATCCTTGTCTCTACCGAGGTCTCTTCGGATGAAGATGATGTGGAAATAGACGATAGCTCGACTGCAGGTGTGGTGGACACCGGTGGTGCAGGCGGTGCAGCTGGGGAACTGGGCGCCATGGTCGTCTCTGGTGGTGTAACCGGTCGCACAGTAATTGGCGGCAGCGTTGAGGAGGGCGGCGTTGGTGTAACGGGCACCACCGGTGGTGCAGACGTCGCTGGTGCCGTGTAATTGCAGTCAAGCGACTCCTCGCCCACCATCAGGCATTCGCATAGCATGCCCGTGAGCAGCGGGGGGCAGGAGCACGAGAAGGTGTCGACGCCATCGATGCAGACGCCTCCGTTCATGCAACGCGGTCCCAGCTGGCATTCGTCGTACTGGAACTCGCACTTCTCGCCGTGATAGTCCGGCACGCAGTAGCATGTGGGTATATTCTCCTCCATGAGGCAGAGCGCATTGTTCTGGCAGGGATTATCGGCACAGATAAGGATCTCCTCTTCGCAATTGACGCCCGTGTAGCCCATGGGGCAGGCACAGGCGTAGGCAGCCAGTTTGTCTACACAGACGCCGCCGTTCTGGCAGGGCGAGGAGGCGCATTCGTTGATCTCCTCTTGGCAGATGCGGCCATGCCAACCGGCTGAGCACTCGCAGGTGAACTCCAGTCCAGGGCCCTCAATGCATTCACCGCCATGCTGACAACGTGCGCCGGTGCCTGTGGCAAGGGATCAGATGAAGGTAACGCGAAGACAAAGGTGGGACGATTTTATTACTTCGGTTAACAGGAAGCTAGTATAAGCTCGACTTACCCGTGTCACAGACGGCGACATCCAGTTCGCAGTGATCCCCCAGATAGCCAGGCTGGCAGGTGCAGGTGTAGCCGTTGGTCCGGTCACGGCACAGTCCGCCATTTTGACATGGATTTGACATGCACTCGTCCACATTTTCCTCGCAATTTGACCCTGTTCGGGCGCCGCGTTGACATTCGCATGATGTGACCAAAAGCAATGAGGGCAAGATAGATAGAGATAGAGCAACAGGGAGAGAAAGAGAAAGACAGTGAGAGATGAGAAAGTGACGTTAATTGATGACACCACAACGTTCAGCTTGTGTTCTGTTCCATACCGTTCCGTTTCGTTTCGTTTCGTTTTGTTTGTGTTCAGTCATGTCAATTTTGCAGCCATTTCCCTGCTCTGTCCTTTTAATTAAAAATTTATGTTTGTGGGTTAAAGTTGTCGCTTTCAGCGTAGCGTGTAAATGGCTCATAAATAAAACGTGTTATTTTTATATATTTTTTCGCTACCAAAAGGTCAACTTATTAACTATTTTTTATTTATTATTAAAGCTGAGCTGAATTTTTGCCCTTTCACAAATATTATTTATAGTATTTCATTGTTTATGATTTCGTTTATGCATTTCCAATGCATTCGTAAACTCGTTCACGAAGTGAAAAGAGTATATTGGGTTTGTGCAATATCCGTCTTCAAGCTAGATAGTTGAATTTCTGACTACTTTTATATTGTATAATATATATATATAGAGTATGGAGTATATATAATACATATTTAATATATATAATATATCTTTATAAATATATATATGTATACTCTTAATAGGCCACTTTTTATTGACAGATTAAAATTTATAAAAAATTGTACATGTGATCCATGGTTTCCATATTTTAAACTTCCATAACTTTGTCAAAACTGAACCGATCATGTCTAACGGCATTTTTGCCATGGTTGCTCCTCTAGATTGATTCAGAGTTGTAGGTGTGCAAATAATGCTAGGGAACATGCTGCGGTTGTTATTACCCTGTGAACGAATATTGTGAATATACACCCGTCTACAACATTTTAACTGGTTTATATTGAGATACAGAAAAGTATCTTGTAAGCGTAATAACGGTTCCTCAGTTGTTTTCATTTCTTGCAATACGAAAAGTTTGAAAGTATTTTTATGTTCATTTTGTCAGGGTTCAAGGCAGCAGCCCTAATTGCTCTCCAGCTGTATGTGGAAAAACAAAAACCCAAATCCAATTATGTGTTTTCAATTTGTACATCAATATATACCATTCAAAGCGTTTCATTTTCCGCCAGTTACTACTACTTAGATACAGAAAAAAATGTTGCAATGCAATAACCTTTCTGACTTTCTGCAGCTCCTTGTTCATCCTTCGGCTAACTGCATGTAACGAACAAGTGTACGTAATCGAAGTGCCATTGAATGACTTGTCATTATATTAAGCAATGAAAGAGCTCTTCTCTAGCACCCTTCTCTTTCTCGCACTAGATATGTATATATATTTTCTTATTTCCATCACTCTCTCGTTCGCTGACAATCCTACATCTCTGCAGCTGCCTGTCTCTGACATCGCACAGCCAAGTGAAAGGCGAACAACTTTTTCGATACAAGCGCATCAATGGCAATCAAAACAAACCTTCAAGTGCTGATTTCGGTGCATGCAATATAAACAATTCAAAGTATTCACATGCACTACACACACACACTGTAACGGATGACTGTCAAGCACTGAAATAAGAACAAAATCTAAAGTTTTTGTAAGTGAACTGAACAAGCCGCAGTTTATATGCCCTAAAGAATAATTGTGTTTTTCTCCTGTTCTGTTTACTGTTGAAAGATATTAGAATATAAACTTGTAGTGAACACATGTTTTTTAATTGCAGCTTAATGAATATATATAAATAAATTAATTGATAAATGAAAAATAAATTGATAAATATAGAATCTAGGTATAGCGCATTGAGTTCTTTTTAATAAAGTCTAATGATAATATAACTGGGCGTTTCTTGAAATTTTTTTACAAAAAACCTGTTCACTTTTTTTCGAATGGATTATCACATATATTAAATTAAAACCAGCCAGTTTTATTTATTCTATAGAGACCAGAGGTCTCCCTATATGTTATCAACTATCTGAAAATAGCGACATTTGCTTACAACCTAACCTAACTTTTAACTCTTTTTTTCTCTTTAGTGGTTTACCTATCCATTAATGAAATCACTCTTAAATAATTTTTATTAACTTGCGTAACAAAATTGGTTACATTTTTAAACATATTTATAAAATCGAAATAGGAAAATAAGTTACATATATTTTATTTGATTATATATTATTATATTCTAATATATAATTAAACACTGACTCAAAGATCTTGTGGAGTACATATATATGCATCTATCTATCACATGCCTTAGTATACAAGTAAAAGCAGAGAACAAATGAAAGAAATAAATATACAGATTTATATAAGCAATAACTATTTAAAGCATTCTTATTGAAACTTCTGAAACTATAATAAGGTATTTTTTAATATAACATTATCTGTTTGAAAAAGTTAAATTTAAATCTAACAGAGAAATGCTATCTTTTAAAGTATAACCTTATTAAAGAAAAAAATCCATCGCGTCATATTTAGAATTCCAGGTAAATTATTCAGTTGAAAATAGACGCGCTCATCAAGGTTTCGAGACAGATGTCTGAATTGATACGTCGCGTGTCCTTAATCAAATATTTATTTGAGTGTGTTTACATAAGAAATATAGTTGATGAGTTCGATGGTGCTACATGACACAGTTGTTATACCCTTCAAGTCAGTTATTTGTTGCTCGGGACGACAACAACTTGAGCAACAACAAGAACAATGCCTGAAAATACTTTTCAATTTTCTGCTCAACAACTACAAAGACGAAGAGATAGAACTGGGCGGGGTAGCAAGCGCAAGTGGAAAGGTCTCAGTCAGTGGTTGGCAGTGGCAGCAACTGACGGGTAAGCAAACAGACAGACAGACAGACAAACAGAGAGATAGTCAGACAGACGGCCGAAGGAGAAAGGCATGCGAAGCAGGCTTGAACAGTGTTAAGAAGCGCTCTATTGTGTATGCTATAGTTTTCTGCCCTTGTTTGTGGCAATGGCAACAGTGCGTATGAGTGATTTTTTCTCAGCTTTTGTGTGTTTGTGTTGCAAATTTATTGCCGGCGAAATGTTTTGTCTGAACTTTTTGAAATTTATTTGCTTGCCTTGGCTGTATAGATGCGCCTTTAGTTATAGTTTTGGTTTTTCTTTTCTATTTTGGCAACAAGTTGGCCAACAACAAAAAAAAAACGCTTAAAGTTTATCCTCTGCCAAAGTTTCGCCTGCTACGTATCTCTCAAGTGTCTGTGCATCTGTCCGCCTGACTGCTTGTCTGTCTGGCGGCCAGAAACTTGTACAAAAGCACTTCAAAGTGTCGAAACAAAAGTGTCAAAAAGCCTGCACCGAAGCTGCAGCTAGCAAATTCTTTTGCACTTTGTCTAAATTATAGCGCACAACTTTTTAATTTAATGCACGAAAATTGCATTTAACAATCGAAAAAGAACATGCCCGCCTAGCTGCTCAGGTGGAACTGTGGGATGGGGGCGACAACTATTTATCACTCGTGCTCATAAATAACACAAAATACACTGATGGACATAAAAATGTTACTATGCAGATGCACACTCATAAATGTCCAGCCCAAAAGATAAATGTCTGCCTTGTCGGTGGTTGTGTGTGTTTGTGCTTTGTTTATAATGCAACTGTGTTGTTTGTCTTTGTAAACGGGTGGACGGGGGACGGGGCGCCCGAACAGACGAACGAATATTAAATTTGCATAAGCACTAAATCAACACAATGAACAAACCGAGCCAGAGGCAGCTGCAGAAAGCTAGTAAAAATCTAGCTGATGTCCTTGTAGACTATGAGATGCCCTGTAAAATTGTCTGAAATGTAAGTCGAATAGCTTTCAAATCACATTTAAGCTGAAGAGGCAAATATGCTTTAACTAAAACATGCGATCAATTAAATTAAATACATATACAAACATTTGAGTTAAGCGTATAATATTGTGCATATTAATTATCATAGCTTTTAGCGACATAAATTGTATTGAGTGTATGCAATTCAGCTTAAAGCTCTTTTTAATATCAAAGTAATTTTATATTATGATTATTTGTAATGAGCTTTTAAAATGAATAATAGAAAAGCTCACTATCAGCTCAAAGCTTGTCTAACTCCAGTTGGATACATTCAATAAAAAATAACAGAAATGACTAAGCAAATATTGTAGAAGTGCACTTGAAAAGCTCATTAAAGCCATTATTCTTTTGTATGGTTAGTCAAATAATTAGACTTGCTGAAAGCTCAAATGTTGACTAACACATATACATATTTTTTAAGCTTAAAGCACCCTATAGATTTTTGCGTATGCACTTAAGCTGATTGAAAGCTCGTCTAACCGGTTCAGACTAGTATATTCTTGTTCTTAAGTCAGACAATTCACAAAGTCAGATATACTTAAGTTGAGATGTTGTTTGGTTGTTAAGCACATACAGCAATTAAACTAATGCAAAAGTTTTAATTAAAGTTAGTCGCAGTTACGGACTTTGTGACTAAAGAGTTTTCGAACACACATACACTTTTGTCCATTCTCTTTTCATCCTACCATCTGTATTTCAACCTCCCTCTTCTATTTAACATGCTTTTATTATTGTTGCAAACCAGTCAACAAGAGGTGAGCTAATTTAACTTCTCCTTAGTTAACAGCTGATGCCATTTGTTTGCCTTATGAAGTGGTATTTCTGAATATACTCTTAAGTGTGCCCGTATGTGTGTGCTTGCGTGTGTATGTCTACATGTATAAGTGTATATGTATGTTTTAGGAATTTCGTGTAAAGTGTGTGTTCGACCGCAGACATAAAACCGTTGCCCCCTACGATTTTCAATCAGGCCACATCAGTCGACGCCCACGCAAGCACAAAGATGCGTGTTAAATTTATGTTGCATACCTTGAGGCTGACGTGTTTTACATTTCACTTATGTAAAGATTTTGTGTTTGTTCTCGAAATACATTTCGCCTTAATATGTTTTATACTTATTGGGATTTGGTTAAGATTCAAAGCGCATTCTGTAGAAGCAGCATCCCTTTAAGCTGTCTAGATTTGGCGAAATTGAGACGATTGCGATTTTAATGGAACATCTACCAAAATGTATTCGTATTTATCAGCTCTTCAGTAATAAATGGTCTTGTCCACTCTCGTATTTCATTGAGGCAACAGCAGCTTTTGCAGCCTCTGGCGCATCCATTAAATCAGCGTCGGGCTATGGTGGGGTGTAGGGGGAGGGAGGGAATTGCAATTTAATTTGTTTATATGCCGTCTGTTGGTTTATGATTTGATGGAGCAATACTTAAAATTGTTCAAATACTCGTACTTCAATTTTATTTAGAGTCGTTGCAATTTATGGCTGAATAAATACCGAGCATAGCACTTGGACTGTCTAAGAGTGAGGGTCCAAGAGAGAGCAATGGCAAATACTTAAATATTTAAGTTCGCTTTTATTCTTTAAAATAAGCTTTATTTATTAATTTGCAATTCTAAATAAAGTATTTTAGTCTACGTGATAATTTATACTCAGGTCTAAGATGCGTCAACATACATTTGTATTTACTGATGGAAAATGATTTAATATTTTCAATTATATTTCCCCCTTCAATCATTTACTTGCACTTTACGGTAAATAATTTGTATCAAAATACAAAGCTCTTCCTTGACTTTCTCCGCTTGCATACGACAGGTTGTTCACGGAGCAAGTCAAAGAAACAGCAAGTAAACGCAGCGCAACATGAAAATGTACCTTTGTTGCCAGAGGCTCAACACGAAATGTCACATTACGCTCTAATTCAGGCAGAAATGCAGGAAGTGGTCAAGCAGTGTGAGAGTGTGTGTGTGTAGCTAGCACTACAGCTTCTCTCTCTCTCCCCCTCCCTCTTTCTCTTTGCATATCTTGCTCCCCTATGATTCTTAACCCAGTTTCGATGCTGGAGACCGCCGCACTTGCGGTTCGCTATGGTGGGTGGGTGTGGCAGGATCGGGTGTAAAGCGGCATTGAGGCTGACTTGACCAACTGCAGCTAGTGGCTTACCTATACACATCAACTATCGACTTGTCAATGGTCACCTTTCCTCTATGCAACGCTATTATATTCTTCTATTTTTTTTTTTAGGTTTTCTTATATATTTTTTTTGTTGCTCCATTTGTGGTTTTAGCGACTGCCACGAGGCCTTTTTTGTTTGGTTTTTTTTGTTATGTGTGAAGTCGTTAAAGTGAAAATCGATTTTCATTTTATTGCTGCATGTGCGTGAACAGAAGCTAGGGTTGTGGTTGGGGCTGGAGCTGGGGTAGGGGTTGGGACTGAGTCTAGGGGCCGCTTGTTCGTTCTGGCAAATGGTCAGCTTGTGTGCGGCCAAGGGTTGGCGCGGTGCTCAAATTTTCACTCTCAGCACTCGCTGCGCCGCAATCGACGGCATGTTTTATGAATGAATTTTTCGAATTGGACGCACATTTTTTTTGGTGGGTAATGGACGGCACTGGTTGCCATGATGTCCCTCCCCAACCACTTTTCTGCCTTTGCCTCGATTGTTGTCGGGGTTTTCTTTCATTTTGGGTACTTTTTTGGCCCACGTTTTAGTTTGAATGTGAACAACACAATTCTCAGTCGAACTTTGTTTTTGGTATTTGTTTGCCCATTTTATCTTCTTTTTTGTTGTCGGTGCATGTCTAAATATTTGAAATTCAACATTAATCAAAATTTTATTTCGCTAAGAGAGCCAAATGGTACTTCAATATTGAATAGGATATGACGAAATATTTCAGACAAGCAAGAATATTGATAAATATGGGTTGGATTTGTAAATTGACAGGCGAGACAGCACTTGAGACGAATAAAATGATGGGAAAATGTTATTTATTTAGATGGCTAAGGGAGGTGACGGAAATTAAAAGTAAATATTATATAGAAACCTAATTATTTTCTATCATACTTAAGTAACATTCACCACAAATGGAAAGTTTAGGGAAGTGGCGTTTAATGTACATGCATTATATATATTTTTAATAAGTTTTCAGCAGAATACAATTCCAAGCCTCTGTGGTTTAAAGTCAAGGTATTAATCAAGCAGACACTTGGCAACGTTATAATTAAAAGCGAAAACAAATAGTTTCAAGTATTGTAAAATGTATTCAGATTATTGACATCCACCCCCTCTCTCTCTCCATTCATCACTTATACCTGTATAGAATTTATTCATTTCCCAAACCACTTCGTATCGCTATTTTTACTTCTTCATATGGCACTTTTCCTAGTTTAACGTGTTCTTTTCTCTATAGCCTTTTACATCCGTTGCATCTCTTACCACATCTTCTTTTGCATCCGCCAATCCTTCTCTAGCTAGCACTTGCTATTTAAATACCCTTGTACCCATTTAACATAGGTAAAAAAGGTATTATGATTTTGTGCAAATGTATGTAACACACAGAGGACGAGTTCTCCGAACCCAAAGAGTAATATATTTTTGGGCAGCATCAGTAGCAGAATCGATCATGACCATCTGTTTACCCAATTTTAATGATCGATAAAACTGCTTTATTGAAATCGATGAATTTAGCCTCGTTTAAGCATATCTAGATGACTTTAAGAGTCGCTTTGTCACTGTGGATTATACACTCATATGGATGTCATATTCAATTCCAGAAATTTGTAACATTCAGAAACTCAATTCACAAACTGATGTTGTAGCTGTATTTATAAAAGAAAGATCAACTGCATGTTATCTTCTAGTCGGGCACTTCCGACTAGAGCACTTCTACTTGTTTTTTCTTGTTGTTTGTTGTTGTCAACGAACTGTAAGCATTTGTGCAACAAGGTACGAACATTTGTTTTGGCTTCGAGTCTCAATAAGCATGAGCTCCAAACTATTGCCATGACCCCTCAATATTCCCCTTGGTCAGGTTGTGTCGATGCACAAATTGAAATTTGAATTTTGCCTGCACACATTTTGTGATTCTTATTTGCTTGTTACTTATGCATTGAGTGGTGGGGGAGCAAAAGGAGTGCTCCCCATATGCATTCAGAATTTAGCTTCGTTTATAATATAAAATAAATATATATAGGAAAAAAATAGTATATAGAGTTGAATATGTTGCACATTTCGTTTGCGTTTAAAGTTTCGCTCAGCTTTTTGTTCGTAAGAAGTGCGTGTGCGCTTGTGAGTTAAAAAAGTGGAAGGATAAATGCATATACTAGTATAAATAATTGAATGAGTGCACAGCTCTGCATAATTGGAATGCGAGTGCAGCAAACAAGAATACACATTTCGTTATAATTAAGAAATTCCGTTTTGCCATTGAGCAACAACTTGTAATAGAAACGAAAATTCTATGCGATGCATATGTTAATGCCAAGGTCTTTTGCTTTGCTTAAAACTTTAAAATGCATTAAAATGTTGAATATCGAATCGCATATTTAAATACGAAGCATTAAAAACTAGAAGCCTTTGGATTATTACTAGTCTGTTCATATTAAAAATTTATCAATAATAATATAAAATTAAATTAATATCTATTAGATTATTAGGATAAATACCCTTGCAGACTTATTGAAAATGTGCGCTATACATCTATATATATATCGCAGTTTGCACACCAAAACTTAATTTTCGCAGTTTTATTATATAGTACCATATTAGCTTTGAAGAAGAAGAAGCGGCACATTCAATTAGTATCTTACAAAACAAAAAAAGTTGTTCATACAAAAACTAATTTCTTGACCGATTGTGCCTATGTGAGCTAAATGCTATACCTGTTCGATAAAAATAAAATTTTTTAGATAAATTAGTTGAATTCTCAATAATCTAGTTTGTTCCGGACAGCTTTGCATACAAAATGTAATTTTTTAACCGATCCTTCCTTCGGTAGCTACATATATTATATAGTCCGATTCGGCCAACTTTGTTTTTGTATTAATAATTCAAAATTAATAATTGTTTTAAAACTGAAAGACAAATTTACATAGAAATACAAATTAATGACGTTTCGGTCCATCCATGGGGTGGTCAAAGAATGTGTAGGAAATGCTTTATGGCCGAGCAAAGCTGGGTAATTAAAGCTAAAGTTTATGTCAGCGAGAATCGACCTACTGGGTTTTTCCAATAAATATATTTGAACTTAAATGTGTCACGTCCCTTGGTACTAATAATGATTAAAGCTTTGTTAGAATTGCAGCTGGTTTTCCATGATTTCCACGCAATTTGTATGCGCACTTAATGCAGGCAAAAGCAATCTGTTTTCGTGGCTCGGATTTGGCTCCAAATACTCGCAGCGACAGTGAGCAATGAAATGCACTTTAGCTCATCTGTGAACGCTGTGGGAAACTAATCACAGAAACCAAATCCAAATCCAAGTCCAATCCCAAACTCAACCCATGCTGAACCCTACCAAAGCAATTCAAGTATGTCACTCAGTCAGAGCTCAGAGGCGAGCAGTTCGAATTCGCATATCCTGTGGCTGGGTGGGTTGGTGGGTCTTCCAGCTGCGCCACTTGAATGTCTTGTGGTGCGCATTGTTGCGCTTTCAATTGCACTTTTTCGCTGCGCCAACGAAAGGCATCAACTGGAAGTCCCCAAGCGGCGCCAGGACAATGCCAACTCAGGGCAAGGAATCCTGGCAAGCTCATTTTCACGGTAATTGCAGCGGCTGCTTTGAAATACATGTGTGTATACGTGGGTATACGTTTATTTCTCTCTGTGTGTGTGCTTTACAGCTTTTAATTAATTGAATTTTGTGCTATATTTTCTATCTCGGATTTCGTTTCCCTTTAATTTTTTCAGTTCTCTTTTTTATACTCGTTGAAGAAGAGAGAAGGGTGTATTGGGTTTGTGCAATGTCCGTCTTGCTCTCCGTCGGACTGTCTGTTCATCCGCCCGTTCGCAAAGATAAAGTGTTAAGATTTTTCTTGACATATTAATATTGACAGAAGTATGTTCCTGCATTTCAAAATCCCACAAATTTGTCAAAAGTGAACCGGTTTTCATGTTGCCTGGCATTTTAGTCATAATTTGTTCCCTAGATTTATTTGTGCTAGGGCACATTTTTTGGTTGTTATTACACTGTGAACGAGTATTGCGCGGTCGGTTACACCCGGCTGCAACGTTCTTACCTGTTTTTTCATTTACCTGCCAATTTCTATTGAATTGGCGCATCTACCCGGCGGGCGCAGCCTTTCCAGCATTTTCATTGAAATGCATGTGGAAAATTTACTATCGCCTGCCTGCAACGTTGCGTAAAATTAGAAAGTATTGTGTTGAACTTCAATGGGCAAATTTATGAGTGAGAAAATCGTATTTCAGCTGCCAGCAACTCATCGATGAGCCTTACATAGGGGCGTCTTTCTTTCACTCTATTTTTATCTAGCTCCCTCTCGCATCTCTCTCTTTCTAGCTACGTTTTGGTGGGATTCTCGAGTGTGTTACGGTCCTGTGGGTAGATATCCGTATGAAGTAATTAATTAAAAGGCTTTAGCTAGCTCTGCGATAGTCTCTCTGAATTGCTTAAATGCAGCTAGTATATTTGTTTTTCAGTTTTGTATCTACCTACCTATTAGATTTTAGTTTGGGTTTTTAGAAGATTTTAGCTCGTTTAACATGGCTTTTGCAATTGTAACTATCAGTTTTCAACCATATTTCGGCCATGAGATTGGACGGTATCAAATGGACGAAACACCTTTTGCCTTATTAAATAAGTAGAGGTGAAAATTGGTTGGAGTAAATCAGATATTTATCAAAGTTTTCCACACTTTTCCGAAAATTCGGGAATAAGTTTCATAAAAACTGACGCAACTCGACTCCATTAAATTTTTGCATATATCAAATTTTTAATATAAGTTTTATAAGATTTTTCACAGATCCTTTACCTCGAAGTATCTATTAAAATACTTTAGAGAAAAGTTTGCAGTATTCGTTGTTATTTGATATATGAAAGGCGCATTTTTAACTGCTGAAATGGAAAATACGCAATAACTTATCTCACAAAAAAATTATGTGTTATTTTTTCTTATATATCTGCGAATAAGATGTGTAAGGAATATTAAGAATCACTTATCTTATAACAAAAACGCAGATTTTGCATTCATATCATTAGAGATGTAAAGAAAACCTCTATGATGCAAGAAAAATTACTTTTCGTTCTGCTTTAAAATATTTAATGCATACTTAAAGCTCGATATTTGCCTGTGACTTAAATACAATTATTTATGGTCGACATTCAGCTATGCGCACAGCAATTAGCGCACTTTGATTTTATTTATATTTCACAGTTAACCTAATTTGGTTAAAAACAAAAGCACGACAGCATGCATTTATGTCATCAGACTACAAAAAATCAGACAAAAGTCGTTTATGGCTAATCCCAAAACCAATAATAACCGCACACATACAGACACGCTCGTTTAGAGCGTGTCAAAAGCTGCCGCAAAAATTTCAACCAACGAGAAAGTTTCCATTATAAAATCAATATGCAATATAATGAATATTTTATTTCATGATACGTACACTCACCCACATGCAAATTGTGACAACAACAATATTTGTGAAAACCGAATGAGGCAAAACTAAATCCCCAAAAGGCAATTGATTAGCTTATAAATGGGGACAATTGAATAGCCGCAAATGTATTTTAATATTGGGTACCATATTATAGACACGCTATCTCTCTTCACTCTGTCCCTTTCTAACGTCCATTGAGCAAATGAAATAAAATATTTATGGAAATCGTTGAGCCACGTGAAATTCAATGAATTTCGATTTACTTTTTCCATTTTTTTTTATTTTGAACCCCTCGATAAATCACCCACTGCCAACTTTTTAAAGTCGCATTGGAAACGATGCGATTTAAATGTCCCAAATAGTATTTCTTTTATGGTAAAGAATAAAGGGGAAGAGCAGTGGGAAAACAGAAAAGTGAAAATGGAGCAATCGCTTGAAGCTGTCGCCTGTACGGCAAAAATTGCACAAAGGCAACGCCGATTGGCAAAAAAGAACTAAGAGGAAAAAAACTCTATAAAGACAAAAATCTGTCGGTACGCGAAATGAAGGCATGAATGAATGAGCAGTCGAGGCAAATGCATGTTTGATTGAATGAATGTGCATTGAATACATGAAAATTATGAGTGCAGGCAGTAGATTGAGGGGGGATGCATTCGCATTCCCAATCATATTTACATATTCACATTCACCTGCTGATAAAGGTGCAAACTTGAAAAGGTGGCCGGAACATTTATGATTAAAACATCCAAATATAACGAAGTTAAGCAAAAGTTAAAGTAGACGCAAAAGAAAGAAGTTAAAAAAAAGACAGGAGAAGGATGGATAAAACTGCATTGCTGCAATTTGAATGCACTTTTATTTTAATACCCATTCTTCCAAGGCGTTAAAGGGGTATATATGGGGATAACTTATTATATTATTATATATATGTATAACAGAAAAGCTTGGGCTTAAATCCCATAGAAAGTAGTAGAATAATACAATTTATTGGAAGTTAAGCTTAAAGCGATTTTTGCTATTTGAGTCAACTTAAAAAGCAGATGAAAGCTAAAGAACATAATATTGTTTTATGGCTTTAAACTGACTGCTTATTATCATTTAATAATTCGATCTGAATAGCTTTTCATTCTAAAGCTACAACATGCACTTTTTATTGCACGTCTCTTAGTCGAGCAGTTCAGTTAAAATGCTTTGCTTATTGTTGATTTGCGGCACATTTTTGTAGCATGAATATGAAATGTGAATTTCAATGTGAATAGGCCTGGCAATGGCTTCCAACTGCAATTTGCATTGTTTTCGCGCTGAATGCCCCTCAGTTCTTTGGTTTATGCGAAGGCCTCAAATGTTGGCCCGACTGCAATGATTGCATAAAGGCAGCAAAGGAGATGCTCAGGATAAAAGGCATTGTGCTTGTATACTTGTGTGTTAAACTGCGTGTGTATGCCAAGGGGAACAAGGTTATGCCGCTGAGAATCGCAGAATTGTTAGATTGTTTAGCAGTACAACTGTGCAATGAGCTGAAGTTTATGTTATTGTAGGGCACATTTTCACTAACAAGGCGTACTTAAAATCTCAGACCTGCGAACAATAAAATGGTTTTTTAACTTGTAAAGTTTATTTTTTCAATTATTAAACTTAGTTTTAAAGATTCTTTTTGCTTACAGTTTAGTTTTTAGGTATCTTAACAACCCAATGTAAGACCCTGACATATATGTAGCTCCAAGCTTACTTAAAATATAATTTTTGCATTTAAATATAATTTTGACATAATTGGGACACTTTAGGCCGTATTCTCATATTTTTAGTAAATATTCTATTTTTGGTTGACTGTTGCAGTAAAATATTGTATACTTTTACATTTCAGCTTTTCAACTACCGAAAGCAATCAAGGAAGCTTCATAATTAAGCTGAGTAGCGATAAAATAAACAAACGAGGAATGGAAAACAAATTCTAACAAGAAGAAAACCCCAAACCCAACCGTATCAAAGCAAAGCAAAGCTAGCAAGGTATCAACTTGAATTAGCCTCGTAACATTTTTCGTTGTGATAGAAACAAGACAATTATGTAAGTGAGACACAAACAGAAACCTAGACCTTTCGGGTAGATTGGGGATTGGAGAACTGTATCAGTTGTATGCAGATACCAATAACCATCTCAAAGGTGCACAAACGCGAAAAGTTTAAATGCAGCTGAAAGGCAAGTGCACTTCAAAAGGTGAAAGCCAAAAACACGCGGCGGTCATAACATTAATTAGAATGTTGGCTCAGTTGCTTTGAAAATTTCCCCTTCCTGCGCCATATTAATTATACTCTTTAAATATTTAAAGTGGTTAAGAAAGAGTATTAAAGATGGCTAAGTGAATATCTGTGCCTCCTGGAAGTGTCTTGAAGTGTAGTTGTTTTACTCGATCTAGCCATGACAATTGAAAAACTTAATAAAACTTAATTATGCAAAAAATGCAACTGCACTTTTTAAAAACTTGATAGAAACCTACAGTTTTGTACTTTGAGTTAAATTACACATTAAATAACCGTCTTTAAAAAATGTTTTTGGTAGGCTCAAATTTTCTAAATATTACATACTTGACTTTATATTAAAAAACGCCTTTTAAGTTTAGGAATTTGTGTGCCTATTTTTGCATCATTGATGCTGATTAAAGGTGTTGACGATTAAGTTAATGCATGTCTGAAGTTAAAGTACAAAATGGGTCTTATTATTTTATGGTAGAGTGTAATACATAGTGTTCATATATTTGAGTTCCATCTCTTCATCTCTCTAATTTTCTGAAGAAAAATTATGCAATTCATGAAACAATCGTGTCATACCTTAGTGTAGGGTATGTACTAGTCGTGTACTTTGAAATCGAGCTATTTTCCATTTGCATTCTCAAATTTTTTAATGACAGCAAAAATATGTAAGCATTTTTGTTTTATTAATTTCTCTTTTTGGCGCCAAAAGGTAGAAGGTGCTCCAGAATTCATTGAGTGGTTAAAAATGGAGCCACAGGCGCTGGGCTTTCTCTCACTTCCCCTTTACCCATTGCACTCGCCATTTTTACTTTTTAATATTTTCTCATTCCTATTTTTTTGGCCTATTTATACAAAGCATTTAATTTCTATGTTTGTATTTTATTTACTTTTTACGTATTTCAGCATACTTTATTGCTTAATTTCCTGCCATTTCGCGCTTTTGACAAAGCACATATATTTTCTATGTATGCAATTATATAATTTTCTTTGTGAGTGCTGCGAACAGAAAGCATATTTTTTTATATTTTTTATTCAGCATTTTTGCTTATTTACAGTTTTTTTTATTTGGCGCACTTTTCATCGCTGTCGCTTAGTTTCTGGTTTTGTTGTATATTTTCCGCTTGATCCACTAAAAATCGCTGGCAAAAGCAGCGCCGTGCATAATTTTATTTATTATGCTGAATAACCTTTCCACATTTCTAAAACTAAACAGGTTGAATAATATTAAACATTTTTATCATATGGTACATTTTTGTTAGACAATTATTTTTGATAATTGTAACTTTATGAAATACATATACCGATCTTTTATTATTTATCGGTCTAG
This sequence comes from Drosophila colorata, assembly GCA_035041545.1. Classification (NCBI taxonomy): domain Eukaryota; kingdom Metazoa; phylum Arthropoda; class Insecta; order Diptera; family Drosophilidae; genus Drosophila; species Drosophila colorata. The sequence continues at coordinate 6,994,873 of JAWNLD010000678.1, forward strand.
AATAAAATAATTGTCATTGTATTTAAAGTGTCTTCAGACGTTTTACTAAATTTCATAATTGGGTGGTAACTTATTATAACTAACTAATTATGGTGATTTAACTTTATTGTTTGCGAGCAAAACTTCATTAATGTGTCGGCAAGAAAGTGTATACAATTTTCTGCAGTTAAAATGTGTCGTGCTTTACTTGTTTTGTGTTGATTAAATTTGCAGTGCTTAATGCTTTTGTGTTTTTGCGAGGTTTTTTGCTACTATTTTATTTATGCTAATCTAATGCAATTGTTATGTTGGGTAAAATGAAAAGGATGAAACCGCAGAGAGTGGCAACAAAATAAATAGGGTACATAATATCAAAGATAATTACAATATAAATAAAAAAAGGTCCTTAATTGTCATAATTAATATTGTTTAAATAGAAACAATTTGGAGAAGTTCGTTTATTCATGAAATTCTAAAGAAAAAATGCATCTAACATTGATTGCTTACTTTGTTGTTTATTTACTTAAATTAAGTGATTAATTGATAAAAACTAGTTAGTCCTAACATTGATTAGATGCCTAAGTCAAGCAACTGCCCCTTCAATATGATTCCCTCATGCTTGCCATAAAATCATTTAGTTTAGACGACACGTGTTTAATCCAACATTTAAATTGTTAAGCTCACATTTATTTTCACAGTTTGGGTTAAACAGCTAATCCCAACTATGTGTCAATTATCTAACTCCCTCTCCACTTCGCACTCCACCCCTTTAAAAAACTCTGAGCTATTAGCTTCGGCAACTTTCGTAGACCACAAATTTGTAGCAATTTGTATGTGGTATTAGTTGGCGTTGATGGGTAATGCATATAACACCTACACGATGGCTATAAATTTCACTAAATTTTATAAAGTCAACTCTGAGATACTCCCCAAACACACACGCACGCATGCACATTCATACACCCAAAGACCTCACTAAGTGCTTCTCACACGTAGCAAAAGTAAATGTGTTTATATGTACGTAACGGACGGAAAGTACACGAAGCCAAAGGATGAACATTAGATACATTCATGCTGAGACTTCCGCATACACACACACCCACAAACACGAACACTCACACACATGGATGGACACACATGCTTGGGGATCCACACTACGATTCACACGCAGCAAGTGGCAGGTTAAGAACCCAACATTGACTACGACAATAGACAGCATTGAAGTCGGTTACTGTTAGACACCTCCCCAGCCATTAGTAGGTTGTATTTTCTTGTGTTCTTAAAGAGGATATAGTCACTAGCCCCGATAAATTGGGATTTTGCATCTGCAAATCTGTGCACTTCAAAATCGGTATTCATAATTATCTCTTTTTGTAGAAAAAACTATCGATTGAACTTTCGACGGTATTAATAGGGTGTTGTCCACCGATGAGGTTGCCCAATTTTTTTTTAATTATTAAATTTTAAAGTTTGTATTGAATTTCATAAAGTAAACTCTAATAATGAAGTTTAAATTAATTAATTATCCTCAAAAACTCAAACTCACTATTCCATTTAAGCACTGATAACTTAATATAAACACTTTTATTTTAATTCTACACCCCTCTCACTTTCCACATCAATTAAACTAGGAAAGATCCACGCTGGACGAATAGTAAAATGATAATAAAATTTAGTTTCCTTTTTTTTGCAGCAAAAGTTTCGCTAAGGTTAAATTTTCAAAGATAAACGTCATTGAAAAAATATTATGATATTAAACTCCCTTCGAGGGTAACTAGCTTTCGGCTAAACTGCAACTGCATTTCTTAGCTTTCTTTTAAATTTTTTGTTATTGTTTCCTTATTTTGCTTTCTTGCTCAGGCGTAAAAAAGAAGAACCAGACACATGTGAGAAAATTCAGGAATAAGTAAGACAACTGTAAAAGTTTCAGTCGGGTGTAACTTACTGCTCAATGCACTGTTCACAGTGTAAAACATCGGTTGTTTTTTTTTTATAATTGAGACCCCAAAGCAAACCACTTTAAACTGTAAAATAAGCAAATATTGATTTTGCAAATAATGGGGGAAGTGGGCGTGAATTGATTCCGCAGCCTGCTAAAGTTGGTGATTCTAGCTCTAAAACTGTGGGAAATAAAAAATTATGGCGATTTGCCAATAAATCGTAACACTATTTGACGACATTGCACAAAACTAATATACTTCTTTCCCATTTTGAACATAGTGTAAAAATGTATTGTACATTATTTTCTTTATTTTTAAAGGATTTTTCCCCTTATTTTCGTGGCTTGCCGCAAATTTTACAAATACGTTTGGCGTGCGTCGGAGCTCTCGGAGCCTGACCGAGAGTTCTACCGGGAGGTGGCCCGGCGAGGCTCCATTTTTGTGGGTGCACTCCATGTTGGAGTGGCAGCTGTGGGCGGCAAGGGCTTGTTTTTTTTTTCTTGTATTTTTTCTTTTTCGTTGGCTTAATAAAAATACATTTTGCACGTGGTGTGCGGCGCCCTTCACCGAAGCTCCCACACAGGCTGCTCAGTGGGCCGTGCAAGTTTTAGTGCTTACTCGTATTTGTTGTACTATCTGCGTATCTGTGTTGGCATAGCGCAAAAATAAACCGCACACACTTACCAGAAAATCCTTCCGGACACGTACAATTGTAGTAGGCAACACCATCCACACACGTGCCACCGTTTTGACAGGGGCCCGACCAGCATTCGTCCCAATTCGTTTGGCACTGGATCCCTGTGTAGCCGTCAATGCAGTAACACGAATACGAGCTGTACTCATTGTTGTTGTAATTGTTGTTGTTGTTGTTGTTGTTATCATGACACATGCGGGAGGTGGCATTTGGTAGGTGTGGGCGCAACGGTGTGTCAATGATGCATCAAACGTTCGGCAAAAAAAGTTTTGTAGGCAAACACATAAAATGAAAAAGAGTAGAAAAAGTAAAACAACAACAAGAAAACGTTTTAGATAAAAATAGTTTTACAAATAGCACAATATGGTGTAGCATGTAGGGAGTAACGAGTACACTGAGAGAAAGCAAGAGTTTGCTCGAGAATATAGTCAGCAAGATTGGCTAGTAACAAATTGTGATTCAATAGTCGAGCTTGCGAGCTTTAAGAGAGCTTAATTGTATTAACTCAATATATGTAATCTCACTTTTGGCTTCTAATTGCTTTAAGCTATTTCCTGCGCTTTTCTTTGTAAGCTGTGAAATTAAAACACTTTTTACTTGATACACCTGAAAGCTTTCAAAGCAGTTGAATGAGTGTTGACGTGATTTTAAAGCTTATGTCTGTGGCACTGCGCGCTTTTTCTTGCCGTGTTCCACCATTTGTTAGTAATTGAAGTGGGCCGTGAATGCCTATATACATACAAATGTATCTTTATCTAAGAGGGGTATGTACTCGTGTGTGGATTTTGCTCAGTGCCCTGGCGAGTGCTATATACTTGGCCAACGTACTCGAAACATTACGCTTGAGTAGTGGAAATAAATATTTGGTAGCCATTTGGGATTGGTTTTCCTACTAAGAGTGAATTGAAATTGAAACGGAAACGGAAACGACAACGACGGCAGCAACAGGAATGGTAGCGGCTACGGCTACAGCAACGGTAACAGAAATGTTACGGAGCTGCTAAGGTGTCAGGGGAATGTCACCGACATGGCTCAACATGGCAGACAATTCCTGGCTTGGCCTCCATCAGTTCTCGTTCGCTAGGATAAGTTTGCAGCTACACAGCTTAATTAAAGAACTTTTGTAGTCGTCTAGGTTGGAAGGCGAGAGGATGGCGGGTGCACTCTTTTATTATGGATAACATTAGGATGCATTTGTACAACTTTGTTTGTGGGTTTCGAGTATCTGCAGAAATAAGTACAGGTATTCGGCATTCTGAAGCACACGAGAGACTCTGGCATGCAGTAAGGAAAACACTTTTGTTGTTGCCTTTGACAGGGACTTGCTTACCCTGGAGGCTTGTTGATTTGCTGGCATGCCAAAAACAATTGAACTGAGTAGATAATTGGCCTTGGGGCATCGCATTAGCTGCTCAAAGTCCATGCAATGGCCAATGGCAAAGAGAACTAGTGCAATAATGCATGAATTTGTAAGTGAAAAGTGACTTTTAACATTCTAGTCCAATGAAACGATCATTTGTGTATAAGTTTAATAGCAGGAAATAAGAAAACAACTAAGAATCACAGATGGAGGCGTATTTGATTTAAATGTTTCATCCCATATTGTTAAATTCTTTTTGATCTTTGTGTTTGGCAATCCGACTTTATGCGTAACCCATTACATTTAAAAAATTTGTTTAATTTGAAATTTCACAATGTGGAAATATGTTTTGCGGAAATATTACTCGCAAACCCGAATATCTAAGGTATTTATTGTCCGATTTGTATGATATTTTCAGAGTTAAAAGGGTAAACTTAACTTTTTTTAATTTAGGGGAAAACCGGAGGGAACCATAAGTCACTCGCTCTTATTGTCCCTGATATCGAAGCATTCACACAGACAAATGGGCTCGACTATTGATGCTGTTTTTTGTTTTTCAAGACATTTAAACAAATTTCAGTGCAATATTGCTCCTAACGTATAAGGAAATAAAATTACCGCCAATAGAAACAATTGGTTAACAGCTTAGATGTTGTCTGAAAACACAGTTAACTATTGATATACGGAGCACATTGTCAAGGCATTAGGAAACTATACAAATACAATACTATACAAATAAAACATTTATTATCGAATCATATAATTTAAGTTAAATATGTATATGTAAATGTAACACATTAACACATTATTAAAAAAGTTAAACTAAATCCTTTGATATCTATTTTGAACTCTTTTGTTAGAGGTCCATGCGAAAATTTCGCCAACAATTTGCCAAACATTTCACTTTGCCAGTTTTACGACTGTTATAAAACTTACTTATCTCTGATATGAGTCATAAATACTGCTATTGCCGCAAAATAGTTGAACATAAACCACGATAAACCAATAAAATATCAATGTTCTCGGATAACTCTCAGTCGCTTGCAGTTATAACCGAATTTCCGTTTTCCCTATCCTTTGGTAAACTTTAAGATGGGCAAAACTATTCAGTTAATCCGTTTAAATCTCATGGAATCGTGTTAAATTTAATTGCAGCTATAAATTTTGCTTGCCAGCGCATAAACTTCTATCCGGCCAGTTTTGCCACCCTACTCCTTTACCACCCACAGCGCGGCACCCCACTATTTCTCTCTTTCCCGCTAAATGGTGGTTATGTCAAGAAATGCGCGCTAGAAAACATTTCAGCCTTCTCCTTCGACTCGCATTTGACTTGCAGCTTTGCGTGAAGCTATCGTAAAAAATATCGTAAACGCTTTTTATAGAGCAAATTCACAGACTGTGAGATTGTGTGGTCTGTGCGCTGTTCTGCTCTGCTCTGCTCCGCTTAGGTTTAGAGTTAGGGCAGGTTCCGTCTCTGGCCACATGCAGCGGTTGCACATATTGCGGCAAGTAGGAAATAAAATGCTAGTTACTTAGTTGTATAAACGTTGGCTTGAACTGAGCGAGAAGCGAGGGGAGCGACGGGAACGTTGCCAGCTGTTGGCATCATCTTTGGCTTGTTTGTGCAATTGGCGTTGAGCAATACTATTTATATGTTTGTCTGGAACTGCGCTAAGGAAACGCGTATATCCTTAAGGAGTGCTATTCTTACACTGGGTAACTAATGGGCAGGGCGCCAAATTGAGATATTATGCGGGATAAGCCAAAGGATGCCATAATCATGGATAATTTTTAACACTTTTTATCATCTGATTTTATATTTTGTTTCAGCAGTTTAGTGCAGAAGACAGATTCCGAATTTTGATGGCAGCTTAGTCTAACTTAATATATGCTTAAGTACCATTTAATAATACGGTGAACCAGCTGCTTCTGAGCTACTGAAATGGTAGTAAAACAGTTCCATCACAATAAATCATTATAAACACCCATATCTGTTCGTCAGTTAATTTGTCTTTCTGGACGCTTTGATCCCAACATTGAAATTAGGATTTTTACACCAGATCTAACTGTCAATTAATGTGAAATTTCCTCTAGAAAACATTGTAATTTAATTTATAAATTAATAAAATACATCTAAGCTTTAGTTTGATTAAACATTCTAATATATCTATCGATAAAACGAACCTTGAACCGAAACATTAGCTCAAAATATAAAAAAATAAACCAAGTTAAAGAAATAAAAATAATTAATGTATTTTTCCATTCAAATTTAAATAATGTGTCGCACTAAGTTTCGAACTAAAGCCTAGGTTCGTTGATGTGAAAAACCAGTTTCACGAACCGTGAACCATCGCCAATTTTTTTTTGATTAGCCGACATGACATCTATCTATTTTTAAGCACCTTGAACCTCTGCCGTTAAAGAAGACCTCATGTGTTCCATTTATTGAGTTCAGAGAATAAGCCACATTAGCTACATAATTTACTGTGGCTAAGGATGTGAGCGGACACTCTCTAAGTTAATAATGCGCAGCTTATGCAATTGAAACCACTCCTCAATGGCCGACCCACTGAAGTGGCACTCAATGCAACCGCAGCTTGGCCTCATTTCAAAGAGGGGCATGCATAAAAAGGGAAACAGCGGGCAGATAAAAAGCTTATGGTGGAAAAAGGAGCTCTGGAAGGGGGGGCAGGGTAAATTCATTTGCCTGCAAAGTGGCGGCATCAACATATTTGCCTTATGTGTGGGGTTCAAGGATTAAGCGTTCGTGTTGCTGGGGGCTATCGAAGCCGAATGGAGGCGACGCTTGAACTGCTGCCGCTGCTGGTGCTGCTGGTGCTGTTGCTGGCGCTCAAGTGTTGCAAGTTTATTGCCCACTCGAAATGTGTTGAACGGAGTTTATTGGCTTGGCGATAATAAGCAATGGCTGCAAGTATTCAACTAAGTTGCCGCTGCAGCATGCGGCAGCATATGGAGGATTTGACTCACCTGTTCAGGCCATCGATGCAGACGCCAAACACACAGGGATTGCTGAGGCAGGCGAAGCCCGCTTGGCTGCTGCACACCAGGCTGAGGCTCAGGCAGAGCGTCAATAACAGTCCAGACTGTGGCCAGCTGTGTGCCAATGTCCTTAATGTCCCGGCAATGCTCTGTGTTGTTGTTGTCGCTACTGCTGAGTTTGCACAATTTGTTGTTGCTGCTGCTGCTGTTGGTTGCTCTATTGTTTTGTTTGCTGTCGTTGTCGTTGTTGCAGTTGCTGTTATAGTTGGCATCTTTAGCAGGTGGTTTCGTTGCATGTCCGTTAATGGCATCGTGGTTGAGCTGCTAAGCACCACTTCCAGTATGGGCCCAGTGGTTGTTGTTCCGTTTGCCGTTAGCGGCGTTGTTGTTGCTGCAGTTGCAGCTATTGCTGTTGTAGCTGCATTTGCTGCTCTTGTTGTTTTTGTTTTAGCATATTTAATGCATTTATTAAAAATGAAATCTCGCCTTCGGCACATTCCACGTTTCAAATTCTCACGCTCCATTACGCGCAGCATAAATATTGCGATTTCTTTGTCGTTAATAATACGCCCCGTGTCGCGTTTGATTGCTGCCGCTGTTGCTGATGCTATCTGCTATAAGAATCCTCTTAGGTGCTTTATTAGTTTGCATTGCTTGCTTCGCAATTGTTTACTTGGCTTTCCACTTGACTGCTTCTTGTTTTTTCTATTGCCTCACATTATTACGGATGCAGTCTTCGGTGCCGCATCGCATCGCATCGCATTTCACTGGCCACTGGCCAACTGGGGAATGTCCTTTCCTACTATTGTTATTTTTATTATTGTGTATTATAATTTGGTCTTATTCTGTTTCCACTTCGGTTTCCTATTTGCTGCTGTTGCTCTTCTCCCCAGTGGCTGTTCACATTTTTGCAGTTGCAATTTCGTTTTGCATGATTTCAATTTGTAAACTGCAAATAAAGAGAAGCAAACGAAAAAATTGGTAACAATGCCAGCAAATTATGTGCTCAAAAAACTCTTAACTGTGTCTGTTTTAATACCCTGTATACATACAAACTGGTATTGGAGTGCTTTAAAGCATTACCAATATATGTGAAAGATTATTTAAGTACATTAACGATAAAAATGGGAACACAAAAAGATTATGGGAATGGGAAGAAACCAAAATTTATTTGGAATGCAGAGTGCGGAGTCACATATATATTTAACATAAATATAAAACAGTTTAAAATACTTTTGCCGTCAAAAGAGTCTGTACCACAAATGCGTCGATAGAGCCTTAACATAGATTTTATATTAAATACATGTTAATATTTAATACATGTTAATTGTTTTACAAAAAAAGAAAATCTTCTACCAAGTTACAGGGTATTGGTTAGACGAGTTTCATGTCTGAAATAAATAATTGTTACGCACTTAACAGCTTATTATTCGTGTACCAAATAAAATTGTGGGCAATATGAAAGAGATTAAAATAAAAAGCAAAAACCAAAAAATGAAAAATAAAATGCTTTGCAATAAAATCTATTGTTTGTTTAAAAACCAAAACAGAAATAAACTTGAACGATGCATTCGGGTGTAACCCACTGTGCAATTCTCGTTCGCAGAATAATAAGAGTTTAAAAGAGTCGAAAACGGTCTTAATTATTATTATTATTTATTTAACACTTTATCTGACGCGGGAATACACGAGATTCAAGTCTCGAAGTCCATTGTGTTCATACGGACAGACGGATGGACAGCAAGACGGACATGGCAATAACATAATATACTCTTTTCACAACGTGAACGACTATAAATCGATAGAAACAACTGAATCCGTGCGCATTAAACTAAACTAAACAAGAACCGCAGCTGCTACTCGCCGATTGATGCACTAATCCATCCTTCATCCGTGGGAGAGCGTATGCGCTCAATAAAGTTTATTCACAGTTTCGACCATATGGCATAACATTTCATAGCATTTCATTTTGTGTTGGTTCGTGTGTCATGTGTCAAAATAAAAATCCCAACTTGTTCACATTTAACATATTTTCACATATGTGTGCGAGGTGCTTAGTTTTGGCCATTAAAACAAAATGGTTCAGACCAGACAAGACCAGACCAGAGTACAGTGGAGTGAAGTATAACTAAGCCAGGGGGACAGCGGGAAATCCCAGTCACATGTGCTGGATAAGCTGAGGCAGGAAAAAAGTTAACAACTTTTTGTTTGCGACTGCGAGCACAGAATAAATATTTTTTTTGTCCTACGCGCGAGAAAGAGAGCGCTAGCGGGACCTGGCTGACAGAAATGGCGAATGATAAGTTCAAAATTGAAACTTGCGACGAACTGTGCACGTCAATTAAGGCGCTAGCAGCCAAAAAACGCATGTCCCAGCCAATAAACTGGCCAAAAAGTCAACAGAAACGGAAAAGTCAAAGCCAAAAATCTGCTCTAAGCGAAAGAAATACAGACTCTGGCAGAGAAAAGGACAGTAAAACATCAACATAAATTCGACTTAACGGTGCGACCAGGCAATAAAAGTTGGCAGCCAACGGAACGTATGTGTAATGTGTAGAATGTTGCATTTGGAAAGCCAAACAACGTGGATGGGACAACGAGTGGGTAATAATGCCCTGGGATTATGGCAATGAGTGCAATTGCAATGCTTGACACAGTGTGTGTGTGTGTGTGTGTGTGTGTGAGACAGAGAGAGAGAGAGAGAGAATGAGCGAGATGCAAACACGCAATCGTAAAGTGAACAGCACAACAAGGCGAACTGCAATAGATCATCAAAATGATGATAAGGTTGATTTCCTGGTTAGCTGCATTGTTGCCTGCTACCCAGCGGGAATGGCTCAGATGACGCACTGGACTTGGTATGCTTGTATTTAACCCTGCGGTATCAACAAGCAAACCAAAGCAAATCAGACCACACCAGACCACAGTAGTTTGGCTCTAGCGAAATGGGTTATGGAAGGGGTAGTTGCTGCTGCTGCTGCTGTTGCTGTTGCTGCACGTTCTTGCTGTTGCTGTCGTCGTTCAACTTTTTGTGTGACATTGTCGAGTGTTTTCTGGGTAGGGCTGTGAGTGGTGTCGAGTGCAGTTGCTCGCAAGCAGCGACTCGGCTCTTCCAAGCAGCTGGAATGGCATCAAATTGGTAACACCTGCAGCGGCAAATTTTCGGAAATTTTAACCAGCGCTAAAGTGTGACTGTGTGAGTGTTTGTGTGTGTGCTATTTAAATCGCTGCGTTTTCATGTTGAAAAGCCACGTCACCAACATCAGCAGAGCAGCACGTCCTGGCACCGGTTCTGCTACTGCTGCTGCTTCTGTTTCTTTTTGCTGCTCTCCATTTCTGTTTATTTTTGTTGCCTCTCTTCTTTATGGCATTTGCACAACTGCAACTTTGTGAGGATTGAGGGGCGTGACGGGGGTTGGGTCATTAACGCGGTCCGTTTGCCGACCGGTGGGTGTGTCAACAAAATGTTGCAGATTTGCAGACGTTGCTGCTGTTGCTCTTTTTGATGACATTAATGAATGGGCCTTGTTAGGCAAAATGTGTAATCTACAGGGTAATTATAAGCAGGTTTTCAGCTCTGTGAGTGTATGGCTCTTGAGTAGAGGATCTGAGGGAGGCTTCAAGTTGAAAGCAGCAAGAAATGCGTGAAACGCAGAGATGCAACTGGCAGTTGACTGGTTAGCTGGCTGATGATAATGATGTATTGCAGAAAGATGTCCTTTGTGCCATGATGGAAAGGAAGCCATCAAAGGCACATTTGGGACGAAGTAAACTTTTGACGCAAGGAAATATTAATGATTAAAACCAGCGATCTACTTACAGATTCAGCAGAGAGTGTGCATGCTTAGTATAAAGAGGTATTTCTGGAATTCTTTTCACAAAAGTGCTTCTTAATGTTGCTTGAAAAATAACCAGCTACGAAGAATAAAAACAACCCACCTTCTGTTGGCAGTGCGACCAGACCTTATCCTTATCAATAATAATATTAATATCAATAGAGGAATCTTGTGGGAATACCGTAGGCAACTATTTGGGTGCATATATCATTACAGATCAATGCTTGGTGTTTGTAAAAGCTGATATGCACTGTCAATGACAATATACAATATAGGAAAGGTGTTCTATTATTATATTATACTTTTATACTGATTGAATGCCATCATATTTTAAGATTTAAATACTCGGTTTTTAAAGTGAAAAACTTCTTATTAGTTTTATGCAATGCGTATTATTAGCGGTATTAAGTCTATTTTTATGGTTAATCAAAGATAAATTGCATTTTGCAGTTATAGAAGAGCCTAACGAGAAAAATATTGATTATTTCCTGCAGCTCCCCTTTAAGGTCGGGCATGGGTCTTTTACTATTTTTAGAAGTTTGGCGAATCTGATTTTTTTCTACAAAAACGTGGTTCACAAATCTTTATTCACTGTGCAAAAAAATCAAGGAATATTTTGCAGTTCGCATGAATATATTTAAATATGTATTTGCACGCCTTGCACAAAGCATTTGGATTTTAAATGAACCTTCTTAACTTTTACCTAGCTCGTGGTGGCGATTTACTCAATCAATATTTCTTATTCATATTTATTTTAACAAATCCAAATGCTGTAAATTCTTCAATTGCTTTGTCCGCAAAGTTTCGTTGTGTTTGGTCATGAAAAAAGAGCTATTGAATTTCGTCAACAGCGATGGTATACCAAAAACTATTGGCCAACAAAAAACACCTTTAACTAGTTTTTGAGAGAGATGTTAGGCAACTTTTTTATCCATATTTCAGTAACTGCTGCACTCCTCTATTTTTGAATTTTTTGTTGTCTTATGCTTTGCGTTTGTTGTACTAACTATGCAGGCAATTTGTGCACATTAACTTAATTAAAATGCCATTATTCGAAACTACTTATTGTTTACCCTAGCATACGGTACCACAAATTTGTCTCATCGTCGACCACTTCAGATGCATTGTATCTTATAGCTTCTTTACTTATGATAGATTAAAAATTGGTTTCTTGTGTGAAAAACTTTCAAAATATCTGTAGGCAAAAAACAGACATTCTTTCTGCTTTTTGATAAAGTTGTATGAAAATCGAATCTGTCTAACCCATATCTGCCAAGTGTCTGCAAGGGTATTTAGGGGTTCAGTACATAGAAGACAACTCTTCATTCTTGATATGTTTATTGTATATATTGTGTAGCCAGTTTTGCATTTTGTCTCTTTGAATTTATGCAAAGCGTCGGCCGGCAAACAAAGAAACGGAATAAAGAATTAGTTCTAAAAATGCTGAGACCAAAAAATGCAAATCAGTTGGAGTCACTCTCTATGTTTTTCCATACTTTCCTCTCGTTTTGGTTTTCAAGTACTGACTTTTCACAGGCATTTTAAAATGTTGTTAATTAATTCAGACAAACATTGTGCAAATATTTGAGAAAACTGTAAAGGCAAACAAAGCGCTGACCAGCGCTGGCGGAATATTTTATTGTTTGAAGACGCTCCAAAGTAGGCAACGCACAGAAAAGAAAGTGGGTTCCAGTGTGTGTGTGTGTGTGTGTGTGTGTGTGTCTGTGCGTGTGTGTTTGTGTTCCCCTATATAAGAGCGCGTGAAAATCGATTTGGCGAAAATAAACACAGACCACAAAATAATTAACTTGTCTGTACAAGACATATGAGTAAATACAATTTACCTCCTGTTACCTACGGTTCTACTGCGGCTCCTCTGACGTCATGTTTGCACTGCACAAATACAATTACAACGGCGCTCGGCCTGAACCCCTAAGTAACCAGAGTAGTCTCCACAACACGTTCTACGTGTCTGGCAGCCACTTCCGATTGCTTATTACGCTTGAACCACCCTAAAAGTAGACTCCACAAAATGGCAGCTCTTACAAGCGTGTCGGGGCCGGGAAAGGGGGTGTGGGCATGTCCTGTTATTGTTGTGGGTCGTTTAAATTAATTGACTTAAATCAATTTCTGACTTTGACGTATTTTGTGCAATTTCTCGACCACAGTTGCCGCGTATCATTTTCATAACTCACGATTTGCTTCAGACAGCTGGACCCATGCTCTCTGACCAGACTAAGGAATACAGGAAAATTGAATTAACTGTACAAACATGAAAAAACCAATTATCAAAGTTATGAGTGTAACAAAATGAAGGTTGACTATATTAGAAAATAAATGAATATTATTTATAAAAATTTTTGAAGAACTCGAATTATTTTTTATTAATTCTGTTTTCAATATTTATTCAGTTGTTAGAAAAAAGTTTAACTAGAAGAATGCCAAATCTGTAAATCAAGTTCAAATTGCCAAAAAAAAAAAAAACATTGCCAAAATACTTCTCTGCTCAATCTTAATATAGGTTAGCAATAACTTAACAAAATGAGCCTTACATAATTTTAGGCAATATTTTAATGGATTATTAAAATTTAGTATTTTCGTTGTGTTAGGGATGCGACAAGTACAAGTACCGTCTTTCATCTGGCCTAAAACATTTCTTTGTCTGACATTTCGGGAGCCAGACCATTCGAGATTCTTCAAGGATAGCTGGTCTAGGCGAGCCAGCAGATATATTACCCGCATATCCTGCACTGCATATGCGTCAGCTGGAAGATTAAGTGCCAGTAGACGCACTCTACACTCAGGACATTGTGACTCTGTGACTCGATACACAAGCACACACATGATTCAAGAATATTGCGTATACGCCACGTGATGTAAGCTGCTCGTTTGGGCTGGTCGTGAACTTCTGCTCAGCTCACTTAATGCGCCCATAACTGCGAGAAGCTTTCGCCACCCGCAGCCCCCTCTGTACCTTCTGTGCAGTGGGACCTGCCTTGATAGTTGACCCAACGTTTGCCTCTCGGCATTTTGCGGTGCTTCTTTTGTATACCCTGTACCCAATGAAAATGGGTAGAAAAGGGTATATTGCATTTGTGCAATTGTAGGTAACAAGCAGAAAGCATCACCGACCCCATTGTAATAACCGTATTGATATAACCATATGCATCTGTGTATACACAGTATACACAGAACAGGAATATTTTCCATTTGGGATACAACCCCCGGTTTTCCCCAAAATTAAAAAAAACACAATTTAAGAAGTGAAAACCATTTGATTTGGTTTTTACACATAATCTGGTGTCACCTGCAACCTCTGACGAGTTATCAAAACGTATGTATGTACATATAAAGGGGAATGCATATTACGACAATTTGTAGTTGGATACAGGACATCTTCAAGTCGGGCACTTGCACTCTACCTTCTTTTTTCTATTTTTCCGTAGCTGTTTTCTAAATGTGCTTTAAAAGTGTTTTTAAAAATTGCCGTTGATTTTCTTTGCTTTTCTTTGCTTTGTTTGCTGTTTCTGTGTTTTATTCTCCACTTTCGTTGGGCCTTGCGCTTTTCTCCCAACTGTGTAAACGCGTTTATATCCTACGCTTGTCCAATATTTGTTAAAGCAATCTGTTCCACTGGATTTATATAAAAATATTTGCCTTGCAATTTATAGTGTTGCTTTTTGGTGTAGTTGTTGCTATGGTTGTAGGGGCAAGGGTTACATATTTTAGTTAGTTATTCTCCATTTGAATTATATTAGTGGCTTTTTATGTGGCCATGACCAGTATCCAAGGCGGCAGGTGAATTGATCTTTCACATTATAATGAGAATGAAAAAATGTGTTTGGAAAAATGCATAATAAAGTGAAGGAAAAACGTTAATAGTTGCATAAGGTTTTAATCCAGAAAATAAATAACATTTTGCTATTAGAAAACGACGTTTTTTCAGCCTTTATTTTGGTGATTGTAGTCCAACAGAAGTATGGGCTTCAAAAGTAACTAACAACTTCACTGAATATGTGTTGTTGTTAATTATTAAAAAAAAAATGTTAAATAGTCCTAATAAGTGCATATCGATGATTTTGAATTATGACTAAAAGATAATTCTCCTTTAATTAGAGGCTTCAAAAGCTCTTAAAAGATTTAAGTAAAAGACGAAAGCTTTCTTATACTTATATGAGTTTGTTATTATTAGCCTATAAAAGTTGTTTTGGTTTTAAAAACACGAAGAACATGAAAACCTTTTTGTATCAAATTTATTTTTGAAGTTGTTTTTAGATTTTCCCAAATACTCAGACTTTGATTAAAAAACATTACAGCTTAGCTTCGGTCAATATCATAATCTTACGATACCATCTCTTTATATATTAGGACTAAGCTATTCAGCTTATTGTAACAGGAGCTTTATTTTGGAATGTTTTGAATTTTCAACGTTCAACAATCGTTAATCTTGTGGAGAAAAAACTGCTCAACTACTTACATATAAACATTCTAGAGCATTAGCCCAATTGTTTTTTATGCTTCGCTCGTATTTCACTGCTATTTTTGATTATATTTTGGTCTGGTCTCATTTCTTTTGTTGTTGAGTGTTGGACAAAGAACTTTAACGAATTTGTGTGGGTTTATTTATCAAAAATCAATAAGTGCACAAAATACTTCTATGCCATGGCGAGCAGCCCAAATATATGCTACATAAATTGTTGTACGGAGCACCAATTGCCTTTTGCGAAGTCTGCTTTCAGGCATACCGCAAAATCACGCCGCAAACCCAATAAAATGCCAACACAGCCACATGAAATGTAACATAAACAGCATAAAGAAAACGCCCCGGTTGATTTGACTAGGGTGAATGAAGGGGGGTGTGAACGGAGAGGGGTAGGACTTGGGTGTAAGCGGGCTCGTGGGTAATTTGGGATAGGCACAGGGCAATATGGTAACGGCATGGATACATCGATTATACAAGGCAGCCGACCAAAAACTGGTCTTCGTTTACCCAAAGAATTTTCTTAACTTGTATAAGGGTCAGAAGGAGGGGTGGGGGCGGGGGGCGTCTATAAGTGTGTTCTGGCTTGTGTGTTGCAGTTGTGCAAAAATGTTGCATGCAGCAGGAGCCTCGCATACTTTTGCAGACACAATGTGCACAGTTTTGTATATACCCTACACAAGCTAAAAATTGGCAAAAAAGGGAATAGTGTGGAAAACAGACAGAAGGAAGGATTATCGACCTAAATAAATAGGTATATATGATTTTGATAAGCACCAATAGCCGAGGCGACATTGCTATGTCCTTAAGTCTGTCTGTCCTTCTGTCCATTCGTGTATATGACTGCCAAGAGACTTTAGGAGCTTGAAAATTTTAAACATAGGTTTTCCGATTGGATGCGCAGATTGAGCATATTTTCAAGTATAGTTAATTACCCACTTATTTATAGAATCGATAAGTATGGGTTTTAGAAATTTGTTTTTAATATTGTAGAAGATATGGATTATCGGGGCTTACCCGCCCCTAAGATATCAATTTTATCGATGGATGGATCTTTATAGGAGGTCATCAAAAAGCAGTCTGAAAAAAATTGATGTATCAGTTTTAAACTGATTAAGATATATAAATTAAATTAAATATTTGTGTGTGAGATATATAGATTAAATCAAATTGCCACGGTCAGAAGATAGTGTTTGGACAGCTCGGGGCTGTGTACAGGATATCTTCTAGTTGTGTATTCTTGACTCGAACACATTAATTTTTTTTGTTGTAGTTCGAGTGCTGCAATACAAATTTTTATAGCTTTAAAGACAATATATTCGTTTTCTTTTAATTGACATTCTGTTTATTATTGCCCACTTTTTTATTGTTGTGGGCGTGGCATATTTGTCTAAAGTGTTTTGTGTTATGTGCGCTAACGTTTGTAATTAAAATTCGTTGACGCCTGGGAACGTATTTATGTGAGACACTGTAGTATATAATTGACAAAGTAAATTAAGTTAATTTATATGCAGCTCTTTAATTCGATATTTTTGTATCCCTAATTTCGTCTAATTATGTTATGAAATTTGTGCGTCTGCATGCACTGTCGCCGAGGGTATTTTAATTGTGTCATTAAAGAGACATTGCCGGTCCCATAAAGTGTGTTATATGCGCATTCCCTTACACTTGCGTGTATCATTTTACAGGTATAATCTCGCATACAACAAGGACAATTTTTAGTCAAGAATGAAAATGAGAAAATTAAGGGTATTGCGAGGGTATTTCTTAATCAGCATACCGAAGATACCTTTTGTTTTTGCTTATCATCATAAAATTATTTATTCAATTAAAATTTTAGATATGTTGAAACATTGAAAAGATATTTTTATATTGTATGCAAAAAAAAAAAACAATTTACAATGTTGCATAAAAATAAAAAAATAATTTTAAAATATTAGAATAAATTCTGCGACAAATTCTTGCTGCCATGTCCGATATTGTTTTTTTCTATGTTGAGGCCAATAAAAGGACACGATTTGATAAATAGCATAATATGCGCAGAATTTATAATTAATGTTTGGCAAATGTTAAAAATAAACCAATTTGACAATAATTAATTGTGGGACGTGGCAGTTGGGGGCTCTATTAAATTTAATGACATTTTAAATAAGTCGACCCGAGCGATCTAAACATTTTTAATTACCAACTATTTCCAATAAGCAGCAAATTAATGTTAATTTACGCTCGCGCTATTTGGGCGCAGTGGAGGAGTGGGGGCGTGGCCACGCCCTAATTGCAATATTTTCGACTTATTAGGCGACATCACGTAGCTGCAATTAAATTAGCTTACAAAGTGTGCGCAACGCTGATGAAAACCCATTTTGGAAAAGTCAAGCGTTTAACTTTGTTGCTGTTGGCAACATAAAAATAAAATGCGCTCAAAGGAATTCGCTCTCGGGCAACGCGCGATGAGGCAAGTTAATTAAGAGTTGGCCAAGAGCAAAGACGGCAAAAGGGACGTTCATCAGTGCTGGCCACCAAATGTGTTGTTGTTGCTGTTGGTGGTTGTTGTTGCTGGTTGTTGGTGGCTGCTGTCGGCAGCTGACCAAATGAAGAGCTGACCATGCAAACGCTTCTGTGTGTGTGTGGCATGACAACAGGGCTGGGTGTGTAGAGGGTGAGGGAAGGAGGGAAGCTGTTATTGAAGCTGCTTCTGCTGAGACTCACATAGGCACCGTTAACCGCATGTCCTTCGCCGCTGTTGCATGGCGAGAATTGTGGTTAAAGTGTGCGACAGTTGTTTCAGTCGCAATTGTTGTTGTTGCTGCATTTGACTTTGATGATGTTGGCAATTGGTTAGCGGCTACATTTCGCTCTTTCTGCTGTTGTTGTTGTTCCCAATTGGCAGTTGTGATATTTCTATTGGCCGTGCCTCAAATGTATTGCCTACTTTGCTGTGCTTGCTTAATGTATTAAAGCGTTCATTTAGGATATTCACGATGTCTGGTATCGTGTTAAAAGTGCCAACCTATCATCGTAAGCGACGCTGTGCATGCACATTTTTCTAGATTTACATTTGGGTTACACTTTTTGCTGCTTAAAATTGAAGATCGTTAGTGTAAAATTGTCTTTATTTGGCTTCTGTAAAAATTCCAGCAACATTTTTAAATCAACCAATTTCAATATAATTCTGACAGTAAAAAACAATATTCTTATACATATAATAAATTATTAATACATTTCTCAAGATTTGTTTAAAAAAAACGATTTTATAAAATGCTTACCATTTTAAATTTAATATAAATATATTGAAGTAAAGTCCACCACAAGTTCATAAGAAAACCTGGATTTGAGAACTTCGACTGTCAAACTTCCTGCCACAATCACAAGGGGAATTTTTAACGATTATTTGATATAGTGTGGAGTTCACGCTGCGACCATAAATAACAATAACTTTATGCGTTTTTATTACAGTCATTTTATGAGCAAATACGAGATACAAATACCAAGATACATATACAAATACAAATGTATCTTGGAAGGGGCAACAAAGTTAGTTGGTAACTTGATACACTTTCACTTCTGTGCCCATTTAAGGTCGCTGCAATAAATAAGCGACTTACATATTTGTGTGTGTGTGTTTGGGAGGTGTATGTGTGGGACACTAACTCACACCTGCGCACGATTGTATGTGTGTGATTGTGTGTGTTTGTATTTGCCAATAACAAGTATTTGGGTTAGTAATGCCATTTACAACCCCAAACGCAGTATAAAAGAAATGCATAAAAAGCGAGCTTTGTTTACATTTTATTTTTTGTTATTCTTTTTGCCCAGCAAATCCGTAGCCAATGTAAGCCGTTAAAAGTAAGCACAATATGTTGCGTACTGCTCGTATCTTAGAAAAAAAGATGGTACCTCTGGAACGAGACAGCGAACGACCGACCGTCTATTTAACTAACTGTGCATAATTCATAATTTAATTAAGAATCCAGCGAAATGAAAAAAGTTACACGAGGGACACAGACATGCGCTTCACACTGTATAGGTGTGTGTGTGTGTGTGTGTATGCGCCCTTTGTCCGTTTGTGTGTGTGCAGAGAAGCCCCGCACAGCTGTTGGCCATGTTGAGCTTACGTTTTACCCTTGTCACTGAGGTGAGGTTGCACAGCAGTCTGTGGCATGGGGATGGGGGAGCGGCTGCTTGGAAT
The DNA here is from genome assembly GCA_035041545.1 of Drosophila colorata. Lineage (NCBI taxonomy): Eukaryota > Metazoa > Arthropoda > Insecta > Diptera > Drosophilidae > Drosophila > Drosophila colorata. The sequence goes on from JAWNLD010000678.1 coordinate 7,014,351, forward strand.
TGTGTGGCAAATTCTGAAATGGCCAATGCTGCAGGGCCGTAAGTCAAACGAGGCGTCAAGCAAATCTGTGCACCCAAGTGCCAAGATTGTTGTGTGTGTTCAAGAGTGTTTGTGGGTGTGTGTGTGCTAAATAGTCGAAGGAAACTCACAGATTTAATGACAGGTGCCAGAAATCTTGAGAGCGTTTCATTTTCAGCTGAATTAATGGTTTGGGGTAGCTAAAGTAATTGCTTGTGTCAATAGTCCACTAAAAATAAGATAAGAACGTCTACCCCAAGCGACTTGTAAGTTTTTAAAGGAAGTCTTTACAGCAGATGGAAACTGTTTTATAGCAGTCGCACTCGATTATCAAATAAGTATATGAGGTTAGGCTTCGAATATTATTCTATTATTTCTACTGGATGGCCTATACTAATAATACTGAAGATATAGATTATCAATTGGATATGGAAAATGTATTAACTATTTCATCTGTTTAAGTAGTATGTGCAAATCATGAGAGATTCGAATAGGAATTATCTAAAAGATATGTTTTATCGCCTTTGATATCGTTATTCTATCAATTTATAGTATTTCGTTAAAAACAACGGAAAACAAACTTCGGGATGGTGTAAAAATGACTGGCAAATAAAAGTCAGCATCGTTTGTGAGATGCATTAACGATGTGAACAATAATAATATCACTTAAAAAATATTGTGAAACTGTCTTTCCGACAAAAACGAAGATTAGAAACACCCTTTTGCACCATTTGAAATTTATTAATATCATTTAGATGTTTGTTTTTCAAATAATCAGAAGAGAATTATTAATGAAAATTTCTTAAATAAGAAGCCAGGACAGAATATGACACAAAATTAGTCTGTTGAAGTCAAATAAAATTACTTTAAATATAATTTGTTGCCCTCTATTACTTACTTCATTATTACAAACTTTCACACGATAAGACACATGAAAACCCACTCGCAGCTCTATCGAATAATCCAGCCCCAAAGAACACATACAGACACACAACACACATACACACACACACATACATAAGTGCTAACTCAATGACAACAAAGGCTAAACTAAATTAGGTGTTCGGCAGAATAAAGAAGAAAAAGAAGGCAAAGCCCCAAGAGGGTGACAACATAATGTGAGCTTTAAATTTGAAAATTTTACATGATTTAAACAAGAGCAGCGACAATAACAGCAGCAACAACGTCAAAGAAGATTCTCCAAGCAATCGACGCTCTATCTGTGTGCGTGTGCTTGTTTGCTGTTGTGTAAATGTGCGACCAACTTGAAATGAGTGTGTCGCAACAACAACAACAACAACAGCAACAACAACAACAAAGCCGACAACAATGCGTTGTTCAGTGCGGAAGCGGAAACTTCAAAGCGCGCACACTTTGGCTTTATGAAGCTGCCCAACGTGTGGGCATGTGCAGAGGCATGGCTGGCTGATTTGGCGTGGAGAAGGGCCAGATCTGTTGGGCATATGTAGCATACATTTTGTGCGCACCTGAGCGCTATTGTGACTCTGAATTAATTCACATTTAAGCCTTCGCTCGAGGACTTCCTCGGGCACTACAGACCACAGGCAACGTTGTTGTCAATTTGGCTTATTTCATTTCAGCCTGGTCGTGTTTGTTGCTGCTGTAATTTATCTGAACGCACCTGCAGCGAAAGGAAATACAATAATAATAATAAAATACAAAAAAAAAACCAAGCCAGCGCGACAAAAACACGGATGACAATAAAAATGTTGAGCAATTTTAGCTGGCAGTTGTCAGTTGCTCCTGGCGTCGCGACACCTCGCGCGATATTACTAAAGTCCTTGCTTTGTCTGGCTCTCATGACTCTGTTGGTTGCCCTGGCAGCAGTTGCCTTTCTTGATCTTTTTGTTGTTTATTTATTCCATTTTTAAAATTTTAGGAAAAAATGTAGCCACAAAATGGTTAGTTTTTAAAGGCAAACTTTAATTTCAACACTAGTTGAACGTTCGAGTAGAAGCAAACATTTTCGAATAAAAAATTTATTTAAAAAAATAATACATATAAATTTAAATCGAAATTTCAATAGAAAAAAAATATAAATTTTAAAAAGTGTGATTTTGTTATTATAAAAATTAATAAAGAAATAAGAAAATAAATAGGCTTTTTGAATTAAAAAAAAATCAAAAGACGAAATTTCAGAACATAAAAATTTCTGCAGTCCTCGGTAGATGTAGTGCTCATGCATTTAGGCAACTGAGGAATGAGGAGCCGGGCTCAAATCCTAAGCTAGTGTATGTTTATTTTAGCCGAAGGCCAGTGCTATTTAAAAAATAATTAGGTTAACAGTTTAAAACTATATCCCATACTTTAAATAAAAATAATAAAAATTGCCTATTCATGGTCTTACTTGTCCTAGTTAATTTTTTAGAGCAGCAACAATTCGTTTCGATCCTTTTGGTTTTTCCTCGTCATATGAAAGGGTTTTTAGCCAAATTCGCAGTTTCTGTTACTCTTATTTTCTTATTTTTATATGCTCTGCATATTTTATGCTACTGCTGTTTGGCAGAATGTTTCATCAGGTTCTGCTTGCCATTGTGTATAAATATTTGATTTCAGAATTTTGCGCACACTTCTCGCTTTTCTTGGCCAAATTTTTGTAGTTGTGAATGTGTGTCTGTGTGTGTGTGTGTCTGTGTTTGTGCACAGAGATCTCATTAAATTCGCTAAAATGCGTGAGTTTTTTTTTCTAGCTTCTACCCTTTTCATGTTTTCACTGGGCAAACAATTCGTTTTGAGAAGTCCTTGGCCAAAGGATGCAAGTTGTAATTTCATTTCAGACAACTGCTCTTACAAGACTCCTGCACCTATATATATAAGTGTGTGTGTGCGTGTGTTTGTGTGCGTATATGAGATGGGGGCGTGTTTGATTCGCAAGTCGCAAACAACATTGAGATAAAGTTTGTTTGGATTTCTTAGCTCGCTTTTGAGGATGTTGTTTGTTATTTCTGCTGCTACCGGTGAGCAACAACAACAATCAGGAAAAGAAATTTTAAAAAACTAAGGCTGCAGCGTGTCCTTGTCATATTCTTTATTGCATTTGTTTTGCCACTTGTTTGCTTCGCTCTTTATTTTTATACCATCGCCCAAAGTAATATGATTTTGCCATGGTGTGTCATTGAGATACTCCGCAAGAAGTTTACAAAATTCAGTTTCAATATGAAGCATTTTAACTTATTACTATTAAAAAGTAGTATTCTCTGTCCCTAAAATAATATAATAAATTTATATGTTATCAAGATAAAGGCTTTAATTCATGATAAAATAGTTTGAATATAAAAACACTTTAACAAATAGCCCAATATTTTTGCGGAAATTTAAACATAATTGGAAAAGATTTTACAGACTAACTAAACGAAATTCAAAAATATCTTCTTCAAAAACATGAACCAAGAGAATCTTTGGAATGGACAAGTAAATGCGTGTTTTCCCTAAGTTGGATCCTGTCCATTTTATCTTAGTTTTTATAAATTTTCATAACAGTTTAATATTAATAACACAGGAGAGTTCAATATACAACATTTCTGCAAGGGTATGTCTTTTTCGTTGTGCTGCACGTTCTCGTTGTTTTCGTGTCCCTTAGCTGTCCGGAAGGAGTCAAGTGATGCTCCAAATGAAATTTATAAAATATATTTGTCTTAGCATTACAGTTATACTTTTTGTTGTTGTTTGCTTTACTTTTTACCTCCTTCACGACTGCTTTTGGCACTCGGCATTTGCCAAAAGCCAAAATAAATTGAACTTTTCACTTTGCATTTGTCATGAAGCAGCTGCTGGAAATTTTCAAATTTAGCATAAAAACAAATTTAATTCACAAAGCAAACAGAAATCTCAAACGAAATCTCTGCGAAGTGCATATTTTGCCTTTTTATTTTCTCCCAGCATAAATCAAATACATATGCATACTTTTATTCGGTGAAAAGTGGAATTGTTTATGATTTAACATTTGTGGAATTTATTGAATTCCTTGTGGCACTAATTGAATTTGCTTTCTAACCTGTGAACAAAGGCCTCTGAGGTTTTGGTAATTTATTTACATTTCTTTATTTTTTATTTTCTTTTTTTACATTTTACTGAAGATTTTGATTAATTTGTCGCCTTATTGTTTAGTTATTTCTAAAAAATTGTGATACATCAAACAAAATAATTGAACGAGCTTTTACTTAAAAATCGAAGTTTTACAAATTTGTAAAACTTTGTGAAGCATAAATTAAAGTTCTTCATGACAACTGTATTTTCTAATCTTTCAAGGGGTTCAAACGAAAAACAAAAGAAAATTTGGATGAAACAAGTTTAGATTATATTTGGGCTATTTTTATATATACCCTTGAAAAGAGTATTTTAATTTTGTGACGAAATGTGTAACGCATAGAAAAAAAGGTTGGAAGACCCTATTAGTATATATATTCCTGATCAGTATCAATTGCCGAGTTGATGTACCTATGTCTGACTGTCTGTTTCTATACAGACTAGAAGTATTGGTTCGTTATTTTGTACCAGGCAGTTCATATGCTGGAATCGGCAAAGTCGCATCCCTATATCATATAGCTGCCATACGAAGGATCTGTTGAAAATTTGGTTTTTGTATGAAATAATTTTCATTTTTCAAGATTACCTGACTAATCTTGTCGATTAAAAATGTTACCATGTTCTCAATTTATATCGGCAGAGTACTATAAACATCAGACCACTATAGTATAAAGCTGCCATAGGAACGATCGGTCGTGAATGAATTTTTGTTAGAATAGCTTTATTGTTTTTCAAGATATTCAGACTTAACTCGGCAATTACGAGTATCACTATGCTATAACATATAACGGCCACATCTTATTAACTTCGAACCACTATAGCGTATAGTTCTTCTATAAACATTCAATCAAAAAAAAATTTTTTATGAACAAATTGATGTTTTTTATAGGTGTTGTAACCAATCTTAGCAATTATTAGGGTCCCCATGTTCATAACACGTATGCAAAATATCACCATCTTCAAAAAGTCGCATATATATAATAAAAGCTTTTTTTTTAAACACATGAAAAGAAAATTAAAAAAAATTAAAAAAATATAATTATTTTTTCTGCATACTTCTTAAAAATTTTTTGGTAAAAATTAAAACTATTCAATACAATTTTTGAATTAGTTCTCATTTGTTGCAAATATTTGTAAAAGTTGTAATCAGAAAGTAAAAGTTCTTAGAATGACATAAGTTAAAAACAAGTAATTTTTCATAAAATATTCTTCAATTTTTTTCTGGAATGCTGGGTTCTAAGTATGCAAATTCTTTTCTGTATGTATTTATCATAGACTTGGGCTTTACTCCCATTATGTGTGACTCATAGTCTGTCAGGTAATTTGCATTTAAGAAATATATATATTTTTCAATAAACTTCTTTGCACCCAACCCACTTAAAATTTGTTTACATTTTTTTTGTAACATCTAACAAAATACTGGCCAAGTATTTTATTGATTACACCCATCTCAAAAACTGTTCGCTTAAGCTGTCATCTTTTGCGAGGCGTGTTTTGGAAGTTGGCCAAGTAAATAATTTAATTTTCGTCCAAATTGCCACTCCGATTTCGGACCATTAATTGGCACAGCGATAAAGCCAAAGCCATAAACTTGTCCAACTCAATTTTTGGCAATTTATTTAATTTAAAGATTTTCTTGGACATTTCCATCCATTTGGTTTGTTGAGTTGGCTCTATTGCTGTTTTTGTTGTCATTGGAGGTCTTTGTTTTTGTAATTGTGGTTGCCAACTTTGGATATCTTTTGGCGATAAAAACAAAAATGTCACATTTCACTTCTGTGAACGACGAGCAACAACCACAACGAACAACAAGCAGCAACCGCAAATCTGCCACCAAAAGTTGGTTCAGAATCAGTTAAGGCTTTTGAATTTGTTTGACTTGGCCTATTTAAGATGCATTTGTGCTTATCAGCTAAACAAATGTTTGCTTTAAATATGTGTCGGTACCTACCCAATCGGTTTAGGTCATTATCCTTGTGTTATCCTTATATATATGGAAGTGTGTGTGTCCTTTTTTCGGCACCTCATCGATTAGCCAAGTGTTGCCATGCAACAAACGCGCCCACTTGCCAGCACCAGCAACACACACAAAAAACACAGGGCGGCTGGTGGCGAAAACCGCATAAACTACACACAGAACCGGACAGGGGCGCGGGGCCTGGGCGAATCGAGGGTTAGGAAATCCTTACCAGGATTTGCTGGGACCGCAACGTGGTGACACAGACACACACGAAAACAGGACAACAAAATGTTGCACGTTACTTGGCGACGGGTACGGTGACAAGCGACCAAGCAGCGCTTGCAACAGGGACTTGTGCTTATGTTTCTATTGTGGCAGGATAATGCGGCATATCCCAACAGCTGGTCACTCACAGACGCCCCACCGAATCGAGCCGCTGCACTCGAATCCTGTTTCTTACTGTCCGTTCGGATCACGCGCGTGCACTTAACACTACTCAAGACTGTTGCAACTGTGATAATAATTATGTTTGTTGATGTTGTTAGTAATTGTGTTGATTATGTTGCTGATAATAAGATTCACTATCCGTATGCCACGGTGCTTGGGCTTTGGTGCCACTTTTGGTGCGACAACAACACGACCGACTGCTCGCACGGCTCGCCGTCAACTGGTCCCGCCTCGAGGTTCGGACTGCACGAGACCCGCAGCGACAACGTCTGGGAAATTTGCTGTTTGCGGCACGCTTTTCACCACACCAAGTAAAATGCAACTAGGGGCTGTTCTCTCTTATGCTCTTGCCTGCGTGCTCTCTCTCCCTCTGTCTCCCCATATATCTCTCTCTTTCTGATTGCTATTGTTTTCATGGTGGTGAGTTTGCGCTTGGGATAAATTTAAATTTCGCTATGAGGTTTGTTTTCATTTTGCCGGTTTGTTTACGTTTATCGCATTTTCACCTTAGCCGGCTTTTTAACGTGGTAAAACACATGATTTTTTTTAACAAGAGCCCAAAATACTTTCAGCTATCTTCAATATGTGACAAACCTCTCATACTAGGGAAGTACAAAAATATTTCAGAGGTTTTGTTTATTTATATTACATTTTTGTATAATTAGTAGTCTAGGAAAAGCATTGAATATAATGGCCATCGAAGACACTCCAAGCTTCAAGCTCAGAACAAGTATTTTAAGCTTATTCTTACTTATTGTAAGTAAAATCACAAAAAGCTCAGAAAAAACCAAGTTGAATTTAGAGGAAATATGAGAACTCAATTAGAATTATCAGTACATACATATATGAATTTGGCATCTCAGTTTAGATATGAATAGTCATTTTAAGCTCTGTGAGTTTCCAATTTGAAAACATCTCAGAAATAGTTATAGATTTCGAAAGTTTTTAAATCTATTTATGTGAAGGGAATTGAATGGGAGAGTTGATATTTTCAATTGATTTATTTTAGTTCAACATTTAAAAATTGTATGCCCAGGTAAATCAAACAAATCATATATTTGCCCTATATATATAACTAATAACTATATATATAGTCCTAATGGTAGGCAACACAAATGTTTACTATTTAATACGCATTTTACTCACAGACAAAAATGTAAACCGAGAGCATTGAATTGCCTACAAAATTTGATTATGATGTCCACAACAGAATCCTTAAATTTCTCCTTCAATTGAGCAACCCACAGAGTCCGGCTAATCAAAGTCTCTGCACAAAGAGGCCCCATAGTCAAGGGCTTTGCCAATAATAATGACAACTGTTCGGGTGGTCTCTATAAAGGACAAGACCGCAAAAGCTGGCCATTGGTCATTCCAAGGTCCTGACAATCCGCACAAACAACTTTGGTCGCATGTTGGCTGGTTCGGCTTATTTACAAGAAATTCTCGTTTTATTGCAGCCCTGCGTAACCACAATAGCCAAGGAGGAGGCGCGACAAGGCAAGGCACAGAGTAGCAGAGTTAAGCAGCAACAACAACTACAATAGAGACAAAGTGTATCAATTATAATACGGGTGCAAGGCGAACTGCCCAAAACGCCTAGCTTACCAAACAGGCAGTCATGTTGGCGACAACGACAACAACACCAACAATATCAAGTGCCACAACAACAACATCAAGCAGAACATCTACAGCCACAATTACCTCAGATCCGGGCATTCTGTGTTTTCATCACTGCAACGTGAAAGTTTTTTGCTTCGCCCTGCCCCACACTTGTCCCCACTGCAATGCACAACTAGATGCGGATGCGGATGCGAAAGCCGTTCCAGACACGCCGGGAGATGGGAACAGCACCGCCATGAGCATTACGAGGCTGCTGCCCTTTCGATTGCCCTATCCGTTTGTGCGGGCCACGCAGCATCCATGTGCGATTGTCCTGCGACCCTCCACAGGCGACTTTCTCAAGTGAGTAAATCGGGCTACTTTACAAGCACACGAATATTTATTGGGTTGCCCAAAGGATTATATACTTTTTTAACAAGATTGTTTTTAAGGATACTATCTTTATTTAATATTATATTAGCCAGTTTTATTATTATTTTAATTGTTTATATACTCGTTCACGAAGGGAAAAGAGAAGAAAGAAAATATATGTAGTAGGCAGCCCAGTAAATTTATAAATTAAATAAAAAATAAAACAACAATTTTTATAAGAAAATAAGTGCAAATTTTTCATTGCCCCAAGAATTGCTTGAGTTTTGCGGAGTTGTAAACTAGCGTTATATGTAGCATACTTTTGGTATACACTGAAAAAAATGATTCTGCTGAGTACTATTGGATATCAACTTGGCTACAGTATGCAAATGCTGTTTTACAAAAATATTATGGTAAATAAATATTGCCAGCGTCTGGATGACTGTTTTTTTTTTCGTTAAATGCGGCAGAAAAATTTGCGCTTTAGAAGAGCTCAGTTTTACGGCAGCTTCTGCATAAGCCCACAATCGGAAATTTTTTTCCTTTTTTTGGTTTAAGAATTTTTATTTTTCAGCATTTGTAATATGCAAAATGTGTCTGATGCGTTTTTGTGTGTGTTTCTGCAGCGATTACAGCAACGCGACAGATTTGCATATCGCGGTGACCACATCCGCCGGCGACATCGTTGAATTCGATAGGAACGGACTGCGCCGGCATCGACGCGACGATAATCCCCGCGACTGGTGGCAATCATTGCTTGTGGGCGATGTGCCCGAGCCCTGGCACTACTACTGGGATGAGGTGCTCGACCAGGTGAGTTTTGCTGCAACATCCTCCGCCTGCTCGCACTCCATATATGATTGCATTGAAATCTCTGATAGATTTGCGCACAGTCCACACGGTGGTCCATTGCCCGCTATGAGGAGAGCAGCCACAATTGCTACACCTTTGTGTTGGCCTTCCTGCAGGCTCTGAGCTATGCCCAGCTCAGTGAGGCGGCCCGCACCAAGACCAGCTTCTGTGAGAAGTACATAGTGCCCAGAACGACCACTGCTGGCAAATACATCTCGCTTTATCGCAGACTGCGACTGGCGGGCGTTCACGTGCATCGTCCGCAGCCCAAGCAGCGAGCCCCTAAAGTGGATGTCTCTGATGGCCAGGTTGCCAAATTGGGCCATACAAAGGCTAACAGCAATGGCTATGTGAGCAGCAATATGGGATCTCGTTCGCATCCACGTCAAACACTCTGTACTATCGAAGAGTAATCGATAGTTCGAATAGAGTTCGATAGTTCCGAGAAGAACTACACTCAATTGGAAAGAGTGTATTTGATGTCCAATAATAATACAGAGCTGAAGAAATACCTAGAACTCTACGCTTTATACAGATTAGATGCTGCGAAACTATCAACGCCTTTTGTTTCAATAGTCGATAGGTGAGGCCATCGATACTATTGATAAGTTTATATATTTTCAAGGCGATATTGAACATAAAATTACATAATTTATCTAGCTAAAAAATTTAAAATTAATTTTAATCATATTTAGATAACGGAAGAAAAACTCAAAAAAATATTGAAAGAAAAGAGAACAAGTAAGAACGTTGCGTCGGGTGTACCCGACAGCAGGGCGTTTCCAAAAAAAAAAAAATTCTGTGTGATCTTTAGAAGAGGTCTTCAGTAATTGGTCTGAAAAAGAGTTATATTTTTAAACTTTAAAATAGATATATAGAATAAATCGGTTTGACAATCCTCAGTGGGCGTAGCCAAACAAATTTTGCAGCGATCTTTAGAGAAGGTAATCTGAGTAATCTTAAAACGTCTATCACGAGCCTCAATAGCGCCGAAAAAAATTGCGTTCATAGGGACAGATAGACGGACGGATGCAAAAACACAATATACTCTTTTCACTTGAGAATGAGTATTAAAACAGTAAAAACCTCAAAACTCTCGATTGTGACAAGAAGAATGGGCAACGTTATCGATAGTTTTGCTGCACTTTTTCTTATATATCGCCAACGTAGTTTCTTGTTCCTACAATATAACCAAAGACAATATAAAATATTAAAAATAAACTATAAAGTATTTATATTGTCTTTGGTATAGCTTACTGCGTATTAAGAAGAATATAACATCCTTTGACCCACACATTATATTACATTTACTTAGTATATAAGTAAACGATTTTTATTTATAAGCGATCTTTAACTGTTCTTTTTACGATTACATAAGTTTAGTTTGTAAGCATATTAAGAATGGGCAAAATAGTGATGAAGAAGGCGAAAGTAATTATGTATTTTATGTGATTTTAAAAAGTGATTTTTCAAATAAATATTCCATATATTCAAGTATTTTTTAATTTGTTTCTCGAAAGATATACTTTTTTAAATTATTTTTTGGAAGAACTCTTTCGAATATGTGGACAATAATTTGTAGTAACAGGCTTCAAAATTGGAGATTTCAACACTTTTAGTCGAATTTTTTCCTTGCTGCCAATTGGCTTGCCAAATTTGTCAAATACAATGATAATCAAAGTTCAAGTGTGCAGCTCTTATAGTCTCTGAGATCGACGCGTTAATAGACACACACGGACGAACAGACAGACGGACAGGGCTAAATCGACTTGATTTGTGATGCTGACCGAAATGATCCTCCCTTTTCTCGGATTACTGTATACACCCACCGGTACTGCTACAGTGTCGTTCTGCTGTGCAACCTCGTGTACGGCCGATAGGACAAACTTGTTGTCTCTGTACACCTGAAGCACCTTTTGAATAGGTGTGCATGCATTCTCATTCCGAAAAGATTTTCTTGCAAGCGCACCAACACTTAGTTACCCTCACCAAAAAAAATGACTATAAATCCTAAATTTGCATGCCTAAGTGGCGAAAACTACATATTTGACAAACCTCCACAAGCGAAAGGGAAGAAAAGCGATCGAAAATTAACCAAATTAGACATACAAAAAGAACGTCAATTATTTGTGCACCCTTAAGCTTTCAGTTTATTGCTCTATAACTTAAAGTATAGTAAAGGTAAGCAGCAACTTTTTTTAAAATTAAAATATACCCTTTTTTTAACATATTTAAAAAAAAAATAATAAAATTAAAGATTTGCAAAAGTTACAACTGAAAGCACGTCACATAATTTTCAAGGGTAATACAAAAAGAGGGTAGAATTCGCTAACCTGTATTTAAAACGACAAGGAAGCACAAAATGACGTCAATAGAATCCTTAAGAACCGCATTAGCTATAAAGTGGAAAAATATTTATCTTGAAGAGGCCTATAAATTGGTAAAAAGTATTCGGAGACGTTTGGAAGGTTATTAAATCCAAAATGCAGCCCACAAAGTATTAAAAATCAATTAAATTCGTTATTTCCTTTGCAGTATTTTGAAAAACAACCACTGTACAAATAATTTTTTTTCTATGAAAATCATGAAATTAATTATTTTTTCAAAATGTGTTATAAGAATGATATATTTTCATTCTAAAAATAAGTTTTCATTTAACTTTAATGTACGTTAAGTTACAGAGCAGTAAAACTGAAGGCTAAGGGTGTACGAGTAATTGTATGTATGTACATAAGAGCACTAAGAGCGAACCCAAGCAGTGCTCCGAGATCTCGGTCGATCTGATGCTCTCTGAGAGTGTGCGCGTAAGAACCCGAGCAAAACCGAAGTCGCCGGGGGACCCAGAAATGCCCGTGACGTTTTTTTGTTCCAGATGTCTCATCTTTATGTTATTTGTTTGGCAAATTTCGTGCCAAAAATAAAAAACGCCCTCAGCAAGGTTATAAAATAAGATTACACGTTTCTTGCCACGAACTTTGTTAACTTCACATTGCCAAAGAATGATTTTCATAAACTTTGGAGATCGAGTTTCAGAAGATCCTGTCTAGGGCTCTTTTTCGACTCAAACGCAATCTTTTAGATCCAATCAGGACAAACCCTTCTATTTATATTATGTAAGTTATACAAGTTATGTTTATAATGAATATAAATATTATTTATACAATAAAAGCTATATTTGGTTGAATAAGCTCTTTGGCAATGATTTACTAATTTTGTGGACTGACGTTCTCATGGAACTTGTTCAAAAAGTTGCCCGGTGGATCATAGTTGCATACGACGTAAATGGTGTTCCCACTGCAATAGGGTGTAACGAGTGAATTTGTTAGCTTGGAGTTGCTGTAGTTCGGGTTTGATTTACTCTTCTCCTGCTTACCGTCGTGCAAATCCCACGCCCAGCTGCCGGGAAGCTTTCCAAACCACTTGGGTAAAGTGGCCAGTGCTCATTTGAAATGATGGACTATTCCAATTGTACTGATTGATCTCATTATACCAGGATCTGACTGCATCGGCACCAGCAAGATTACCACCCGAGGCCATATAGAGGTTCTCCCCATAGCCGCTGTTTTGGCGATGCTCCAAGCGATTGTTGGCCAGCAGATACTGCATGGGATTTTGGACATTATCAGATACATCGCGATTTCAGGGAATAACGATAACGTGGCTCAGCTGTCTGCGTACCTGAGCCCAGTTGGTGGCCAGTCGAGATAATTCACCATTTAGCTGCAATGGAGGCGCATTGTGTCGAGCTCTGTAATTATTGTGGGCCTCCAGCACCCCCTGTTCGAACTGAAATGGTGCGAAATTTGCAAATTTAACCGTTTCGTCAATATATAAATTTTTTAAATTAAACTTAGTCCGAGTCATTTTTTTCAGTAGTATTTTTGCTTTTACAAATTACTATTACAAAAAATTATCACAATCCAAATTTGGTGTTAAATAATGTAGATTTTGTTCGGCAATTCACAGCGCATATATTATAAATTTTTGTTAATATTGATATGTTTTATCTTCCTTACTGCCTGAATACTCATTACGCTTGAAATACTTAGAAATATGATTTCAGCAGTTAGTTGCAAAAATATAGTTGAAATGTTCCTACTGCACTGGCTGTTTCGAAACTTGTTTTAATAAGACTGAGTTGCTGGCGTCGCCGACGGTGGGTTTTTATGCACCGCTTTTCGCTGATAAGCCCGACCGATCAGCCCATACAATTCGCAACTGGAGCAACTTCCCATGCTGCTGACTAATCTCTTTATCAATGGGCTCTACACATCCGCACACAATGGCTCACATAAGCCCGCATTTGTTGCAATATTTGACGTAGGTTTAGCTTAAATAGGTTCTGTTTAAAATGGGTATCTGAAAGGTACTGTCTTCATTGCGACTAAAGTATTGCATAATACAAAACCATTTACAGTTTTTAAAAAATCAACATTCACAAGCAGATGGTAATCGAAATGGTTTAATGGTCTCATTAATCAGTTTACAGCCCTGAAAGCTCTGAAAGTCATCAGTTTCCAACTTATATGATATACAAAAAAATTAAAAACTACATTTTTTTTTATTATTAGTAAGCTGAATTACGCCTATGAAACTATGTATTTTTTGTTTCAGTTCTTACCTTTTATAGTGGATGGTGGACAGGCTTAAAGTCTGATGACAGGCTAAAGTCAACCGAATGCTTTGTTTTTCTGCTGTCTTTCTTGGGCTCAGCCTTTTGTGGCTGTTCTCGCCCGGCTCATTAATAGTCGCAATATCCACGGCACGAGACGGTTTCCTTATGCAAAACTGTCATGAATCAGGCGAAAATGTAATTACATTCTCCTTGATGAGCAGCGAGAGCATCATCCTCCTTGGGCTTCATCCCGGCTTGCCGCCAGGTCGGGACATCTCATCTTGGATGGCACGCAACACGTGCATATAAATTGTAAAATGTCGCTGCCAACTTTGAGGACACGTAATCTAGAAGTAAATAAGTTTTCTGCCTCGTCTCGCGCAAAGTTTTGCTTATGAGCTTTGAGTCGACAAAGTTGTCTGGATGTTGTTGTTCTGCCCATTGGGATCTAATGATGATGATGTTATTGAATTTAACTGTTGACGATGCTTAGCACGAGCGTTAGAGTGAAATGAGTTGCAAATAGGTAGCTTCAATAATAAATAAAATGCAATGGACGAGCTGTGGACTGTGGAACTCTTAACTCAAGTTATTCAAATGGTCTGTGAGTGTAAAAACTATCTAAAGTTTACCTATACATGCATAATTGTTGTACATGCTTGGAGCATTGTAACTCTTATAATTGACAAATTTGGTGAGGACAATTTGAAAAACAATAAAGTTCATTCAAAAACTCATTTTCCTGGGGAGAATACGCACGGCTTAGCTACAGGTGAATGCAAGGGCGAAGAGAAATACGGACACTCCAAAAATCCAATTAACTGCCTTTCACTTGGTGAACAGAGTATAGCAAAACATCACAATCTTATTGGTTGAATCACTCGTGGCAAATGTCTGGTTTGCTTGGTGCGGTAAAACTGGGAGTGCCTTAAACAGAGCACGTATACCAACCGATTTCCAATGCCGCATTACACTTATCGGGGGGCGCATGAGTCAAATGAATATCAGATAAAAATGAGACTTAAGGCTGTTTAATTGTTACAATTTATTTTAATTGCAACCGTTTAATATAAGATGCGTGAAAAACATGGATGCAAGCACAAACAAAAATTGTTCGGTGGATCTGTTCCAGGTTCAAACCCAGATTGTCGTTTCAAGCGTGCTTTTCCACATTCTTCTTAACTCTAAATAAATATATTTAACTTATTACTAAAAACTTCGTTTATTTCGTTTTTCCTCTCTCATACTCAATCCGAAATTAAACCAAACCATTTTATTTTGGTTCTATCTTAATTATTCGGTTCGGTTTGACTGATTTTTGGACAACTGCATTTATTCAAGGTTCGGTTTATGATTACTAAATGTAGTGACGGAACCGAACCGGTTCGACTTAAAACTGGGTTAATATCAGCCTTGATAACAACAAGTGCCACAGCCACAAGAACCGTGCTCATGTGCTGTTTCACGGGGTTCTGTGAAAATAGAACAGAAATCAGAGAATCGGCAAATTGGCAAACCAGCGCAGACCTTGAGCGGCACTTAGTGCGGTTGAGCGAATTCTTTTGTATTAATTCACTGGCCCATTCTTCCATATTGTGTCAGTCCGGTTTTCGCAGCAAACATTGTACCAAATGGAAAATACCCCAATACCAACGTCCGCTGCTGGTGAACATCCAAGCCTTTCTATGGCTGCTCCAACTACGTGTACAGCCAATCCCCCGCATGACTGCGGTGCCCATTTTCGACGCGATTTCAAAGCTGTCGCCCAAGCATTGAAAAATCTCAACTAATGTCAAACGCTTTGTCGTCATCGTCGTCTATGGTCTAATGGGCAGAGGGACTGCGCGGCGTTCACTTGACACTTTTGATTTGGTAACTGCATACTTCTTAATGCATTCCAGTGGGCGTGGTTTCTGTCCACCGTCCTTTTGAAAAGGATAAATGCAATGTCCATTTTGATGGATGGCCAAAGGTTTAGCGCAGCCCAAAAAACGGCTAGCGATTTATCTACCCAGAAAGGGCTATTATAAATTATAAATTAGTCACGAATTGTGTAACACATAAAAGAGACACGTCCGCCTCCAGAAACCGTGATATTTTCTAGATCAGTGTCAACGGTCGACAGATAAGAACGGTCTGTGGTGCCATAGTCATTGTCATAGAAAGTGAACAAATAAGACGTCTCTACACGGGAGTGCTCGACTAGGAAATATCTTATACTTATCTCGACACTTTCTTATTACAATATTCGCCCGTTTGAAGCTATTATTACAACGTGAGTAGAGTATTGCCCAGTCGGTTCAAGCCGACTGCAATATTCTTACATCAGCGAGCTAACCTCCCACAAATGACCGAGCCCCTTTTTTCCAATAGCTGGTTAATTGCTATGCATGCAAATGATTGGAATTCAAAGGGCCGCTTCGTATCGTCATTATGATAAAGACCTTACTCCGATTTAAAGATTGCAAAAAAAGCGCCACTTGTTTTCAAGTGTTAATGTAAACATATACAAGCCGTCGGGTTCAAGTGTTTCATTCAATTTAGATAAGCTGCCAGAGATAACAACCGCTTTCAGCAAGCTAACTGTAAACGCACAACGTTAGTTGTCCAAGTCGAACTTTAGATACCTTGCAATGAATTGCCTCGTATAAAGAATATTTAATAAATATTAATAACTTGTATACCTTGTACCCATTGAAAATGAGTAAAATAGTGTATATTGGTTTTGAATATGAAACCGACAAAATGAAACACTCTAAGGGACTTGAAATTTGGAATGTGGATGAAATATGGATGAAAAATAAAAAACACCCATCAAATATATCGAAAACTCTTTGATTAAGAGCATAATTTTTTTCTTTTTAGAAAAAATATATTAACTTTTAAAGTTAGAGTATAATTTTTAAAAGTTGGGAAGTTTAATGACATAAATTTCGTGACAATACCAGAAACAAAGAAATCGTTTCAGAATGCATGTATTTTATAGTTTAGAACTGATTGCGAAATAGTTAAGTTGATATTTGTAAAAAGTGAAGTGATAAATTTTGTATCCAATAGAAAAGCTTGCGCCGTCTGTCCGTCTCTATCTATTACTCCGTCTCTTTTCATCAATTCCTTTTTTCGAGATTCTCTTTTGACTTCTAAAGGATGCCATTAAAAATGCATTCAAACAAATTTCTTGTGTCAACCTGAAGCTTGGAGCGCATTAGCAAGTTGCGCAGGGGTCGTCATAGAAACTTAAGCCAAACTGTAAATTCCTGTTTAATTTGTTTCACTTGGTTTTCCTTTTATTTTTATAAGTTTTCCTTTTTTTTCTTGTCACTTGCGATTTGTTTGCATGTGCGGCATTTGTTGACCAAATCAAAATGTTGATAAAAAACTGCAAACTGCAGTTAAATCTAATCTGAACGCAACAAATTTGAAGTTTTTTAGGACAATTAAAATATAGCCTGTATGAAATGATTTTAAATATGTTGTATGTAATATATATACGCTAGTGCTGGTAAATAGTTGCTGTTAAATTGTTAATAGCCACATTTTACACACAATTTGTTGCCATTTTAATTATCAGCTCATCTGTTTTAATCTGCCCGCCATGTCAGCCCCTCGAAAACTATTGCAAATTAATTGCAACAACAGGATATTCTGGATATTTGGTATATTCGTCATTTAATTATTATAATTGGTGCTGGCGTCAATGTTTATATTTAAACATTCTGTCATGTCCTCAATTCACAGCACATGATAAATTCCTGCTGACCGAGTCAAGTATTATTGCATTTACGCAGTCTACTTTTCGCTGGCAGCGTGTAAAATACCTAAACTAAAATATTTATGGCTATCAGCCATGTACACAACATTTATTGTATTGTTGGCTAATGTTGTCACTACTGTGAAAAGAGTAAAGCTATTTTATAAAATTGCATTATACTTTTGGGCGTACATTGAAATAGTTTACGGCTATAGCTTTGGCATGTCAAAAATAAGTAAGCAAAATATAAATAAAAAGCGAAAACGAGTGCCGAAGATTAAATACGTTTGCAGACCTTTATAAAATGGCCTCTATGCATTTATGGCTTACAATTTGTAGGCTGCACAATTAAACTTAATTTTTGGCCGATTGAGTAATAAGGACAAACATTTTTAAATGTGGTTCGATGGTGGCTTTATATTGCTCATATGTAAAGAGGATAGTGACAATCTTTGGCCTGGATAACCTTAAAAAGAATTGCGTTTTCCAAACAAACAGTAATTTTTTACCCGATCTTTTCTATAGCAGCTATATGAAATAGTAATCTGAACCTGTCGACGCCGCCATACAGAATATGTGTGTACAGCCTGCAACAAAACGAGGGAAATATGAGTTATGGGTAGCTCAATTATATCACAAACTTGTTTCTATGAAAAAATAGCTCAATTGGAGGGAAAAGTCTTGGACACTCATATATCATTGTTATTGAATCTCTTTAATATTGAATACAGTTTGTTGTTCTGTGTTCGTCGTTCGAACCCTTTGTCAAACAATACAATATTGCTTTTTGCTCCTGAGCGTCCTTCTCCTTTAGTTATCAGTTCAACTGAAGTCGAACGAAACTCACTCAACTCATCTTAACTCTGGTTAACCGCAGCAGCTGCAGCTGCAACAATGCTGGGGCTTGTTGAGGCATCATCATTTGCATTTTCATGCTGCTTTATTTCACAATTTATATGGGTGGCAAATGGATATCGAATTCATTTTGCTTATATGCTGTAGCACACTCGACCAATCTGTACACACGTTGCACTTACATGGACAAACACGTGTCCGGCTGCAGTCACAAAACTGCAGTGCAGCATATCCTGAACTGCCCTGGACTTGTTCTTTCTGTTAAGCAGAAGCTCAAGCCGCAGCTGCAGCTCGCAAGGTCTATTAAATTTGTGTTCCAAGCAAAATGCAGCAATAAAACTAAATCGAATTCAAACAGAAAGTTCATTTACAGTTCATCAAGTCGCTTCTAATTCAATGGCTCGAACACGAAGCAATAGCACACAAAGTGGCCCTCCACCCATCCCCCTCCCTAATAGGCAAGTCTCGCCAGGACGAGTTTTTGAAAGTTGGTTCTAACTTGGCTTTTGTGCTAAATTAAATGGGCCAGGAAACCAACATGCCATATAGTACCTACACATATGTACATATGTCTGTACACAAGGTTCAAAGAGTACAATAAAATTCGGCGAATGAATGCAATTGATTCTGCATCCAGATCTGTATAACCCTATTAAATTCAGAGATTAATACATATACCGAATATGGTACATAGAATCGCATTTACTACTCTTTAAAATATCTGACGATTTTTACCCTTTCCCAGCAATTCCTTCAATTCTTAAGATATTATTCTGAAGATATTATTGCAGAACGAGTTTATTTTTTTAAAACTCCTTCCATTTTGCTAATATCGATAAATATCGATTTTACGCCAAGGTTTTTTAATCATATCTTTGGGATTTAAAGAGATAGAGACACAAAGTAGGTATATTTGTTTTCGTATTGCAAGCATATATTAAAATCTTTTACTTTTTGATAAAAAAAATAATAAGATATCTCATAGCTTAACACTGCCGATAAATCTGACTTGATTTTTATTACTTAAAAAAATCTTTTTTTTTGTGATGGCTTTTATAATGTTAATAGACATTGCAAAAACTTCATTAGAGATAAACAAAAAAAATGGTTAGAAATTTCGATTAGTTCAAATTGTGTTTTACAAGTTGTTTATTACGTATTTAATGCGTGTGGTTAGACACAATTTCGACAAAACCAAAAACCAAATTCAAAAATTTACTAAACGTTCGTTTAATTTCAATAAACACTTTTAATTGTGCACGCTTGCGTGTGTGAGCCGAATATGTACTAGTCCATACATAATTGATTTATTTATTCATTATTTGTATACCCTGAACCCCTTTTTTTGTATACCTATAAACAGCTTAAAAAGGGTATAATTTTTTTGTGCAAATGTATGTACCATTCAGATTCAGGCATGACCGACATAAAGTATACTCTCATAGAGAATATATATTCTCTATATACTCTCATAGAGAATATATATTCTCAGCCAGCATCACTAGTCGAGACGATTTAGGTATGACCGTCTGATAAACGGGGAAAACGCTCAAATATCGGTAGTATGTAAGTTAGAGACTTAAAATTTTATAAACGTATACCCTACGCAGAACAAGTTATAATTTTCTTTTCAGTACACCCCTCAACATTTTCTTAATATCGATAAATATCGATTTTATCTGAATGTTTTTTTAGCTTATCTCAAACATTATTAAAACTAGAGCTATATCACATCCAGTATATTTATCTTTTTGGATAAGAAGAAGCACTGCCTCTAAATTAAGTGGTCAGCTGCGTACAGGGTATCTCCTTCACAGGCACTCCCATCTACAACACTCGTACCTGTTGTTTTTTAATACTGTGGTTGTTGGAGCATTTATTTCATTTGCCATAATTTGAAAAACCTTTAATACATGCCACAAAAGGCTTCAAAGGCTTAAATTATTTTCGGATTGAGCCAATGCCTGGTCAGCTTCGTTTGAAACAGTGAATGCAATTTAGGTGTATTTTACAAATCGCTGCCTTGAATACGTTTTCAGTACACATTTTCTGCTTACCCAAAGGTCGCAATCGTTGACTTATTTGCGCTCGAACGCGTTGCAAAAATCGCTTTAAGTGAACGAACAGAAAATGTTGCAACATAAACTGGACGGTCGAATGCTTCCAAGCGTTAAAACCCCTTGAAGCTTTGGCTTTTACATAAGCACGAACACATATACGCACGTATATTTAAATAAGTACGAATACTTTGGAAGGGAACTGTAACATTTGCTGTGAGTTTAGATATCGATTGAATCACATTTGTCTGTAAAATGGTCTGTATCGTGACCGAATTTTCAAATCAAGTGAAATATCTGATAAATTTCAATGTTGGTTCTTTAAGATCCTTATAATATAATTTCAAACTGCTTTTAATCGGTGTTGTTAAGTAATACATTATTTTGTTGCAAATTTGCAATTCTATCTTTATGTCAAATGCTTAACATGTAGATTGAATGCGTAGAAAGTAGCTATTTACATAAACAGAATCATTTATTTATTTAGTTTATTATTTATAATGTAAACGGTATACTAAAATATAAAGTTTTGAAAAATGTTCATTGTTCTTAAGATTAACTAAATATTTTAGTGTTTACATCCCAATGACACTCGCTTAAAATCACGGCGCTAAATGCTCTAAGTCTATAACCTGAGGAATGTGACTCTTTAGAAATGATTGATTTTTTAAATTTATGGAATCGTGAGCAGAAGCCACTCACACGGCTTGAACATAGCTCGATCTTTAAAGCAGGTCTCCAATAATCTCCCATCCTTTATATCTATCTATATATTTGACTTCTTCTTCCTGATAGTATATTTGGGTGTGCATTGGTGAATATTCCAAATTTTAGGTCCCCAGTTAAAAGTGTGAAAGACAATTGCGTTGGACAGAAGAAGACTTTGCATAAAACTAATATAATCTCTTACACTTTGTAAGCGGAGTAAAAATATGTAAACTTGCGAAAACTTGAGCCCTGCCAAAAGATTGTGTAAATATTTGCACCATAATGCAAGTTGTAATTAAATTTTCCTTATTCATAAAGTGATATAATATGGTAATGCTGAATTTTCAATCCTTGGCAATTTCGTCAATCGGTTAAAATGTGAATTTTCACACATTTCTAGCCAATTAGTTTGCGGGGTGGGGCGGGCGTACGTTTGGTTCTTGCAATTTGCGTGCTAATTTCCTGAAGCACAAAACTTGTGGCAACTGTGCGAACATTTCAAGTCATTTCGTCAACACAGAGAGAGATAAATAGAGCAAGAGAGAGGTAGCCTGACAGACGGAGATTTGCATGTCTCTTGATGCAGCCGATGGCAAGTAAAAAGCTGCTTAGCAAACACTTTGAGGTCTCAAACGAGCTATTGCCGGCTCAGCGACGGTTGGTGTCTTATCCCTGCCACATCCTGGTGACTGTAACTATTCCTTTCCAACTATTTGTATCTAGCTCTTCAGGCAGTTTGTTTGCCAATGCTGCGGTTTCAACTGTGACATTTAGCTGAAGACGTTGCCAAAAGCCGAAAAGCCTGATGGCAACCAAACGTGGCTGTGACAAATTGGCAGGCAATATATTGGCGAAATCTGTAAGTTTTGAACACCTAATTGACAGGGGATTTTAATGCATAAATATATGCGAGCATTAGCTTAGCTTAAGATAACCACATGCCAAGCATTTAACGTACTTATATTTATAAAATGAGCCTTTAAATTGCTGTACAAATCTCAATTTTTACGAAAAACTCTTTAGTTGGTCCGAAATTTGCTTGAATAGCAATTTTCACCATGTGCAGTTCCAGCTGCAAAATGAGAATAGTTGGCAAAAGGCAAAATTTGATTGTGTTTATGTTCAAGTTAAAACTTAGATCCAGACACAAGCCTGGACAGGCCTAGCATATAGAGAAAGGAAGGCCGCTGTGGAATGGGAAGAAGAGAGCAGCTCCAACAGCGTATGCAAATAAAATTTAACAAGCGAAACCACGATATATGCTGCAATTCGACTGCCAGATACCCTGTGCTTTTCGTATTTGAACTGTTTGTATGGCTATACATTGAATATTTTTTAAACTTCAGCGAGGTACTAAGATCTTATTCAACTAAGATGCTGCATTTAAACGTATATACCCGTTTTCTATGTACAGTTTAGAACAATACTGAATGAGCTGCTCGAGGAACGCCAGAACTGGATACTTCAACACAACAACTTATATGACTGGCAACGCATAAAAGAGCCTAGTCCAGAGCCGAAGCAGAGACTCAATTGGACAGAATGTTTGTTGATGCTGATATTTGGCTCACAACTAAGTAGCCCAAGTCCAAAATTGTAAATTGTAGTTGGCCAGCCAAGCAGCCAGGCGGCAAAGTTGGGGTTACACTGAAAAACTGCACATAAGTACAACAGAAATAAGACCAAATTTGTATAAAACTAAGGCGGAAAATACAATATTTGTCAACCAATTCCTGTCTTTTAAAAATAAAAGAATTTAAAACCATTTTTCTGTGAGAAAATTAGCCAATGTGCCAGTTTAAAATTGGTTTAAGAATCTAAAGATGCATTTAAGTAATATTAGTGATCGCTAGACCTCTTCTAACTATAAAGTAAAGCACACATTGCCTAATCTATATAAAACGCGAATTTTTCAGAAATCCGTTTTACTGCGCGCTTACATATTTAAAGCAATCTGTATGGACCAGCCCGAAATTGAGTTTTGCATATTTATATATTATATATAAATTGGTTATGTACAGATATAGAAATTCGAAACCATGGAGTACATGAAATCTTAAGGAATAATTTATTCATATTTCATAAGTAAGTTAAATGTTAAATGTAGGAGTTCATGTTTGGATTGCTGAATATGTGGATCAAGAAAAATTTCCGATGTGAATATAGAGAATATAAGTCGATAGTTTGCACCTTGAAAGTGCATAGTTTTTGACAAACATGTACTTAGTTCGGACTACTGCTATTTTCTCAGTGCAGCCAACAATTGAGCAGAATATGGCCACAGCTGAACTCACCGGATGCCCACAAAGCGTAAAAGTGGCAGACGAAAACAACTGCATATAAAATGCCTTCTGATTATATACCTGGCGTATCTTCAGTTTCTGGTGCGGCAATGCCCCTGCCCCTGCACCTGCTCCTGCTGCTGGATGATGGCAATTGTGTCATTGTCCATGCTGTGTGTAGCTGCCAATTAGAAGCTGACAGTTTGGTACGAGACATGAGGCGGCAGCTAGAAACACGAGTGAAACTCGATTTCCATTGACAGCAACATGTCAGAGCAGCTCGTTGTCATGGCAGCCAGTGCCAAACAGCGGCTCCTGATGATTTTTCTCATGAAGTATGTTCCTCGCCTGCTGCTGCAGTTGCTAGGGCTTAGAAGTGCGTTATAAGCGGGTTACGGCATTTTTATTCCGAGCGAGCATTGCAAAGAGCAGCAAACGAGTCAAAGGAGCAACGGCCCAACAACAACGCAGCTGCCTTTTAAAGATTTATGACTGTGTTGCGAGTATGTGTGTCTTACATTTGCCCCAGTCAAAAAACCCAAAACTGAATTGATATCATTGTGATTTATTGCAATGATAGGCCACATCTTTGCGTAAGGGACGTGTGTGTCATGCAGCCACTTAGCAACATTTTTTAGACTTAATCAAATCCGTTGAACTCATAGATTTATCAATTAAGGTGAGGCCAACCCATTATTTATACATAAAAAACTATTTTTCCAGACTATTTTACTCTACTCTACGCTCTACACTCTATTTTGTAAGATGTTTACAATGTAAAATCAATTTGAGACGTTAATAACAGATTTTTAATTTTGTGTATTATAAAATATTTGTATGGAAAATTACTTACAAACATAAATGTGGCAAGCTGTGCATCAGAAAAAATCACCACTGTAGCGACGAGGAATTGAAACAGGACCTACAGACAGCAGCTAAAGCAGGGTTTAATTGGTGTATTAACTAAATGGACGGCATTATAGTTTATGCTCCTTCTATTTATACTTTATGGATTCGCAGATGGCTTCTTCTGTCTGTTAAATTTGCACAAAATCATTATAACCTTTCTTAATCATTTTCAACGGGTACGGGGTATATCATACCGTAGCGACTTAACTGAACTTAAGTAATACTACAATATTCTATATTCGAAAAATCTTGTAAAACAATTGTTAAAAAAGAAATGCAATGAAAGTTATAAAAATATTCGATGAAATATTAATGTAACAAAATTTAACATCAATAAATTAAAGAAAAAAAGCATTTTATAAAATTTGTATATAAAAAAGCCAAAGAAATTGCACAAAAGTTAAAACGCTTAAATTCTTAAAAAATTTCAGCAAAAAATTGTTAAGATACATAAAAATCGATGTATATTCGTTAGAGGATTTTTTGACTGATTCCAAGTCAACTTAATATATTTTACCGTAATGCACATCTTTAACACCTCATTTAACGCTGGCACAAGACAATACATTTTATTACATAGTATTGATGTTAAACTTACCCACATTTAAATCCAAGAGCTATTTTGAGTGTATTCACCTTTGCGTAGTTGATCTAGAGCCGTGTCCATCCTCAAGTCAATTTTATGCTCGCATGAAACACTCAAAAGTCAGCCCAAGCTGTGTTCCTTGGTCCTTTTTTGACATTCAATTAATATGCAAATTAAGCTCGACATCTCAACTGGCTAGGCAAAGCATTCCACATGCGATAAGCCAGATTTAACTCAGCGCCTCGTTCGTTTAACCCTCTTACACTTTGGCTTCGCAGCGAAGAATAAACAAAGTGCAGAGAATGGGGCACAATTGGTGGATGGGGCAAGCCAGGGGGCGGGTGTCTGTGGCAGGAACTGATGGGAAGGAATTAGAAAACTAGCTTAGTTATTCCGCCAACGTTCGCAGATTTCGTGCATAGTTTCAATTGCTTGCCACAGGCGGTGTCTATTGTTGTGTTGGCTGGTATCCTGGCATCTGGTCTGGTCTTGTCTGGCCCGATCTGGGTGCCCCACAGGAATGCCCCACGGAATTTACGAGGCCCTCGAGATTAGTTTGCGCTGTTGTTTGCTTTAATTGCAAGTAGGGGGCGTGGCTGTGTCGCCAAGTCAGCAGATTGCGGATTGTGCTCAGACCCACAAGCAAAACAAAAACCAAACGAACGCAACTTGCCAACGATATCGAACTTATTCCACATACGCCGCGTGAACTGTATGTCGGCACTGACAATTTGCACGATAGTATTCGTATTGGCAATTGGTGTCGCTGTACTGTAAATACCTCGTATTGCAGAGCCAAGCCCAAATAAATACACTTATCGAGTCGCAAGGCATTCGCAAATATCCACCATGCATAAATTCTGAGGGAGAGAAGATAGGGTGCAGAGGCTCTTTGGGGCGTTTGGTGTATTTGTTTCCATTTTATATCTTATTTATTTCAATTTTTTGCCCATTCGTTTGCGACGTGTGTCGATGTAGCACATTTTATTGCAATGCTTTTCCTTTTTTTATCCTCTGGGATGCAATTTTAAAATATTGCACACTCTTCTCGTATCGTCCGTTCAACAGAGCTGAGCAAAGCAGAGATCCATTTATATTTTATATGTTTCGTTTTCGTTTTTGTCCATCGCCATTGACTTGAGTGATAGCAATAAATTATTGCCAAGTATATCAGGGCCAATGGAGCACGTTAAAGTTTTTTTTTTGTGTTAGCCAGTTTAAATTGTAAATTGATTCTGCGAGTGCTTGACATGCAAATATTCTAGCTGACCTTTTCCAACATGCGCTAGAAAGGACATTGAATATAAACACCAAGTTGGATTTTCTTTAACTTAAACCAAATTTTGTTTTAATTGTGTTTAGAAGCTAAATTCTTCTCAGATTTGCCTCCTCTGAAGTTACTGCATAGATCAAGAAAATTGATAGCATATGTCGAAGTTTTACCTAAACATTTCTGAAAAGTAGAAAAAACCAAAAATAAAGTTAAAATTGTACAGAAAAAATGTTGTATAATAAGTATAAAAGAAAAAAAATATTGTGAAATAGTGAAATCGATAAATGTATACACATATATGTATATGTTCATACATGTATATTCGTAAACAAATAAGCAATTAATAAAACTGACCAAATCCGTATCATGTCTACTAATTGAGTGTATCACATCAAAAGAGTTTTTATTGATGAAAGAGTGAATTTATAACAAATTCATGTTTTTGGACAGGCGAAAAATGTATCGTACCTGAAGGTGTAAGGACGCACTATGCATTATATTGTATGAAAACTTTGTTCTTTCAGATATCCGAGCAAAAATCCTTGGCACCTCCAATTTAAATGTCCTTCACGCTTATTATTTATTTTAATGTTCTCTTAAAAGGTCGCATGAACGAGATTCGTTAACTAAAATATTTTAGTAAACGATTTATCGATTAGTTTGTTTGCAGTATTCCCTGTTATCTTTTATCGATATTAATGCTAATTTATCTATACGAATTCGGACGCATCAAGTGTGCATGGCGTTTAAGGACTGTTGCCAGTTGCCGTCAGCAAGTCAAGCAAAAGTGGAGAGGGAGCACATCGAATTCGGCTTTCAAACTGATTAGATCGCAGTAAAATAAAAAATATTAAAATAAAGAAAAAACCTAATAAAAAAATAAATTAAATCAACATAATGCTGCACCGAGCCAATTTTAATGAAGGAAACAACATTCGCGGACTGCCACAACACTTTGGACAGGGACAGGTAAGCCTTAATAGTGGAGCCGATTCTTGTTTCGCAGAATTAAAAATATTAAACAATTGAAATTTAGAGGGAACAATTTGCCAATCGGCATCAAGGCTTCGGCGGTCAATCAGGCAATGCGGGCAGGCACCTTAACTACGTAGAGGTCAACGAGCGATGCAACTGGCTGGCCCAACTGGGCCTCAGCTCCAGCTGCGCCTATAATCTGGCGGTGCACACACTCGAGCTGCCCGAGTTCAACACGGCTAACTTTCAGCAGCGCTGGAAACGCCTCAACCTGCAGCTGGGCCCCAGTCGGCAGGCCGAAGCGGACACCATTGTGTTACGGGAAATCCGCGAGTTGCTGCAACGTCGATCGGGTCAAATGAGGTATCCAACAACACCATCTCCGCCGCGCGACATCGACTGGCAGTTGAGTCGTGGTAATACTCCAGACTGTGATCACCTCGCCCTGGCATATCGCGCCCCATTAGCTGAGGCCTACGCACCCGCGCATAACATCCGTGATCGCTACACAAACAACATAATGACCTCAACGCCTGTGCGAGAACATGAAACGGTTCGCCA
The DNA here is from genome assembly GCA_035041545.1 of Drosophila colorata. Taxonomy (NCBI): domain Eukaryota; kingdom Metazoa; phylum Arthropoda; class Insecta; order Diptera; family Drosophilidae; genus Drosophila; species Drosophila colorata. The sequence continues at coordinate 7,042,218 of JAWNLD010000678.1, forward strand.
TCTACGTGATTCGCACTCACGGGAGTCAAGGGGCGACGTTTACGATATAGATGCAGACCCACGCAATTTAGAGGATGCCTTCCGCACGGAGCAGGCGAACCACTTGATGCCCTACAACTCCAGGGATAACTACAATAACAACAATAATAACAACAACGGCTATTGGAACTTGGATCACCATAATGAGGACCGTTACTCTGATGTATATAATATAGACACAGATCCGCGCAACTGCGAAGATGATTTTAGCTCGCAGCAGCCCAATCATTTTACAGGGTACCAAAATGAACCGAGTCAACATTTTAACAACAACAACTATTCTGCCGAAACTTATCGTCGCAATAATAACCGTCAGAAATTGCCGGCCCTATCCAAGCAACGTGCGAACTTTGGCGACGCCGAAAACTTATATATAAACATCCAAGAACGTGAAAAATTCCAATCCAGGAACTTCAATAACAATAAGGCACAGCCCCAACATCACTTTGAACACAATATGGAAAATAGGCGCAGAAATCCTGCTAAAATCAATATGATTAACAATTCGAATCGAGCCAACGAGAAAGCCAATAGAACCGCCAATACCAAGCTCCTGAAGGCCAAAAGAGAGTACAGCAAAGCGAATGAACGCAAACGTATAGCGGAACCAAGAACCGAATGTGAACCCAAGAGGCGCAATGTGGAGCAGCTGAGTCAAATATTTAGAATAGGCGACTTTGAGATGCCCTACATTAAGCACAGCAACAAGCCGCTTCCGCAGCCGGAGAGTCAATCGTATGCCGTAAAGTTCTTCCAACGCAAACACTGCTGTATTATAGGTGGGCAGGAAGCAGTGCCTCCAGGATTGCCAATTCGGGTCAACTCGAGCTTGCCCTTAAACTTTAGTCGTGCTGTGGCCCAGCGCTTTCGTCAGAGCTTGCGCGAGAATTGGACGGATATATATCGGAACATGAATTATAAAAGCTGGAGTATTTGGTGGACGGACTTTAAGTGGTGCAAGGCGGGCATTGACAAAGAACTCGAACATTTTAAGGGCATCAACTTGGGCAATAATACATTTCTGCATGTTAAAGTCAACTTTGACAGCATGCAGTCCGTTAGGAAACTCATGCATTTGGCTCACTTAGCATTGGACTTGAACACGACGAATTATCAATCGGTACTGGGTACCATTTTTGAGCTGATGAACGAGAGCTTCTTGGAGAAACTTAGCTTGAGAGATATGGCCGAATTGCAGGATCTGATACGTTATATACCGAATCATCTGTGGGTCTATAAGATGCGCAGCATGGTCTATTTATGGTCTCGGTACAGTCGAATCCGAAAACTCGCCTATCCCAAGGATAGCAGTGGGTCCAAGGAGCTCTATGCCACGCAGACCCAATGGAACAGTCCCCTATTCCACTGGCTAGCCAAACAAGCCTACGAGGAACTCATGACCCTCAGTCTAATTGAATGGCCCGAGCACAAAAACATCTATCCTTTGCTCAAGTGAACTTTAGCTTCATATTTTGAGTGTAGTAAATGAATTTTACCTCACAAACAATATAAGCTATCAGCGCAGATAGAATGCGATTCATTTAGAAACAAGAAACTAACAAACATTTCTATGCCACGATTTTAAATAATTGTAGCAATTGTAATAAAAATGAGTTGTAATATATATAGAAACAAATTTTTTTTTAGGAACTACATATGATATAATGGTTTTGATATGTTGCAGAATATGTTAATTTGTTGCAAATAAGTTGGAAAATATAAATAAAGTTAATCGACTGAGCAATACTCGTACACACTTTAGTAACAATTAAGAAAAATAGCCTGTATGTTAAATTTGAAATACACTTGCATAAAAATGAACTATGTTTTCAAAAATGTTTATATTGGAGGGTATATTATAATAGTAGTAGCCAAATTTGCTGTTAAACAGAAAAGTTTCTTAAAATAAAAGCTCCTTTGCATTTGATAGTTCCTATAGGATATATATGAGTGGTTCGCCTGGCCGACTCCGCCATTTTTACTGACTGCAACAAGAAGACGGACCTATGCAAAGTGCCATGACGATAGCTTTAAAACTGAGAGACAATGCTAACACGGCTGTTAACAGGATCAAAATGTGTATATTTTTTATTGGGTCCAAAATATGAAGTCTACTTTCATGACACCACGGAATTAAAATACCAACAGCAAATAACTATTTTTCTGGCCTTTGCTTATGTTTTCCCCCTTCATATCTCCAGATATAAACAAATTCTTAAATGTTTATAAAAAAAGCGAGGCGCCTTTTTTATCAGCCTGGGCTTCAAGCATTCGAAGCTAGTTCAGACTTCAAGCCCATACGGGGAGGTTCTCCCATTTAACTAATTCTGTTTGCATCCCCAATCGTTCATGGCTGCTGTTCCTTCTTTTTATAAGGCAAACAAAAATCTAACGCATTTATTTATTTTTGGTCCATTCTTTTTTTTTGCGGCGGTTGCATAAAGTTGTTTAATTTGTTATCGCAAAGTGCACCTGAACCTGAGCTCGGGCCTGAGGGCTGAACCAGAGGATGACGGAAGCGAAGCGGGAAGCCCAAAGGCAAATGAATAAGCCAGAAGGAAAAAATACAGTGTTCCTGTCGCAAATGGCCGACGAGTAGATACCCCGAGCTGTCGGAAGTGAACATCGACAGGAACTGATTATGAGGAAGTGCTGCAGTAATCGAAATTTTAATAAAATCTAAAGCCTAAGTTCTTACAGGGTATGAGTTCGATGTGTTCAAACCGACTAACGGACAGGCTGACAGACACACGGACATGGCCGGAGATACTTCCAGAAATATATATACCTTAAGGAGTCGCCGATGCCTCCTTCCGCCTGCTACATACATTTGCACAAGGCCATTATACTCTATTTTACCCATTTTCAGTACAGGGTATAAGAATGAAGACAAAAAATTGCAAAACGTTGTTGCATATTAATCCGACAGAGTATTTCACTCAGCGGGTGTCTCAACCGCAGCAAGGCAGACGAGCAAGTCCTGGTCCAGGACACGCTACGCGCAGCGACCACGAAATACATTTATTGTATCCTTAGCGCGCTTGACAGACGCGTGCTGAGACGATGATGAATTTGTCGTCGACGTCGCGTGCACCAAGTAAAAAACTCTGGCAAAATATTCGCCAATGTCGCGGTGACAGAGCGATAGAGGACGGGCATAGCGGGCGGCGATGAGGGGCTTTGAAACTGCTGGGAATTGGGCAACCAGCCGGGAAGACTTCAAGTGACGAAAAAAGCAAATAAAACGCCAGCTTATTGAGTCTGCGATGAGGTTGAGGGCAGGGCAGTTGATGGAGGACACGGGTAGCTGCTCTTTGGTTGATTGAAAAAGGTGATGTCAAGGTTTTCTGTACCCAGCACATAACATGCTTACTGTACATATATCACACTAATGCTAATCACTAATCCTTTTAAATATTTTGCTCAGCTGTTAGCTATTATAAATATGCGTGCTATGTGCATGTGTAATTTGTACATTAGTATAAGTGAGCTATATAACAATAAAATGAGCTTCGGGTGTTCCATTCTCCTCTTTCCAGCTGTGCTTTGATCCTTCGAGCTTCGTCTCCTGTATGTGGACTTAAAGTGTACTCTGATTAAAGAGCTGTGGAGAAATAAGTTCGCAGTTTATGGTGAATTCAGAGTATTTCATAGCTCCCTTTTGAAGTGTGTTCGCTTTTATTTGCTGGCCCTTTATAATTTTGGTTGACGTATTGATTTTTATAATTTAAAAGCAGCCTGCACCTTAAAGTGCTTTATTGGTTTTGAAGCTTAAGACTTGGCTTTAAATCTTGAGACTTGAAACTTGAAATGTGAAAAATCACCGTCTTAGAACTGGTCCCTTAATTTGCTAAGTACGCAACTGCCACCCTCCTCTTAAGACCGGACCAAAAATATTGCTGCACGCATATTGCTCGACTGCAAGGTTCCTCATTGTTTTTATTGATATTCACGTTTATATGACAATCAATTGGATGTGCGGCTAAGAGCAGCCGTTCAGTATAAAAAATAAAAAACGAAAATGTTTACCAACAACAAGAGTACTGTAGTCGAGGGTACCCGTCGCGCAGATACACTCTACCCAGCTCCGTACTTCCGTCACACATATACATATATATACAGTAACCCACACAACGTATTCAGAACCCAGCTCCTGACTATAAAGGAAAAAATGTATTTTTAAATTAATGGAGCTTATAGATGGTATTAAAAGATACGAATATTTTGTTTTTAATTTTGAGGGAAATGGTTGATGCTTTGTTGTCTCTATTAGTTTATATTGGGATAACCACGTTCTCCGTATGATATATAAGAACCGATATTCCAATATTATTATCCATTATTGCGAAACACATTTCCTGACAAAATTATAGCACTCTCTGTAAGGGTAGACATATTTCAAGTTACCGTTGAGTTGGATTTAAAGAAATTCTTTGGCGAAAAACCAACTTGTAGAAAGTTTAAGCAGAGTTCCAAAAGAAGCGCCATCAGATGTGTCATGTGCAGGCACAAACAACACACAAACTGGCAGTCGCAAACGCAGGGAGATACTTGTGTTGTGTGTGTGTGGAGGACATTTATCAGGCCTTTTGGGGGTGTTTGCATAAATCCAATGCTATAATATTTAATTTAAAATGTTATCCTCGGGCATTTAGCTTCTGACTTTGAAACTGAAGCGACTCAAGCGAGCGGCAAATTAAAAATCTCAAAATCAACTTAGGGCTAGCACAGCCAAAGGATGTTTACGTAAGGAGTACTTATGTATATTTGTGTGGCTGTACCGCAAGTAAATTGAATTGCATCGAGGCGGCAACACACGAGGCATGTGAGAACAGAGACTTTTGCAGATTTGTATACTCGCTCACGAAGTGAAAAGAGTATATTGTGTTTATTTTGCAGTCTGTCCGTCTCTCCGTATGAACATAATTTCTTCACCGCTATTGAAGCTAGAGACTTGAAAATGTGTATTCGTGATAACCCCAACTCTCGGATCCACAGCTCTCATAATTCAGAGTCCCAAAACTTTGTCAAAACTTTGAAATTTTATTTTCTTGTATTGCCAAATCGCATTGCCTTATGAATAATAGGTTGGAATTATTCTCCTGGTTTCACGTAGGTTAACTTAAGTTTGTCAAAACTGAGCCGTTTTTCGTGATTGATGGTGTTTTGTTCATCATTTGTCCGGTAGATTGATTTTATATTTATATTATTATATGTACAAGTGAAGTTAGGGTATTCAGCTCGGTTGCTACAATGTGGACGAGTATTGCGCTGTCGGCTACACCCGACTGCAATGTTCTCACCTTATTTTTAAAGTTTGGCTATGACGCATTATTCTGGTTTGGGATGTACATTCGGTTGGTAGAGCCCCAGACATGTTCAAATTAATTAAAATTCAATTAAAATCTTGCACGCACGTGTTTCTCCCACACGCTCAATCATAATTTTAATTTACCCCAAATTAAATTACGAGAGTTTCCCCGCCAGCTCACCCAACCCAACTACTTCTCCCAACGGCATACATTCACACACCCGCACACACACACACACTGCGCACAACAAAACAAAGCTATTCGTAATTGCTAATGCGCTTTAACTCGAATATTTTGCTACTAATTGCAAATTGCAAATCAGATTAACATTAACATTTCATGGCCACATCTCGTTTACATTTACAATTGCTTGCATTTCGCCAGTTTTCGTTACTTATTTGAAATGTAGCTGCAGCTGGTTATCAAGTGTTTCGTTTGATACCAGCTGTGGTATTGTCCCATTGTGTCCTGACGCCAGATGTCCTTGCATTTCATTAACACCTTGCACCGGGCTTAACATTTATAAAATATTTGCAGACGTGTGCACTTATTGCAAATAATTTAATTAATTATTGATAAGCAGCCACTGAGGCGGAGTTAAAATATGGAAAGGTTTAACAAAAATATAAACATTAAAATTGATCGATTTGAAGCTACCCTGTAAATGATTGTATGATGTCGCTTTTGAGCTTCGTATATCGTCAATTATATTCGTAAATATAAATATATCAACCTCCTTATACGAAGCCACATACAGTCACATAGACGCCTGGTTTAATAGTAAATATGTACTCAATATGCTCGAGGATGCCTTTTTATACCTTTAACACACATTTGCACATGCTAATTAAATGCCCGTTACATGTTTGTATGAGCATGAAGTATATAAATAAGCGTAACCACAGAGAAAAATCAATTATAAATCAATTTGTCACAGAGTGAAGAGTCAAAAATAATTCAAATAATAATGAATCCATAATTAATTAAATAGCATCACTAGACGCCGAGGTAAAATCTGTCACGCAGTTGAAAGCATGTTAAAGCGCTGCCCAAGACAAAATTAAAAATTGTTTATTCATGTAAGAACGTTTCAGTTGCCTGTAACAAACCGCGTAAAGCTCGTTCACCGTATAATAAAAGTTATAACAGACGAAAACGGTCATAATTATTATTGTTATTTTTTAAAATATCGATTTTTGTAATTTGTTTGGCATGAGAGGGTGAAATTAAATTAGATTGGAATCCTTCTTTTTAACCAAAATGGAAAATTATTTAAGTTTGTTTAAAGCCTGTTTAGCTAGAAGGTAGAAATATAATAACTAATAATATATATATAATAATCGGTGTTATCAACTCTAATTTTGCAGATTTTTATCAGGCATTCTATACAATATTTGCTTGTTGCTTTCCAACATTTATTTCTTTGTTTTTATTTCAAAAAATGTGCAAAAAAAACTTTGCAATATCCACAGTCATGCTCGTGCAGAATAGCAGACACTTAAATTAAGCATTAGATAATTTTCTACAATTTACGACAAACTGTGATTACCTGTAATATTTTATTGAATGTTTTAAATATAACATTGATTTAGTTATATATCGAATCTTTAGTTAGAATCAGCCATCATCATCATGGCCCGTGTCCGAAGTTTTAACAGCCCAACTCTCTCCTCCCACCTTTTTGCTCCTGCCCCAAAGTATTGCGGACGACTACTCCTGGACATTGAATGTGTTGCATGTGAGCAGAGGACAATCTCTGTCTGGCCGCTGCCTCTGTCTCTGTCGCTGTCTCTGGCCTTCTGTCTGTCTGGGTAATTTCATTATGAGTTTTATGACTTTTAATTAATTTTCAAAAGTGCACAATTTTACACCAGTCTGCAAAGAGTTGGCTCTCCTCTTATTGGCTTGTTGGCCAGCTGCCTGCCCGGAAGAGTGCCATAATTTCCGCACAAAACTTGATGTTGGCCAGTTCATCTGCAATTCGAATGGAAAGTCGCTCGTTGCAGCTGAGTAACGAGTGTCAACAATATTCAATTAATTTTCCGTACTTTTTGGCCACACACAAAAGGAAACTTTTCAGTTTTTATCATTCAAGCGTCCAAATGTTCATCCGGCTTTGTCATAAACTTTTGCTCACAATATTTACAGACAACAAAATAGTTTCTATCAGTTTATTAAGAGCATTGAAACAAGCATACGGAAATTATGTAGTTTAAATTTAAGCCCGTAAAATAATTTCACTTATCTTATTGTTAAGCAAACAAACACTGATGGAATTAAACAACGAAAGTCTGTTGTGTGGGACTGAAGGAAGAAGATCCGTGGTGTAGGTGTATATCGCCCAACTATTTACCAAAGTATTGCCACGTTATGTTCTTGCCAAAGGAGATAACAGATTCATGAAATGTTCGCAGGGCGGCCATGAATGTGCGTATGATCAGACCTAGGTCACTCGATCCCTGACAAACTTAAAAGTACTAAAGCAAGCTGTTCAAATTCATGATTTCACGATTCTCATTGTTTAAGTCGATACAAATTATTCAGTCGTAGGCCAAACACACTAGAGATACGGGTGAAAAATTCACTTTTACGGTTACACAAGTCAAGGAACTGCACCAAGATGTCCGCTGAAGTGGAGGAGATGCTGAAACGCTTCCAGGGCGTCAAGAATGTGGCGGGAATCATTGTTATGGATTATGATGGCATACCCATAAAGTCGACGCTAGATAACCAAGCTTCGGTTCATTATGCGGGCCATATGCATACGCTAACGGAAAAAGCACGTCAGGTGATTTTGGATTTGGATGCAACTAACGAGTTCATATCCATGCGCATGCGCACAACTTATTTTGAGATACTGTTGATGCCCCATGATAACTTTTTCATTGTGGTTATTCAAAACCCCTGCGATTAGACGGGATGTGCAGCTATGCGTTTTTATTATTTTTGGATTGTGCTCCTCATATTCTGCAATTAAAGACGTCTAAAAGTAAAGCTGCCAAATCTGTGCTATTTCACTATTATAGTTGGGTGTTTGTCGTATTTATATGGTGTTCAAAATTCACGATACTGTAAGACCTATAATCAATTTAAGCTAGTAAGAGAGTACAAAAAACTTAAACCCAAGCCCATCCCCTCGGGTGACGTCTCTTAAAGATAAGGATCTCTTCGGTTTTGGATTTTATTATTTTTATTGATTATTGTTTTTATTGCAAGGTTATTTTAATTTGTGATAAGGAGTTCATGGAAAGTATGTTGTTTTTTGTGTAAAATTACAGCTTAATACTTATAGTGTTGCTTTTGTTTTTGTTGTTATTACTAAACTTGGACTACAAATAAAAATTGCAAAATATTGAAGTTTCTTAAATAGCTACTTACATCTGAACTCTTCCTCTGTTCCTAACCTAACTATAACCTCTTATTTCAATTCACCTCGTATTCACTTCAGAACTATCTTCCGCCAATAAAATCTTTCATGATACCTTCTACAAATCACTGAAAAATCTTTTAAATTCAAAACTGGAAATTATTAGAAAATTGCGTCAAATAACGTACTATAAATAGTGGCTGGAAACGGGTTGGAAACTGCAAGCTTCAATTTTAAAAAAATACACGGGAAAAACTATTAAAAGTGTATAGTATAGAAATATATAGTGAAACAGTATTTAGAGATAATTTCTGATAATTGGAGCTAATTAGGTAGAAGCATTCAAGGCTCGAGAGCGAATGAAATTAATCAATAATTGCAACATTCATTTTATAATTTTCGCTTTTCATTAATGCAAATTATTTGCATCGAGAATTCCATTGAATTTAATTAAAATGTAAATAGTTCGAATGCAGCAGCTACTGAGACTGCTGATGGTTCATCTCATGCGGCTCCTGAACTCATTAACAATAAATGATGACTAAGTGAGGCAGCCGCGAAACAAATAAACTTTCTGTGACTCAGCGGCAAAAGTAACTATGTATTCGCGTCCTGGTACTCATCCAAAACTCCCAAATTGGGTAAGCTATTTTTCATTTAATTAAATATTAAACATGCAAAGTGCATTATGTTTGGGTAAACACCCATATACACATATGTGAACTCGTGCAAATGTCCCAACAGTGCAGATGCAATATTAACATAGTAAACTGGGACCAACAGAATGTATATTTTATTGAAGTCGCGTACATAAATGTGATCACTGTCATTCATACAGTGCAAACGAAAAGTTGGTGCTTTGTTATAATATCATAAAGTTTAAATTATTTTATATGTACATAATACATGCATAAGCACCCAGAGAAAAATCCGGAAATTATACCTAAGCCAAGTACAAGCTGCAGCAGTAAGTATGCATTTATTTTAACAATACTTAAAAACAATTCGTAAATCAATAAAATTGTATATTCCATGTTCCCGAGATGAGTTTCAGTCAAGTTTTAAATGCATCTACGATGTTTAAGTAGTTGTAAAAAGAATATATTTAAATATGACAAAAGGTGTGTGACAAACAAAAATAATTAAAATAAATACTTAAAAGGCTGACTTACATAACAAATGATTGCGAACTTGTTCTCCAATATCACAAAAAAATCTTTTTATCCTATGTGAAAAAAAGGATAAGCTTTTCTTGACATTATTCTTGCGCATTTTGCAAGGATTCGGCGCTTTATGTGCACCAGGTATGATTACCAAGGATATACGGGTATATAGGAACCAAACGTTTGGAAATTTGTCGTCTGTTGGATCGGATTTGGCTGAGTAACACAAAACCCGCCATTTGGCCATTTTCGGGACGATTTCAATATTTTTGCCCAATTAATAGTCCTATAATTCCCAATATTTGTAAGATTACAGTAGTCAAAAATAAAGTAAAGCACATTATAATGTAGAATCAAATAAAACAAATTCACTTCCACTCAATCTGTTAAGGATTATATGGGCATATCTAGGGTATATGACAAAAAGCTAGATCAAGAAATTATTATTTTCCGATTTCATAGATACAGGTTGTTATTAAATAATATAAAATAAACCTAATGAAATTTTGGTCTATGATAGTCTTTGAGATATGCCAGAAACTGTTACTAGACATAAAAACTGATCGATTACCGGAATATTGGAAAACTGTCGATAGTAATCTGGGCGTATAATAGAAGAAGCTATCTGCAAAATTGAAAATCCCTAGCTCTTGTCTCTGAGAGCGAAGTCTTTCTACAGACGGATAGATATCGGCTGATATTGGTGATTCAATGAAATACCAATAATATTTTCAGCACTCCAATATGCCAGATAAGTTGGGGTTAAAAACCTAATTGGTCATAGAGACATAGAGAATATGCCTTATTACAAACACCATTCATTGATTATGATAAAAACTCGTCCTGTTCAGTTTTATGTCATTCTTCGTACAATCTGTTTTTGATATTTCCAGTCTATTGCATTTGGTATAATAAGTAAATATTGTCGGCCCTACTTAGTTGTTAGTAATTGCATGCACGAACTCGACGTAGTTCACCAGGCCCAGATCATTCACGCGATTGACCAACAATTCGTCCATCTCAGCTTTGGTTAGACGCTCGCCACAGGTGGTAAGGACACGCCTGAGCATTGCCGCTGGTATATACCCGGTATTCCTTTCATCAAAGAAGCGCAACCCTGATATGAGTTGATCGGCTATTGTGCCTGCGCCAGCCTCTTGAACTGCAGCCCGTGACACGATGCTCTCATAGATTGACAGAAACTCGTCAAAGGAAACACGTTCAATGTGGCTCGCGCGCAAATTTTGGATATGCCGACGTATGCTCTTCTCACTGGGATTGGCGCCCAGAACGCGCAAACAGTCGCCCAGTTGCGAGTGTCCAATTTTGCCATCGCCGCGTTGGCTGTGCCTCAGGAATGCTTGACGCATTTGTTGGAGTTGGGCTGGAGAGTTCTTTTGGCCATTTTGTTGCTTACTGAATGATTGAGTGATTGATGATTGATGACAGAGTTGCGGATGCTGGTGCGGTTGTTCAAGTGTGAACCTTTTGGATACGCATTTTCTGCCCAGTTGCTAACAACTGCGCAGATAAACTGAAATCCAATTGTTATGTGATTGGGAAAAACAAACATACAAATAATTTTGACATGTTGACAGATAAACGAACCGAATGACAGTAGAAAATCAAATATTTGGTTTGCTAAGGGGACTCTCTAAAAAGGTTGCTCCATAAACAAAAATGTTTGGATTTTGACATAAGACTATTTTTATTTTTTATTGCCTGTCGGATAAAAGTAAGAATTCCATTGAGCAAGCTCGATGTAATTGGGCCCTTGAATGTAATTGTGTTTTGTATCAGCATTGCCAAAATCATCGTCATCCTTTAAATCCTAGCTTACTTCAAGATTGCCGTTGTCTTCAAGACTTTTGCCAGTGGCTGAACGTAAATTAAAAATATTGAAATGCAATTTGAATTAGCAAAGGTTCAACTTGAACAGCATATGAAAATGCTGTCAAAAACATTTACAAAAAAATATTTTTAAACACAATTTCATGCGCTGCATTTACAACTATCGTTACAAAATCTGCTTGCGGAAAAGCTTAAGGGAAAACAAAATCAATTTCAAGAAATGAAAACTAGTATGTAACAATAAGAGCAGAAGCAGAAAATCGAGCTAACATGTCACGCCATGTAAATTCTGGTCTGATCAGTGTTAGCCCAAAGAAGATGACTTTCTATGCACCCTACGATCGCAGTCAGAAGCGTTTAATCACCATCATGAATCCCACCGCCTACAGGCTGCTCTACAAGATACGCTCGAATACGCAATGGAAGTATAATGCTAGTCCCAACTGCGGCTCCATTGAGCCCTATGACATCAGCGAGGTTAGCATCAGCCTTAATTACTTTGATTTCAAAAAGGATCAAGACTACTGTCATCGCTTCTGTGTCCAATTCATTCGAGCGCCGCCAGAGGAACAGATGCAAAACCGATCGATTCTGTGCATCTTCAAGAAAACGCGTCGTTCCGATATTCAAAGTGTGCGAGTGCCCGTCGAGCTGCAGCCCGAGGCCATACGCATATCGCAGCACGAACTGGACACTCTGTTGCCGCACGATATTCAGAAACTAATATGGAGCTCTCGACCCTTAGGTACCGACTATATGGATCACTTAAAACAGACAACTTTGCCGAGAGGGCAAAAGAATTGCTGCAGATGGGCACGCTTTCTGATGACAATGCTCATCATTATGTCTGGATTGGCGGGGGTAAGCGTCCATCGCAAATGACACTGGTTGAAAGCGACGATCTTAAGAATCAGATTATGCAAACGTACGAGATCAGAAAGAGCTATCAAATTCAGTAGCTACAACTTTCAGCTCTTACTTAAAGCTTTAAAGTGTTTTAAAGCTTCTTGCGTTCGTTTCTTATTAATTGGTATAAGTGTTAACAAGCTTTAGTCTTATTAACTAAATGATCTAATTTTTAAGCGTTGTTTCCAACTTTTTTCATTAGCACCTCTTTCTCGAATTTGGTCTAAGATATACCTTGTAGCATATCTGCACCGGCAACAAATCGAGGAGACCTTGCACTTGCATATTAAGATGGACAATCTGCAATTTTAGGCCCCAATTGAAAACATTCGCAATTGACAAAATTGCTTTGCCCACATTTCCCGTTTACATTTACTGTTTACACTTTGATTTTCCCATAAATTAACACTTAATCTACAACAAATCATTAATAAATATGCCCATCAATTTAATTTAAGTGGTCATTTTTTAAATTTCATAGGAAACGAGAGGTACTAAGCAAAATGTAAAATAAATACTGATCTATGTTTATTTGTTTTCCAGTTATGATGATTCCAAGATGCGGTGTAAATGATGCTATTCTAAATTTACAGTATCTAATTTTAATTGACAGACTTTGAGCGTTTTAAAGATAAACCATTTGGCGGCATCTAGGGGAAGGGCAGGGCTCAAAGCCGAGACGAAAGCGCCTAATCATTGCGCTGAAGGGCAACCGATGTCCATGAGGTCAGCTTCCTGTACGGACAGGATGTTTAAGGCGTAGACATTTCATTAACTTATCTGACACACGCTGATAGGGCTTCGAATGCGGTTCTAATTTAGTTTCGCCTCCAAAACAACAAACAACACAGCCGAAACAACAACCACAAACGCGATAGCAACAATGGGAATAACAATGCGAAACATTAAATGCACTTTATTATGCCTTGATATAATCATCCCAACACGATTACAAAGACCCTATATTGCAGAGCAACATTGATAAGGACAAGCTACAAGCAAGGGTACAAGCAAGTATAGCCCCGCGTTACAGTTACACCAACAAATCAACAGTGTATCCAGCTTTGTACCATACTCACATGTACAATGTACATAACATACTTTTAAAGATTTGAATTTATTATTTAATTTTAGTTGCACTATTTTATTTAGATCCATTTTATTTCAAAAAATGCATAATTTTGCACGTCTCGTAACCTTCAAAGGGTATTCTATTTTAAAATTGAAACACATTTGTGTAAATATGTCTGACCCCATAAACTAATATATTCAAATCACGATGGCGAATTGAGGTCTCTTAGTTTTAACGATACCTTCCTAACACGTTGCAGAGTTTCGTCTATTTGCTGCAGGCACCAAATATCATGAGAACTACTGGTCAAAAATTGGCTTTTTGTCTGATATCCTTTTTTTTTTTGTTCTATACATCATAACCAAATAGGACAATGGTCAGCCAGAGATTTGAAATATGGAATATAAAATCGTCTATACCCGCGTCATATAGTGTTAAGATTTTTTGTATTCTTTTTTATGTCTACACATAATGTTAGGGTACATTTTACACTTTAAACGAGTATTGCGCTGTCGGTTACACCCGACGGCAACGTTATTAATTGCTTATTTTCTCAGGGTGGCAACTGCAGCCACAAAACAGGACAATAGATTTGTCAAGAACAAGTAGCTAGTCGGAACAAGGTAAGAGGCGCATAGCCCCTTTAAAGATTAATGGCTTGCCACACAACATATGCGTAGGTGAGCTTATAAAATAACATATGGTAGTGCCCACCTCTTTAAATTACACAACTCAATTAGTCGATAACCAATATAGGATGTGGTGGTCGGTGAAAAGAGCACTTAAAATAGGTTGCACATGGCGTATGATTAATGCGAGTCAACTGTGCGTGTGTTGGCGCTGGTGTTTGTCACACATTTCAACTTGTGAGACCATGCCAAGTTCCTCCAATTGCGTGCCGTGTGTTTCTTTCCATAGATCGCTTTTTATGTATTTTTATTTGACATTTGACGAAATGTCACGGATGCAGGTTCGTCGCATTGCCTTTTAATGAGGTGTAGTCCAAGCGAAGCAAGGATGGGCAGATAAATGTAGTTCTCAAAGGAGCCAAAGTAAAGAAAAACAAGTTGGAAGCAGCATTTAAAATCGCTTCAGTTTTTATACTCGTTCACGAAGTGAAATGAGTATATTGGATTCGTGCAATGTCCGTCTTGCTGTCCGTCTGTCTGCCCGTATGAACACAGTTTTTTTCGCCGCTATTAAAGCTTGACTTGAAATTTGGAATATATACTATACGTCCACTGGGGTCGTGACGAATCGTTGACGAGGTGAATGAGTGAGTGCACTGTGTTTGTGTAATGTTCGTCTTGCTGTTTTCCTTAAATTTAAAGATCACCAAAGATCGATAAAATTACAACAACCGAAAATTTTCCCAAAACTCCTAATCGAGCACTCTTGCCTAAGGCTCTTTAACTTGTTTACTTAAATTGAGGATATTCTTTCCAGAAAGCGAAACAAACATTAAAGTGTAAGAGGACTTGCTGCGGTTTATTGTTTATTTTTTTTCTGCTTGTAATTAAATGAATTGTGAAGAAAATCATTTTCTATTCAAAAGTTGTAGCTACCAACTGCTGTTATAGTAATTATACCCCGCACCCATTGACAAAATGGGTAAAGAGGCTACTATAGAATTGTGCAAATGCATGTAACAGGCATCATTACCAACCGATTCGTTCTAGCCATGTCCTTCTGAATGTCTGTACGAACGCGTTAAATTTGACTACCAAAATCTTGACCAAGCTCTCGTTTACTACACATAGAACCAGTTTTCTTTTTTGCCAAGTACCGACAACTTTTTGTGTTTCCCAAAATCTGGTGTATGTTATGTCCCGGATCTGGGTACAGCATATCCCCTAGTCGGGAACCCTCTGCTAGAACACTTTTAATTGTTGTTAATGGGTTTGTGTTGAGTGCAGAATTTTTGGCTCAATTATAACAAGAATCAGTAATCTTCGGTGTGTCGAAGAATAAATACCCTTGCAGACATATTGCAAATGGGCGGTATATTTATATCTGAACAAAAAAGTTAATATAAAAATGTACATTTTAACCAATTTTGTATATGGGAGCCACAATTCCGACATATGCACTACCTGCACTAATTCCAAGCGCTAGTGCTAAAACTGAGAGTCTAGATTGCATGGAAATGATAAAGAATACATATACTATACATATGGTTGAAGCTGTTTTCTTCCACGCGTTACACATTTCACGACAAAACTAAATAACCCTCGGAAAGGGTATAAAAATGAGCTGTTAAACTGTTAAGCGCTCGCCTCAAGTTGCGGGTAGCAGCAAAGTTAGCCAAAAAGGAAGCCAAGCTGAAACTTACCACAAATTGTGGCATGCATAAAGCTTAATGACATTTTAATTTATGTTTCACTGTGTCCGACAGCCGACTGAGCGTGGGAATGTACTATGTATAGTTGCATATTAAAGTGTACAGCAAAACTTATCAGAAGTCCCAATTTCTATGCAAAGACGATCCGAGTTTTTGGCTAGAGTTTTAGTTCAAACGACTTCTCAGCTGAGAACCAGATCGAAATTAAAGCATAGCTATATACTAATATCTCTATCTCAAAATAAAATAATGTTTGTCCTGAATGACTGATTTGTGACCAACGCACTTTTATCATAGAATGATCGATCAAAAATGAGTCCAGTATTCAGTTTTTGTGAGTAAACACGGTTAACTATAGATATATAGCGCACATCTTCTATATATCTGCAAGAAAATTGATTTTGTACTAAAAAAATACAATATTCCCTAAATGTATGCACACCTCAACAGGCGAGTTAAATGAAATATATTTTGCACATTTATTTTTGGCGTATTAAAATGGCATTGAGACTCGATTAAAACAGCAAAGGTTTAAGCCCTAGTTGCTCTACGCGGACTCGAACGAGGTCAAAGGGGCAGAAGGCCTATAGAAATCTTTACCTACGCTGGCTTTCTTTTATATTGCGTGCCTTGGCAAAACTATGTGTAATCATTTGCGATTGAATATTTCCATTAAATAGTTTAACTTTTTAAGGGCATAAAACAATTTGATCTTTATGAAGCAAGTTCAAACCAATAAAGCCATCATAATTTTCTGATTTATTAATTTTAGGTGCACAAAATGAAATACCAATATGGTAGGTCAGGTCAGACAATCCAAAAATTAATAACCTGCTTATTGCGTGTTACTTGGCAACTATATCCCCACACACACACACACACACACACACTATTGCAAAAATCTTAAAACCATGTCAAAGCTAGTCCCATGGATGTTACACACACACACACACACACACACACACTTGGGGCACAGTTGAGAAAGTTCATTAAGCTTATGTAAGTTAATTAAAACGCAAACGGACAAACTGACAGAATGCGATAGGTGCCAGAGACAGGTTGGTGTATCAGACTAAGTGAAGGGGTGGCAACAAAGTCAGCGTAAAGGGTTTTAGAGAACAGCCTCATAATGGCACTTAACACCGCAAACAGACGATCCAATGTGCCGGCCTTGTCCGGTGGCAAAACCAGGATTCTATTCCTGCAACATGTGTCAATTGATTTTGAGCAGCTGCCGTGTACCTGAGCCTGCGGTTGCCAATTGACAGACAGTCCCCACACAGCTAATTGGTGGCCGGGTCGCACAGTGTAGTTCACCCAGTTGACTCTGTTGCCAATTTGTTGTAGTTAAAGCATATCCGTTGTCGAGCACTCCACAACGCGCTACACCAGCCTTATAGCTCAATAATATAGGTCGCGGTTAGCCCCAACAACAAGCCCATCATCTTTACCAGTTAAAATGATAACGAGCCTGTGCTGGGCCAATCAACAGCGGACACATGGCCTCACCCACAAATTTTGTCTGTAATAGTGCTCTAGTCGAGGGTGCCCAACATATGTTGATATATAAACGCAACGCACATCCACAAACATACAAGGACAAGATACTACTCCTGAATATGTGTTAGTGTACGATCATTATAAAATATTCGGAAAAATATCTGGGCATTAAAATAAGTATTTGCACATAAGATTTTGTAATGGGTGGGCGGAGGAGTTGAAATATTAAAATGTACATAATACGTGTTGATTTTTACGAAATCCTTTAAAGCAAATGTGAAGTTTATAGGTATTCGTATATTATTATCTTAAAAAGATTTCTTCATACAAAGAAAAGAAGAGGACAATATCTAAAGTGTATATGCTTTATGGGACCGATAATGTTTTCTTTAAAGTGCTTGCTAAGTTCATTGCATTATTTGTATACTCGTTCACGAAGTAAAAGGAGTATATTGGGTTAGTGCAATGTCCGTCTTGCCGTCCGTAACAGTGATTTTTTTCGCCGCTATCGAAGCTAGAGACTTGAAATTTGCAAAATAACATAAAGTGTTGAGATTCTTTGGCTACGTTCACTGGTGGCAATTTGATAAAATCTATTTACCTACCCCAGTTTTCAAGCTAGATGTACATTTCCGGATCAAATCGAAAATCAATATATCTCTCAATTTTAGAGCTAGAGATTCTAAATTTGACAGATCATAAAATCGATATTTTTCCAAGATAACGATAATAATTTAGACTTAAGCTGCGAACACTCAACAATACCCTCTGCAGTGGAAGAAAAACAAAGCTATGCAAATTTACTTTAACTAAAGTTTTCTTTGCCTGGCAACAGGCAACTTGGATCGTGGTTCTTGTGCCCTGCCACACCCACTCTAGCGCACCTTTTGTGGCGCCTCCTTTACACTATTGTTGACTCTTGCATAAATTATAATTATTAAGTGCAGCAGCAGCCTCAGCAACAGTCACACAACACACAAATTTTACTTTGCTCTATTTTTTGGTTGCCGACAGCTCGTTGTTGTTTTTGTTGTTGTCGTTGTTGCTTTGTTCGTTGCAGCAATTCGTCGTGCCCCAAGGGTGTAGAACATTTTAATGCAGCTTTGGGTACGCTTACATCGAGAGCCGTAGCAGAAACAGCAATATAAATAACAAGAGAAAACAAATGATCAATTGGCATAACGAGTATGAAATACCCTACGGAATAAGAGAAGGCTTAAGAGTTCTCGTACGTCGTCAAAGCAACATCTTTCTCTAGCTCGAACTGTCGGCCGGTAATGCTCGAAGATAATCACAATCTCAATAACTAAATGCTTTAAACTTAAAAATGTATTTTTAACTTTTTCAGTAGTATTAATTGTTATATAAATTACATAATACCTAATTAAAAAACTATTTTCTTTTAATAAAAATTTAATTTTTAAATCTAATTCAACAAATTTTACCAAAATTAAGTCTATAGTAATAGTACTTGCTTTTAATGAGCATTATTTCGATAGGTATCGTAGCATGATATGATATAGTCAATATAATGGGATTACCCAGTAACAAGAGATTGCTAAGTTATTGAACTTTATATATATAAAGGGGTAACACATTTCGCAACAAACTTTAAATGCCCTGTCCAAAATCACAAAAGTAAAACAACAAGAAACAACGTGTACCGATGCGTGTACTAAAAAAACAAATGTACAACACACCCATACACATACTCGCATACACCGACACATACAGCTGTGTTGTGCGTGTGTTCCCCTTTCTTGTTTTGTATAATCGATGTTTCCATGCGCACTTTTAGCCTTTCATTTTTCACTTCTCATTGTCGTTTCAAGTTTCCAAATAAGTTTAAAGCTGCTTCTTGACAAGAAAATTACGTTAACAGTATGCCGAAGATTGAATTTAAATATTTTTTTACATCCATAAAACAAGGTAATTTTTAGCAAAAAAATAAATATTCATGTTTATGTCAAACGGAATTCGCGTGTCTTCTAAAAAGATGGCGTGGTATATATGAATGATATATGCATCTACGGGGCGATTTTATCCTATGTGGTGAACTAATGAGCGTTGCTTAGTAATGGTGCTCTTTAATGTTGGGGTTTTAGATGTTTTTAATGGATTAACTTGCAAATGTATGTCAGTTGAAAAGTCAACAAACTGTTATTCGAAATCCAAATTCCTCCGCATCAAGGACAATCCAAAATTAGGCGCAGTGCCTGGTTTTCGATACAGCAGCTAGTCCCCAAATTTGTGTTCTGTATTTCCAGGTGGAATTAAAGACCTTAAATCACCTCGCCTTGGCATCTATATTTCGGACGAGGTTTAAGGTTTAGGTGCCTATTCCGGCGGATGAGAAAATGACGTGCATTGTTGGGCTGGGTCAAGGTTACGGACTGGTTAACCGGACTGCAAGGGGATTAACTCTGCGTAGACTGAATCAGACAAACATATATTCCAAAGTTAAGCTGAAAATTCATTGGTTTGGCCCAGCTCTCAATCACTACAGCCCTAATTACTTCGGTCAAATCAGTTGCTCAATAAAAACACCAAATCAATCTGTATTGCAAGCGTTTGGGATAGCTAATATTGTGGTAAGTATGGATGGCAACTGTATTCATTAGGGGAACAATGAAATTGAGGTTATCCGTTAACCTCATAGACCCATTTATTAATTCAGAAATTTTACGTAAGCTTCGAGCGATATTCAACTGGTGGCACAAATGTGCAGACGGCGTTAACATCTAGAAACTAGAAACAAAAAACTGAAAATAAAAACTTAAGGCTTGCGTAGAGCTCAAAGTCGAAAAGTGGGCCATGTGATGAGAGGAGCGAGTGAAAGCAGGCAGCCATAGAAATGGCCAGGCGGTCTCTGTAAAACCCAACAAATGCGGCTGGCAAGTTATTTAGTTATTTAGAAAACCGCAGAATGCCAATACAAATGTGCCAATTTCCACATTTTCACAACTCGCACATACATTTCTACTCGCATGCGTACAGCAAGCCAAACAAGTCGGGGGCAACAATTAAAAATCGGTGTCAAAATGGTAACGCCAAGAATTTTAAGTGCATTTCAAGGTTCCCGTTGGCCGCGTAGTATTAAGCATACGCAATGTAGTACGATTACGAGCATTGCATGCGAAGCTACCAGCTGTTGCTGCTTATTTGGAAAATGAATAATATCCAATTATATAACTGGCCGGATCGTCCGAGCCCACCGCATGGTCTTCAGCACTTATGGCTACTTTAAATTATAGTTTGCATTAAATGGGCAATTTTATATTGGCACCAAATTGAGGTCATTCGAAATACCAAACGAATGATATCTTTATAACACTACCCGAGCAGATAAATAATGTTAACTTAAATAATTTATTTCCAAATCTTTCGTTTGTTCCCAAACTTGTGCATGTAACTCGGTTTTACCGATTATTCCAAGTGTAGAAATTCTAAAATAACAAATAAATATTAAGCTTATTTTATTTAAAGACTAAAATACTGGGAAGGAAGAGTTACCTTCGTTAAGAATTGATGTGGTATTTAGAGCTAAGCATATTCAGTAAATACAAAAGCTGTGGCACGAGTCAATAATAATAACATTACAGTAGTAAGTTTAAGTAAAGACAAACTATTTTGAGTTATATTTTTTTTAGATTTTTATTCGCTTTCAGTAATATTATACCCCTTCAATCCATTTAATGTACAGGGTATATATACAGAGATAAAACGAATGCAATAAAATTCGTCAGAATAACGAAACTTTTTTTTATTACCACAATTTATTACCTCTGCAATAATTAAGTGCAAAATGGGGAAAAATGAGCTTAATTATATAATGTCTAATAATATTGCAAAGAAATGCATATATTAATGTATATACAATACAAACATTAAAATAAATAATGGGAAAAAATGTTTAATAACTATATTTAAAGAATATTTGTGAATTTATGATAAACATGTTTAAATCAATTGTATATCTATGCATACATAGTATATTTAATGTGGGGTAGCATGTTTCAGTATTATCTAAATTATCTAAAGCAGCAATCAAATCAATTTTTCAAATCGAAATCACAGTCAGACAAGCTGCTTTGACTTTGACTGATAAATGTGAAGATTGAATTCAAAATATTCGTGGACAGGGGGAAAATGCACTTGAGTCTCAAACACGTCTGCCGACAGCTCGTCTGTCAATCTACTTGTTGTCAAGTGTGCTTGACTGTCTGCCATTGACTGAATGATATGTGCACAGCATGTCAACAAACCTGTAAATCAAATGTTGGATATTGTCAAACTGAGCGTCGCGTTTCGACATAGTCAAGGTGATAATCCTCAAATGAACTGTAGACAACCAAATTGCGAATAAATATTCAACTAGTGTGACTAACTAACTAACTAGTGAATTTACTCTAAATAGATAACAGTTATGACTTACTCATGTGCCGAAATTTCTAATATTGACCCAAATATTTGGTTACTTGTAGTTTTATAAAATTGTATTATTATTCTCGGAAGCATATTTTGGTATGACTCTGCTAATAATATAATAATGGTATAGCCTGTACCCATTAAACATTATTAAGCAAAACTACTATGCTGTCGCCAAATGTATGTAACATCTCCGACCACATATATTTTACATAATTATCTAGCATATCTGGGAGACTCTGCGAGCTACAGATACCGAATTTGAGCCTTAGTCTCTCGGATAGTACGCATATATCAAGAATATTTAATTTATACATTTTACTTCCCTCGTTCGCAAAAAATTTAAAAAAGAGTTATAGCAATTTTTTAACTGTTTAATAACTTAAATGCAAAATTAATTAAACAATTGTAATTACCCATTGTTACATTCTCATCATCAACTTTTGTGTATCGGAATAATTAACTAATTTCAATATTTTTTTTATTGTTCAACTTCGTTAAAAAGTATAAATATTTATTGATTTAGTATATATTGAATTGACTTGTTAATAAAAAGGATGATTCTTGCGGAATTGATGTTGATGTTTCGAAGTTTAGAATATTCTCCTTTTATATTACATAGAGCGCCGTCCCCACAGAGCATTATTATCACCCATAGGTCCGTTTTCTTGATTTAAAGTTGGATTCATATTGTTTACTTCAAAATTAGTATCAAATGCACCCTATTTAGGAAATTTGTAAGGCCCATTAATTAATAAACAAACCAATTAGAGGAGTTCACGACTACTGTGTAAACGGGTTGACAGGTGATAAGTATGAGACTTAATCTGATAATCATTGCTTGTTATAATTTTTTCAAAAATATAAAGCATAAAGTAAACTAAAAAGAAGAAAATAATTAAAAGCTGCTTTAAAAAGGGCTTCTCATTTATTTAATTTAAAATTTTAAAATATTGCCAATTAAAATTTCCAGTTAACGCAGTGGCTGTGAACATCCAATTGAGAAATTATTGAAGTAAATAAACTTAAGAATCAAATCATTTTCTTTATAAAACATATGTTAACCCTTAAGTTGTCTATGACACATACCTTAATAGATATTATATAAATATATAATGTATATGGTTAGGAAATATACGTTTTCCAAAACTTATTGTACATACCTGATTAATTGCACCATGTCCAGCACTATTCTCGTTTTGTTTTTGATCTAGGTAGTGGTAATATATATTAGAACAGGTATTTTGATTGGGGTAAGTGTTTTCATATACCTCCAAACACCACAAATGGCGAGCTGTCCATGGTCATATTTCTGGATGCATAGTCGCAACTACCGACGAATTCATTCGACTGCTCCGGCATATAGTATGCCCTTTCTTGTTGGCGACGTCTTATGGGCCCCTCCTGGCCAACAAAGTTCCGCATATCGTTCTGATGATGAAGCAAACCTTCATCGTTAGCCTTCAACTCCAGAGACTGTTTCTGGCGCATTTCCCATTCCAGTTTCATGCGTTCATTATCAGCCTCGCGCTTTCTTAGTTCTAAAAAGGTTAATTGATAATGGAGATGTAGAGTTATTCTAAAGTCATATTGTCTTATATTTATTATAATTTTGCCACTAAATGTGTACCGCCTAGAAGGAGACCTCTCCGAGCCTATACAAAATATATAATATATATCATATATAATCAGTAACAACAGCCGAGTCGTAATAGCCAAAAACGTCCAAGCAAATTATCTCGGAGCTTTAAGGCTATTAAGCTAAAACTTTGTGGGCTGTTCAAATGTCGGAGTCGGCTGCATCGGACCACTAGATCATGTACAGTACATACCGCTTAGTAAAGCTCCAATAATGTGAAATTATTGTATAAATGCAGTGCATGATGTATTTTATAAGAAATTTGCAAAAATCTTTCGCAAAATGTGATTTCTATAGTTATTTAAGTGGTTAACGAATTTTTTAAAAAAATGTTCTGAAAGAATATATTTTACTTAAAAAGATGAAAGTGGACTCGATGAAGCAAACAAAATAGAAACAGTATGATTGTAGTGTATATGAGATTGTTTATTAGTTACTGTAATTAAAAAATAAATAATAAGTTATCTCTGTCAATGAAGGACATGTAAAATGTATTTGTTAGTGCAATACATTAAAATAAATATGTATATACACATATAAATTAAATAAAAAATATTGCGCAGAGCACACATATAATAGCTTATATGAAATGTACCTCATATACGAGATTATCGTAGCAAAAAGTCTGAACACTTCATCTGACGCGGGTATAAACGAATATAAATTCCAAGTTTCAACTTCAATGGTGGTAAAAAAAATTGCGTTTATACGGGCAGACAGGCGGTCAGCAAGACGGTCATTGCACAAACCCAATATACTCTTTTCAGTTCGTAAACGAGTATGAGTACATGAAAAACTGATCTTGAAGATAACTGATCTTGCTCGTTGGTTTACAATAAATCACAAAAATGTATTTTTTATTAATATTATAGTAGACTCTCGACATTAGAGCTCTCTATAAGAGAATAGAACTGTATTTTAAAAAACAAAATGAAAGCAATTGTTAACTGATAACACAAAACAAGTGTTCAATGTATTATGTGTAGAGCTAATTTGCTCCACTTCATGAACTGGCAGAAAACCTCCGTTTACTATGTCGGCTACAAAGTGGTATATTATAAATTTCAAAGCTTGTTTCATTACAAACATAAATAAAAACGTGCAACAAAAAAACTTTATATACTCGCCTTGGCGTAAAAGCTGAGTCTCTCGCTCATAGCGAACAAACTCCAGCTGAGCTTCGAGTTTTTCTTCCTCCAGCTTCATTTCGCGCTTGAGAGCAGTGCTTTTGGCGTTGTATATGGCATGCAGCTCCTTCCGTCTGGTGCCGTATTCGTGATCCAACGAATTGATATCGGCGAAACGCGGTCCTAAGCTGCGCTCCTTGTTGTACTGGTTGTTCTTGGTGAGTGCCTTTTCGGGCAATCCGTCGACGTCTTCGGTCAGCTCCTTGGGCTCCACGATGCATGGACGCAATGAAGACGTTAGGAAGAAGCATTTCTCCTGGCACATGCGCAAGCATACGTTGGCAGATGATTTTTTGGCAAACTCAACGATGCCCTCGCCCATGTGATTGCCACGATCATCAACGGTTATGATGGCCCGCTCGACAGGTCCGAAGATTTCGAATGACTTGTAGAGCAGCTCGTTGGAAACGTAAGGTGTTAAGTTCTGAACACGCACGACGGTTGAACTAGGCGCAAATCGGACCCGCAGCTGCCGACCATTGACCATGGCGCCGTCCAATGCACGCTTAGCGTTTTCGGCATTGGCAAAATAGTCGACTTTAACGAACGCGAATTTCTTATCTGGGCCCAAAAAGATATCGCCCAGTTTGCCGAATGGCTTGAACAATTCGCGCAATCCGTCTTCGTTGTGTATTTCATTGTTCAAATTGCCCACATAGAGGCGATTGCGTCCTGCAAACTTAAACTCCTCCTTGTCCTCAATCGGGTCAAGCTCAAGAGTTGGGCCGCTTAGGTTGCGCAGACGTTGGGCTATAAAAAATTCTTCGCTGCGCTGCGAGTAGTGACTGTAGCTGTTACCGCCGCCTGAAAAACGACCGGCGCCACCACCACCACCACCACCATTACCGCCACCTCCGGCACCACCACGTGCTCCTCGATTCTTGCCACGTTGCTCTCCTTGACCGCCGACGCTGCCAGCCACGAGAGAGCGAAACGATTTTGCCTGATTTTGAGCATGAGCCTCCATTTGTCCTTTACTGTTAACAGACGTGTTTCTACCATCAGCCACAGAAGGCTCAATGGAACGCTGTTGCTATACGTAAAAGAAAAGAAATCAGATTTTAATGTAGGCCTTTTAAGCACATATGTTGAGTCAACTTATTTATCTGCATTACATCTAGCCGATCGCTTCTATACCCTTGTAGGTGGTCCTATTTATTATGGTGTATCACTAAATAATCTGTCGAAAACTAAATTGTTGAATGAAAGTAGTGCCGAAGATTAAATACCCTTTGCAGGCATGTGGAAAATGGTTTGTATCTCTTAAAAAGTTTCTGATCAAAAACCAATTTTTTAACCGATCATTCTTATGGCAACTGTATGTCAAACTGTATGTCCGATGTCGATAGGATTTTGCCAAAAAGACAAACCTATCCTTAAACTGACAGAAGTTTGCATAGTTAAAATGGTAACTGATCAAGAATATATATTTAAAGCGAAAGGCGTCTTCTACCTTTCGTGACAAAATTATAAAACCGACTGCAACGGTAGTAAATAACCGTTGTAGGCAACTACCATAGGTATTCAACTAAAACTCTGTGAAGATAATTGAACATGTATTATGAGTCAAGTATGTGAAAGTGTTAGGAAAAGGAAAAGGAGCTATGAAAAGGCGCTTCTTTGACCGACTGCAAACTTGTTATCCTAATGGCGTTTATCTCAAAAAATGTTCTACTGAAATTTAAAAAAAAAAAAAAACTTATTTTGGATACAAATTTCACATCCTTATACTTTTAACAAATGAAACTGAGCACTTACGTGATCATTGTCCCAACGAGGCACGTTTCCTTCACGATTGCGCTTTCGGGATTTCTTTGGTACAGGTGCAGGGCCCTCGGTGGTATCATCGAGTACTTTTGCATTGCGCTTGCCATTTATGTTGTTTTTTTCAAAAGCTGGCGATACGGCTTCCAAGGTATGCAAAGTTATGGGAGTCTCCATTTTCGAAGCAAAAAACACACAAAATCAAATTCAATTTGCACAAATGGGAGAACCTCAATTGCTTGACGGAACTCGACTGACGATTTCTGAAGTCACTAGCTTTCAGGTCTCAATGGCACTGCCTACTTTTGGAAATTGCTCTCTTTAATTGAAATTCCATTTCATATCGTTTCGATTAATCGTTGATTCGATTTTGTACTCGATAATTGTGCTTGTTGCCTATTTGACTTTTAAGTTCTTATCGTCATCATCAATGTTGACTATAAGGAAAGTAAACATAATGAAATTGAAACAGTAAATTACTATGATTAGAACATTGATTAAATTAAAACCTTTGGTTTTTAGAGTATATTTGTTAACTATAGATCGGTGTACATGCTTATACAAAAAAAAAAACAACAGTTTTTTACGGCCTCGTTAAGGTCGAAAATAATCCTGTGTTTTCCGATTTTAATGCAAAATCAAAGTTATGTATGCCACTGACTTAGAGTATGCATACATAAATATCTTATAAGGTCGAAGATGCAGCCTTCTGCCTGTTACAAACATTTTCAAACCAATACACCATGTAATTTGAAGGTAAATTCACTGATTTCACTAGCGCATTCTTTTGGTCATAATTTGTCCGCTAGATTGTTACCGTATTTAAAAATATATGCTTTATGCTGATGACCTCCTCTAAAGAACGCGCAAGAAAATGTTTTCTTTATTATATTTATATGTATATTTTTTCTAACATCAAACATTTTTTGTTATTATAAGTTGTTTGATAATTTAATTTTAGATTCGTCACACAAGCAATCGACTTTTTGGTGCAGTCTAACACGTTCAAAACCAGCCCCAGATGCAAAATCTTTTTTTAAATTATGTTTTATGTGTACAAATAATGAATGGATTTTGGTTGTTATAGCACTGTGAACGAGTATTGATCTGTCGGTTACACCCGACTGCAATGTTCTTATTTAATATATATATTTTTTTTTATTGCTACTTTTGGAATTGGTAACAAAAGTTACCAGTTACTTTTAAAGACTTGTTGTAAGTAATGGGTTGAGTAAATATCGTTCATCTCTAGCCTCTGATAAATAAAAATGAAAACTGTGTGTTCTATAATTTGGTCGACGCTATAAGACAAACATGTCGCTTATCAAAATGCAGACTTCCGATAATATAATTATTGAGATCGATGCTCAAGTAGCCAACTGCTCACTGACTATACGGGTAAAATTTGTTCACATCCAGTTGATTTTACGGTTTCCCAGGGGGGCAAAACTATGCATGTAGTTAGACTAAATGTTCGTCCGGCTGTCTATCTGAATAACCGTATAAACGGAAAAGGATTTACCCAATCGTATCGAGTTGTTTTTGCACTGGAAGCAAATAATTACGCATCGGAGGCCGATCGATATTTGTTATTGTTAATTATTTTATTTATATATATTATTATAATCATATATATTTACTATGTGTGTAATATGGTTTATGCCTTTTAAGTCTTTGCTGAAGTGCTGCAACGACGAAGATGATGTGCCTCTGCTAAAAGTGAGGGCGGAAATATTGCGCAAAGTTTTAGAATGGGCCGAACATCACAAAAATGACCCTGAGCTGACGGATTCCACCAATGAAGAGGACTATAACCACTACACTGATGCCTGGGACTGTCATTTTATCGATGTCGACCAAGGTATACTTTTTGAACTGATCCAAGCTGCCAACTATTTGGACATTGGGAGGTTATTCAAGCTGACCTGCAAAGCTGTGGCCGACGGGATCAAGGGAAAGACCCCAGAAGAAATACGAAAGAAATTTAACATCAAGTAATCCTATGCAGTCGCCGGGAAAGGACTCTAAATAAGTTTCAAATAGCTTCTCTAGCAGAATCGGTTTTAAATTTAAAAAAACAAATTGATATTCTGTGCAATTTTTGTCAGAAGCAATAAAAATAGAATGTATATAAAAAGTAAAATAACTCGTCAGAACGTTTTTATTTTTTGAAAGCAACATGTCTTGGCTAAATCCTTATAAGCATTTTCTGAATTTTATGTGTAAGCTGAAACCGCATGGACAGTTGTGTGAATCCCATCTGAGGGCAGAACATCCCGAGTGTTTCCGGTCCAACTCCAAATTATATTATATTTTGGAACTACCACAGACAACATGGAGGCGTATGTTCTCTAGCGATGTCTGCCATATGCACCACCCCCATCATCGTGACTGCTGCGGTATTATGCACGATTCATCCATTTTGGGCGGTTTATTCAAAATTCTCATATTACTTGCGATCAGCGTCGGAATCTTATATGCTATTCTCAAAGTGGTTGCTCACAGACGTGCTTCAATTCAGTGAACGGAAACAATGGAGTCTGCTTATATATTAAAAATTTCCTGAACATAGTCATAGAAAGGTAAAATTAACGAGACATTCGTTAATTGCAAATTATCAGTTCGTGCAATTCTGTAGATATATCTGATAAACATAATAAAAAATTCAAGTTCCTCCAAGATTCATTTGGGTAAATTATCTGAATATGCAGAAAGTTGCTATACTTCTTGTCTATATACATATATGATATAGTATCCAATACCATTAACTCACAACAGGTAAGCTGACTGATCTTACTTAGGTGGGCCACTTAATAAATCGAATTTCTTTTAAATGCGGTTTAACGAATGGTTAGACAGAAACCGAATGTGTGTCGAAGCGGAAGAGAATCTCTGGTATATTAAATATAAATCATACTTTGGAAACTTCTTGTATAGACAAGAAAACAATAATAATTCTGTCATCGTTTTATTTATTTTGGTCACATTTGAGCGGGCCCCAAACCATGGACGTGGGTTTGCTGTACTTTGTTTATTGATTGCCTAGCTATTTATAATTACAAAGTCACTTTGCAGTCCAGTATTTGCTTGTTTACACATGTTTGCCTACAAATTAATTTGCCTTGGGCTTTGCTCAGCTTCTAAATATGTGGCAAAAGGAGTTCAAACAAGCAATTTAACAAATTAAAAAATTAATTTCCTGGGGGAAAAATAACAATTGTATTAATAAACTAAGCTTTAATGAGAATTTCAAACTCATACAAAAATTATTAGCACAAGAATCCGGCAAGTTTCTGCTGAGTCATCTAGATTAATAAATTTTGACTTGGAATCCATATAAAACAGTTTTCATTCTTTGTCGTAGCTGTTAGAGTTAAATCAAATAATCTGAATTAGTTCGATTGAACTACTTACTGAAAATAGATGAACAACTGAACTCTTTAACTTGACCCATGATTTAAAGCTCTAGTAGCTGATGCCGGAAAAACATCGATGGAATTATGGCTTTATTCAAAATTTCGATCTATCTTTTGTAAGAAGCATCGATTGATTCCACTTTTGAAAGAGAAAAAGAAGAAATTCTTTAACTTGTTATTTGACAAAGAAAATCAATAATACATGGTGGACATGGTGGAAAGGTAGTACATGAAATTATGTTGGGAAACACATTTACATATACATATGTGTGTATAAAACTCTGCATTGTCGCCATTTTTGCTATGGTCTAGGTTTGTCTACATATATACATGTACATATGTATGCATGTTATGTCTGGATTTAATAATATAATGCCATTATTTTATGGAGAAAGAAGAATACTCTCTGTAAGTGTACACCAATTGTAAGTGCTACCTTATTATGTTGCTAGGAACAACAAGAGAAGCTGTATATAGGCCAGGCCGACACTATTTTAATTTGGCCAAAGCTCGGCACAGCGCTGCCAGCGGCCGTTGTGTCTGTGGCGAGAGATTCAGTTCCTGCAGCGGCTGCTGCTCCTGCGTCGGCCATGTCGTGCGCTGTATTCTCTGTTAGCCGCAATAATTTATGCCTTTGAGCCGTGTTTTAGTCAAAGCCTTTTGTGTTGGTGTGTGGCTGTGTCTACCCGCCAGTGTGGGTGTATGTGTATCATCTGTGTGCACATAATTTTGCCTATTAAAGTAAAACACTAACAACGCTTATCATTACAAACATCGCCATGGCAGGCAGCAACAGAAACAACCACAGCGACAACAGCAACAATTACGAGCTCTGCGCTGGTTGCGCATCCTTTCGTCGACGCCATTTTGCTTACTTTATGCTATGTGTGGGTGTGTGTGTGTGTGTCTTCGCCTCGCACTTCCTAATGCAAAAAAGCGCCTTTTCAGCACAAATTTTTAGCAAAATTAAAATATTTATGTTGCCGACGTGCTTAATGCCGCGCGCTGCCGCCGCCGACATCGCTGTCGACGTTCATGTTACTCCTTCACCCCCAGCCCATCGTCTACTGAACAGCACTCTGTTTAGATTCAGATGTGTGTGTGTGTGTCCTACTATACGTGCGTGTTCATGATTATGAGCAGCGTTGTCTGTGTGCGCCCTAACATACCCTTCTGAGAAGCTGGTTATGAATTTGTACTAACCTATTGGGACTTTTTTTTATAAACTCATAACCAACCATTTTTGGTAGAAAAATTTTAAATGGGACTATGTTCCAATGAATTTGAGCGCTTAACTTTGATTGAAAACAGTTTTTCCTTCTGAACCCATAAAAATGTAATATTTACATACATATATTAACGAGTCCTCACTAACAAATTAAGCTAGGAAGCTGACTTTAGTACTGCAGTTGAAATTTATAATGAAAGAGCTAAATGGATATACGAAAATATGGGTGTTAAATTTCTGTCAAACAAACATTTATCTTGTAATTCAATTCTAGGCGGTAAATTGTTTACAATTATGTTCTTTGAAAAAATTAATTAAAATCGTAATAACTCAAATAAAAAAAATTCTTTAAATAATAACCACTAGTTATGAATTTTTTCACTATATTGGAAGTAGAGTTCCCAAGTGTGATGTTTATTTATCGTGTATACCAAATAAATATATTGTTCACTATATTTATTAAATTTTTGACAAGTATTACACATCCGTGTGAAATGGCATTTAAAGAAAGGGTATCTGCGAGTCGATTTTAAGTTTTAAAATTACCATTTTTCTGTTAAATGCAGCTGTTAAAAAATGGATATGCTCTACTGAGAAACAAATGCTTCTATTTGCTCCGGTCCGAGGTTCTCATGCCGCATTCGTCTCTCCAAAGGCAACATCATGAAGCTGCCACTTACGATTTGTGCTTTAGCAACATTATTTTAATGTGCGTACGCGTTGCAACAACAAAACTAGCTGCCACACCCGAGCTGCAACTCCATTTCCTGCCATTTTGCAAAACACTTATTTTGCCCATGCAAATTCAACCTTTAATTCTAAGATATTGGCGGCAAATCACAATTCACTTTTCATGAATTTCTCATCTCAAATAATCTTGATAGTCAGGCAAATGCTTGGCTGCGTGTCATTTAGCAAATTAAATACATTAAATTCGAGTTTAGCATATTTTTATGTGCAAATAAAATTAATTTTTTAAAGTGTCATTAGGGCCGCAAGAGGAAACCACAGGAAAAAAGAAGTGGACGATCCTACAAAAGGGAAGCAAAAGTAAATTAAGCACAATTCCTTCACAATTCCTCGGGCGTTACTTCGCAAAGTTGTTTGGGGCCTCTTTTATTTTGTGTCCTTTTCCCGTCTTCTCCTACCTCACGCTCTATCTTTTTGTGATTTGGTACTTTTTTTTTGCTGTCTACCGTCTGTTTCTTTTTATAAACTCTAAAATTTATGGCTATTTTGGGACTTGCCGCAGTTCAGGCGTCCTTAGATTTTGGTCTTTCATTGGGATTTCTTGCTTTGTGATACGCTCTGCCCACCGTTTTAAAGTATAATCAAATAATAAACGTTAAATCTTATTTATAAAATTCTTTTGTGCTATTGTTTCTAATAAGATATAGGCATATTTTTATAATTTTTATAATATAAATTTTTGCAAAATAATTCTTTTCAGTTTTACGAATCTAAATTTTAACTAAAATTGGATTGGTGAATTGGATTTTATTGGCTATATTTCAATTCTTTCACTGCTTATGTGCTTTTATTTGCATATCATGAAACATTAAATCATCCTTAAAAATATTTGCCATCATATCTTACTAAACAGAAATATTCCGAAGAATTTAAAATGTTATGTTAGCGGGAAAAAAACATGTTTGATTTATAATTATATTAATTTGGATATAATTCTGGTATAGAACTGGCACAGTAAATTCCTTTCAGAGAATGCTCAAATGAATGCTCTTTGGAACCACCAGCTTTTAATTAGCACTATGTTCATGTCGCTCGAACCAGTTGGGGTTTAAAGTTAGGCTATCCTGAAAATGGAAGCAATAAATCATCACTGAATTTGCCGTTTCACATATCTCAAGCAGACAGACACAGTTGCTTCACTTTCTTGCTTAACTTGACTTCCTTATTAGTATCGTTTAGCAACTCTTTTATTGCTCTAGGCAATTTCACGCTCGGATGCGTTTAAATTCATTTTTTCCGTATCTATGACACATGGCAATACGTTGCGCATACGCCATGTAGTGCCGTCAGATAGAAACCTGACAAGTGAAATTCAATTCCATAACATATGAACTGTAAAACAGATGTCCATCTTTGAGTCCAGAGAATCAGAAATGTAAACTGAACGGAAAATATATGCAAGGACTCAAAGGGCACAGCATTTGAAAATATATAAAAAAAAATATAAAAAAAAACAAACGGAAATTAAGCAAAAGCAACGATGTAGAACTCTAACCAAGCGGAAATAGTTGAAATATTCAATGGGATATTTGGCAAAACGGACGGAAAAAAACGAAATCAAAGCGAAAAATTGTGATGGATAGAAAGCTCTATATGAATGCAGTGCCTTGTGCATTGTTTGATATTTTTTCTCTGTTTTATTTTGATGGGCCACCGATGCAACTTAAATTTAAACAACTAAAAGCTTGTCTTTCCCAACACACACTCACACACACACGTACTAACAGACAGATAGGCGGACAAACAATGCAAACGCTGCACAAATTCCCTAAAACTAAACCGTTGCGAAAAACAACAAAATCCAAACTGAACGCAAACCCAAACCGAAACCTAAACCTGAACCAAACCCCGTTTGCCATGCCAAGAATAATAGAGAGTGTTCTGTGTCGGTAAGGCTGCAACCGCATTTCGCACAAATATTGACATATGTGTGGCTACGATGGGCGCGAGAGGGAAGTTGAGGGAAGAGGCACAAAAACCAAACGCTTCGGCCATTAGATGATTTATAGGTCAGTTCGCGTACACCAGTGGCTGTCACGATTCCGCCTCAAATAAAACAAAAGCGAAATCGAAAACGAAATCGAACAACGGCTGCATCGATTGACAGACCGAGCGTTGCAACCGCTGCTTGGAGTCCATATCTGCCCCGCCCAGCCCTGCCCACCAGTCAGAAATTGTTGCCACCTCGAACTTGGCTAGAAACGCGGGCGTTGTGTTCTGCAATTGAAACGAACTCTTTACAGACAGCAGCAGACCTTTGTAATATACAAAAATTCCACTAAAGGAAAAATACTTTTTTTTTGACATTGACAGTGGAAAGTCGATATGAACGACAATCGCATTCACTTATATTGTTGTGTCACGGCATCCAACTGAAAATAGCCATACCTGAACCTTTTTAGTTGAACAAGCCCATTGAATGGGTTTACAACGTTCCATCTTGAAAACTATAAGAACTGCAGCCCTAAACTTTTCGACTAAAGATTCTCCTAAGCCATATCCAGAACAAGTTAACAATTTTTTTTTTTTTTTTTGATTCTCAAGATTAGAATTATAACTAAATTTTCTCTTGAAAATCAGTTATGATTTCACAACATTATTGGCACTGGTACAAATTTTAATAAATTTAATTTCAAAATTATTATTAAAAAATTTAATTTAATCAATTTTAATATCCGAAGAAAATTGGCTATTTTGTAATCAAAATCTAAAAGTGGGACAGACAGCTTAGCCTTCCAAATTATTAATCCTGTTTTGAAATTCAATTAACAACATTTGGACACCCACAGAACCCATTTTCTAGTCTCAGTCAAACATTTTAAAATGTTGTGTGTGGACTCGGTGTTCGCATAGCTATATTAATTCGGTTGGCGCTTAGGGACAAGGACCTACAGCAGGTGTTGACAGGATATAAATTCTAATTTGTAACAAACTAGTAAAGAAACAAAAAACAAAAAAAAAAACCAGAATTGAAATTAAAAATTTTTGTTGATTCTGGAATTTGTGGCACTTGTAGCCCAGTGGCGCAGACCATGGACCTGCTCCCCCCCCCCCCCCCTGCATCAATAATTCATCGTGCTGCCATTTGGCGTTAGCTGCATGTATGAATTGTTGTTCCTGTATGTCCTTGTATCACAAGCTGAGCTCCCTTTACTCATTGTTGGGCATTGTCGTGTCGTGTATGAATATTCGTGTTTCACTTGCTCGTTTATTTGCTCGCATTACAATTACCAAAGGACCAAAGAGCCAAAGGACCCAAGCACCACATACACGTACGCAATTTGTTTGAACAGCACCTGGCCAAGAACTCGCCAAGTGTTGAACTGGGGTGGGATGGGGCTACCATGTGTTGGCAAGGGTTAGGACGTAGCTGTTGTTAGTTTGTCCTGTTACACAAACAAATTAATTTTGGACCAGACACTCCAAATGTTCAGCACAATTCAGCAAATGCTCCTAATTGAAAATTGTGTGCAGGTGTTGCAGGGGGAGAGGCGTGAGACGTGTTGGTGATGTTGTTTTTGTTTAATCATTAAACATTAGCAATAGTATGTCAAATTATGCAAATTCTAATTATCGAATAGATGCCTTGTATCATTTCACAATTATATTTACAAATAAATATGCATATTACAGAACTTTAATTTTAGACTAAATTTCCACTAAAAATGTTTATTTTCATTTGAATTACATTCGAAATTATTTTAAGATACACAAAACAGAAACATTGGGTAGAATATCATTCTACAATGTAAAATTTACAAAATCAGAGTTAATATCTGTAGTTACCAGCTAGCCAAATTTGGTCACATAATAATAAAAATTTTATTATTATCAAATTGCAAAACTAAAAAAAACTCGTTTGGTATATATATATATATATATATATATTTTTTTTTTATTGATAGATAGACATAGACGTTGTTATACCGAATCGGCCTTTGATGCTTATCAATAATATAAATGTAACATGGGATCAGAGATATCTGGTGACAAAATTATGAAGGCTTGTTATGCCAGAAGTACTTAAAATCTTTCCCAATTGACCACGCAAATTCGGGATAAAAGCACTAACAGATAAATGACATATAGCCTTTGTAGCTCCAGTGCATGCATGCATATTTATATGCAGAGTTCTGTGTTCATATTTCATTTTATTTATTTGCTAGCGGAAGTTCTGAAGCGTCGCGCACACAGGATATTAAAAGGACACCTAGTCATGCATGTAAAGTGCCAACGGCAGACCCAACCGGCGGCTACATATGGTAGCTGTCGTCATGGACATGAGCCCCAATATTTTTTCTTTTATATTTATTTTTTGTTTTTTCTTTGTTTTTGTTTTTTTAGGTGAATTATGAATGCGAGGGCATTGCCTTCCCAAAAAGTTGGCACAAAGGAGATGCAGGCCATTCCTGTTTCTAGTCTTTGCCAACTTTCAAAAAGTCGTTTCAGCAGAATTTTAATTAAAACTCTTAATGCATTTTTAAATGTTTGTCATTCAGATGCTGTTCAGGAGCACTCTACTCTAACTGCCCCAAATTAAAGGACCACAAAGAAAACTGCATTAATTAAAACATGCGCGAACAGCCGCCAAGGCGCGCATTTTGGTCAGCAAAAACCCAACCACACACATCATTAGTTTTTTCTTCTTTTTTGGGGTTATGCAAAGAAAAGAGCAGCTGAAATTATGAGCTGAGCGTTAAAGAAACGCGCCCCACGGCAGCAGCAGCGGCCGCTAAAAAGTCATCACGTGACCACACAATTGTGGTCAGGCGGGGCGCAAGGCCCATTTGGCTGATGATCCCCTGGCGTCTGGCGCCTGCTGCCTTCTGCCTTCTGCCTGCCGCTATCCTTGGCACAATTCACAGCACATTGTGCTAATGGCATTTCAACTATTTTGATCTTTTGCCTTTGGCTTTGTACCGCTTTCATTCAACACGAAATTTCTTTTGACTTATTTTTATGCATTAATTTTCGCATTTAAAAGGAATGAATAATCCATCAACATAATCTTCATTAAAAGAAAAGATAATTTTACTTTAAGTACATTGGTATTTAATTTATATTCTAAATAGAGTTTGAATTAATAAAACGGTTGTTAATAATTATTTTACAGCTATTTTTATTTTTAGCAAAAAGTCTTGAAATAACATTTATTATTTAAAGAGAAAAATAAAAGTCAAAAATATTTATTTGATGATTTTTAGATAAAATTCTTGAAGTAAAGAATAAATTTTGGGGGAAAAAGAGAAAAAATATAATAGAAATTTTTAAATCATGGAGAAAAGAAATAGACTAGACTAGACTAGACATAGACCCTTAATGAATTCTATTAGAATATTTCTCTCTCTCACATTTATTTTCCATGAACAAGTATACATAATGTTTTAATATAAAATTGTTCGGTGAAAAAGGAAAAAAAAAATATCATTGTTTACGGTCCTTGATTTTAAGCCAAGCACATTTCTCTTTCTCTTCAAACTTAAAGTTTCCATTAAAGTTCTATTATAGTGAGCCCACACCTACACAATATTTACCGAATCGAATTTGGGGTACTTTAAGTTAGTCCTGCAAGGAGTTAATGTGACTCTACTAATCACCGTACTACTACTTATCATCCCCCTTCATTGCAAGTAGACCGATTAAATGCTCAAAAATAAACTATTTAACAGTTATTTACTGACCTATTTACATTACAGAAAAAGTGACCTTGCAGTATATATGCATATTGCGTATACGCAATGTTGCTGAGCTGAAAACCAATGGGCAATAGCGGGTGGCAAGGCAATTGCCGGAACAGTTTATCAAGAAGCAACTAGCTGGCAACGCCTCTTCCATGGCTGTTGATTTTTAGGGCACACGCCATGGGCGGACTGCGGGCAGCCCAGCTAAGATGCTCAGTCGGAGTCGCAGTCGCAGTCTTAACTGTGCATGAAGGCGCTCGGATCTTATATACATACATATATTTTGTGCAAATTGTAATTTAAACATTTTGGAGTAGAGCCAAGTAATAATTTGTTGTCCCGACTTCTGCTTGGCCTGCTTGGCTCGGCCTGGCGGATTTGATATATTTTTGTATTCCTTGTGTTTTTGTACTTTGAAATTGATGCGCATCGCTACACGAGGAATAAGGAAGCCAGGGAACAGGCATTCTTATCGCATCCTTTGGCTGTGGCTGTGACTGCTCCGTGAGAATAGCATTTTATTGCTCCCAAACAACATGAAAGTCAAGTGTTGCAGTTGCGCGCAATTATTCGAATCCCCAGCCATGGGGACTGGCCCGGAGATGCTGTTGTGGGGATTTCTTTACGAATCGTTTGGCGCAATAAATTCTATTAAAATGCAATTTGAAGGGTTTGCGATTTTAAATAATGCCAAGACAGCGCTGGGTTAATGCAGCAGGCAGTTCGTTCAGCTGCTTTTCTTTCCATTGTGTGTTATCCTTGCCCCAGAGATTTCAACTGTGCCACAAATTCGTTTTGGATTTTCGTTTTTCTTTCCATTTCGCTGCAGATTGAGATTTATGCAAGGATGCGTCTCAGGGTGCCTTTCGCAGCTCACAATATTTATAGCCTATACGCTACTGAGCCTGCTAATTGAGCTGCCATTGTTATGCGCCCTCAATGCGCCCTCAATTGGCAAAGAACTGAAGACTGTAAACTGACTATCTTTAAATCAAATTCCAATGCAATACAAATCAAAACGATTTGAATTAAATTACATGTTTTTATACTCATTGGCGAAGTGATAAGAGCATATTCGGTTTGTGCAAGCCTGTCCGTCATTGAAGCTAAAAACTTGATACTTAGAATATACATATACTCGGGTATACCCGCATCAGATAAATGGCTAAGACTTTTTGGCTACGCCTAGTAGGGGCGTGGCAATTTGATTTAATTTATAAATCTCCAAAAATTATAGAGCTAGACTCACCAAATAGGTACCAGTTTTCTGATGACCTCCTCTAAAAATATTTTTAAAAATACCATTAATAATTAAGACTCTTTTCGACTGTTTTAAGCTGTTATTACACCGTAAACGAGTATTGCTGAGTCAATTACACCCGACTCCAACGTTCTTATTTCTTTGTTGGTGTATACAAGTAAATATATACATGAATATAAATGAATATGTATTTGTATAAGTGCGTTGTTCAAATTGAAATTTAATTCGATTGCATTGTGCGACTTCAGGGCGCTGTTTTGTCAAAGACCACCGTTGAATATTATTAATACGCCCCATAAGCCCAATAAATGGCAAGCATTATAGTTATTATTATTGTTGTTGTAGTTGTTGTTATTGTTGTTGTTCCTGCTGTGGATGACCGTGTTGCTGTGCATTTTTTATGGTTATTGTCTTATTGTAATGACCATTAAAATTGGCATTGTTATGGCCATGGCTATTGTTGTTGATGGTGACCCACAGAAATTGAATGAAAAGTGCAACAGCAGGCGGCAGGCTGCTGCAATGTCAGCTTAATAATTACAGCGCTTCCACACACATACATCACACACACACACACACACGCACACATAAGCTGCAGTTGCATCTGCAAGCAATTTTAAAATGAAAACCCAGAAGAAAAGCGGAAAAAGCTGAAGAGCTGAAAAGCGCTGGGCAAACTGACAGCCATTTGCACGTCGTCAGCGTCGACACATTAAAATAAATGAGACTTTGCCGTAAGCAGATCCCGCTTATTCTTGTTGTTGTTGTTATTGCTGTTGTAAAAATGGCAGAGCATTTCACGTTTACCATGCGAAATTACGCGCAAATTACAATGCATAAAAGCATCGAGCATCGGCCTTCAGCCGAGCTCAGTTCAGTTCAGTTGTTATTTCTTTTAGCGGACCCTTTTTTTTGGCATGTCCCCGTATCCGTCGGTTGACTCTTTGCGCATTTTCAT
Source organism: Drosophila colorata (assembly GCA_035041545.1). Taxonomy (NCBI): domain Eukaryota; kingdom Metazoa; phylum Arthropoda; class Insecta; order Diptera; family Drosophilidae; genus Drosophila; species Drosophila colorata. The sequence continues at coordinate 7,082,081 of JAWNLD010000678.1, forward strand.
TGCATGAATGGAAGCTGCCGGTTGCAAAGGTTGCACAGGTGGGGAGGGTTTGCCAATTGGCAGACTGACCTGATTGTCAGATTCGTCTGCTTTAATTACATTGTACAACTTTATTGGAGATCCAATGAGCTGAGTTTCGTTTCGTTCAAATGGTAAATGGAATATTTTAAATTATGGAAGTCTTTAAGTGAAGTTTCAAGTGCTACAAAGCTAACATTGATTTAATGCAGAACAAAAAATCTGGTAAAACCAGTTAATTTGGGCAGAGTCTATATTTATATATAGATATTCCATCATTCTATATCTATACATAAAAGTTTATCCTGATTGACTGGTGATCAGCGCACAGCCTAAACGGGAAGCTTAATTCGATATACGGAAACGGAATATATAAAACTTTGAATATATAATCTTGATCCCGGGGCTATATACCGACAGACGGACGGACAGACATATGAATAGACAGCAAAGGACATTTACTTCGTGAACGAGTACTAAATATAAATTATTCGCTAAGCAATTTAGTAATATAACAATAAATTAAGTTTCAATTTTTATTTTAAAATGTATAATATTTGGTTTTTTAATTTGGCATCTTTCCTCTCTTTTTATACCCTGAACCCATTGAAAATGGGTAATTTCAGCTACATTTATTTTGCATTTATTTTATATTTATTTTGTACCTCTTCACGATATTTATTAAGTTAAATAATCCTTGCTCACTCCGCATGACATCGCATTAAAGTGTCTTACAATCTACTTCCTTCAGCTCTCTGTGGCAGCAACAGCTTTAAAACTCGCACATAAACCATAACCCTAACCCAATAAACCACTTTCGGAGGGTGTTCGTTACGTTGACTGTTGCTGTTGCTGGCTTCAATTTCACACCGCCAACAAGTGACAAGCAAACGAACGAACAAACACCCACACCTACACACACACACACACACACAACTCACACACACACATACTGGCAACGCATCAAAGTTGGTTGGCAGCATGCCACAAAAATGCTGCTGAGTACAACAAAAGCAAACGGAAGTCAACAATGGCGCAATGGCAATATGCGAACGGCGAAAACAACAACAACGACAGCCGCAACAATTACAACAACAGTAACAAGAAATGTGATCATAACGTGGGCGTCGCACGATTTAACGCCCCGAGAGTAGACTATGAATTTTTATGTTGAAATTTGCCGTTTTTAATTTCAACGCGCCTCAAACAGCAAAAAAAAAAACAAAACACGACGGTAAAAAAAGAAACGCAAAAAAAACTGTCATCGGGATGCAATGGCTGAGGGCATGGTCATGACCTGGACAGCCGTGACACCTTCAGAGGGTCCGTGCGAGAGAGCAACATGTCCGCGTCAGTCATGTAACCTCTCCCCTAACCCCGTCGTAACGAAGCTTCCTGCCATTCCCCCAGGCCGCCTCACTGGATATTTATGGTAGAAATGCAAAATTAATGACGTGTGACGTGAAAATTGTCGCAAAAAAAGTGTCAAATTAAATTTTTGGCCTGAGCCCAGGAGCCAGAAGCCAGCAAAGCGTTAAATTTCACCACCGCAACATAAAATTCAATAAAATATTTTAGGCCCAAGCATCGTATTACATTTACTTGGAACAATTCCCAACCAAAAATGCGGCTCAAATTCGGTGGAATTCGCAATAATTTCAGTTAAGCCGTCCCTCAGATAGATTGGAGAAGGAACAAATTGCAAAAGTATCTTATTTTTCTGCTTTTACAATGTTTCTTAGACTAGCTTAACTTAGACTTGTCTACTCTTAGCTATAAAAAGTTAATGTTGATTGATTGAAAATATAGAGAGACAATTCTCAATTTCTACACCAACTATACAATGTACGATCTGAGACAAAGGAATTATTAAAAAGTTTCTGGACCTGTATTACAACTAAATAAGATCTTATAATAAATCAACTACAGCTTTTTTGGCACATTCTCCTTAAACTGTCCCATTACATTGCCAGGTGGACTATAATTGCAAACAACCCAGGTACGATCCGCTCTGTGAAACAAAAGCACATTAACAAACGTGGATGGAGCCGTCTGCTGATTGTGAGACCCACCTGCGAGCCACGCCGGACCCCATTTCCGTGCAGGCCTTCCAGATAAGCTGTGTAAAGTGTCCAGAGGTGGGCGTAAAGTCGGGCTTGTTAAAGTTGAAGGCGTTGATCTCACGGTACCACATGTCTACGGGCAAGTCGCCAGTCACATCCATTCCACCGGATAGAAAAATATTCTCACCATATTTGGGCTTCGGGCGGTGCTCCATTACGTTCTTATCGCGCAGGTGCTGCGGACCAGTTGGAATCGTTCACAACATTTGTCAACAAGATAATACGCAGACCCTTCCCCCTACATTGGCCCACTCCTGGGCATACTTGTTGAGCTCGTTGTTGATCTTCAACTCGGGGCAGCCGTGCATCTTTCGATACTTGTTGGTGGTGATAAAAACATCCTTGAGGAACTTCTCGTTGTTGGCTTTGGTATCTTGGCCGACAGGTCCGGGCGTACGCTCATGCGTTTTAGGTATCGGCGGCGGTTTTCTGGCCATGTATATTTTTGGGTGCACCCAGGTCCAAAAATCAAATCAACAACTTTTTAAAACTAAACAATTTTCATATTTTTATTTTGTTTTGACAGTACACAGCATGATTTATACCTATTGTCAAGTTCAAGCAGATGTTTTTGATAACTACTTTTAGATGAATTATGTATATTACGAAATATTTAATCGTTCAAAAAGTATTTGCGAATGTTAATTTATTCCATATGACCATAAACTCGTTTAAAAATATGCTCAACTGTAAGATTTTGAACCTCCGATCATTTTGTTTGTCTATTTACAAAATCAGCTGCATGTTTCGCTAAATTCATTATCATCAAATCTTTAAATTAACGATACAAAAACAAATTTTACAGTAAAAAACAGTAACTCACGTAAAAAAAAACAGTAACTTCTAAAGTTTTTCGTCTTATGAAAAGTTTCTCTTATGCTCGTTTTTCGTTTTGATACCATGTTTAAAAATTTGTTAAGTAAAAGATCTGCTAATTTGGTTTTTCCTTAAATTTCATTAAATGTCCATATAATTTTCAATAATTTGGCCTACATTATTAACCCAAAATACCACAAAGTTTTCAACAGCTTCTCACATTATTGCAATGTTGCGTAAAAATTATTGGAAAACTTTATGCAAACAAAACTTTATGACAGTTTTCAATACTAAAGAAGTTATATATGCATTTGTAGACTCTGTTTACAAAGCAAAAAGGGGTTTGTTGGATTTGGGTTGCATTAATTATAGAGACTAGAGAGTTGTAATATATACTTGTATATAGTCTACGCCAATAGGAGGCGTAGAATATCGAAAGATCTATGTCTCCCATAGATTTAGAGCTGTAGTAACCAAAGTTAGTGGACAGGTTACTTATGAACTCTTCTATAAATTACGACCACGTGGAGTGCGCCCTTACAAACCGATATATCGTCTGTTTTAGCCTAGTTTGAGCTATCATACTGCGAACAGAATATTGCGCAGTCGGCTACAGCCGACTGAAACATTCTTACTTGTTTTCTTTTCTTTTGCCCTTTTAATTTTGGACAGTAAGTTTGCTCATTATAAACTTAAGTTTGCGTCATCAATTAAATTATTGAAGTGGGACAAGACTTGTGAAAAAGTTTAAAATATTTGTAATTATTTCTTTTAGGTAGGGTCATAATTTTAACCCTTTTAAGTAGAAGGTTTTATGCGCACTCAAGCCAATAACTTACACCATATTAAGGCAAGGGGATTAACATTTTGATTAATATCCAGCAAGCGGAACTGGGTGCGCTCATCATTCAGCCATACATTAGATATTTCGCAAGCTCAATGTGACGAGAAGCTGTCAGTGGCTCATCCAACTCGGTTATCAGTCACTGGCAGCCATGTAATGATTGTATTAACCCACATGACGTATGAGTGATGTATGAACATTTGCATTAGCATCGCCTCGCTACCGTTATTAATGAGCTGCCGTCGCTTTCCACGAATCCAATGTGGCAGCCACAGCTGGGCGACACTAATTGCCAATTGAGTCAAGTTAAGTGAAGTGAAGTGAAGTCAGTTTCGGATGTCGGAGGCAACATTTCGAACATAATTTACTTAGCTGCAAATCAAAAACATTGGTATTCCTGCTCCAGGCCGAATTAGACATGGAGTTGTTGCAGTGCAAATCCTTTTTTGCTAGCTGGAAATGTCGTCTGCTTATACTTGACTACAACAAATCTTGTAAATCTTATAGAAATGTGATTTTTCTGAGCATTTATTGGCTTACTTTTATGGTCGAAGCTCATCAACACAGCTGTTACTTATTGTAAAGATTGCATTTTTTGTTAAATTTATTTTTAATTTGTATGACTTACACTCACACTTATCACAGACTAAATATGAGTATATTGCTAGATAAAGTGTTGAGATTGTTTTGGCTACAACTTTGCACAGCTTTAGAGAAAACGTTGGTAAGTCACTCTAAAGATCGAGGTTGAAAATTGCGACCGTTTTAAAAGAAAAAAATAATAAAAATAAATAAAATTTATAAAATTTAGTGAATTTAAACTGATGTAAGAGCTTTAATCAGGATTACTCGACTAAAAAAATAACCTGCGGCAATGGCTTCGCATCCGACAATTTTTTATATCCACATAGCCGACAATTTAATTACTTAAATAAAATATATTATTTGTTAGTCCCATATTCGGATTAATGTTGCAAGTGCTGTATTCATTACTTTGTTACAACTTTTTGCATCGTCCATTGCGACCACGAGTATTCACTTAAAGCTCAGACCTGTCAACCGTCACAGCTTAAAGTTAGCCATTTGCGTTTACGCGTTCATATCGCTGCCTTAACTGTGATTCCATCGATATTCACACGCATTCACTCAAATACATCGCACTCAAAATACATTTGCGGCACCGAATGCCACAGTCAAAGCATAAAACCAAAACGCACGTTACTTTCTGTCGATTTAATTAATTTCGCAAATTTGGTTTTCGTTTATTTATGTATTGTACGAGCAAACGCATATATATAAGTATATATATATATATATATGTATATGTATATATATTTATATATATATCAGCAAACATTTCGTTTTTGCACTGGGTTTTAATGACAACCACAGCATCTGTTGCCGGATGCGCTCGATTGCACATGTACGGCAATTGTGCAGGAATTTTACGGGCGTGTCCAGGCATTAAAAATGCCCCACAATTAAAGCTAACTGCATAAAACTACCATTATTTGTTTTTCCTTTATGTATAACTGAAATTGAATGGCGTGACAAAAAGCATATACAAATATATTAAAGTAAAACGGATATCATGTGATCTAACTGTCAAACTCATTTTGTACCATGAATATGGCTATATTCCAGGGTTAACCTGTTGACGCTGCATTTTGCGCAAAATTGTACTGGGGGAGATATGTGGAACCTATCAAATTGCCCCAGTAGCTAAAAAATCTTAGCACTTTATCTGACGCATGTATGCACGAGTATATATTCCATATTTCAACTCTCCAACTTTAACATGGGCGAAAAAATGGCCTTCATACGGAGAGCCGGACGAACAGTAAGACGAACATTGCACAAACCCTATATACTCTTTTCACTTCGTGAACAAGTATAAAAACCATGTCTTATATAAAAAAAAAATAATAAACTGTTCTGTGTATGATATAGGAGAGTTTCAGTTGAAAAGTTTAGATCTCTAGCTTTTGTAGTTTTTGAGATCGCTGCGTTCATACAGACGGACTGACGGACAGACTGGAAATGGCTAAATCGATTTAGCTCAGTCGTGCTGCTCAAGAATACATATACTTTATGAGGTCGGAGCTGATTCCTTCTACCTGCTACATACCTTTGCACAAATAATAGTATTTTTACGCATTTTCAATGTGTTCAGGGTATAAAAATCATCACTGAAGACAGTGATGAGCTCGGACTCAACTCAATACCTCTGCAGCAATATCATTAACTATTTTTGAAAAACCATTTAAGGCCGTTGTAGAGCCATGCCCAGCTGCTACATGTATTTTATTCCGCAGGAAAATTTAACGCGCGCACAGAGAGCGAAAGCACTCTTACTCATCCATTCCGGCGTATAACGAAAGCTAAAACTGAAGCGTATAGCGATTGGCGGGACGCGCACTTTTACGCAAGTTTATTGCATCAGAACTCAAAGCCAATAAAACGGGCCCAGCCACTTAGCTTCAGATCGGGATTCGAGCCGGATATCGAGCTGGTAGCTTAATTGAATAGACAAAGAGGGGCACTCGGTTCAGGATATGATCCACCACGCGTACGCCCAGACTCGAGCAATTTTAAAAGTCCAGGCGAACAGGAAATAGGAGCAACTGCAACACCTTTTCCAGAGGTACACTGGGCAGGAGGCTGGGTGGGGAGTGTGGCAGCTGCGGCTACAGATGCAGTCGCTGGCACTGCCGAAGTTGGTAATCCACTTTGGCCGCATTCGCTTCTTGCTGCGTTCGTTTGAGCTGCCAAACATTTTAGCTTTTATGGCCCAAAGGGGCAAAATATGGCAACACACACACAACTGGCCCACTCACAACCTCCTTCGACTCCTCGGCTGCCCATTTCTTCTACTCACACGGCGCAAATGCAATTTTTAAAAATATTCTGTTCCACGCCAAAAAGTCGACTATGGATAACGCGCGACATGGCACATGAAAATTTGTTGTTGTTTTTCAGAGCCGCTTTTTTCTTTCTTGAAAAGTCGCTCGGTGCAAAAACGTTTCGAACATTTTTCGGGTAACGTGCAAATGGAAAATAAAGCTCTAAATACAGCCACAGCCGGTTTTGTTTTTTTGTTGGCCTTAAACTTTTAGTTGTCGTGAACGCTTTCGAAAACAGCTTTTCCGTTTTTAGACAGTTATCAATATGGGATGCAATTCCATGCATCTTTGCAATTCCAATAGAAGTGCAAAAGTGCTTTCAACTTAGATTTATTTTAAATCAACTATATATTGCTTATCCTATCACTAAATAAGTCGCAAGATAGAATGCTCTAGTCTAGCACAGCTGCGAATAGCAAAAGAAAAGTCGGTATAACCGACAGCGCAATACTCTGTTTTAAAACCTTAACGCAGTGACCTTCAAATTGTACCTTTTGAAAATATCGATTTGTAATCTGTGGAAGCTTCAGTTAGCCTGACCGATATTTTTTTGAATCGATTTTAAGGGGAGGTCATCGGTAGGACGTCCGCTGTAAAGGAGCAGGATGCAGGATATCTTCCAGGCGGGCAATCCCGACTAAAGCACTCTTACTTGTTGTTAATATGCTAATAATTTTTGTTTACAATTTATTTTTGTCGTACTGCAGTAATAAAATAAGTTGAATTAGTTTGTCAACTCATTTATTTAGTCTATCATATTGCAGCTGAATTTAAAACGAATTTTTCTGCTCCTTTCGTCATATTTATTATGAATAGTTTTATAAAATGTTTGTTGAAATTTAACAGACACTCGAATTTATTCATAAGCTTTATCTTCATCATTTCATCATTTTAATAAAATTCAGATAATTCACAATTGGAGCCTGCCAAAAATGTATTCATTGCTCTCACTTCTTGTTGCTAGTCTAGGAAATTGTGAAATAAATTGAAATACGAGACGGCCATTTATCATTCCCACAGTTATCCAGTATGTACGAGTAAGCTGAAATTGCATGACAGCAGCTGAGGCTTCCCCGAGGAAGAAGGGGGGCGAAAAAGCGACGCAACATAAAACTATCAACAAAATGCAGCTGAATTAAAATATTTATGTATTGTACGTGAGCCTCATGTTTATGTTCCATCATGTTGCCCGTCCTAAGAGGGAAGAAACTCTCATGCTTTTGCTTGTGGCAAATTTTGTTGCATGAGAAATGGTGTTGCATGTGAAATGCAAAAATTTTTGCTAGCCGAAAATGTGTGTGAAAATTTGTTTATTGTTTTAATAAATGTCAACATTCTGCAATTGCCAGCAATTAAAGACACGCTCTGTGGCACTGCAGTTGCAACAGTTGCAGCAGCTGCCACAGCATGTGGCAGTCACACATTGCGTATGATAAATGCCGACTGTCAAATATCGAAATGCACCCATCGACTGCATAAAACTTGCCAAAACTCCTTTTGTGGCTGGGCAAACCAAAACCAGAACCAAAAACTTGCGAGCCGCAAAATGCTATGACATGATTTATTACCGATACCGGAACGCAATGGATATTTCCTTTATGCTAGAGGTGGCCGCGTTTCGTATATTTCGCACATTCAACACAAAGAGTTCGGATTTCGTGCGTGATAGAATTGTGCATATCAACACCGATAGACGATTTAACTTAGATACAGACATTTTTAAGCCCAATTTAGATCAGTTTATTATATATACTTATATATAAGATTTTCAATAATTCACACAGAAACAATTTTAAATCTAGTTTAGGTTTGATTTAATTAATAAAAAATTTAAAAATTAAATTCAAATTGAATCGATAAATTTTAGTTTACACCCAATTTTGTGGCGCATTTTGTAAAAAAATAGGGTACCCGCGTCCAGCTCTACTCTAATGTAGAGCTGATTTTCACCGGGGGTGGGGTATGGGCTAAAACGGGAGTTTGGTCAGAGACCGGTTATGGGCTGCCATTTATTTAACGTATGCGCAATTTTCCTTTCATTTTTTTCAGTTTTTCTTTTTTTTTATTATTTAATGTTCACATCGCATAGCTATTTGTTCGTTTGGAAAAATTGAATTATATACTTTTGATGAGCATAATAAAAAGTGGCAGTTGCAGTGGAGCGTTGCAAACAAATGAATTACCAAATTGGCAGGCGGTTTCCCATTTTTGTGTAGGGCGGGCGAAAGGCAATTGCAAACAGGAAGTTGAGAATTACATTGACATTAAATACACACAGTGTGTACAGAGGGGAATTACTAACACGTAATATCAAAATATGGAAGAGCTGTTATCTTGGGCGTAAAAAAATGTAATTCTAGCCGATTATGAAATTTATTTTGCTTTAATTTACAAAAAAATATATATATATCTTGTTTAGTTTTATGATTTTGTATAACAAAATTTAATTTTTAGATTTATAGTTGATTTAAATGAAGGAAATCATTAGCATGATACAGTTATCTGATAGATATATATACAAAATATCTGCGCATTTTTAGTTTACAACGATTGATCAAAATTATAATAAAGTTTAATTAATATATCTTTACAGACTTAAATGTTTCGGCTGGTTTACCTGAGTTATCAGTTTCCATTTATATAGACAGTCGGACTGAATAATTTTATCGTTTTAGCTTTTTGTACTCAATAAGATAATGAGATGTCTTCAAAAGTGCCTTGCCTAGCAATGGTAAAAATAGTCTTACCGTGAATTTATTTCAAGCACTCTTAATTGAGTAGCTCTCTAATTAATCGAAAAGAATAATTTTCCATGAAATAAAAATTATAAAGCAAAGCTTAGCCTGGATTAGGATGTGGGCAAAAAAAGAAAAATATTTTCCATGCCAAGCATTGCAAAGTGTTTTCTTGTAATTAACTTGTCTCTACAAGCCTTTTAAGAGCCCTTCCCCCGAAATGCCTCCCGTCATCGACAGGCAACTCGTCAACTATTTGGCAAGTTGTTGTTACTTTCACAGAAATCAATGAAAATGTTGAAGGAAAAGACATTTCGATTACCTCTTTTTTCATTTGCTGCTTGTTGTGTTGCAGTCTTCTGAACGCTCCCCATTGGGATGCAATTAAATACATCGTAGTTCCACTTTTCCCTTTCCCTTGGGTGGAAGTAAACATATCTCTGTGTTGATTCGCTTTGTAAGCGCATTCAGTTTCTCCCTTTGCTTTCTTACCTATTAATGGTAACGAGGGACTGAACAGGGGTGAACAGCCCCAAACGAAACCCCCTTTGCTATTTTTTCCGATTACTATGCAATTTGCTTGCATTTAATTAAATATCAAGAGTTTGACCCAATCAAATTTCGTGGTTCCCAACAACACTTTTAGCATGTATGGCTCTTGACTTGGTTACAAGTGAAAAAGTTTAATTGGGCAACAAGCGATTATAGGGGAAATAAAATATGAACAGTAAAAGACTGAATATGGGAATTGCTATTTTTATTGAATTTAAACACACTTGTGTTATTTAAAAATGTTCAATTGTTTTTAAAGCTAATTAAATTTTTAAGACTTTTGCTGCATACAATCAGGCGCACTTAAAGCTCAAAGCTTGTTTGAATTATTAACGCATGTTAATTTTTATAAAGCCAATAGGCTCTTCAAGAATATACCAACGCAGTCTTTCATTGAGTAATCAAATGTTATATACTTTATTATTCAATGGCTGTCTTTAAAGTTCGAAATCTTAAATAAACTTTACAACAAAACGAATGACCACACATTTAATCGACAAATATCATATGTTATATTGTTATACCCGTGCAGAGGGTACTATAATTTAGTCACGCAATAAAAAAGGTGTGCATATTCTTGATCAGGCCAAAAGTCTATATTTTTGCTGCAGGCTGTACATATGTCGAAGTTACCGTGATCGGACAACTGTATTATATAGCTACCATAGCAAGTATTCATAAAACATTGAGTTATTCCATTCCTAACCAAACTCAGTAATCAAGAGCTTTACTATATCTTTACCAAATCAATAAAATCGTATCAACATCGAACCAACGGCGAAATAAGAATTTTGTGTGAAAAACTTTCCTATTTGGAAGGACACATAAAGCAAAATTTCATACATCGAACAACTCAATAATATAAGCTACTCGAGAATCAAATTAACATTTTCCTATTTTTTTTACTTATTAAATCCTTTCTATATATGTATAAACTGAATATGATTATCATTCAAATCGTCCACTCACAATTTGTTCACATTTGTATTTTACGCTTGTATTTTCCTTGTCATTGCCTTATCCAGCGAACAGCCGGTGTTGTTATAGACCTCAGTTCTATCGATCGCTTTTAACTTGCTGACTGGTCAAAAATATGCAAACTGCATTAATCATACGCCCGGTGGGTGCACTTGAAATATGTATTTGGTTTTTTTTCCAAAAGTACTAAAAAAATCGTTGAGCATCCATCAAATTAATGGAATTTCGCATTTGCCAAGTCTTGAGCTGTAACAAATTTGTTTATACAGCTAAAATTGTTATCGACTCCACATCGCATTTGTTATTATTACTTGTTGTTGGTGCTGCGCATTTTTTAATAGAATCACTTTCCAGACTTGTGAACAACAAACTGGAAAATGGCCCGTGGCTGATGTGAGGCCACGGCTCCCTTCCCCTTCTCATTGACTGAGGCGCACAAAAGCAATTTAAAATGCTAACGGAAAATGCTGCTGACTCATAACTGGCTGGCTCCCCTCACCTACACTTCTTGGCCGCCACTTTACCACACTCCCCTGCGCACAGGCGGCTAAACAACTTTGTTTAAGATTTTATTGAATTAAACCAAATTGGGTATGCATGTGAACGCCCTGCCCCTGCAACCCCCGCACCCCTGGATCCCTAGGGGCTGCTGATGATGCGACTCATGACCAGAGAGTGGCGCAAAATTCCGAGCACGTTTTCCCTAGACCCGGTCCAGGGACAACGTTTTAAACGTTTTTCAATCCACACAATGCAATCTGATGGTCATGCACCTAGCGGCCAGGGGGTCAACTGATCCATGCCCCTTCAGTCCCCACCTGTCGGGCTGGCTTGTTGTCCTTGTCAACAGAAAAGTCCTCTAGGTGACAATGTGCATTTGCCCCCGTGCGCCGTCCAGTGTCAAGTTTTGCGGCCAGGAGCTAGTCAAGCTAATTTTGCAGGTGCCTCCGTCAAATTGACGCCTGGGCAGGTCAAGAACTGGCCTAACCCGCCCCGTCGGTCTGTATGCGCCCAATTAAACCAAGCCAGGAGCCAGCGGAGCATCATCCAATGCACTTGGCATTCAAAATGCTCAAGTGGGCATAGCGGCAATTGAATGATGCCAGCAGCAGCATCAACAACATCTGCTGCAACCCTGCACCTCGCATTAGCATCTAAAGCAACGTTAAGCTAAATTGGCCAAAATGCCTGAATGTCTCTTCGTAGTCTGCGGGCCAATCTGTTCAACGATCTCCTGGCTCCTACCCCTCTTTTGGCCAACTGCCTTTTGGCTGCAAATTGAAATGAAAAGCGCGCCGCGGTTTGTTGGCTTTGTTCGATGGCTGGCGAAGTTGACTGCTCCCTGATAATGATTTGACCGCAATACACAAACCAACTCTTCCGTGTTAGTTCCGAAAACCACTTTCAATCCGTTTTCTCTTTTCATTAATCGAAATGAAAATATAAATGGAAAACAAAAATATTATACCAGCTTAAAAATTCTTTGTTTTTAATTTTTTTATACATTTAAGATTGCGAAAACAGCTACTGTTTAATCTATCAAAGAATTACATACAAATTATATTTTCCATTTAAGTTCTCTAAAACTGAAAAAAGACTAAGCACTTGCGGCTCCTAATCTAATATGAGCCGTTTGCTTAGCTGAAACAAAAACATTTTATCTATTTTTTTCTTTATTTATTTTCTTTTCGCCTACACTTTACAAGAAATACGTAAATTACGTAAAAATCTTACACAAGCCTCATTCTATATAAGAGACAGTGTAGAACAATGATATATTATAATTGCGCCCGGGCGATTGGCTATAAAAGCGCCTTGTTCGGGCAGAAAAGTTAAAAGAAAGCGACCAGTCAAAATGTATCTCAAGTGTTTTCTGCTGCTTTTGGCAACCACTTTAGTGGCTGTGCCTTGGTCGTCCGCTCTGGATACATTCTATACGGACTATGCGGAGAATCGCATTATTGGTGGCGTGGATGAAGTTATCGAAAATGCACCCTGGCAGATATCTCTACAATATCTAGGACGCCATTTCTGCGGTGGCTCCATCTACAGTGAAGATATCATCATAACTGCTGCGCATTGTGTTGCAAAAAAATCGCCTCAAGATTTTATGGTACGTGTGGGCTCCACCGACCACAACGTGGGTGGTACTCTGGTCGGGGTAGCTGAAATTCTTATCCACGAAAGCTTCAACAATCCAGCATACGCAAATGATGTTGCCGTATTGCGTCTAACTGCGAGCCTCACGTTCGGTACCAGCGTAAAGTCCATTGCTTTGGCCACGGAAACTCCCAGGGAAAGAACTACTGCAACGGTAACTGGATGGGGACACACTCGGAAACTAAATGATAAGCGAACGAATTTACAAAGCGTTCAAATGTATATTTTGAATCACAAAATTTGCTGGTTTTTCTTTTGGGGAAGAATAACTAAGGACATGGTGTGCACCTATGAATCGTGCAAAGGCTCTTGCAGCGGAGACTCTGGTGGTCCATTAGTTGTCAAAGGAGAGCTCGTGGGCGTTGTTTCGTTTGGAAAGAAGTTGTGCAATGGTCCCAGCGTGTTTGCCAATGTGGCAGTACTGAACGGTTGGATCTTGGAGGCGGTTGAACAGCTTTCGAACCAAGGTTCAAGCGAGGGAACTGAACAGAGCCAGAATCTTCAATAAGAATTTCAACTCCTTGATTAAATCAAATATAATATAGAAACATGAGTAAAAAATTAAAAAATTAAAAAAGAATTTAAATATATATATATAAATCAAGCTTAGAAACATTATTTTATTTATTTATATAAATAAGTAAGTAATCACGCCAAATATTGACAAAATTTTAATACAAGTTTTCATTAATATTCATTGTGTTTTTTGGCCGATTTTGATGAATGTTTTTGCAATAGTTTATTTAATTACTTTAGCAATATATATTTTAGTATATTTTAAGCCAAATTTAGTGTCTCTAGCAACCATATTTTGAGGAATAAGCTTAATAAATCGGATGTTGTTATCGATTTTTGGAAAACGGCGTAGGCTATCGGTCCTCTGAAATAAACTTGATCTGCGTGTACCATGGACGAGCCGTTTCCGACGTACGGATGGACAGACAGACAGACGGACATGACTATTGACTACTATAGACATGACTATTGCTACTGACCAAGAATATATACTTTATGGGGTCGGAGATGATTCCCTTTGCCTGGTATAAATATTCGCACAGAACATTCATACTCCTATTCACCCATTTTCAATGCGTACAGGGCATTAAAAAACATTGTTATGTTCGGGCTTAGGTTTGGTAGATATTGAGTTCATGATTGGGTTTATGATTTGACAAATATTGGAGATTAGGGTTTCAACCGGTTCGGTTTACGATCGAGTATGAGCCATATTTATATTAAGTATCACACAAAAAACGATTTTAGATAACAGCTTTAGTGTCAAATCCCGTTGAAAAGGTTTGCTGGAACTTGTGCGACTTGGATGTTGGAGGAAAATGTGATTGCAGGAACGAATAGAAATCCATTCATTCCGTAAAACGCAAATGCGACTATTGGATTGCCCCTGGATATACGCAGCCATTTCCGTCGCTGTTGCCTGCAACTTCCGCCCATGAGACGGCCGCAGCTGTTGGTTTATGGATGGCTCCATCCATATGTGTGTACATACATACATACAGCTGTATGAGCCGCTCCCCCCACAGCTTTGTCTGCGTAGTGCAAATTCAAATGAAGCTGACTTTAAACGTAGCTGGAAAATTTGAATGCACCAATGCGCAATTTATGACTATTTCATGACGATTTTAATTTGCCCAGTCAGCGGTCGGGGTCCGCTTGAAAATGGAAATTCGTAACACTACACATAGTGCCATAGTTTCGGGACCAGCAATGGGATTGGTTCTGGGATTCGCATTGTGGCGGCTCATTAATGCCACGCACGTTGCCATGGGCAGAGCTGAGAGATACGGAACGCTAATAAAACAAAAATGGAAAACATATAAATCAGTGTCCTTGGCACGTGTTGCCAGCGCCGTCGATGGCATTACCCAAGGCACCAAGCCAGCCCAAAGGCCCGGCGCCCCACCAGGTGCGAGATGCGAGCTGCGCCTCCAGCGTCCCTGGGTCAACCTGCAGTGCCATCTGCCTCGCCTTGTGCGCTGTCACGTTGTAAATCTCGTGAGAGCAAACACAGAAGACAACGGCACGACAGACGGCGACACAACACGCGTGCTTAGCCATATACCCCATATACCCATATCCATTTACATACGCACATGCACACAAACGTGCGTAAGCGTGTGTGTATGCGAGGTGTGACATTTTGAGCTGATTTCGCCCAAGGCGGCCTCAGGCCCAAAAGGCGACAAGCCAAACGATTGCATTATAAATTAAAAAGACGTCAACGCAGCGAATCAACAGCTGCGAACTTGCCAGCACTGAGATGCAGAAAGAAAAATTTGTGAAAATTGCAAAAATTGAAATCAAGGCAAAGGCAGGAATGCTGGAAGCAAACGATGAATTTTTGGGGATTATATATTGTATATAGCATCCAAGTATCTATAAATGCCAAAGCGAAATTATATTTTTAGGGAAAGTTGTGGGCATTTCTTATTATCTTATAATAATTTTGTAAGAGCCCTGAAAATATGGCTGTGAAAATATTCGCAGTGGTGAATTGTAATACACATGCTCAAATTATTATATATTCTTTAAATTAATGTATGTTATCCTTTAAAGAATACTGAATAAGATAAGATTACTTTTTATACCAAACAAATTATTATTTAAAAATATTAGTTTTATTAAGTATACTCAAGCTGTGAATCCTACTAACTCATTTTTAAATATAAATTAAAATTATTTTATATTAAAAATAGCTATAGTTTTTCTGTCTAAGTCCCATCAAACACGAAAATATCGATTAATTAAAGAATTTATTAAATTTATAAATTATTTTCTTAAGTGCCTGAAAGCAAGATCAATTTACATTCACTTATTTAAAGTAAAATTGTTTGACTGCTATGCATTTGCATTCAGGCCACGACTTTGCAGGCCAATAATCCTTAGACAGACAGAGGCGCCCTCTGGTGGCCAAAACTTAGTTTCACAACGTCTGGAAACTATTTGCATGGCGTTTATGTGCCAGTGGGCGAGAGTTTGTAATATCTGCAGAGCTTAATGTCTGTTTGGGCAAAAAAGATTTCCAAGCCATTGGATAATGCAAACTATGCAATATAATCATAATCGCATGATATATGTCCAATCTCTGCAGCAAACTTTTCAAAATTGCTTGCAAGCTAAAAGACCCGGCCCAGGAGTGGGCAAGGGCAGAGACAAAGGCAGGAACTCGGGAAAAGCGCTAAGCCTTGCCAAGCTTCGCACTCTGGAGAGTCAATTTCCAGCGATTAAATTAAGAATGCATAACTTGCAGGGTTAACAACGTCAGACGAAAGGCGGCCAATTGCCTGACTCGGCCCGGTCTTCACCCTCCCTTCCCCTGTCTAAGACTGGGCCCCGAACGGCCATGGACGGCTCTGATTTTTATTTGCCCTTCTCTTTGCGCCTCTGATGAAGTGGGTGACAGTGGGTGGCTAAAGTGAAAGAGAGCGCTCTCCGGCAGCACTACTTATCTGACTTCTCTGTATACCCTTTAAACATTTTACATAAAAAAAATTAAAATAAACGTATATGAATTTTAATAAAAATAAAAAGAAATAAATTGATGTAAGAGCAAAGGCATTACTGTTGGCCTCGTACAGCCAACCAGTTTTTTTTTTCCTCATGCACAAATACACAATTAGTAAATATATAAAATACCTTTAGTATTTCTCAGTCAGGCTGGTGCAAGCTGAGCTCTCGTACTTGTTTCAATTGCGATTGGTTTGCTCTTTCTCCAACATCCAGACCTGCCCCACTGTTGCAGTCTAAGGAGTTTCCATTGTTCTACTAGCATGGTTATTTGTGTAACATATAAAAATACATACAGATATACTTAACATGAACGTGCTCTGATTCTCGCCTTTGCGCTCAGTTCTGAGTTCTAGCAACCTCTTGTACTGCAGGCACGGTAAACCAATGTGCCCGGCGTTGTATTTGTTTTTAATACCGTTGGCATTTGCAAATAGTTTTCATAAATGTTGTTGTTGCTGTGGGTCGTGCCTGAACCATTTTGCAACATTTTGTGGTTGCATAAACTACAAAAAAAAAACAAAAAAACCAACAGAAAAGACAACAGCGGCGACAATGGCAACTATGGGGCTGATAATGTGAGAAGCTGCGAAATAACTGGTTGGACAGTGTAAAGCAGAGTTGAAGTTGGGAGTTGAATTTGCCCTCGCTTTTAATTTGTACAAATGCACGCGAAAAAAAAAAATACAAAAACAAATAATAACAAAGTTGAGCCTGGGCAAAAGTCGGCCAGAGGTCTGCATTGTTTTTGTTGTTTTCACATTTGCACGTCTGGCCAGTGTGTACACCACACATAATTGAATTAAGGCAAAGCTTCTGGTCTCTCACGCTCTCTCGGGCTTTTTGCTTGTTGCGCTGCGTTGCCTTTGCTGCGGGCTTAACGCCATTTTGAGTGCAATGCAATGTAACACACTCTTGCACACACACACACTCACACAGCGCACACACATAACTGTGTGTACACATGAGCATAAAAAGTTGTTAAGGCAATAACAAGAACTGCAACAACAACAGGCTCTAGAGCCACCATTTACAGCAGGCGCCATCGCTTTATTGCTGCTGACTTTATGTTTTATGTTAACAAAGTGCGTACTTTGTTATGTACTCCAAGAGTATTACGATTAAGAGTGCCAGAAAAAAATCCCTCGCATTTACTCATTTTATAAGACATAAAAAAACGAAAATAAACATATAACACCGCAAAAGCAAAATATAACCATAACAACAACAAAGAAAATGCTACGCATTAAGTATACCCTTATTCCCAACAAATTGGAAAACAATTTTCTGTTGTAATTGTACTCTTATATAAAACGAGCTTCTGTTTGAGCTAATTACTTTGAATTAAAAACTTGGCCCAAAAAAACGCAGTGGTCTTTAATTTGAAATTTAATTAATTAAATTTTAGAATACGCAGTCTAGCTGTCAATTGTAGTGAGATAACGATTTTTCTCGATTTCCCAGAAATTATTAACACTTTATCTACCGCGGGCATAACGAGCAAATCTTCCAAGTTTCAAGTCTCTTCCAGCAGTTTGTGAACAATGTATAAAAACAAAAAAAAATTAAAGTGGCTTGAACCTATTCTATGGCATCACTGTAAAATCTGTTATTGAGCAGGCAAGCTGATAGAAAAGTGATATATTCTTTTTTAAAACATCGTTCGAATCGAAATGTCCTCTGCAAAATTACTGATTCCCTAATTGATTTTTATATTAAAATCCACAATAATTCAAGCATCTAATTTGTGTTACAAATATAAGAATTAAATGACGAGTCCCTTCGACTACGAGATATCATGAATCCTTCATTATGTGCACACATAAAACGTGAATATATGTGTTGCTGTCAATCTGTTTGTAAAATTTGTATTTTATTAGTTTTTGCTAACATTGACATTTTTTTCTTGCTACATTTCGAATCTAGAAATTTTATTTTTAATTGATTGCTGGTATAAACATTAGTATAAAATGCCATCGAAAAACTGATTCTGAGGTGGTTTACTTTTCATTTCATAAATGCAAGCAATTGTAATTAATTATCGAATTGAACGAGTTGCTGCAATAAAATGTTCTTTGTTAAGGTAACCAAGCAATATCACAAATTTCACAGCAAGCCAAAATCTCTCGGTGCCAATGACAGCAGTAAAAGGCCACATAGAATTTTCTCCAGTAAAACCACATGACACACTCGACCTGTCAGAATATAAAAGCTCTTGTTTTCCTTATAATATGAATGTGTGTGTATTTGAAAGTGTGCGTGTATGTGTGTGGCCAAATTCGAAGGAAAAGTATTTCAGCTTCACATCGTACTTCTTTTATGCATGCAGCCCAAACTATGGTCAAAAGAATATTCAAAGCATTTAGCAACTCATTGTCCCTTTCAACAGCAGCAGCAACAACAACAACAATGGAGATGAGGTCTAAAAATGTATTCATGGCTCTCGAATTGTATAATTTAAGTTTGTACATAAAATCACACCGCAAACTTAGACATGACCCAAAGCAGGATGTACAAGTGAACTTACAAGCACTCACATACACACAAACTACACATACACATACATGATATACTTATACTTATACTTATGCTGCGCCAACAGAGAATATGCCTACAACCAGGGCTACATAGTCACACGCGCAACTAAAGAGATTCCTGTGAAGGACTGAATGCGTTTATACTTGTAGAGAGAATGCATTAAATGTAAGAGCTTCAAGGCTCTATGCAGCTTTATTAGGTGATCAGATGATCACACAGCGCCAGAGCAGAAACTACACTGAAATTGATAAATGCAGTGTAAGAATATACACATGATTTTCATAAAATAATCATAGTAGAGTATCTTTTTTTAAATTTAAAAAATGTTTTTTTTATATTAATAAAATATATAATATTAAAATATAATTTTATTATTAAAATACAAATCGGTTCTTGTGTTCTAATATTATTCTGTTAAGCTCCTTCACTACAGAGCCCTGTATTTAATATACACCTTGTTGTTCCCATATAAGACGGCACATTACACAGTTGAGCACAGACCAACACACACACACACAAACCAATAACAAAAACTAAAACTCTGGCCGGCAAACATCGAATTTAAATATTTTAAAGCTGTGGACCAGGATGCGTTCACAAGGGGGAAACAACAGGCGAAACAAAATACAAAACTTGTGCGCCATAAAAATGCTATAAAATTGTGCAAACGGCATAGATACAATATACAACTTGCGGATACATGAGAGATACATAAGTATCTGCTGACCTAAGTGCGTGTTCACATAACCTTTTACGAGTGTGTGGGTGCCTTGTCAATCCTAAAACTTTAAGTATTCTCGAGCTCGAACGGCAGCCGTTGCCACTGAAATCGAGCCATTGTCATTGTCATTGTTGTTGTCATTGTGGATGTCATTGTCGTTGTTTTACCCCGATTCTCATTTGTGAGGTTTTGCACGCACCTTTTTTTCTAAAGTTGTTCAGATTTTGTTTTAATTTTTTTTCTCTTGCTTAACCCGTTTGCAGTGGGATACGTTGGACAGAAAGCAATCTCAACACACATACATAAAGCTAAAGCCGTGGTGCTCCGAGGTTTCCGCCCGAAGCATTTCTGGGCGACAAATTGGTCTTCGAGCTCGACCGAAAGGTTTCCAGACTGAAAGTGTAAATTGCATTGGGTGAAGTCACGTGAACTGGGGGCGAGCAACGGCACAGCTCGTGTGTCCGTTCGTTCATGTCCTAATTAGAATGCCACCTCAGGTCCAATAGACGAAGCACGCCTCATAAATTATTTATATGCAATGGGCATTAAATTTAAATAATCAAACCTGGAACCTGGATACACACACACAATCAGCATTGGCCCACAATTATACCCTGGCTCTTACGAATGTCGTTTACATAATCGGAAGGCCAAAAAACCAGTTGCCTACGCAGATTACTTCTTGCCCAGATCCCAGAGCCCACGAATAAACTTAACTCAAAATTGTAAATCATTTTGCATAAATTTTGCACACACTTACAAAACCAAATGAATACTCATACGGTACTTGGCAGCCAATCATTCATTCATTTTAAACGCCCTTCGAGCTGTCACTTAAGCGATAATGAAACAGTCGGCATTGCGAAACACTGTCAGTTCTGGGCCAGCTTTGGCAATTTGACTGAAATCCATTTAATATTTCAGTAGTGGAAATGAGTGTTGAGCGAGATGTTAAAGAACTTTACTAGCCGTTAAATTATATAATCAAATATAGCTATAATATTCAATATAATTTATTATATTCAACTATACACTTAGTTTATGATATTCAATTAAACACTTAGTTTTTACCATATTTAAAGTGAGTCATTTAATTTCACT
This sequence comes from Drosophila colorata, assembly GCA_035041545.1. Lineage (NCBI taxonomy): Eukaryota > Metazoa > Arthropoda > Insecta > Diptera > Drosophilidae > Drosophila > Drosophila colorata. The sequence goes on from JAWNLD010000678.1 coordinate 7,103,095, forward strand.
TTTCGCACACTCCATCATATTTTCGAGAGCTATTATATTATATTGTAGGGTATTCATATAAATTCATATTCAAGTTGGCAAAAAATATAAAATTTTTTAAGGCTGTGACAAGCTGACTGGATACGTTAATGTAGTAGAGGAATGTCCTGGTGAAATCACTTGAAAGCACAGAATCGTTTTGTACTTATTTTTAGTATTAGGTGAAAGGAGAATAAAATAGAGAGCTTGGGATGAGGGGATCTAACAGAATAGCCGTGGAAGTGCTTATGTGTGTGTATGTGCACCTGTCCCACTACATTAAGAAAAATTAATTATTTTTATATAAATTATTTAAATTTTGTCGAATTTTTTCCAGAAGTTTGTTTGCGATTTCAGACAAGTTTGCTCAATTTGCTGTAACTTAAACGTTTTCCATTCGCTTAAGCAAATAATACCTTGTCTGATAACCGATCAGATAACCGATGCTAAACTGATCACCATAAGTGTATTTATCAATTTTATCAAAAGTTTCGTACAAAATTGAGAAAAGGCAAGTACAAATCTTTTTGTCTGGAATTCCCGGCCAAAAGATACCCTGTACCCAAGTGCGAGCTACTGTAGCATTCGATCTTTCTTGCATTTATACCCACATAAAATCATATATATATTATATATAACCACACATACACACACATCGCTAGCTATATTTAGGCGAGGTGCTTCTTCTTCCCCCGTCCCCGATAACTTCTATGTTTATTGTTTGTTCTTTATGAAATTGTTCAGCCTTAAATAGAGTATCCGAATATGTAGAATAAAAAATACGCTCCCTTCTGTCTGTTAGATACATTGGCATACAACCGTTAGAACATTGTTTACAAATTTTTAATGGGTATAACAATTTATATTGTTAGTACAACAAATGCAATTAATCCTAATTGTTGCAACATGTATAATTTACTGTAGTCGCAACACCGCAGTTTCATCTTCATTTCACTTAATTCAATTAATTGAATGATGAATGAAATGTTGACAAAATCAATTTAAGATAATATACTACAATGGTTATGAATATTGACGGGAACCTTGGGTCCGTTTTACCATGTTAATTAAATTTTCTTGTATAGTATTTAACAGGTAGTTTAATAAACAAGAATATGGAAATTTGTAAGCATTAAGTCAGCTGCAGAAAACTGTAAGACATTGAATGGGTGATGAAAGCGATTAATTTTGACACACTGGTCAACAGTCATTAACATAAGAAAAATTTAAAACATTTATGGTACAATTGATTTGACTTAAATAATTGACTGGTTGATCTAAAATAAAATATGAAAATTCAAACGTAATAACTTCACTTATTAAAAAATATACATTTTTAAAAAATTGTAAACAGTTATTATACTGAGATCGAGTATACGTTCTTAAATGTTTTGTTTTCGAGCTATGCAATTTTAACTTAAGTACGATTTTACCAACAGTTGTACTTAATTTAAGTGCGAAATTCTGGTTTTTTTCTTTGTGTGTAGAGTTTTCAAAACGTTTGAAAAAGCTAAAAAATAACTTTTTACACGTTATTTCCTTGCCAAGTTGATCAAGAGTTACTCACAAAATAAGTAGAATCCACGAAGAACTCACAACATGGGGCCAAGCTTTAAGCCCCTTCCTCTGGCAGAGTTTCTAACCTTAACACGAATGCGATACAACAACTTTAATAATGTAAGTGAAAATTATGATGGGGTGGGAGAATAGACGGTCGCTGTGCTCTTGCTTGGGCGGTCACACGTGGCGTATGAATAATGTAAAATGTCAACTAATTAAGCCGGGCAAAATGCATTAACAGCTTGCTGCACTGCAACAATTTTGGCCAACGTACATGTTGTTGGTTTTAATTAAACATTTTCACAAAATGTGCTAGAATGCTTGCAACAGCAGAATGACATTAATGTTGGTAAAGGAAGGGAAAACGATATTTTTGGGCGCGTTTCAACATCATCTCATAGTCTATTTCATCAAGCATATCCGGGTAATCACTATCGTCATCAAGGTGCGAATTATCATCTGGTATAATAAATCCCTTCATCAACAGCAGCATGTCGAGCAACAAGATACACAACAACAAATACATCATTCTCTTAAAATTCGGTGTATTTTGAATGGAATTCAAGTAAATATTTTCAAGATTTGATTTTTAAAAAGCAGATGTGTTGACTATTTTATTTGACTCAACGTTTAGGATCTGTTTTCTAAGCAATAAATAATCAAGTCTTCTTACCTACTTTTGTTTCATTTAAATGGTTGTGTTAATTTATTGAATTTCAGTTTTAATGCTCAACAAATCTGTATCGAACCACTCTAATTTTTACAACTAGAAGATTTTATCAAAAGTTTAGTTACGCGAGGATTCAAAATTTTGAAAATTTGTTTAATAACATTAAGGCCAATTTTATGTATTAAAACTTACTATCGATTATTCACAGCTAAGCTAGGAATATACATTTCTCTCTGTATCACATATTAAAATGAATAAAATATCAAACACATACTTTTAATGATACACCTCAGTGGTTCGCTCTTCCTCCACAGAAGCCTCCGTCAGCGCTTGCCTGGTACCCATGGCATAGGGCGGTTTATCATAGGTCTTCACATAAAATGTACCATTCTTAGGATCTGAGGGCTCGCCGCCCATTCGGAATTCACCATCATCGTCCAGAAGTATCCACGTCTTTTTGGACATGCGCTCACAACGAACGCCCCAAAAGCCCTTAGTGGTATTGATGGACTCGGCAAAGTAGTCATGTGCACGCTTATGGGAACAGCCGTACATATAGCACTTCTTCTGATCCTTGCCAAAGTTGGGATAGAAGGTGGCATGGCCCACGGGCTGCTCGAAGCCCAGGCCAGTGCTCGTCTGTATGGACTCCACATAGTGGGCGTCGCTCGCATCGATGCGATACTCATCGCTCTGCTCACGAAACTTGGGTCCCGCCGGATCCAGGGCGTAGATCGTGTTGAACCGGAAGGGTCTTATCTGTTTGCCAGCACTGCCCGCAATTTGGGCGCCCAGGGAGTGCCCAATAAGGTAAATATCGTCGAATTGCAGACCCGCACGCATGTGCAGATAACGCACAAACTCGGCTAGCAAAAATCCCAGATCCTCGACCATATCGGCCACACCAAAGTAGTTTACATTTGAAGATATCTTGCTCCAGTCGCACACAATTATATTGAAATCCTCGTAAAGGGGAGTTTCCATCTGTGGTTTACCCGTTGCGTCATCGTTATTATATTGCTGTTTGGGCTTCGGTTTAGTTAAGCTCAGATACGCGCTCTTCACATCCCGATTCAACGAACCCTTGCCCTGACTCATCCAGCCATGTATAATAATTCTGCAATATTGAAATTCAATTAATTTTCCTCAACAAATGCAACAGCATTGTTCGTTTCAACCAGCTGAAACAACTTCCAGTATCGCTTATCTTATCTACTGTCAATATTTATATATTTAATTTTTTCGAATTGCCAACTAATTTTTATGCAAAATTTGTGTGGATCTAACATAGAGGTCTATATTTTGTTGAATGCAGCTCTACTTTATAGCAATTATGAATGACTCACTGATAAGTGGCTAAAAACGAAATGAAAGCAGAGCAAAAAACACGTATCTGAGTGCTAAGCAGAGGTAGTTAACTGCAGTATACCCTGTAGCAAATTCTAGGCTACTGTGAAAATATGTTTCCTCTTGAATATTTATATTCTATATATCTATAGGTATTTGAAAACCAACGAGACCTTCGTTTCTTACATGAAAATCCAAATACCCATTGGGTATTGAGTATTTAGAAATTATAATGTTGCGCTAATAATCTCCGATTAATTTTCTAAAGGAATAATCCTGTGAAACAGACTGATAGAGTACATATAATACATACTTTAACATAACTTCAATATACCCGTTTTATCTAGCTATTAACTACAGAGTATTAAGTGCTGATAGAAACAGAAAACCAGTTTTCGCATGTGAATAAATAAAAACAATAACAATTCATTCAACCTAACTTAAATTTTTCACCAGTCAAAATTACAGCAAACGAATAATTGTCTATGTAAATATGTAAAATTTGCATGTATACTAAGTATATACTATTTACTCAGATCTAAATTTGTAAATTCCCATTACAATGCCATAAATGTACGTATGTATTTCCTAATCTCTAATCAGCCAATGCAATCGCTGCGAATAAACCCAATTAAACGCTCACCTAGTGGGATGACGTGCATCAAAACCGGAACGCTCCAAGGTCTCATCATCATTGGGAAACAGTTCCCTGCCGCAATCGGGAAAGTCCCGTTTGAAGAGAAAGAATTGCAATTTGACACGTGCGCTGCTCGTAAAGGGTACCCAATGCTTGAAGAACTTCTTCCAGAATGGATAATCCAAATACTTGTTCGACTTGGTGAGCTTGTGATCGCAATGGTCTTGTTCGGACACATCCGCTGCGGATGCCTCAGTTGAAGGTGCCGCTAAACGTTTATAGAAAATAAAATATATAAAATATCAGTTTTGTCTCTTCTATATAAAAATGTGGCTAGCCTACCGATTGCAAAGCTGAGAGCAGCTATAATCATAAATGTAATCCGTACCAACTGCATGACTATATCGACGAATCTTTATGCCAAAACACTTGAATAGTTGTAGAATTAATGCGTAAGCTCGCGTCCGTACGTTGCCCCACCCACACACACCTAATCGCACACACACACAACCGAACACCAATTTAGACACATCTGTACCGCTCAATGGTGCGTGCCCAACTAACGACTGTCGGTCTGATCGGTTACGAGCGAGCGAAACTGGAATTAACACTTCCAACAGATCTGCTCAAAGTGGCGACTTCATGTCTGCGCTCTCTCCCCCAGCACCAGAGATAAGAAACGACGCGTCACATGCAAAGAGCGAGTGGGCGCCGGCATTTAAACAGCAGCGTTAATTATTTAATAGCTGTCATTATAACATAGTGAGAGAGCGATAGAGAGAGAGAGAGAGAGATAACAATCATTGCAGTCGGGTGCAAACGACTGCGCATTACTCTAAAATAGAAAGCAAAGACTGAAAAAATGTGACTTCAGCAAAGGTAGAAGAGAATGATAAAATCATAAAGAAAGTCTACCTGCAAAACTCTAGAACATATCGATTTCCATGATTTAACACGCTCCTAATGCGCGTAGTCAAAAAATGTAAATACTGAATTTTAGCTCTAAAGCGACAATACACGGGTATATATTGAAAGTTTCAAATCTCTAACCAGAATAGCAGCAAAAATTGCATTGCCTCGGACACACAGACGGACAGCAAGACATTACACAAATCCAAAATGCTCTTTATTATTTTGTGAACAGAGTATAGGCATTTATTTAGTTACTAATAATTGAACTTGAACTACGTTTGCCATTATTAGAAAATCTAGAGCATATAAAATTAAAAGCAAAAACAAAAACTGTTCGACTATTTTAATTAAAATAAGTCTGCGCAAAACTTTTGGAAACGCCTCCGGATAGTTAAGTTAGTTAGTTAGAATAATATCCTGTACCCAGGTCCGGAATACACAATAGTTATTAGATGCACGTAAAAAGCACACACAGACGTAAGTACTTCTACATGTATGTATTCCTTTTTGTTTCGGATCAGAAAATACACCGACTTTATAGAAACTGGGCTGGCTATATAATATAATACATAATATTCGCGATCTGCTTATGGTATACAGGAAACCAAACTATAATAAAATATATATAATATAATAAATAATACAGTACTTGTATACAGGAAACCAAATTTTAAATCTTATAGTCAAAATATATATATTCTTAATCAAAACCGCCAGTCTAACCTCCCGTCTGTATGAACGCAGCGATCTCGGCAAATAAAAAAGCTTTTAAACACAGCTCAATATCTTTTTTGTTTTTATTCTTGCTCCATTTCAATATCAAGAAACCGATATTAAGGCATGGGTTGATGGTGAAAAGAGTATATTGGGTTTGTGCAATGTTCGTCTTGCTGTCCGTCCGTCGCAATTTTTTCGCTATTAAAGCTAGAGTTTTGAAATTTGGAATATATACTCATGTATAGCCTAGTCAGATAAAGTGGTTACTTGTTTAATATAGTAATATAGCAATATCGTATAGTAAAGTATTAATGTCAGAGAAAATAAATTGAAAGCAAGACTTTTTACTGAGCAGCAATAAAATAGGTTTTTCACAGTTTGCCCCTTAGATTCCAGAGAGGTACAAAATTAAAAATTCCATAAAAAGATTGGCAGTGTCACAATATTTGATGCACCAAGTATATACCAGTATAATTTCAAAGGGATTGCCATAGTTTACGCAAAGGTTTATTCGAAAATGAATTTACCTGCTTTGCTCGTAGTAATTACGACTGTACGACAATAAATTGAAAAGTTTGACGGGTTTTCCCAATTGGGCGCTCTAGGGCTGCAAATAATTAGCCCAAAACTCCGCTCGGCACTGTGTTATCGGCTAATTGCTTGGCGCAAATCAGATATGTAGCACACTTAATTATGAAGGCCGAGGCACATAATTTATTTATGAGATACCAAATGAAGCGACAAATTTCAGGCACTTAGCAAGTCAATCGCTCAGACAGCCTGTTCTGAGAGGCTTGAGAGCTGAGCTTGGCAAGTTTTCAGCACTTTGGTCACGGACACACACAACTGGCACACCTGGCGTACGTGAGGCGGCATTTCAATTATGCAAATTTCGGGAGGCCCGTTGATTAGAAAATCCGCAAAGACCCTTGAGCAGGTGAGCAGACCTCTAGCCCCGAACGGCTGCCAGCCTTCAGGCGTCAATCAATACGACGAAGCGGGACAGGTTAGGGGCGCCAGCCACGCCCCCTCTAATGAATTGGCAAAACCACCAATTAGACTACAAAAATTAATTGGCAGGCCCGCGGCTTCCTTGAGGTGTGCCCCTTTCCCCTCTATCTGGTTGCTCTAGCCGTCGACACTTATTGAGCCTTTCAAAACTCGGCGCCCAAGTGGTGCCCCTCTTGGAACCTCTCTGCGAATTAAATTATTTGTTTCGTACCCAAAATTTACTGCACTTTTGCGCATTTTCCTCGTAACTTTGTTCGCTTGAGTGTCACAAAAGTTTTTCCGCAGTTCCTTTGTGCCTGTGACAAGTACGCAAGGGGATGAGGGGAGGCAGCTGGGGGAATTAACTGGGGAGACTGCCACTCAGGCAGCCAGCAGCTTTGGGCTTAACTTACCCTCAAAAGTCGTTTGTCATTAAAGCACTTAACTATAAATTATATTTCAAACAAAAAAGGTCTAAAATTGAGAACGTAATGTTAACCACACACATCGCAGATAAAGTCGAGATTGAAAGTATACAAACACATCCAATCAAATTTTCCTGTTCCAAATAATCATAACAAAACGAAATCTTTTCACTTCGTTAACGAATATAATAATAATAATTTTTTGCATAATTTTTAGGAGCAAAATGAAGCAAAAGTTTAGGAGACTTTAATGTATTTTCTCTGAAGAACTCAGTTTTCGACGAATCTTTCCTCAGAGAGCATTATTATACAGTAATCCGATGTACACATTTTTTACTATAGAATAAGAAAAATAATCAAATTCTACGTACTCATTGGTAAATTCAAGATACTTATATCTAACAGTAACAAAGTTAATCGTAAAAGAGTTCAGTTTTCGCTTTACGCATGGGAACTATGACAGTCATATATAATATATTAGATTATAATAATATTCCACCCGGTCGACTTTCCCTCTACAATGGTATAAAGGTAGTTTAGCTAACTTGTATGCAACTGAAAAGGCATCTTTCTTACTCTCAACAGAATAAATTGAAAAAGTTCTATATAAATTTAAATTTACATTTTATTTTCGTTTTTAGATTTAAGAAACGTTGTTGTAATTCAAACAATAATCAGATCGTTACCATTTCCTTGTAGCCCCACGCAAAGCAGCAAAATGTTCTTTTTTTCCTCACTTTTGTCAATGGTTGAACTTTTCTAGTATCGCCCGGCTAAATGGGTTGGGGCCCTCTACACAAAAGTTTAGACTTGAACCGAAGGCTGCAAATCCGCAGCTAACATTTTTAAGCATAACAAAGTGCGACGAGATTTTGCGAATAAATCCGAACGCCGCTTTTTGGTTTAGTCAGCCGTTGCACTGGGCGCTTATTAAAAACTTTGGCGGGTCAGTTGCTGAAGTGATGAGGGAGGAGCAGATGTAGGGTTTTCCAGTAACGGTGTGCGAACGATGACTGCAACTTTTCTTATTGACTTAATGCAGTTGGCAAGTGCGCTGAAGTGTTGGCCGTAGATTTCAGTTCTAAACATTTTCTTAACTTGCTGCATGGCACTGGACACGAAAACTTTTCACACTGCCAAAGAGACAACTTGGTCACAAATAACTTGCTCAATTAATGTTACGATTAGCAGAAGAGAGTATTACATAGAAGCGAAAGGCTAAGAAAAACTTTACCTAAATGGCATTGACTGATCAAATGAAAGCTTTATGACAAGCTAAATGACTAAAAATATTTATAATTGTCTAAGTCATTGTAATAATGGCTAGCGCTATTAAAAAGTAAGCTTGACCATTTTCAAACTATATTTTATAATAATCATAATCATAATAATAACAACAATAATAATAATAATAATAATAATAATAATAATAATAGTAATAATAATAATAATAATAATAGTAATAATAATAATAATAATAATAATAATAGTAATAGTAATAATAATAATAATAATAATAATAATAATAATAATAATAATAATAATAATAATAATAATAATAATAATAATAATAATAATAATAATAATAATAATAATAGTAATAATAATAATAATAATAATAATAATAATAATAATAATAATAATCATAATAATAATAATAAAAATAATAATAATAATAATAATAATAATAATAATAATAATAATAATAATATTGATAATCAAGGCAACAAGCCCATTAGAACCCAGAGATCAAATATTTTTCAAATCATGTACCGAACCTTGAATCGAACCAGTCCCATTGATGATGATCCCATTAAAAATGGGTAAAAAAAAGTGTATACTATTTTTTTGTAAATGTTTGTAACAGAACACCATCTCCCATATAAAGTATATATATATTTTTTTTTTCGCGCGAATCCCGATGCTATGAGCAGCATATACAATACTATTAGTCAAATTCGGCAGCAGAGTGGATCTATCCATGTATATCTGACTGTCTAGAGACTTCATTTCAAATGATCGATAACCCACCCCACTTTGCTCTAAACGATAAAAATCTAAATCAACTTCAAAGATTATCAAAACGAAAGACATAATTTTATATACTTTAACACTTAAATAATCCGAGCAGTCATCGATAGGGCTCAGGCACTTAGGCAACTGATCAACGCGACTTCGGTTCGAATCTTAGCCTAGTGTAGTGTTTGTCTTAGCCGCAGGCTATTTAAAAATAATTGGATTGATGGTTTATAACTATAACCTATAATTTAAATAATTAAAAAATCATATGAAAAAAGTGTCCTCCAGATCGCTTAAGAAACAGAGACATTTTTCTTAGAATTCTTAGAAAAAATACTTGTAGTATATTTTAAGCTGATAATGATGGCACTGCAGTATGAGAGACAGTTCAGTATGTGTATCCCAGTTTTTGTACACATAATAATAATAGTTTTCGGAGTATCCCCTAGTCGAAATCCCTCAAATATATCATTCTTAATTGTTTTCTAACGAAAATACATATTCATTACATACAGTGGGTGACAAAATTCTGCATACGACCCTCATATTTGCTATCTAACGAGCCCGAAAACATAACTTTTTTTTCGATCATAATTTGTTAAGTTTATATTGAAGACAGTTGTTTTGTTAGCTTCTTATTAAAATATATATATATATATATATTTAATGCATTATTACATCATTACTTTAATAATAATTATCATTTAAATTATGATATAGTGGTAAACTATCAATCTTTCTATTATTAATTAGCACTGGCAGCTATGGCCTTCGGCAAGTCAAACACCAGCCTGGGATTCGAACCTGTATTCTCGTTGTTCAGTTGCCTAAACACTTGGCCAACTCACCTACCGAGGACTGCAGTAATAATAATAAATCTAACCGATTGTAGTTTCGAAAAGTTGTTACTAAGGAAATAGCAGTAAGGGATTTCCTTCAGTATAACAGTTTTAATACACTTTGATTCAAATTTCCGCCTACATAACTTTGATATACAACTCTTCGTTTAAATTTTATCGGAAAATAATTAAACACGTCGTAAATTAAAATCAAAAAATTTTTGTCTTTTGGAAATTTCATAGTACTGTTCGCTGTTGGAGATGTGGACATGGAGATGCCGATAAGTGGTAAACTGGCAATTGTTGCAGCCACAGCCGGTACGTTCTTTGCCCTGGGTGCCTACTATCAGCACCAGCATGTGATCCGTAATATTAAAAAGCTGGAACAGCGCAATCCACATGCCTATTTCATACGCCGGAAGCTCTACGGACTGGTAAGATGCGCTGCAGCCTGTTTATACGATCGCATCCTGCTGAACACAGCTGTACACCCATTTCAGCTGGATATCTTTAACGTCAAAGCGATTAGTGAATGCTGGGATGAGATCACGGACGACAACACGCACAAGATGGGCGCTATTATGAAGTACGGGTTCCCAAGCATGAACGAGATTAACCTAAACGAGACTTTTAACTTTGTGACCTCTTTCGATCGCCGCAACTCAGCCATTCAGTGGATGTGCGAGAGAGTCGACGAATCCAGCTATACTAATTTAATGGGACGACAGAACCAAAGCCTTACCGTCCGGCGCAGGTCACTTGGCTCGCCACCAGGCAGCGCCTATCAGCAATCGGAGGCTGCGCGTATCTTCTTTATGTCAAACATTAAACCATTTATCGGTCGCGGCTTCAATGCAAGCGTCTGGGAGCGACTGCTGCACTATGTACATGAGATGGCCCAAAATTATGGCTGCGTCTACGTATACACTGGATCCATTTATCTGCCACGCGAGATGAAGAACAACAGCAACTGGTATCTGGAGTTTCAGCCAGAGGACAATACGATCGTTGCTATACCGACGCATTTCTTCAAGATTATCATCATCGATCCGAAACAGATCAATAGCACACCCTATGCGGAGGCTTATGTGGTGCCTAACACAGCCCTAAATGATGATACCGAACTGCGTGAACTGCTCTGTGATGTGCGCGACATTGAGAACGCGACGGGATTAAAGTTCTTCGAAGGTCTCGATCGCAACTTTGTCAGCACCCAAGTGGCCGTTCAAGGTGTTGGAAATTCCATCTCGCAAATAAGTAATCGGCGTTCATAATTGTTGAAGCTCAGATAGAGACGGGAAGAGGGATGCACAATGCAAGTCACTTGCAGGAGCTATCAAAATTCTACAACTAATGTTTCATACGCTTTTCTTATCTATCTCACAGTTTTCGTTAGTTGATATTATCTATTTTCATAACTTAAGCCCTTTTTTAAATTGCGTCAAATTTTGGATTAATTAATATTTGAGATGGAAAGCCTAAATAAATGCAAAAGTTAAATTTTTTGTTTCAATTACTTTTCCATTAAAACATTTATATTTCTTCAAAAGCACTGTAAGACCGGATTTTCTTGACTTTGATTAAGGAAAAATTTGATTCAATTTGTATGACCTAAAACTCATTGAAAAATATATCGAAAAACAATGGTAAACTTGTTCTACGTATCGTATAGGAGAATCTATAAAAATCAGTCGGAAACGGTTTTAATCATTGTTATTTTGGAAAAATTTTAATTTTTTTTTGGGGGGGCGAGAGTGGACTTGGCTGAATTTTTTTGGGTCGATGCTTACAAGGAGAGGATATGACTCTAGTTTTGAAATTGCGGGACCAATATAGAAAGATTTTATATATTTACCACGCCCCCAGTAAGGGTATCAAAAAAAATTTGTCTGCGATCTCTAGACGAGGTCATCAGTAATTTGTCTGCAAAATCTAGCTTTAAAACTGAGGGAGATATGTATATGTTTAAGCCGAATTACCACGCTCCCAGTGGGCATAGCCACAAAATTTTAACACTTTATCTGACGCGGGTATACTCGAGTTTACATACCAAGCTTCAAGCCGCTAGCTTCAAGAGCGGAGAAAAACAAGTAAGATGGCTGTAGTCGGGTGTGCCAGACTAGAAGATACCCTGAATCCAGCGGCGAGCTGTCGTTACATACATTTAAAACTCTTTGCATTCATACACACATTCACAAAGTCACACACACACATACATACAAAGATATAAAGGTAAGATATCGAAAAAAAAAAATAAACTTGTGCTGCATATGGATTAGGAGAATCTATAGTCGAAAAGTTTGCTGCGTTCATACAGGCGGACGGACGGACAGGCGGACAGGCGGACAAGGCTAAATCGACTCAGCTCGTCGTCCTGATCAATAATATATATACTTTATGGGGTCGGATATGCTTTCTTCTGTCTGTTACATACATTTGCACAAGACGATACAAGACAAGATGATACCCTTTTTACCCATTTTCAATGGGATCAGGGTATAAAAGAGACGGACAGACATTGGGAAAATCGGATTTTGGCAGGCTTGATTATTACACCGGACTTAACAGAGTCTGTTAAAGTCGCAACAAAATTGTTTATAGGGTGTTTAGCTGCTTTAAACATATCGATATGAGCATATCGAAAAATTCATATCGATTCAATTCCAGGAAATTCACTCAAAGCACAGCTTGGGGAGAAACCAATTATTTCGCAAGAATATTAAGGGATTTTAAAATGGCTAAGGGACATTTTCCCGTTTCTTTTAGAGATTTACTAACTGAATCCGTCGTCGAATTGCAGAATCTTGAGATCTGCAATTTGGCAACTTTTGATTTGGATAAACGCGAACTGAAAATACCGAGAAACATTGGCTATTATCGGCAGCCGAACATGTCTGACTACCCAATAGACTTGGCCAAAGGATATCAGGATATGACATTTAGTTCGTCTGATCCTGAGCATTATCGCAAGGAGAAAACTTTTCACTCCATTATGATGCAAAAACGGCGACCGGAATTTGATATTTGCACAACACGGGGCGCGCTCATAAAAATCGACATAGGCATTAACACAGATCTGGTGGCCATCAAGTTTAAGGATTGTATTTACATAAAATGCCTAAGCGAAGAGCCGGAGAACTCACCACGCGACGCATATCAATTTGAGCTACGCAAGCATCTGTTTGTCGGTGAGTGTTTGAGATTGTGGAGACCGACCCCGCACCAGTTTACAAACTAACCGAGCGACATTTTACAGATGCCCCAGGCGAACTGCCCCATATCGAAGAGCCGGTCGACCAACGTAACCAAATCTATGCCATATTCAGCGCCAGACTGGGCAGGTTCAGGCTGCTCTACTCGGCTGAGGTGGTCGGTGTAGATAATACGGAACCGCTGGGTGATCTGTGAGTCACTGCAGTCCAGTCGAAATTGTATACCCTGCAGCTATATTCAGATATTCTTGGTCAGCATCAACCGTCAGCAAAGTGTTCCTACCCATGTTCGTCTGTATGTCAGACTATGCGCGACTCGTTTTCCTGAAATCGATAAATATCGTTTTAATATTCGTTCACGATTTGAAACAAGTATATTGAGTATATAGTGCAATGTTTGAAATTTAGAATATAATATGTCATTAATGTGTTCAGATTTTTTGCCTACGCCCACTAGGGGCGTGGCTATTTGATATTATCAATATATCGCCACTTTGTGACCTAATTTGGACACCACCCAACCGCAGCGGGCTTTGTGGGCATACAAATAATTGATAAGTTGAACAATATGTGACGTCTCAAACCCAAACATTTGTTTGCTTTTATAAGAGCTTTGTGTTGATTCTTATATGGTTGGACTTAGATGTACTAACGGCAGTACAATCAAATAGCCCAACGTCTCCCAGGCAAAATGGCAAAATGAGGGGATCAAATAGAAAGATGACATAACAGTAGAGTTGTTAGACTTGGTATAGAAGTAGCATTACTTATTATATGGAAAGAATTATTTTAGTTGGAACATAAGATCCGAAATGAGTTATAGTTAGCTTAGTTACTATTACATGTTTGAAGAGTAAGTGGTACAAGATTTCGCGTAATTCTGCTCGAAACTAAAAAACTAATCTGGCTGATAAATTCGGAAGAATCAATCTGTCCATTAATTAGTTTGTGTAAGAAGATTACAGAAAGAGAGGGCAGAGTTATTAGTAAAAGTCTAGATTAGGTTATTTGACAACAAAACGTAAGTTTCGTCCATCAAAAAATAAATGATTGGTGTCGATGATGTCTAATACACAGTTTAGGTGTGAATTGTGCGGTAGGTCCCACAACCCCTAGGCTACACATTTTTAGCTCTTACACTGTGAACGAGTATATAGGCCCGACTGCAACATTCTTATGGATATAGAAACCAGATGTGGCAGATGTAGACAGACCAAGAATATTTGACTTTTTCAAAGACATATTTGCAATATTTAATTTAAATAACACCAAAGCTGTTTACTGTTGTATTTTCACAGCGATGACCGCAATGTGCTAATGCAGCTCCGTTTTAGCATGGTCAAAATCTTTGCGAAGAAGTGCCGGACTTACAATTGGCGCAAGAATTATCGCGTGCCCAATTGGCTATTTCAAGCCCAGTTTGCTGGCATTGAGCAACTGAGATTGGCTCATTTTAATAAAGAATCTATCGTAGATCAGCCGATCAAGACGATTAGGATCGACGATTTGCTGAAGGTAAGCATTCGAAATGAGATATTGCTATATTGGCAATTCCCATATCAATTTGCAGGAGCACGGAAATAAGATACAAGCGCGTTTGCAATTGCTGCACAATTTCCTCTGCGAGATTAGCGAACTCATGGATCCCGATGACTGTCCGTACACAGCCTACGTATTTCGTATTAATAACGATTGTGTTCGATACGAACGACATGTGGGCCCCAACAAATATAGTTACCTCGATGAGGACTACATTGATTTCATAAACGATCAATACCAATCCTAAACAATTTAATGAGTGGGGCAGCGTGTGTTGATTTTTCTATAATATACTCGTAATCATTTTAAGCATATAATATGAATTTGCTTAATATTTTTGAAGTGAAACCTATTTTATTTATGTCAAAGATAATCGAATTGAATTTAAATTGATAACCTAAAAATAAGCCCACCTGGAAATATTCGAAATCGAAAAACCCAAAATAAAACTTGCACTGAACTTGAAACAGATCAGAAAAACACAGTAAAAAATGTCATAAGAATATTTTCAATCAAATCAGTTTTGAGCTAGTTGTGCTGCAGTTTCGTTCTTATGAGCCGCCCTTGGCAGCTGCTGCTGGGCGTGGCATTTGGGTTGGCGTCTGCAGTTGGCTGCTTTGTGGCTGGCGTTTACTTTCAACATAATCATGCCACTCGGCTGCTCCAACAGCTCGTGCGGCAGGATCCCTATGCCTACTACGTCAGTCCAAAGATCTTTGAAGTGGTAAGCCAGCCAAATCGGTTGATCAGCGCGACGAAATTAAGATCTGTTCCTTAGTTCCGCTTCTTCAGCACTGAAAACGCAGCGAAGCATCGCGTGCAGCGGATCATGAAGTATGGCTTTCCGGGCTTGGACGATGTGCGGGTATATAGCGACTTTGTGCTCTCCTACGATCGCCGCAATCGCGTGGCACATTGGGTCTGTGAGCACTTGCAGCTGGCCAGCGTTCAGGCGCGACCCGGCGTGGCCCGTGCTCGCGCCTCCTACCGCCCGGATCTGCGTGTGCCTTCGAATTTTCGTTCCACGCTCGCCGACTATAGACACTCTGGCTTTGACCGCGGCCATTTGGCAGCCGCCGCAAATCATCGCGACCAACAATTGCACTGCAATGAAACATTTTTGCTTACCAACATTGCGCCGCAAATTGGGCAGGGCTTCAATAGCGGCGCCTGGAACAAATTGGAGATGTATGTCAGGGAGCTCACCCAGCATTTCGGTTCAGTCTATGTGTGCACGGGGCCACTGTACAAGCCCCGGCCGCGGGGCAATGATAAATGGACCGTGGAGTACCAGATGATTGGGTCGAGCATGGTGGCGGTGCCCACGCATTTTTTCAAAGTGATCATGCTGGAGTCCAAGCTGCCGTTGGGCAGGCCCTATATGGAGGCCTATGTCCTGCCCAATGCGCCATTACCAGAGCAGCTGGAGCTGCGCGAGTTCCTCTGCGACATACGTGAGATCGAGCACCATGCGGGCCTCAACTTCTTTCAGGGCATACGCAGAAGTGCAATCTTTGGCAGCAACTATCCAAGCGAATCGCAAGTGTTTCGAGATTTCGCATGAATTCCTGGTGGGGAGCGGGTCATGCAATCACAAAAACAATAATTAATAATAATGAAAAAGAAAATCAAATATTCAAAATAGAAATTCCACTTTAGAATAATGCTATCTATCTATAAAGTTTATAAAAGAAGACCTATAATACCAAAAATGATCACCACCAACTTTTAAACAGGTATCTTTTTTGCAATTCATATTGGACTATATTTCAAGTTGTCTATCTGATATAATTAATAAAGCGTTTATTAAAAACTCAACTCAGTTTGTCGTATTTTAAGCGTTGTAAGCGTTACTTTACTGGACTAAACTTCTTAATACTCGTTCACACAGAGAAAAGTGTATATTGTTTTGGAGCAATGTTCGTCTTTAAATTGATGTAAGTAATAAATCAAAAATTGCATAAGAAATATTTTTAGATTAATTTAAATATATTTTTTAGAAAAATAATTCATGTTTGAACGGCTTCTTGCTCAATTAAGATTAATTTATTTTCTATTATATATATATATATATACAACTTAACTTTTTACTTTTTGTAAATATATGGCTTAATAAATAAACGTGGAATATGTATGTATATACTGGTGTATATTCCCGAGACAGATTAAGTATTCAAATTTTTGGGCTGAGGCATTTAGGGGCGTGGGAAAACGATTTAATCTATATATCTCCCTTCCATCAAATTTTTGCTGACAGATAACTGATGATCTTCTCTAAAGTTTGCACAGAAGAGAAATCAGATTAATCTATGTACATATCTCCTCAAATTTTTGTCGACAGATTACTGATGAGCTCCTCCAAAAAATTGTTGGCTACGCCCACTTTAAATTTTCTTTCTGGCTCCCTCTGAAGAATCCTTTATCAATAGTCCCAGACAGTAGGCCAAGGCTTTCGAAAGTTTCCCATTCGTTTGTTGAGAACAGTTGAGATAAGGACCAATACAAAATTCGAAGTAAATAGGCGGCATTAATAAACCCAGTTTCCTTAACAATTGCGACGCATCACAATGTCGGTCACAGAGGCCGGAGCCCAACAATGTGCGTTCTTTGCGCTGGCGGGCTTGACGGGGTTTGTGTTCGGCGCCTATTTCCAGCAGGAGAGCTCAATTCGTCAATTGTTCGGCCTGATAAGACGGGACCCGTATGTGTTTCATTATCGCCGAAAGCTGTATCCAATGGTAAGTATGGGGCAGTAAGCGGACAACCTACCAACTGACTTCCCTCTGTCCAGCTTTCCACTTTTAGGACAGATCATGAAGCGAGGCTGTGGAATCGTGCGCCGTGCCTGACGGACAAAATACGCGACCGTCTGATCTTTTCACTGTTTGATTTTATTGGCAATATTATATTTGACACGAGGCCAGCGACGCATTCGCCGGATTTGCTGGATCTGATCAAGTACGGACTGCCCAGTATGGAGAATTTGTACGTGCACAAGGACTACGTGGTGTCGCAGGACCTGAGCACCAATGCCCCGAAATGGATGTGCGAGCATCTGAAGGGCAACTACAAGAAACTGACCACCGACGCAGATGGCGATGCACTGCACCTACGCTACAATGATGTCTATGTGCTGAGCTGCGGTGCCACGCGTGTTTGCAAGGCCTTCAAGCGGCAGATCTGGCGCACGCTGGAACAGCACGTGTCCCAAATGGCGGAGAAATTTGGATCAGTGTACGTGTATACTGGGCCCATGTACTTGCCGTCTTGTCGACCCGGCGAGGATTGGACCCTAGAATATCAAATTGTTGACTGGATCCCGTTGCCTATGCCCTCGCACTACTTTAAGGTGCTCATAATTGACCCACAGCTGCCGGAGCACACTCCCTATATGGAGGGCTACATAATAGATAATAAAAACAGCACCGTAAGCAGCAGCAACGAATTGACCGATTATCTCTGCGACATTGCCGAGATTGAGCGGCATACTGGCCTTCGCTTTTTCGAGGGCGTTCAGTCGACTGTGCGTTTCGAGAAGAAAAAGTACAGAATTGACACTCAATCTAACAGGTTTCAATATCTGAGCGAGTCATTTCACTCACTTCGTGAGCCTTCCATTCCAAATTTACAATAATGAATAAAAATCGCATTCAAATTTTCGTTGACATTTTAAAACGTAACTGTGACTGTAAATGCGTTGCAATAACAGTGCGCGTTAATGTTAACTCAGCTGATTTCGATATTTGTGGCAACTAACAATCAATACAACTAATTTTGTGGTGCAAATAAATATTTTTTACATTTGTACATAAAAGCCTCTGTTCTGGCCTTTAATTCTCACTGTGTATATTATAGGTACTTAAATAGGCAACATCTATTCGCAATACTGCATATTTGCTTGTCAAACATTTCCAAAATTGGTTGTATTTTTGTTATTTTAAACCAGCTTCACGACATAAAACATCGCTGAAAATATCGACAATACTGCCTATCGGCTTATAGTTATCGATAGGTGTCGCACAGGCGACAACTTTACGTGGCAAACTGTCAAATGCAACCAATAAGCAGCAGCAAAAGAAAATCGAATTAGCGAACTGACGTGGAAGTTCGTTTTTGCCTGGAATTTGTGTTGAAAACTGCCGTTACCTGTGCGTTCTGCCCTGCGAAAGCTGCAAACATTTGCACAACAACGCATCAAGAGCCTGGAACCGTTTGAGTTCGTGGAAACGGGAACGCGAACTTTGAGCTGCAATTTGAGTGTGTTTGTGCGTGAAAGTCGTGGATACGTTTTTATGTGCTCAGCTTTAGACATAAAGCTATGAATCCGAATATGTATGGACCACCGCCTACGCAATTCCAGCCGCAATTCGTGGCGCCGCCGCCTGTAAGTGGGGGAGCTCGGGCACCGACGGGCTGGCCGCCACAACAACAACAACAGCAGCAGCAGCCAGTGCAACAACAACAGCTACAGCCCCAGCCGCAGCAGCAGCCACAACAGCAACAACAACAATATGGCGCTGCAGTGACGTCCGCACAACAGCCCTACGTGAATGGCAACTATCAGCAGGTGAGTGGGTAAACAGGGTATATTGGTTTTACCCAAATGTGTGTAATAGGCAGGCGACACCATAAACTATATATATTCTTGGTCAGCATCACAAGCTGAGCCGATTTAACCCTGTCCGTCCGTCGATTTCAGAAGCCGTAAACTTTAGAGACTGGAAGTCTGATTTTGTAAGTTCGCAGATTAAGTTTATTTTAAACTGTCGATTTATTTTTATTGCAAGTACTGCATCCTTGCGCCTTAATTTGTACATACATTTGGACGCTCCTATTGAGTTTTGAAAGTTTCATAAGGATCACAAAATTAATTTGGAAGATTTTTAAATCGTTGAATTGTGTGCAACGACTGCTCACAACTGGGTGCAGGGTATCTCATAGTCGGGCACTCCCGACTTGCTTTAGTAAGACCAAAGTAATTCCACAAACTCGGACTCAGCTGAGACCTGCCAAGTCGCTCGTTCACTTTGCACCCTAACCAAATGTTGTCACGAAATGTGAATCGCTTTATCGCCGCGGCCAACTCTAAAGAGGTCAGCTGGCATTTCGTAATGGAAGCTGGGCTGATAAGCGGCCACACATAATTGAATTGCTTTAGCATGTACTAATGAAAAACTCGATCTGTTTCTGTCTCCCTTGCACCCGCTCCTGCTGCACAGTTGGCCACGTCGATGAGCGGCCTGAGCGTGAGCGGCAATCCCCTGAAGCCCATGCCCGGGGCTGGAGTTGCTGCAGCTGCTGCACCGCCAGCGCAGTACAATCAATTCAACGCGAACGCGCCGCCGACAAGCGCAAGCTCAAACTTCAATAACAACAACAACAATGCGTACGCTGCCGCCTACGCCAATGGCTCAACAGGTGCGTCTCCGGCTCCGCCGGCCGTGGCTGGAACAGCAGCAGCAGCCGGGCCACCGCCGCCCTCGCCGTACCCAGCCACATCCGCGGCGCCCGCTGCTCCGCAGCAAAGCGTGCCCAGCGGTATTAACCAGATGACACTCAACAGCGCCAATTTGGCGGGTCTGCCGCATATGCCGCCTCCAAAATCGGCGACACCTGGACAGCAGCTGCCGCCGGCAGCTACAGGCGCTGCGCATCCCCCACAGCCAGCAGCGCATCCGCCACAGCCAGCAGCGCAGCCGGCGCCAGGTGCTTATGCACGACCAGGTCAACCGCCTGCACCAGCCGCATACACGCAGCCCGGCATGCCGCCCCAGCCAGCTGCAGCTGGTGGTCCAACTGGTATTCCATATGGCGTGCCACCCCCTGGCAGTTTCCCTGGCGCCTATACCGGCCAACCAGCTCCGGCTGCGCCTGCGGCTCCAGTTCCGGTTGCATTCCCGGGTGCGCCTCCGCTGCCTGGGCAGCAGCCAGCGCCGGCGCAGGTTCAACAGTATGGCGCAGCTCCGCCGCCAGCGCTCGGCTTTCCTCCACAGCCCGGACAACAGCTCCAGCAGTCGTCGATGCCTGGCTATCCGGCTCAACCGATGCCCGGCTATCCGCCTCAGCCTGGACAGCAGCCGCAGCAGCCGATGCCCGGCTATCCGCCCCAGCCTGGACAGCAGCAGCAGCAGCCGATGCCCGGCTATCCGCCCCAGCCCGGCAGCTATCCGGGCCAACCGGGAGTGCCCGGTCGTCCTGGTTACAATGTAAGTACTTGTGCGAGGCTGTCTTAATCCTGATACCCTTGCCACTAATTATTTAACACCACATTTCCTATTCTTTGCAGCAACCGCCAATGCCCGGTGCTGGCAGTATGTACCAACAGGCACCGCCGCGTCGCCTGGATCCCGACCAGATGCCAAACCCCATACAGGTGATGATTGAGAATCAGCAGGCGGCCGGCGGTCCGTTTGTGACCAATCAGGCGGGCCTACTGCCGCCGCTGGTGACCACCAAGTTTGTGGTGCACGATCAGGGCAACTCGTCGCCGCGCTTCATTCGCTCCTCGCTCTACTGCATACCCAACACGGGGGATCTGCTGAAGACGACGGCGTTGCCTCTAACACTGAACATTTCGCCGCTGGCGCGCATTGGCCGCGGCGAAATGGAGCCGCCGATCGTCAATTTTGGCGACATGGGTCCCATTCGCTGCAATCGCTGCAAAGCCTACATGTCGCCCAATATGCAGTTCGTCGATGCGGGTCGTCGCTTTCAGTGCCTCATGTGCAAGGTCACAACGGAAGGTGAGCGAGAGATAGAAAGAGAGAGAGAGAGAGATCTTCAACTGAATTGCCTCTTCACTATTCACAGTGCATCCCGACTACTATCAGCACCTGGATCACACCGGACAGCGTGTGGACAAGCACGAGCGCCCGGAACTGCTGCTGGGCACATACGAGTTTCTCGCCACCAAGGACTATTGTCGCGTAGGTGCCACAGTTCCGTTTGCTCTCAGCTCCCGTTTTCATAATAGTCTTTTCATTCTGTAGAACAATACGGCGCCGGAGGTGCCAGCGTTCATCTTCATCTTAGACGTCTCGTATAATACGATCAAGTCAGGTCTGGTACATCTGCTTTGCTCGCAGATCAAGCACATACTCAAGCATTTGCCGGTGGACCAGGGCCAGGACAAGTCGAAGGTGCGCGTCGGCTTCATAACCTACAACAGCACCGTGCACTTCTACAACATCAAGAGCAGCTTGGCCCAGCCCCAGATGATGGTTGTGGGCGATGTGCAGGAGATGTTTATGCCGCTGCTCGACGGCTTCCTTTGCCATCCGGAGGAGTCGGCGGCGGTGATTGATGCGCTCATGGAGGAGATACCACGCATGTTTGTGGACACCAAGGAAACGGAAACTATACTCTATCCGGCCATACAGGCCGGTCTGGAGGCGCTCAAGGCGTCCAATGCCTCTGGCAAGCTCTTGGTATTCAACTCAACGCTGCCCATCGCCGAGGCGCCCGGCAAGCTCAAGAATCGCGATGACCGCAAACTGCTTGGCACCGACAAGGAGAAGACGGTGCTGACGCCGCAGTCGACGGCGTACAATCAGCTGGGACAGGAGTGCGTTCAGCAGGGCTGTTCCGTTGATCTGTTTGTGTTCAACAATGCGTACATCGACATCGCCACCATTGGCCAAGTGTCGCGTCTGACGGGTGGCGAGGTCTACAAGTACACCTACTTCCAGGCCGAACTGGATGGCAAGCGCCTTATCGAGGACATCGTCAAGAACGTATCGCGTCCGATTGCCTTTGATGCGGTGATGCGCGTTCGCACCTCAGCGGGCGTTAGGCCCACCGAGTTCTTCGGCCACTTCTACATGTCCAACACTACCGACGTGGAGCTGGCCAGCATTGGTAAGTTGCCCAGCATGCAAATCTGCCTGACTGTCTGATTCCTTTTACCTCTCGACAGATGCCACCAAGTCGGTCAGCATCGAGATCAAGCACGATGACAAACTGCCGCCAGAGGAGAACGTCTATATCCAGGTGGCGCTGCTGTACACATCGTGCAGTGGCCAGCGGCGGTTGCGCATTTTGAATCTGGCGCTGCGCGTGACCGTAACAATAGCGGATGTGTTCAAGACCTGCGACTTGGACGCCATGATGCTGTTCTTTGCGAAGCAGGCGTGCTTCAAGCTGATGGAGCACTCGCCCAAACAGGTCAAGGACAATCTCATACAGCGATCGGCGCAGATTTTGGCCTGCTATCGCAAGCATTGCACATCGCCGACATCGGCTGGCCAGCTGATACTGCCCGAGTGCCTCAAGCTGTTGCCACTGTACGCGTCCTGTTTGCTGAAGAACGATGCCGTTTCTGGTGGCTCCGATATGACACTGGACGATCGCTCCTATGTCATACAATTTGTGCTCGCCATGGATCTGAATATGTCCGTTAACTATTTGTATCCACGCTTCATTCCCATACACAACGTGGAGACCGATGACACGTCGCTGCCGACGCCAGTGCGCTGCTCGCACGAGAAGATCACCGAGGACGGTGCCTACATACTGGAGAACGGTGTCCATCTCTTCATCTGGCTGGGCCAGTCCCTGTCCCCCTCATTCGTTCAGTCCCTCTTCGGTGTCCAGAGCACGCAGCAGGTGAACGCTGAACGTTTCGCTGTCACGGCCGACACGCCCCTGGCACGTCGCATTACCGACATCATCGACCAGATAATGGAGGAACGCACGCGCTACATGCGGGTAAGTTTTCTGAATACCCAAAGCGAATACCATCACAAACATTTTAACTTACTCGACTCACATTGATTGCAGGTCACCTGTGTGCGGCAGAACGATAAGTTGGAGAGCGTGTTCCGGCACTTTCTCATTGAGGATCGCGGCACAGATGGCTCGGCTAGTTATGTGGATTTCCTTTGCCACATGCACAAGGAGATCAAGGACCTGTTAAGTTAGCACGTAGGTAACACGTACAAACTGCCGGCGGCCAATAGCTTTGCGACTGAGGAGCGCTGGTCCAGGAGCTACTCACAGAATCGGGCGCGCATGCGTCGCCTCTCGCTGAGCAGCCGTCGGTTTAACTGAGCGCGTTGGCATATTTATAGCATAAAGAGCAGACAAAACTTCAATTACACATACATACATATATATATATTGAAACATATAGCTGCGACTTCATTTCGAACGTTACAAATCTTCCATTCATTTTTATTAAACTTTTCACATTTTGCATGTATTCTTCTCTGTCAACTTTTGAGTATTCGATGTGTTTATTTATGTGTGTATTCCGGCGCTAAAAACATTTGTTAAACAAGCAATCGCAAATAGACAAATTATTTTTTTCTGTTTTATTAATTTCTATACATATTTCTTGCATATTTTTAATTAAATTAAAAATGTCAGCGCCACAGCTACATGAGAAATTCCCCTAGTTAAAAAAAAACATCCGTGAATTCAGCCTGAGGCGATGAAGATTGTGAACACTGCATAGGTGGCAATAATAAAATATTTATCTCTATCAGCACATCCATTTACGGTATATATATATATATATAGAAAAGTTTCTAGAACCCAACTTGTAATAAAGAAAACGGAAAGATTCGCAAAAAACTGTTTTATGCGCTTACTCCTACTTATATGCAATATTTCGTTATCCGCTTTTAATGTACTTTGTGTATAGTAATTGATCAACATTGATTATGATTATCTATTAATATCTATATATGTTTCGTGTGAGAATTATCATAATTTTACTTGGTATATGCGAACCCTTTTCCCCTACCCCAAAAAACCTCTGTGCAAAAAGATTGATTGAAAATGAAATAAAAATCTTTATTAAAAATAAAACTTGTCGTTTTCATGCAAAGTAGCTTGTTAATAAAGTTTAAAACTTTAAACTGGGTCAGGAACATTTATTCTGGAACTCAAGGAACTGTGGAACCAATGGATACTACATTGTCACATTCATTTAATCCAATTTAAAATTTAGAGTATATTCAAATTGAATTAAAGAAAATGTATATTCTGTAGAAGAATCTTTGTTGCCAGCTTTTAAGCTTTAGGATTCACAAATTATTAAAAAGATTTTGCTTTTAAATTAAAAACAGTAACTACAAACTCTTATTTTTACCATTTTAACAGACTCAAGATATCGGATACTGTATCAAAGAACTAACGTAGGAACAATCAAGAACATGTTTTCCAAAAATATTATGTGAATACCGGAAAAATCTATTTTTTTTTTTAGCTAATACGGCTTCATATCGTGTGACAAAATGACGCTGTATTCGTAATATCTTTTATAATGAACTTGTGTATATTTCCAACAATTCTTTTACAATATGTACGAAACATTAGCATTAATTTTTTTAACTTAAGTTTTAAGTGTCCTCAATGATCCCGAATTCGTAATAAAACGTACTGTTTCAAAAACCCCATCAAACTTACAACACAATCTTTTTAGAATATAAATTAGATAAGGAAATGTAAATAGTTAATAAAAGATTGTTTCAATAGAAGGTATGTGTATATATATATATATATTTATGTATATATATATTGTATTGTATTTATTAGGCCTTTAAATATCTAGAATTATTATTATTTGACGTGCACAGTTTACATTTACATAAATTTGTAGATTGTTTTTTTTTTAAATTTATTTCGTTTCGTATGTTTAGAAAAGTTTTCGATTTCAATGTTCCCGAAATTCATAACAATTAAATAAACATTTCCTAAGACGTCTCCCTATCTCTCTGTGTCTGCGTGTGTGTGTGTTTATTTGTGTGTTGCTGAATTGTTTATCAAAACTTACAAATGATTTTTAATTTAAATTGAATGGGAACATAGCAGACAGTGCACACAGATAATAGATTTCACAGATCTGTAAACATATGTATATGGTTGCATCAGAATTTGCGGTTTGATTCTTACATTTAGTGTTAAGTTTATATAATTACATAAAAAACCTGTCGCAGCTCGAAATATTTCATATATTTAATATAATATTGTTTTTTTTTTTTGCAGTTTACAACATAATTATTTATATAATGTTAAGACAACGACGAATCTGATGTAATTTTGATTATATTGTTTTATTCGCATGCCGAAATTGCTGTACATTACACAGAACACAATTTATGGAATAATACGGCATATAATTGTTATTAAAATTCAACTATTATCTAGCATTTCGTTTATATAAATAATTGCGAAATGAAATAAAAACGAAAAAAAACGAATGATTTTTTTTTTGACATTTGGGTGGCATACAGAAAAACGATATATACATATCATATATTTCTATAGCCTGCGCCTGTCTTGCACTGTCATTTTGAAATTAACTGAAGGAAATCCGATTCGTGGGCGTGTCACAATCGCCCGTTTCGGTTTAAAAACAAGCAGCCAATGCCTCAGCGTGTTTATGTGTGTGTGCGGGTGTGGTGTGTGTAATTTGTGTGTGTGTGTGTGCTGTTGACTGTGGTGATAGCCGGATTTAGGGAGAGGTGTCGAGTTGGGCGATCGCCCTACTTCGTAAACGCCATGAACACAGCCCAAAGTATTTCATTCGCATTTGGCTTGGCCGCCTCCGTTTCGAAGTCGAGATCAAGCAGCTCGCGTACTCGCTTCATGGCCACCTCGTAGTCGTCGTCGTTGAGCGGCGCAAACGCGTTCTCGATGACATCACTGGCATGCGCCAAAAAGATAAGCGCCAGCATTCGCTTGTCCATTCGCTGCGGATCGTTCACCCACTTGGAAAGCACCGAATCCTGGATCTATGAAAACAAAAATGTCACCATGAGTACGTGTTTTGGCTAAGCCTTAACATCTGTGCCCCGACTCACCTTCTTGACCAGACGGCACTTGACCACATTGTCACTGAGCGGATGTGTCGTCATGTCAAAGAGTAGAAAGTTTTGCTTTTCCGTTGTGAGCACACCCTTCTCTACGAGGTTCTTGGCCAGACGCTCGCGCACATTTTTAAGCTGGTAACGCAACTTCAGTGGATTCCAAGTCTCGCCTGCAACAACAATCGAAAGTCAGCAAACAATTTGTGTGTTGTGTTATGCACGCTAAAACACACACCGCTCAGATATTCAATCCAACTTTGCACCGTCTCTGGCGGATCTGTTTCCTTAATGTGTTTCAGCGCTTCATCCAACAGAACATCGCCGGTTTGCTGATCCGATTTCAATATCAGTTTTCTGCAACAAACATAGATTAGATTACGTTATGACGGAACACTTATTGGACTGCCCCAAAGTAGACACCTTGTGCACAAGCCACGTCGTCGCATGCCGGATTTCTCGATCATCACACGTCCGCGCAGGCCCAGCTCGATGAGGATGCAACCGCGCAAGCCGCTTGATATGCAATCATTCCAAAACGATGTGTAGCCCTGGGCAGATTCAAAGAAATATAAAAAAGAGTATAAACTTAATGTGAGCTACAGTTTGCAAATATTCAAGTGTTCTGTAATTGTGATTTATTACTTATTAATAAATAGTTAGTTAGTTATAACTAATAACTAACTAATTACAATTATACAAAACAAAACTTTATTACACAAAAATATATTTTTAAACTAAATATTAAGGATCGAAATTAAAGTTTCTTATTTCGGGAACATCTCTTAAAAAAAGATAAAAGGATTTCTTGTTTCTTACATATAAAAAGCGTTAAAAATTATTTGCAACATGACTGCAGGCATATATTATATTTGTAATAATTGCAAAAAAAATTTCTTTTTCTTTCTTTTTGTTGGATTTGTTTAAATAAGAGGTCGAATATCTTCTAGAATATATTCTTCAGGCAACATACAATATTGAAGCTGAAATTTTCAGTCCTATTGAAATTAAACCAAAACAAAACAAACATAATGTTGAAACCCTTTTTGCAGCATTGATTTGTAGTAAAGTATCTTAACTTTTTTAAATGCAAATTTTAGTATAATTTGTAGCAATATTTACAAATTAAATAATTATCTTCTGCATTCTTATTTTGGAATATCTTTAATATTTTTGAGTCGAATAGGCTTTTTACAAGCTGCTGCTGAATAGAAGAGCAGAACGTATGGGCTACGTTGTCATGTGCCTAAAATACACCCGTCTCTCTTTTTCAGCTGCCGCTGGCAACTGTGCAAAGTTTAAACAGTTGAATTTGTTTAAGCTAAAAAGAAAATGTATTACACGGGTCTCTTAAAAAGTATTTCGATACCAATAGAATATTGTGCGGGGCACAAAAATGATTCACTGTTGCTAGTAGGTAGAAACCAATGTCTTCTCTCTTATCATATTCACCCATTTCATGCGAGGCAATTCACTAAATGACGTTTAGTGCGATAATAGAGAACAACAATAGGAACTACAACTTCCTCAAAAATTAGCTAAATGAAAAAGAATTGCTGATAAGAAGAAGGTCATGCAAAAGCAGAAGAGAGAAGAAACCATTCCAGTGCTGAAACATAACGATCAAAGTAAAAAGCGAAAAACGACACGTTTAGATTCCCGTTTGTTGTGCGAGGGGCGGTGGCGTGGGTCGCGAGTCTGCGGGCAAAGCACATTCTCACACACATACACTCACACGAGCAAAGAGTGAGATGATAAAGCACAAAGGCGAATAAAACACAATCGCCTGCAAAATGAGAATTACTTGCACGCCCTCTACGGGCACGTATGGCAAATGGAGCCATAAAGGCTCTCCAAACATGTGCGAGATTTATGAGCATTACGTTAATATGCAAATTGGGCAGACATCTAACCAGCCAATGAGCGAAAGGCCTGCCAAAATTACTTAAGCTAAAGCCAAAAGTCCAATGAGTAAAAAAATTGTTTAATACTCAATGCCAAAAGTCAAAGGTTTTCACTTTTAAGCATTAAGCTCGTCCGAGTGAGCTTTTCCTTACAGCTTACAACACGAATCTTTTACAGACTCGCTGCTTTCTGACAAGGCGATTGAGTTGCTCAGCCATTGGGTATATTGGGTTTTTTGCTAGAGACTTGAACATACATTACGGCCAACCACGAAACTCCATATCTCCCACTATTTTAGAGCTAGTCACCAAATGTGGAAGACAGTGTTCGCATGTTCATCCAAAGATTGAACCGACAAATTCGGTTACACCCGACTGCACCGTTCTAATTTTTGTCACTGGAAAAATCACAACTTTCATACTTGAGGCAAACACAAATGCGTTTCCTTTCACATAGTGACATCAACAAACGGCGATAAGCTCAACGACTATTTATGATAGCAAACACTAAACTCGTTTTTCACTGGCTCTGTACACAGAAAAAACGAAATTGGTTAGTTTAAGTTGAAGAGTTTATTGCTTAACCGCAGCAAAAACAAAACAACGCCAAAAACAGCAGGCAGCCAGGGTTAAGCTTTACTGATGCTCAATGCGTGAATGAGTGAAAGAGCGAGAAGTAGCCAAAACAGAAATCAACAATAACGGAAACAGCTCATTAAAAGAGAGACACGAGAGTCAGAGATGAAACTGAGAGCACGTCGTCATATTTACACTTGTGCATGGAATACCCATTAAAGATAAACGATAATTGGTACTAAAATGTATATAGGTGATAAGGCCTCTTATCGCGCACCTCTTTATCCTTGAGGCCGAGCAGCAGCACCTCCTCCATGAGCGTGAGTCGCGTCTCCTTCGAGTCGCCATCGTCGATGTTATCCTCATGATCCTTGTTGCTGTCCTGCGCGTCCTGATTGTCCTCCGGCGTATTCGCGTTCAGGCCCCCAGCACCGCCGCCCTCGGCCCCGTTCTCCCGTGGCTTGACAGCGCGCCTAACCAAGCCGTCGCTGCGATTCATTATTGTGTTTATAATTCTTTGTCGCTTTTTGTGTGTGTGGCACAATTGTTGTTCAGAACCGAACTGAGCTGCCACCTGCCACCGCTTGTGTGTAGGTGTGTGTGTGTTATTACTTTGTGTGTTTCTGCTATGTTGCAAATGCTGCTGGCTTTTTGTGTTTTTTTTTGTGTGTGTTTTTGTCACACTTTTCCACTTCTTGTTTTCTGCACAAACTACGTCGTCTTCGTTGTTGCTTTTCAATGTTGTTTAAACTTTACAATTTACGTTGACAATTTTTTGCGAATTAGTTAAGAACACATACTAAATATACAATTGCATATTTTTATATTATTTTGTATCTATTTAAATACTTGCGCATAATGAGCTTTATAATATATTTTTTGTGTCTTTTCTGTTTCTTCGACGTGACATTTTTCGTCTAGTGTTGGGCAACGTTGCACACGCTGAACTGAATCATAAGCCACGGTTGAAGTACTAATTACACATTAGTTGGTACTGCATCTGTTACTCAGAAGCAATAATGCTAATAACATGAAGTTTTGTTTTTGTAGGTCAACGTATACACTTGTGCTGCCCAAAATACATTTAACTCGACGTGTGTGCAGACGAACAGCTGTATTCGCGCTTTTGATATTTAGCAGCACTACTCTGTTGCCTGTCATTGTGAATGACCAGTTTTATGTGAATGTTAAAGAGCAGGCTGGCCAAATAGAAAGGTTTTGTTTGTAGCGTTTGTTTAAATAAAACGAAAATAAATTTGCTAGCCATGTCCTACCTGACCAGTTTCAATAATGAAAGCGCCAAGCAAATACTTATGGACATAATACGCACTGTGAATCAGCCAGAGAACTCCAAGAAACTCTCGGAAGCAAAAGCGTCCGCTGGCAAGGAAATGATTCTCATGATGCAGCATGTTTTCCCTTTGGTCATGCAGCTGCAGCTGGAAGTGATCAAGGTCCACGGCTTTCCCGGCAACCGCGAGGGTCTCGTCCAGTTCTCGCAGCTCATACGCGAAATGGAGCGCGACGACATGGAAATAGCACGTCTGCGCAGCCAGATACGTGCGATATACTTGCCTCCGATCGCTATTAACACGACCAACGACATACTCATCTGATTTTATAACATATACCCCACACTGTTGAGACTGTAATAGATTTAAGTAAACAACCCTTGTAAATTGTATGTTTTTCCTTGTATTTTTGGGCTTGATATAAATCAATTTAACTAACAATATGTGTCATAGATATCTGGTGTTATATGCAAATCCAGTTCATTTTTCTCAATTGCCGAATTTACAAAATACAATTTTATTTTGCCACCTATCGGGCACATATGATTTCAGCCTAAGTAACATGGCATATCTCTTAAATAAACAGGAAATAAAGAATTGTGCTTTAAAATTGTGTGTTTTGATCATACGCATGATATGTCCATAATTAAACAGCCAATTTGTAGATGATAAATTAAAGAAATTTCTTCAATACCTAAACGTAAATAACTTACAGACTACGCACTTTTATAGTATATATACACGTCAAGTAGTGAGCTGCCTTTTCACAGTTTGTGTCCAATGAATCGAGAATACAAATAATTATTATAAGGCCAGAGCTTGCTTAGAGGCTAACTTTGAGAATTAGGTGTCGAGAATTCGCTCTAGCGAGCCAAATCTCCAGGCGTGCTGCTTTTGGCCGGCACATTACTATTTTGTATGTCGTCTGTGGTCAGTTGGACTGGGTTAATATGTGTTAGGTCATTGCCATTAAGTTTGTGCCCCAAGTGTCGCAGCTGATCGGCAAAGTGTGCGTCCTCCACATTTTCCAATCCATCATTCGTCATTGACAGCGACATGGGGGAGTGTGGGGTAAGCGGTGTTCGTGGCGTATTTGTGGCACACAGCTCCTCAATGGTTGAATCGCTCTGGGTCGACGGCGAGCTGGAACGCGAACGCACAGGATACGCATCATCCAGTGGCAGTGCAAAGCCCTGCGTTATCAGCAAATCGCCAATGTTCAGCTCAGCTCCCTCGGTGGGATCGAACAGCTCCATGCCGGGCAGCGGGGTGCCCTCTCGTGCGGCGGCATGAACAGCACTGGTCACCTTCGGGCGCTCTTTGTAGGTAACCACACGAGCGATGAGCTTGCGCCAATGGGCAACTGTTGAGCGAATTGGAGAATGTGATTATAAAGAACTTTGGCTTGGAGTAACAAGCAAAAACAAACGTACCCTCTGTAAGCTCTTCGAATTTGGATATAGATGCCTTTTGCCAGGTATTCGGCTCATCCGTAATAGTTGATTTGACGTTGGCCAAGAAGCATTCAACTGCTTGGAATCTGAAAGCATATATGGGAGCAGTTAATGTAGAATACATAACTTAATATGATATATTTATTATTCACCTCAGTGTTAGGAAATCGGTGCGCAGCTCGCAAATATCCGCTGGCGAGATATATTCGCTATCGCCATAGTCCACAAAGTACAGATCGATGACCAGCTCGTTCGGGTTGTACTGATTGGGCATAATGTCGACGATCTCGGCGCGATACCATTTCTCGTCGAACTTGAATACGGCGGCCACAATCTGGCCCACATAGGGTGCTGTGAGCTGATGCTTGGCGCGATTCTCAGCGCTGCTGTAGTAGCCGGTCATCTCCTTGACCATGTCGTCTAGTTTCTTGGACTGTGGCCCCACCAATTGCACCCAGAACTTTGTGGGCGAAGCAACGGCCGAGACGTACACCTCCATGGGCTTGTCATCGCCGCGGGCGGCCATCAGTTTGTCCCGTGGCGGCTGGGAGCTGAGCGACGTTTGGGATGAGTACACGCTGGAGGTGAGGCTGTAGCTCGGTGAGCGGCGCGGCTCGCGATGCTGCTCCACCTCGTCGACAGCGCGACGCAACTGCTCGTCCTCCTCGATCTGATCGTCCAGCAGCTTGCGGGCAATGTTCACCTGCTTCTGGTTGCCGACGATGGTGATTTTGGCCTTGCCATTGCGACCATTGGGATCGATGCTGAGCTTAGCCAACGAGGCGCGGCTAATGTCCTGTATTATCTCGCCGCCGCGTCCATTAATCTTATTGGCCAGACGCTGCGGCACCTGCAGCTCCAACTTAACAATGGGCGCACGCTCAATCTCCTTGATCAGCAGCACGCGCGCCGCTTTGACCGCATCCGGCAAACCGCTAATGTCGCAGAACTTCTGAGCGCCATCCTTATCGCTGTGGTTAGAAAATTCATATTAGGACCGACAATAAATATATACATAAAGGCTTAATTGTAAGTGTGCGTTTTCGGGGCCATCAAGTATATAATCCATATATTCCTCACGATCACGAGTGGATACAAGTATAGTCTAGATTTAATCCTGCAGTTTTGTAGGGAATTTATAAACATCAGACAAACTGTATTTTACATATTCATATCTAGCAGATAGTTATGTATGTATGGCTATGCCCGCTGTGGGTGTGGCAATTCGATACAATATATATATCTCCCTCAGTTTTGAAGCTAGATGCATAACATTTCCTCAGACAGATTACTGATAACCTCCTATAAAGATCGCACAACAAATTTTTTGTACACGCTCACTAGGGAGTGGCAAATTGATAATATCTATATATCTTGGGGGCGGGCAAACAGAAAATATTCATATCTCCCACAATTTTTTGAGCTAGAGTCACCAAATTTGTTACCCAGTTTTCTGATGACCTCCGCTAAGTAATTTCCTAAATAACAATAATATTTAAGACCGTTTTTGACTGTTTTAAACTGTAATTATACTGTGAACGAGTATTAAGCAGTCGGTTACACCAGATTGCAACGTTTTTACTTGTTTTTGTTATAGTTAATAAAAGTAAATGATTGACCAATGAACTAGTCAGTAAAATTTTCATATTTAAACCCTTCTAAGCTAAAAAAAAAACCAAATCTTTTAATATTGACACAATCGGTTAAAGCTTAAAAGATTTCGACTCTATAAATAATAAATTGTGATGGAGAGAGTATTTAATCGTCTACACACAGAAAATAATTAATTAATTTTAATTCATTACTGTTGTTGTTTCTCTTTAAGCCAAGTGTTAAATATTTACCGTAATCTTATCTTTGCCCCGGTCTTCTCCTCAATTAGTTTAATGTTGGCCCCGCCGCGTCCAATTATCAACGGCACATGGTCGTTGTCCACAACGATTTTAAGGCAGATTTCCTTTTGCTGCTGCTTCTGCTGCTGTTGCTTTTGCTCGCTCGTCCTGCGATTGTTGTCCGCCTCCTTCTTGTCGTCGTTGCGCGTCTTGAAGTAGGCGTAGAGCATGGCGCTGCCCAGTGAGCAGAGGCCGAAGCCCAGCAGCAGTTTGTATGTGGGCGTGCCGGAGAAAGGCGTATTGCGCAACATTCTGTGTGCTTATATGTTTTTAAGTATGCTTGCTTGGGGGAGTGTGTGTGTGAGTGAGTGTTCCACTCTTTTTCTTTGTTTGCTTGTTAAGTTGGGCGCTGCAACGTGTGGACAGCTTTACGTCATCAACCTGCAAGGAGAGATCAAAGTTGTGCAAAGCTCTCTTCTCAATGTCTATGTCAAATGTTAACGGCACATTGCGTGCACACAGGGGCTTTATTGCGACGGTATTTACGGCCCAGCGAATCAATAATACAAATAAAAGAGACTCGACAATGAGATTCTCCCCTTGAGCCGGCAGATTGCTTAAACCTAAGCGTTGGTTTGTTCGATGAAGCGTGTCATGTTATTTTCCCAATTGCCCGTTATATAATATTCTTATCAGCCACAATTCGACAAATTATTAATGAAATGAAAATGTGCAAAACAAATGAAATTTTTAATGTTTTTCTTTTTGGCAGACAGATACACAAATGACAGCAGCAAAACAAATAGACATGTGACGTTTACGTTTACACTGTTCCACAAAATTTCAACACATACAGAAAAAGTACACAATATGTATTTACAAAAATACCGATGACTTAAATTAAAAGACTGATCAACATTGCTAGAATATTGTGTGGCACAGTGTCTGTGAGAATGGGTAAAGTCATAAAATGCCATTTGCAACGAAATAAATGGAAACATTAAAGTTGAAGACTTCGCGTTCATAAATCAGAGTTCGTTCGGAACTTTTTGCACTTGTCCTTCGACGGGTTAAACAAGTTTATGCGCTTTTCAGACTGGTTTAACAGCTCGCATCTAGAATAATAAACTTCCGCTAAATGCAAAAACATAAACAACAAAAAAATGATGCTTGCGTTATCTACATTTGATATACATATACAAAATAAACCAAGAGAAAAGCCAGCCGATCGATATCACAAGCACAAAATTGTCAAAAAATACTTTCACGAGTGGCCGACCTTGGGAATTCGATTTTGTTGTTGTGTTCAAGCTTCTCTTTGAGGTTGCGTTCCCTGTATAAACAAACGCTTAAACTCAATCAAGCGTTTTCTTTGAGTGCTTTCGTATCGTTCGGCATCGATTCGTTTAGTTCAATAATGAGGAAATTCACAATGAGAAACCGACAGAGCACTTGACAACTCGTCCGGCTCGCGTCGCTCAATAAATATAACTGTTGCAATAATTTGAATTTGCCCTCAACGGACGCAGTTCGTTTCACGATTGGGAGAGACACAGGTTACGCAAAGAACTCTGAGCTCTTAGCATTGTGACGTCACAACATCGTAATTTTGTGTCTGCTAAACAAGTATATCTTTATGGAAATTGGCGAAGATCCGTTTTACATAGCACATATATTAAAATATTCAAGCTAAAAATCGATCGCGAGCCAAATGTAACGCAATGTAAACAGAGCATAAACCGATATTGTGACGTCACGTTCCCGTAAATCGCGCCGAACAACGGAACTGTTCTTTGCGCAACCTTTAGATCCCTCAATCGTGATTCAATGGCGTCAGCTGTTTGAGCACTCTCTCTCTCTCACACACGCTCTCTGGCGGCTTGTGTCTGTTGTTTTCGTTATTTATTTTGCCGGCTCATTTTATGAGCAACAATTGGACAAAACATAAACACGAATTGGCAGAAGCAAATAAAAGATTGGATTATGCACAGTGGCAAATGACCGAAACAATTAAAAGCGTGCGACAAAAATATAGACAGCGAGAGCGAGAAGGAGAGCGTTGAATGCAAAATGTGTTAGCCGAGTGCGTTAAAAGCTAAGTATAGTTAAATGACATAATAAGCCGCTCGTTCAGTGTTTACATTTTGAGTTGAGTTTGGTGGTCAATGAAAGGATGCTAACGGTAAAGTCAAACACACGTTGTTGTTTGTTGTTGCTGTCAAGTGAGGTGTACGCGCATAGCGGCATGTGCCGTATATTAAGCATAATTCTGATAAGAAATCGCAAAACACTATCCAAATATTAATTGAAAAACTTGAAGGGTCACGCGGTGAAAATGCCCGAAAGCAAGTTGAAATTTTTGGCAATGTTTCAACTTTCGCAATACGCATTGTTGCTGCTAACATAAAAATAAAGCAACAACAGCATCGACGTCATTTTCAGGCATTTAAGTCTGCAAGGTATATTGTATTTGGAGAATATCAAACGCTAGTCTATTATTAAAATTCGTATACGCTTATGAGTATTATTTTTGGCAAAAGAAAAAACTCAGCAAAACGTGAATTTTGCGGAGACCGAAACCAAAAGCAAACTAGAACTGATAGTAAAAGCGATGCAAATCAATGCAAACCGTGCGTTGATTGCCCCCATATCGTACTTACTTATTGCTGGTTACATTGAATTTGGTTAATATGCATATATGTTTCACATTTGTATTTAACTGGAAGCACAACGTTTACAATTAATATCAACAAATATAACGTTAACGCAAGTTGCGCGATGTGATTATAAAAACGTGTGGAATAGAATTGTATCAGAATTCGGAAGTTGTTCACGCGAACGATTCGTTCAATTGAACCGAAACCGAGCAATTATGAACGTCAAATTAGTATCGGTCATATCTATATATTAGAGCTATAATTTAAACTTTTTAAACGATAAAACACAAACGAGAATTGGAATAAAACGAACGATGAACTATAATGCTGAATTTTGTTTGAGCGTTCAGTTAATTGAGTAGTTCATTAAAACTAATTCAGAACGACGCTTACCAACACTTGTACCAAATATAAACAACAACAAACCAATGAAACATTAATATGTAAATATTTTATTTAAAACATATGCAATTGTTTGTTGTTCAACTATGAGCACCTTAATATGCGTCCACACGTGGTGGGTCCGCAAAGAGCTCATCTCGCTTGCGTTCACCCGCTAGCCACTGCCTGTAGCGTTCGTTTCGCATGGCCTGCAAATAGGAAATCATTTTTAACAGCTAAACTATGACATTAGAATGGCAGATGTGAAATTACATGGAAACGAAGGAGCTGCTTCTGCATGCTGACGCACTCTTGGAAGTCACTAATCAGATCCGCGCACTGTTTCTTGCCCCGCTCCACGCCGTATGCCTCCAGGCAGTCCATCATTTTCATTTCGAATTTGCCGCATTTGTCGTAGGTCTGATGGTTGATCAGGCAACCGGTCAAATCGGTGAGCGGCAGGCGCAGAAAAGGCGTCAGCGACATCTCAGTGGCAGCTGTATAAATTCAATTAAAATGTTGTTTTATTTGCGTTTTCCAATTGGAGCCTGTTCGTCGCTTTGTGACGTAACAATAACAATGCTATTAGCTGGCTTAAATCAACAACAATGCTGACTTGCAGCTGCTCGCGCTGCACTTAAGCTGTTCTTGAGCACAATTGCAGCTTTAATGCAACTAAAACGCACCTTAAATTCCAATCAAATGAAAAATAAGAATATTTGACAAATAGCTGGCCGATAATTTGGAACTGCACGTCTGGTCACACTGGACAACGAAGTTATCGATTAGTTGTTGCTAGTTACACCATGAAATAATCGAATGTAAAGCAGTGTTGACAAACGTTGCATGGCTAGCACGTTTTGTTTACATACAGTTTTTAGCTCAATTGTTTCTTTTTGCATTTTTACTGAATTACCTTTAAGGAAGAGATGAAAAACCAGGAATTGATAGATTACTTGGCGGACTGTGGCGTCTGTCGGGTGTGCCAGCTGCGCTATTTAAAGGCGCGCGGCAACGAATATCGCGACATGCAGCAAACTTTTCAGCGCGTGAGCAAAGAAATATATGAAAACCGAGCGCTTTTCAAAAATGTAGATGCTCCTTATTCCAGCTGGATGTTAAGGTGCCTGCTGCGCAGGACCTGTCCGACGAACAGCCGCCAAAGAAGCCACGCTTCAGCAATTGCTCCACCTGTTTGGGCTTGTTTTCGGAGGAGTTTCAAAGCCAGCTGATTGCGGGGATTCTGAAGTCGGATTTCGGCAACTACGACAGCGAGGGCATTGTGCTGGCCATTAGCCTGCCAATGACGCTGCAGTTGCGCCAGCTGTCCATGTGGTTTGCGCTGCAGCGTCAGTTTGGTCGCACCAGTGTGGACGATAACCAGGCGCCGGATGTGCCCATCAAGGAAGCGGTCAAACTGATCCTCCATCCCATTGTGTGCGCCAAGTTGGGCCGGGAATACGATGCCAATGGGCTGATGATCAACATCGATGTGCGGCACAGCGTGGAGGCCGCGGAGGTGGCCCAACTGGCGGAGCTAAACAAGGCGGCATTTCCCGCCAAGGCGGCCCACCAGAAGCGCATCGAAATCTCGCGAGGCCTGCTGGAGAAACAGTATCAGCCCACGCGCATCAGGGCCGATCTCTTCGAGCAATACCTGCCCATACCGCCGGCCGCTGTGGCGGACTCGCTGCAGCTGCAGTCCATCGAGCTAACCGGGCCCATGGTCTGCGTGGCCGGTCGCTACCGCAAGCTCAGCCGCGAGCTGTCGCACACGCCCTGGGTGCTGCACGGCCAGCGCATCATGGAAGAGAGCATCGAGGAGATAATTGTGCGCCATGTGGCGCCGCATTTCAGCGCGACGCTCGACAAGATCACGTTCATGTCGAGCGGCCGCGAAGATGTCGATGTCCGCTGCCTGGGCAGGGGACGGCCCTTTGTGCTCGAAATCGCCAATGCCCGGCGCGGCGCCATGACACGCCGGCAGGCCCACGATATGGAGCAGGCGGTGGATCGGTCCGGCAAGGTGTCCATACACAATTTGCAGGTGGTGCCGCGCGAGCAGCTGACGCACATTAAAACCGGCGAGGAGCAAAAGCGCAAATATTATCGGGCCCTGTGTGCGCTCGACGAGCCGGTCACGTTGGACACGCTGCGAAAGCTGCAGATCAGCGAGAGCTTCGACATACATCAGAAGACGCCCATTCGGGTGCTGCACCGCCGGCCGCTTCACACCAGACCCCGCACCATATTCAGCGTGAAAACGCGCGTCCACCGCGAGAATCGGCGATTGCTTGTCATCGATGTGGTCAGCCAGGCGGGCACGTACATTAAGGAGCTAGTGCATGGCGAATTCGGACGGACGACGCCTTCGATAGCTTCGATAATTGGCCAGCCGATTGACATCTTGGCGCTGGACGTGGTTGGCATTGATTTGGATTGGCCAGCGGATGTAAATAATGCCGAAGTTGAATAAACAATTGTTTTGTTTTTTAAATTTGTTAGTGTTTAACAACATTGGCTGGCAGCGCGGTTAAATTGATCGCTCAGGCTTGAGAGATGAAAAGAACAGTTCCGTTATTCGGCGCTGAATTACATAGAGTTGCAAATGGCACTTGTTAGATCTTTAGCTTGCATAGTATGTATACAAAGCTATAGTCCGATGCATTCAAGGGGAAAACACTAGGGGCGTAATTAGATCTGAACATCTTTAAAATGAAAAGAATTGAGCTGTTATTCCTATGACAGCTACATGATACGCTAATAATACGGATTTATGTCAAGTCTTATTAAAATAGCAGCCTAGTTTAATCGATCTTGTGATGTCACAATGCTAAGAGCTCAGAATTCCCTGCATACACTATGTCTCTCTTGTCTATCTTGGGTTGCGCTCTCAGCAGCTGCGTTAAAATGGGAGTATACACAAAATTGGGTGATGTCAGTAAGTCCAACGATATCGAGCATAACATGCAGTATATTAAAATTGCAATACAATTAAATTGAATTTGATATTTGTTTTTTTTTAATTTTTTTTTTAATTTATTTAAGATTTAAATGAAAAACACTTTCTTGCGCTGTATGCAACACCGGACAGCTGTGACGTCAGACGTCACGTAGGGTATCGCATCGCTCGCCCTGCCCTATTGGAGCGCGTGCCAGCAAGTTGGCAGCACCGCTCTCTCGCTTATCAGCTGAGAGCGCTTGCAGGTCGCATACTGATTTGTTTAGTTGCGTTACTTTAACTTTTTTAAAAATAAAGTTAATTAACGTTTAGTTATAAGTACAATGAATCGTCGCGTGTGCTGCAGCATATTACCCAAATAGATTTAACTAAAGGTTTATTGTAAAACCGCTAATTCAACGCTGTTTTCCACAGCTGCTGCGTTCTATGTGCATTAAAAAACAAAAAGGAAGAGCATTGCCGCAAATTTTGTAAATTCTGAATTGAAACTTGCGCAAAAAGTGAAAGTGAGTGCATATTGCAACATTAGCTGCAGACAAAGTCTGTCACCCAAAATAAACCACCCACAGTGGCTGCAAAATTAAGCGCTCACACTTAAAGTTTTCATTTTGAGTACGCCTCTTGACTTGCCCGCGCGGGTGTATGTGTGTGTGTGAGTACGCCCCGCCGACCTTCAGGCAACCTTCACTGGCTTAATGCTGCGCCGCTGCTGCCTGTGTGCAACACGTTGGGACCACAACAGCTCCTCTGCGCCTCACGTGTGTAATCAATAGAATCAGCAGCAGACAGCGGCAAACAGCAGCCGAAATAAACAAACCCAGTGCACAGCCCGCCAAGCTAGAGATGGGCGCGTGACGGAATTTTCCAACACGACACAAAATACAGTTGGCAAACACGCACGATGTAAAATATCAATAACAACAACACATACACTTAGAAAAATTTATATTCTTTCAAAATTAGCTTTTTTCAAATATATATTTGAAGCTCCTTTGATTAATTTTAATATCTATATAAAAGTTACTTATATGAATTTCATTGTATTTGAAGCTTTCATAATTAATTTATAATATCTTTATAAAAAGTTACTAACATTTGCGTTAATCTAAGTGCCTTAAATTATGTAATCAATATCCGTGTTTGATTTCATAACATGAACAATTGCTGTTAGGTCGTGCGTGTTCGCGTCACGAATTAAACACGACACGTGCCCAGCTCTAGGATGAAATCAATGTCTCTCTTTCTCTCACTCTCTTCGGCTTGCTCTTTCTTTCCGTCTCTCACTCGGGCCGGCTGCTAAGTAACAACAATCAACAAATTCTCTCTTCCTCTTTATCATATTTGTAGCTGCATCCCAAAGAAACGCACAGCGCGCGCTCTGCTCGCGAAATTCAACTCATTTCATTTCAGTTGAGCTTGAAACGCTTGGCGTAACTGTTTGATTGCGCGATAAAAAATAAGTAAAACAAAAACAAAAAAATAAAGAAAATTGAAATTAAAATTCGAAAAGTGTTGACATTGTCCGAACGTTGTTCGTTGTTGTTATCATTGTCGTTCGCGCTGACCCAGTGCTTCTCACCGATTGATAAGACAGACGTATGCGAAATAATTTGTATTGCTAGCTTGAAGAAAGACATTTCTTGTTTATTAGTTTTTAATTTTTGCATTTAATTAACCTAGTATTTCAGCACAGGGTGTGCGCCTCTTAATTTGTAAGACATGCTGCTTACGTCATTCGAAGCGGCTCTCAAACAACAGCAGCAACAACAACAATAACAACAGCAACACAAAATAATGCGCCTAATTTCAATCTTACAGATACATAAATATACAATATATATACATATATATAGCTACCCCTACAGATACTAAGAGAAAAGTTCAACGACTCTTCGGATTAAATTGCAAGTAAATTAATAAAATCTTATTTATTTGGCACGCTCTGTGTGTGAACGACCTACAAACGTGCCACTAAAAGCTTAACAAACAACAACTTAAACAAATAAAAAAACATCAACAAGAAGAAGAATTTTATGATCATGAATGACCGTGAAATGAGCTGCAATACAGGCGGCCAATTTATGGATCGCGGACGCATGAATCAGAATGGCGTTGTCCAGCCGCTGCTCACCGGTAAGTAGTATAAGAAATCTGTAAACCTTTTGTGATCAACTCATTAAATATAAATAAATAATGATAAATGTTGTAAAACATTCATGCGTTGATAAAAACACTAAACTTGAGCTGTTATAACAATGATCGCTGGAAATCTATAAGTTTAAGAATTTATTTTTGTTTAGAAACTATAATATAAATTTGTAATTTTTACTCGGTGACAAAGCGAAATGAGTGTATTGGGTTTGTGGAATGTATGTGTGTGCTAAAGATTTTAAACATGGAATATCTACTCGTTAGAAAAAATATTAGGATTTTAATTGACAAATTGACAAAAAAAAAAAATAATAAATAAATAAAATTCATAGCTCCTATATTTCAAACTGATGTAACTTTGTCAAAACTGAACTGATTTTCATGTTTTATTACATTTTGATCTTGGTTTGTCTTCTTGATTGATTCTGCATTTAAAATATACGCATTATTTAAAATCCATTTTTTTTTTTTTGGCAAATAAATTTTACTTGTTTTCGAAAAAAGGTTTTTTTTTTAATATTGAATTGCACATTTATATTTCTAATCGATTGTGGTTGGCACAAATAGTACGGTAGTATATTAAACAGATTGGGAAATTGTTGTCAAAAGTCATGCCGAATTTGACAAAAATTTTGAAATGTAAAGCTATTGGATCTGTAACTCCCATATTTCAAACTCCCATAACACTGTCAAAACTGAACCGGATTACATGTTTGGTGGCATTGTTCCTTGATTATTAGCATTTCAAATTAAGCTGAAATCAAATTGAAATAAATTGAAATCCAAAATCTAAATAACAATGAAATTGAAAATTTTAAACAAGTTAACCTAAGTTAAAGTTAAAAAAAAAAACAAAACTAAAACCTAGATTTTTAGCTGCTATCCAAAATACCTTGCAAATATAAATGGAGTTAAATTCTCAGGAAGCATTCTGTTTAGTATTATTAAAACTTCAGATTACACATTGAAAATAAAATAGTATTACATAATCATTTTTCGCTTAGGGAATACTAAGAAATTCAGCACGTAAATAAAATAAAATTGAATCACTTTTGCATGCTTTAAATATCGACAAGTTCGCAAATACGCAAATATGAATAATAAAAGAAAAGTGTTAAAAACGAAGCATATATAATTGTATAAAGGATTTTGGATTCCTAAAATTTCACATTAGTTTTAAATCAATTAAAAGACTTTTAAACAATATATTGATTTATAATGCCATTAAAAGCGATTGCGTTTCCTTATACAAAGATAACGGAGTTCTGATTAAAAACAATAGTTCACAAAAAATTAAAACTCATTAATTTACTTTACAATACCACTAAATTCCATTTCTTGCGTGGTTCGTTCATGCAATTCAAAATACTCGAAACTCCTGCTTGACATTTACATTTTTAGTTTTCTTCTATTTTTGTCGTGGCGTAAAGAATCTATGTGAATAGATGATCTTTGAATCTTTTGTATATTTACAAATTTAGATAAGAATTTGCATTAAATTGGCGCGTGTTTGTTTGTGGGTCTTTAATTATGCACACGACGCGAACTTTGATCGTATCTTATCGCATTGGGTTCATTTAACCACAAATGCATAAAGTTCAAATACACGAATATCAGACATCATATCATTGTGCTAATCATCAGGTGTGGATATCGCTTATCTCTTTTATTTGACTAACCGCAGATTTATATCAAATAACAATGGCCTATGCCTACTGGAAGTCGGACAAAACAGACGATCAGGCAGTGTTTGACCTCTTCTTTCGTAATAATCCATTCCATGGCGAGTTTACCATTTTTGCCGGCCTGGAGGAGTGCCTCAAATTTCTGGATAGCTTTCATTACTCGCAGAGCGGTAAGATTATTAATATACATAAATATATCTATAAATATGTAGATGATATTC
Source organism: Drosophila colorata (assembly GCA_035041545.1). Classification (NCBI taxonomy): domain Eukaryota; kingdom Metazoa; phylum Arthropoda; class Insecta; order Diptera; family Drosophilidae; genus Drosophila; species Drosophila colorata. The sequence continues at coordinate 7,146,905 of JAWNLD010000678.1, forward strand.
TTCAATTTTCCTACAGATATTGACTATCTAAGGCAAACACTGCCCGAGGGCATTGAGAACGAGTTCTTTGAGTATTTGGGCAATTTGACCGCTCGTGATGTTACACTTTATGCGATTGATGAGGGTACGGTGGCATTTCCGCGGTGAGTTATCCTATAAGTTTGGTCTATGGATGAATTATGTTAATTATGTTTGTGTACAAAAAGTTTTAATATTAGTTTGTTATTAAGAAAATATTGTTTCAAAATGTGATCCTTATAAACATCCAATCTGTAAATGTAGTACGAACAGTCGACTTCGGAACGCTTGAATTTAAGAACTCCACTGTTCCATCAATCGATTTTATTTTTATTTGTGATATATCTGCCTCTCAAGTTTTCTCATATCTCTAATTTTGTATACATCTGTATAAAATGTATTAATTTGGTTATATATGTACTCTCTTGCCTTGACAGTGTGCCCATCATAAAGATTGAAGGACCCTTGATAATTGTACAGCTGCTGGAGACGACATTACTGACGCTTGTAAACTATGCCAGGCAAGTGCTAGACATTTATCTATATAATAATCTGTTAACATGCTAAGTAAACATCTTTTAATTGCTCAGCTTAATGGCTACAAATGCAGCGCGCTATCGCATGGTGGCTGGCAAACATGTCAAGCTATTGGAGTTTGGGCTGCGTCGAGCCCAGGGACCGGATGGTGGATTATCCGCGTCAAAGTATTCCTACACAGGTACGAGGACTCACACGCCGTGACAACTAAGGTCAAATGTGTGCGATAGATAGATATACCTCTTTATATCTTTTTTTTGGCATTGCCAAATTGCATGCACCTGGCTCATAATCAATTAAAAACAGAACCAAAAAACACCGTGAAACTAGCGCCTAGTTGGAACTGGTGGCTCATTGCCTTCGCATTGATCGATGCAGCGGCAGTTGGGCGCTTTTGGCTTGGGTAGTCGTCAATTTCATATTGTTTGTCTGGTCTTTTATGATGTGTTTGCATGCAAAGCACGTGTCACTGTCACTCGATGTGGCTCCTTCTGCCTTGTTACGCCAGCCAGGTTCCGCGCTCTTTCGATACCCATATACATACACATATCTCCGGTGTAAAGTTCAAGAACTCTCCATGTTCTATGTGTTAAAAGTGGGTGGCACACGCAATGCCACAACCTTTTTCGCCCTCCCTCCCAAAAAAAAAAAAAAAAACAACCAACTTTTTACCGCCTGCTCATGTGTGGGTCGCTATCCGTACCTGGCGTCGGCTGGCACCAAAATTTCAATTGGAGCTCACACATCGTTACTTTTTTTTACCCTTCCGCCCAAAATTGGTTCTGCAACAATAAAAGAAACGAAGAAACGCTTAAAGTTTGTAATGCGTTTAATTAAATACGTTGGATCTGGGTTTTTTACACGATTCTGAATCGATAGAGTCGCGTGCGCGTGACTCACGCGTCCACCTGGCACCAAGGTCTTTTTGCTTTTAAGGCTTCCAATTTTTATGGCCAGCCATGACACAGTGGTGTAGGTTATCAAATGAGCTCTAATACAAATTTCGCCATAAAAACCAAATTATTTGCTTTAAGTATAACAAACAACTATGATTTAAATATATCTGTTACAGCGTGAATTGTAAAATAACAAACAAATGTTAATGAGAGCTTAACATTTTATGTTGGAAAAAAGCGATCTCTTTAGCAGCTCTTTGGCATTAACAGCTGTTAGTTGCAACATGTTATTTAAAAACACAACAATATATTTACATTGAACATGTTTATGTTTAGTCCCTTCACAACATACAACAACTGATAGTCAGATCATAACACATTGTTAGATATTTTTAATTTAAATTACACCAGCTACAACATAAAATACAGCAGCTATTAAGGTCATATATAACTTAATATATAATTGTTTATTCGAAAAAAAGCTAATTTTATTTTCGTAATTAATTTGATCGATTTCCTAGCACGTTTATTGCTTCGAACATAGCATAAAACTATTTGACATAATGCAGAACAGCTCACGTTAAAATCATAAAAATCAATCTTATTTTACTGATGGCTGCTTTTAGGCTTTGTACTTACAATTAGCTTAAGTTGCAATTATTAGGTACTAGTAGTTTATAATAAATAAAATATTAAGCAAAAAGTTGTTAAAGGTTCTAATGCACTTTTAAATTTTTTGTTTATTTTAATACAATAAGGCTTTGCATTTCATTGAACTCAATAAAACTGAAATGTTGATACTCTCTACTAATTTTAGGCGGATTTGATGGCACCTCCAATGTGTTGGCCGGTAAACTCTTCAACATACCCGTTAAGGGCACGCATGCTCATGCCTATATTACGAGTTTCAGCAGCTTGGGCGAGCTGAAGACACGCCTGCTCAAGCACAAGCAAACGGGTGAGTATTTAAATATGAAATATAAATATAAAAATAAATAACTCAAATGTTGTTCACTCTGCGAAGGCGTCATGGAGGATCTGTTGGAGCATGCGATACAACATCGTCAATTGCTATCGCATGTACTCGATGTATCCACGGAGGAGTCTAGTGAGGGTGAATTGGCGGCCATGGTCTCATATGCCATTGCCTTTCCGGATGGCTTTATGGCGCTTGTCGATACGTACGATGTTAAGAGGTATTTCGCTTTTAGGCAGATTCTCTCGGAACGGTTTTGGTTTATGTACTCAGTATTCAGTTTGAGTTTGGCATTTATTTTGAACGTTAACGTAACGTTTATTGTTCGGTTATCAGTTTATATATTTTACAAACTTTTGACAACTCTCAAGTATTTGACAGCGTGCACCAATTAACAAAAACAGTTTTACAGCTACAAGTAACAAGCAAACAAAAGCAGTTTTTAACTTTATCTTAGTCGTATATTGTGTCTCGTCTCGTCTACTGTAACGCCAGTATGTTCCCCTCGATTTTTTGAGTTGTTCATTTTGTGCGCTTTGTTTTCGTCGCAAGTATGTAATAATTCAAGTATTCCCCAACAGCCGAGAAACAGAACAAGTCACACAAGTCTCATACGTACAAACTGATATCAAAACCAGACAAACCAATCAGCTAACGAATGGCATTGGCAATACTCCACCAACGCCACCAGCTACGCCACATGGCGCCACAAATGGCCAGCTCAATGGACACAAGATCAATGGCCACGATGAGCAGGCTGTCCATAGCAATGGTTTCTCCGTCAACCAAGTTACAGAGCCAACTGTAGCAGAAACAGCAACTGCAATATTCAACACTTCAACGTCCAATGGGGCGGCGTACCTACCAAAATATGTCGAGAAGTCATTCAGGTAAATGTCATGTACCCAAAAATAAAAATCAAACTCAATTAAACTGGGACAACAACATTTAACCCAAAGAAAATCAAAATACTCTACCAAAACTCATTGCCATTATTTCTGCGTTTCGTTATTTTTCTATATATACTTAAATACTTTTTTTCTTAACTAACTAACCGTTTTCGTATAACCCTTATGTACACGTTTTATTTTTTTATTTTTTGGGAGTTTGCATGACTGCCCCTAATACACACACACACAATCACATATACAATATGCTGATTATTCAATCTAAATACTCCTCATTGTCATTATATCATGCGCTGTACCAAATATTTGCTACGAAATTCCAAATTAACGGATACATATACACATATGCAACATCTATTTCTATATGTATGTATGTGTATGTTCAATATGTATTGGTCTAAGCCCAGGCTAATGGTATTGCTAACTGAATAAGGCCAGCTCAATATGCAAAAAACAGGTGATGTGCCTTCTACTTTGTTTTTATTCTGTTTTTTATACTTTCTTCATACTAATTTTTAATTATTTTCTTTGTAACTTTTTTGCCTAGTATTTACATCAAAATAACTTTGCTTTAAATATTTTATAGCATCTTGCTTAGTGTGAGCCACATTTATACATTTAGAATGTTAACATAACAGATTGTCATTGATTTACAGCAATTTAACTTAACATTAATATGTTAAAGTGGAAAAAAGCTTTGTTTTAAAAGTTAACATAAAACCGTGCAGTTTTTTACAGCTCCTTAAGATAACACATTTATGTCATTTGCCATTAAAAGCCATTTGTTTCTAAAATTAAGATAACAGCGTTCGTTTTTCTTATAGTTCTTTAGCAAAACGCTGCAATGTTAATGAAAGGCAAACCTAATAATTCATTTAACACAGGCAAATGGTAAAACTACTTTTTTTTTGTATTTATATAAAGTGAATACTGGGCGACTACTTCGATTGCCTTTATTTATGAATTAAAGCTTTTTACATAATTTTATTTAACTAACCAACTGGTTCATTTACATTTCCTTAACATTTTCATTTCATTTTTATTTTCATTTTCAATATGAAACGTATTAACCGAATAACGTTTTCGATAATAATCAGAAAAGGTCCCTCTTGAAAAAGAAAATATTTAAAAAAACATAAAGAATTACCCCATCTAACATAGTAAAAATGACTTCCCGGCACTATTTTGGCAGAGGTATGTAAAACACGTCTTGAAAATACAAAAACAACAACAAAATACGCCATACAATATACGATTTACATTATCATTCCATTCACACTGATATTAAATGAAATTTTAACAATTTAAAGAAAATATTTGATCTGCGAAAACACACTGAATCACCCTAATGTAACATGCTACATACATAATATACATGTCTGTTGCAATTTGTTTTTTATAATTATAACCAAAATTTGTCCATTTCTCTATGTTTACCTATCTTCCATTTGACAATGTCTTTTACTAGTTTTTGTTTTTCACTTATTTTATTAAGTTCTTTTTGTAATTGTTCAATGATTTCCATTGTGTTTTTCTGTATGAATACAAACTTGGTTTTACAATTTAAACTTAAAACAAAGCGTCCGAGAGAGCACACTGCATGGCTTTCAGTAATTGAAGCTTAAATCGTGTCGCCAGAAACTTTGACAAAAAAAAGAACATTAACCATAGAATACACCTGCAAATTGTCTAATTTAAAATACTCCCTTCTAAGGTCACTCGCCTTGCACTCCGCACTTTGCCTAGAGCTGTGCCACGCCCATCTAATACAATACCGCCCCTTTTTGTGGTACACGCTTCGCTATGAACTTAGTCGCAAAGATAGTGAATTGAATTTAATTGAAAACCAAATCCAAGCGGCACCTTTAGCTTTGACTCACACCTTGTTTTAATGCACGCTCACTTTGCTCTCTTTCTTCCCCTCTCTCTCTCTTTCTCGCACTCTTGGTTTCTCCAGGAGTGGCCTGCTCAATTTTAGCGCCGTGGCTTTGGCTCTCAATGATCTGGGCTATCATGCGCTGGGCATACGCATCGATTCCGGCGACTTGGCCTATTTGTCATGCCTGGCGCGTGAGGCCTTTGAGAAGGTGGCGGAACGCTTTAAGGTGCCCTGGTTCAACAAACTGACCATTGTCGCCTCCAACGACATCAACGAAGATACCATACTCAGCTTGAACGAGCAGGGCCACAAGATCGACTGCTTTGGCATTGGCACACATTTGGGTGAGTTATCGCAGGATAGAGAAAACAAATTAGAGTGTTTCAGGTTGCTCAATGATAAGGGGATAACCTGTACATAGCTTCTAGACATTTGGTAAATACATTCGTACTTTATTCTACACACACGCACACACCAAAAAACCCACTCATACAAATCTAAATTATTCATTCTTGAATATCTTCATGGCTTGTCCGATCGTCATTAAGATAATATTCATTAAACAATAATTAAAGCTTTACCTACAAATTGTGGTTTTTCAATTAAAGTTAATACTATACTATACGAGAACCTTCATACCAGATTGAATGCCTCTAGCCCCTTTAATCTCCAAGATATTTTCAAAACACGAAGTTAAAAATATATATTTATCAAAATCGAAGAAATGGGGTGATTAATCGCAGCTATATTATACTATTATATATTTTCTCTAAAAATTATATCATTCGAAGATCTGACATTAATTACCGAAAATATACTGGCTTTACTTGATTTTATACCCTGAACCCATTGAAAATGGGTAAAAAGGGTATAATGGTTTTGTGCAAATGTATGTAACAGGCAGAAGGAAGCATAAAGTATATATATTCTTGATCAGGATTAACAGTCGATTCGATCTAGCCATGTTTGTCTGTCTGTCCGTCCGTGCGTATGTATAAACGTCGATCTCGGAAACTATAAGAGCTAGAGACTTTTCGGCTATAGACTCGTACATGGCACACGCAGATCAAGTTTATTTCAAATGATCGATAACCCACATCGTTTTCCTAAAATCGATAAAAATCTACAACAACCTCTTATTTGTTAAGCTTCTTTCGTAGATTGTGAGATACGAAATTCGTTCGAATAAATATTTATATATACTATAGCACTAGAAGAATCTATTGCATTAAGATTTATTAAAATCGGTTAAGAAACACAGAAGCTATTAAAGAAAACGTGTGGTAAAGTTTGACCAATTTGACAATCCAATTGGCAGCAAGTGCTGCAATAAGAGCTAGGGATTCAAGTTTAATTTTATAACTTCGTGTATACCATAGGCAGATTAAGGCAATTTAAAATTATCGATAACACGCCCCGTTTTCTTATTATCAATATTTATCGGTTTTTTTTATCCGGTTTTTTGAGCATATCTCAGAAACTATAAAAGCTAGAGCTACCAAATTTGGTTTAACAGTCTCCTAGTCGGGGACACCCGATTTGAGCCATCTTACTTGTTTTTTAAATTAACTTTAAATAATTTTCTCTTGTTTAAATTAAGTGCGATCTTGTAAAGTGAAGTCAACACTCAAATCTATCCTAATCAACAAATTTTTGATTTTGGAGTCGAACCTATTTTGGCAAATATTGTATTGTCAAAATTTCGATTTATCTAAAATATTAAGGTTTTAATAAACTTTTAATAATTTGGTCTCGGTTAAATAAGGTCCGATTTGGTGCCTGCACATCTTATAGTCTCTAAGATCTATGCGATACCTACATTTGCACTCTTAAATTCTTATTGACTATATATAAATATAAAAACAAATTAAAATACACAATTTGTATTTATCAGTTACTTGCCAGCGACAGCCGGCACTGGGCTGTGTCTACAAGCTGGTGGAGATCAATGGCCAGGCGCGCATCAAACTCAGCCAGGATGTGGAGAAGGTCACCATGCCGGGCAATAAGAATGCCTATCGGCTGTACAGCGCCGATGGACACGCATTAATCGATCTGCTGCAAAAAGATTCAGAGCTTCCGCCAGCTGTGGGTCAGAAAGTGCTGTGCCGCCATCCCTTCCAGGAGTCGAAACGCGCCTATGTCATTCCCTCGCACGTCGAGTCGCTCTACAAGATCTACTGGAAGTCGGGCAAGATCTGTCAGCTGCTGCCAACGTTGGAGCAGGTGCGCGAGAAGGTGCAAATCTCTCTGAAGACGCTGCGAAATGATCACAAGCGCACCCTTAACCCAACGCCATATAAGGTAAAGTCTATTTGATAATTATTCCTTCAAATGTTTTAATTTCTTTCCCGATTGCCTGATGCTTTTCCAGGTGGCTGTCAGCGATAATCTATACAACTTTATACACGATCTGTGGCTGCAGAACGCTCCAATTGGCGAGCTCTCATGATCTATATAAGCAACCTCGATTGGTCGACGTATGAAACAAATTCCGCAACAATTTTACGCCCGTTATTTCATTTATTGGTCAAATCGCATTGCGATTTTAGTCATTTGCTGGTCATATGCATTACAAATAATACTTGATGTTCCGAACAAACCAACAAAACAAAAGGAAAACAAAACCCTTCGTAGTGTGACATTTAAGCTAAGCCGATTTTCTATGTGCAAATGTGTTTGGGCACAACTTATATAGTACTTCAATAAACCATATGTAGCTTATACATAGTGAATCTTAACATTATATTCTATATATACGCACATCATATTCAGGAATGTGTCATGTGCCTTACACAAACTACCATAAATTGTAAACTGTAACCAAATACTTAAGTGGAAAGACGAAAAGCTGGATGTATTTAATATTTATAGTCATTAAGTGTTGTATGTTGCTAATAATAATAATAATAAAAAAAATACTTAAAAAAACGAATAAAAGAAATCAGTTTGAAGTACAAATGTTTGCTAATTAGTACAGTTGCATATATAGGCGGCACACATCAATGCACACTTACATATTTTACAAATTATAAATGCTTATGTGTAGTAATAATCAAATGTATATATGTTCAATTTAATTATTGTAAGCCAGAAAGCAATACACAGACCACACACTCAAACAAGTACACACACAATTACACATGTTTATTAAATGAGCGCTTAAAAAAAAGTCAATGTTTGTTTTAATTTGAATGGGAATAGGATGGTATAATAACATAGTCTGCTGAGTTTTTTATAGCCATTTTAAATGAATCTCTCACATAAATATTACTATATTGTCATTAAAATTGTCTAATTAAAACCATTTGATAAATCTACATTTTTAAAATATTAGATTCTTTGCATTCAATTCAGAATTTCCGGTTTTTAATATTTTTAATAATATATATCGTTTTCACAAGACAAACAACAATATTTTTTAAATTATATTAATAATTTTAAAAGTTTTGTGATGTATTGAAATAGATATATACTTTGATATATTTCATTTCATTTACATTGAAAACAGCCCTGGAATTGAAGCGGTCTAATTTTGCGAGAGTCCACTGTACCTCCAGAATTCAAAGGAGTCATATTTTTTTATAGAAATATATTTGCACAGATATTGACCTATACTGACAGGTATACTTTAAAGGTAAGAATGCAATTTGTATAGTATCATAAGTATTTGATTGGTTATTCCTTAATATTTATTTTTTAGTTGAAACCAGGCAATACACCAAGTTCTATTTGAATTCCGCGCGCTTTTCATCTTCTCTTTACTTAAGGTAATTCATTTGAGACGAGTTGGCAGTCTTCAAACAGCTGTTGCTGAGCGTTAATTTGTTATGTTTATCTTCATTTGAGTAAATTCGTTTTATTTGATTGAAAATCCACTGAATTTCGATATTGCTAAGCATGAACACAATGATAGACGTATCCTGCGTAAAAGTGGAGTGGGAGCAGGAACAGGTGCAAGAGACGACACTGATGGATGCCGTGCTGAGGGACGCCAGCTGCACCTACATCAAAACTGAAAGCAATTCAATGGAGATGGATATAGGACCCATTAAAATAGATCCGAATATGTCGGCGGAGCTCCATAGCCAGCCAGTTGTAAAAAGTCGGCGAAAAAAGCAAAGAGCTGAAACCATAAACGAGTGAGCCAAATCTTATGCCTCGATTACACTATAGAGTTTTTTGTCGGTAGAAAAGATCGTAGAGTTAGGTAAACCAGTGTAAACACTATGTCGAGCTCCACAGCACAGCGCTCTACCAACGCTACGGTACAGTTTTCTCTACAAATGTGCTCTACAGAGTAAGCACATTTGATAGAACTCTACAATGTACACAAAAAACTCAATTGTGTAAACAAAGCCACTTTAAGTTTTAATATATTCTTAATAATGTTATTCACACAGCGCTCGCACAGCTGCCAAAAGGCCCAACCAGTGCTCCCACTGTCCGCGGCATTTCGAGAGACGTGACGAACTCGAGATACATCTGCAGATACACACCGACAAGCTTAACTACAAGTGCTCCTACTGTCCGATCAGTTTCTCACATAAATCGATTTTTACGACACACATGCACAAGAAGCATGGACACACTCATGGCCCAAATAATGAACACAACAAATGTCTGTTGTGCCCCAAGAACTGCAAAGGTCTGCTGCAGTGTCCACAGTGTCCCCGCGCATTTCTGAAGAGCGAGGAGCTAAAAATTCATCTTCAGATTCATAGCGACAAACTGCCCCACAAGTGTCCACACTGTCCGGACAGTTTTGCGCACAAATCGAATTATATAGCGCACATCTTCCAGCATACGGGGGTTTTTCCATACAAATGCCATTACTGTCCGCGCGGCTTCATGAAGAGAAACGACCTTTTGAAGCACATTCGCATGCATGCTCGGAAATCAAGCGATGCAAATAACCAGAAAGAAACCAGGGCCTGCATCAATAAGAAGCAGGTGGCGCACGAGGAGCTAAGCAATCCCCTTTTGAGTTCAACCCATTCTGCGGTCGATGTTAGGAAAGATCGGCTGGTCGTCCAGAAGGTCAAACTGCCTGCGCAAGAAATTGTAGCACCTGCTCTCATTAAAGTCGAGCCAGTTACGGCGGAGAGCAGCACAACAATGGAGAACAGTGCCTTGGAAAAGTCTGACAGTAAGGATATCTTTACTAATAGCAATGCAATGCTGCAGCCAGTCAAAACAGAACCGGAGGATCAGCCCGTGGTAAATGTGACCTCAACACGATGCCATAGCTGCAAGATCTGCAGCAAGGAGTTCGCAAACATAAAAGACCTGAGACTACACGAAAAGTGAGTAATGGTCACAGTTTTAGATAAGCAACTTTTAAATGCGCTTTTTCCATGCAACAGATGCTACACACACCCCATCCGGCAGACGGGTAAACGGGCGTATAAATGTGATCGCTGCACGAAGACCTTTGGCCAGTCCCACAACCTGACGGTGCACATGCGCGGGCATACGGGCGAACGGCCGTACAAGTGTCCGCACTGCACGCGAACCTTTATACAGAATTCGAGTCTGAAGTTGCACATACGACAACATTCCGGCGAAAGGCCATTTAAATGCGCCTATTGTCCGCGCACTTTTGCCAACCAGTCGAATCGCAAGAAACACCTGCGAATCCATGGCACCGAATTTGCCAGGGACTATCCGTACAAATGTCCGCATTGTCCCAAATCGTTTGCACAAAACTCGCACTTTATTGTCCATGTACGTGGACACACCGGTGAACGTCCCTATCAATGCACCTATTGTACGAAAGGCTTTAAAGTGAGTCACGATCTGAAGAAGCATCTGCGTTGCCACACCGGCGAACGTCCCTACGAGTGTCCGCATTGTGCGAAAACCTTCGCTCAGAATTCGCATTTTAATGCACATATCCGTGGACACGCCAGCGAGCGGCCTCTCAAGTGTCCCCACTGTCCACGCACCTTTCTGAAAAGCTACAATCTGAAGGTCCATTTGTGCACCCATACTGGTGAGCGGCCGTACAAGTGTCCGCATTGTCCGCAAACCTTTACCCAAAACTCGTATTGCACGGCGCACCAGCTCGAGCATCCGAAATGATAAAAATGTTATCAAACTTGTTTCTTGAATAAGCATAGATTTTATGTTATTTAATTATGAATTATGTATTTAATTTATTGTTTTGCTTAGTTTAAAGACACTAGTTAGTTTCCACTTATTAAATAAAATTTATATTCAACTATATTGGGTAAAATCTTCCTTGCTGTTTTAAGGCGATTTTTTTATTTTTGAATTAACGGCAGAGCGCGCAGTTTGCATTTGCTTCTTCTTGCCTGTTGCTATCACAAAAAACATTTGAGTTGGCACGCCTTGTGAGTTAATGAAAGAGATTGTGAAAAAGGAAAATGTGAATTAACATTAATTATGCCAAGTTAATTTCACTTTCGATTGTTAAAATAAATATATATGGGCTTCATAAACAATTCTGAGCGAAACTATTGACCAGATATGTTTGAATCTCAAAGAAGGCGCGCAGATCACGATCGAGAGAGCTAAAGCTTGCGCAAAGAACAGTTCAGAATCCATATAAAGCTACTGTCCGATGTTTCCACGGTTTAGGACAGCACGTAATTAAATCAAAACAACTTAAAAACCGAAAAGTTGAACTTACATCCGAATATTTATGGGAGCTGTAGTGGTCCGACCTTGATATATATAATCTATATGCGCTAATAATACGGATCTATGCCAAGTTTCATTAAGATAGTTAGCGTACTTTGGTCTTTAGTCGTAATATAATACACATAAGTCTGATATTGTGACGTCAGAAGGTTAAGATCCCTCTTCTTCTTTGTGTTGCCATTCAGTGTCAACTCGAGTGCCAGCTGAAAGAGATATTTCGGACGAGTTGGCATTCCACAGGGTGGAAACAAAGTCTGTCTGAGTTAGTTGATTGTTTATTGGATTTTTTATAGTTGTGTTGTGCTGCCAGAACCTGTAAACTCACAAAAACTTTTGGCTAACTGGGTGAGATTTGTGTAATTTTGCATTAGTCCCAACTGTCGGCATTAAGCAACTATACATTTGTTTGCAGAAGTGCGACGTTGTCACGAATTTTGCTGCAGCTGCGCGCAGACGGGTCTCGACTTTTGTGGCTCAAACAACGAACAGCGCTGGGTAAGCGGAGGAGGGTGACACACAACACACACATACACAAACACACGGAGCAGTCTCATCTTTGGCATGCATTGATTTTATCCCTGAATTGGAAATAACTAAAATGCCTTATTGAAAATGTAATTAACAGGCGGAAGGAGGCAACCGACTCCATAAAGTATATAAATTCTTGGTCAGCAACACTAGCCGAGTCCGACTCATGTCCGTCCGTCCACCTATCTGTATGAGCGAGCTCAGAAACTATTAGAGCTAGAGACAAGTTTTCTAACATAGGCTCGTTCAAGGCACGGGCAGGTCAAGTTTATTTCAAATGCTCGATAGCCCAACTCGTTTTCATAAAATCGATAAAAATCTTAAAGCCTTTTTCGAAGAATATAAGAGCACAGAAGTTATTGAAAAAAACGTGTTGTAAAATTTTACAGGTAATTTTTGTATAGGTGTGCACACATACATACATACACACACATGCATTTGCGTTTTATACGTGCATCTAATGAAGGGTGCAGGGTATCAACTAGTCGAGCCGACCCAACTAAAGCATTCTTATTTGTTCACACTATTTTCCCGCAGTTAATCGAAGCAAACAAATCATAAATAAAAATGGAGCAAACGAATAAACAAAATGAGGACGGAGTGGACGCCAGTGTTCGCAAGGATTACGTGCTGGAGCGTTTGAATAAGCGCAACAAGGACCGACAGAACTACTTGGATGTGAAGCTGGAGCAGCGCAGCAAGGAGTGCGCCCAGAACGAGGGCGTCGACTACTTCGCCCAATCCTTTAGCCAGCGCGCCTGCGACATAGAGCAGCGGATCGGCACATTGCAACTGGACAGCGGGGATGGACCGACGCCCGATCTGAGCAAGCACTTCGCGGAGATAACGATGCAAATACAGGAGCTGCAGCGTTATTTGACCGACTCAACAATGTTTCTGTCGGACTTTAAGATTAAATCCTGTCAGAACGTCCTGAATTCGCTGACCATTGCCATTGATGAGGCTCGTCAACGTTTGATGCCCAAAAAGAAGTTCGGCTTCAGTGGGAAGAAGACGACAGCGAAGCAAGTGTTGCCGCTTGTGGCGCTGACCAAGGTGGACGGACCGGAGAAGACACCAAAGATGAGCGCCAGCAGCGCGTTTAGCTGGACGATTGCCAATCGTCGCAACGCGCACATTGTGCTGCACGGCGAGGCGGTCAACGGGCAGGACATAACCATTTCCAATGTGCACAAGTGTCTGGTGGAGTTGCAGGGTCAGCCGGGCTCCGTGCAGGTGTCCAATGCCAGCCAGTGCACTTTGCTCAGCGGTCCCGTGGCGCGTTCGTTCTTTGCCGAGCAACTGGATCGCTGCACCGTCGCAATTGCCTGTCAGCAGCTGCGCCTGCACTCGTCGCAGGCGACACGGATATATTTGCATGTCACCTGCCGCGCCATTATCGAGGATTGCCGTCAAATTGAGATCGATGTCTACAATTACGACTATGCCGAACTGGAGGCGGACTACGAACGGTCCGGCCTGAATAAATCCCAAAATAATTACACAGACGTCGCCGATTTCAATTGGCTGTCGCCCGATGTGCACTCGCCCAACTGGACGCTGCTCAAGGATCATGCGGCACCCAATTGGAGCGCGGTGCGACGCGATTTTCTCAGCAACAGCAGCAACGTCAACGGCAGCGGCAGCGTCAGCGATGCCAATGTCGTCAAGGATGCCACAGAAATTTAGTGCTGGCATCGGCGGAGGCGGCTGCTCCTCCTACTTGTCACGCTGCTCGCCTACGCCTTACCCCTGGGGTGGCTGCTCATGGAGCTGCTGCTGCCATTGCCCGGCAATATAACGTGTACCGTATAAATAGCTCGTAAGCCCAATAAATAATCCAAGTTAATGTTGATATCAATATACATACATATACATAACCCGAAATCCATGTGCCTGCACTGCGGGTGGGCTGCTCTTTCGGCTGGTTCGGGGGGTGCCCCCAAAAACTTGTTTGCCGCAATTTGACATGTCTATTTGGCTGGCATAATCAGTGGCTGGCCAAAATGACTATGTGCCGACTGTCACACAAATTACAGTTACAACAGGCAGTTGGCCGGACGGACAGGAGTCATCCAAGTTTCATGTGGCTAGCGGACAACCGAAATTGGTCCACCCCACTCCAATGCTACGTGTTTATTAATGCATTTAAAGGGTCCATTCACTTTGTAAAGCCGAAGCATAGTATTAGTTATGAGGGTTTTTTAGTTCTTGGAAATGAAATACAGTCATGCAAAATGCTATCGCCTAGATATATTTAAGCATAACAAAAAATTCTATAAAATATTGTTACAAACTTACACTTCACAATTTGCAATGACCATTAATAGAATCTATAATATTATGATTCCAGGGGAGATTTAAAATTTTTAAATTAGTTTCTTTTTTTTTGCAACTAACTCTAACTTTCTAACTCTTCAGACACAAATAGAATTGTAATCAATTTTTTTTTAATTTTCAAAGTTTTTTTTAAACTGTAGTAAAATCCGAAAAAAGGTATACATTTTTTTTGGGAAATTCAATAATTTTTATTACTAGTTTCATGATGATATTGTAAAATTCAAAGGGCTTAAAAAAATATCAAAAATAATAATTTATCTTCAAGATAATTTTTCATGCATGATATTTGTTGAGAAGTTGCAATGCCGATTGTTAGGTACGTATCGTACTTTTATTTATCTAATTAAAATATTGGATTCTTTTTATCAGAAAGCAAATAAATAGTTTTTTTTATATTTTGTTTTACTTATATTTTTTATTTACTTATTTTTGTTAGCTCAACAACAATATTTGCATTACCCAGCTTTTTTTTGCATACCCAATTCAAATTAACTACAATTTTACAGCAACTAGTTTAAATGCTGAGAAGGGTATTTGGTAGTCGCCCTGCTGCACTTGCACATACACATGTATCCAGCTGTTGTTGTCGTTGTCAACGTTGTCCAACTGTCAAAATAATTAACGAATTCGAGTTACATGCCAAGTATCGGGTAGGGGGCAGGGAGCAAGGTGGGGGCGATACACCGCTGAGGCGTATTAGCGGGGTAATTGAACTGCAAATTACACACAAGTCTTGTGGGTGTGTGTTCTTGTGTGTGTGACTATGTGTGAAGTGTGATTATGTAAGGAGCTGTCGGTGGCAACAGCTGTCATCATTAGGTTAGCATCAATATATTTGGTAGACCATTTTATTCATTTTATGGCCTTTTTTAAGTTGCATCAAAATATGTATTACTAAATTTTTTTTTGCAAATTTTCGAATTATTATTTGGAAATTTTAATTATATTTATTAATTTTTTTATTTTTGGCCATAAATTATAATTATTATTTTTGTAATTTTATAATAGCCATAACTTAATTGTTTTATGAAATTTAAAAATATACGTCTAATCTCGTTTCTGGTTAAAACTCAGAATCATAAAAATTAATTTAAAAATTACTTAAACTTTTAAACTAAATTTAAACTTTCTTTTTTGGAAAAAAACTGCATTTATTTTAGGAAAGTTGGTTATTTAAAAATGTTCATAACTTTTAAACTATGATTTTAATCTCAAATTTGACTTAAATTCGGGATCATACAAGTTGTTTTCATATAATGAAATTTTTAAAACTTTATTTGGAAATTTTGATATGGCCATAATTTCTAAGCTCATAGGCTAATCTCATCATTTTGTCAGTACAGACGTCGGACCACTATATTATACTACACTATATGAAAAAATTACCAAAATGCACTACAATATTATTTAATAAAACATGCATTTCAGAATTAAGTTAAGTGAACAAATATAGCGCACACTTGCCTAATATCTGCAAGGGTATTCAGTCTTCGGCAACCCGATAGATAAGTCTGTGATTTTCTGGTGTTTTCTTTGTGCTGTCCAAAGCACTGGCACTGATAAAGGCAGCTGGGAGAGACAACAGCCGAAGTAGACAGCAACAAAAGGTAAAAGGCAAACAGTTTAGCAGGTGTTGCAGCTCCTGCGGTTTGAGTCCTGCAGCTGGCTTAGTCAAAAGGCTAGATAACAGCACAGCCAAACACACACATCTGAAACCGTCAATTAAAGGGCATACGGGCCAGGGTCTTGCTTGAGGTTGCTTTGGGTGTTGCATGCAGCTGGAAGATTGCCGGTTAAGGTTGCCGGGCGCTCTTTTCGGCCTGACTGCCAATTAAGTGCAATGCAAGCGCCCAGCCAGCAACAGTAGCAGCCAGCAACAGTAGCAGCCGCAGAAGTTGCCGCTTCGTGTCCCGAGCTAATCAAAATTGTGTTTGCAGCATTTTGGGGATTATCTTTGAGACGTCGTCGTGACTTTAAGGCTCTGCGAACTTTACGAATTGCAAGATTTCTTTAGTTAAAATTAAATGAAAACCGCTACACGTGGTGACCATCTAGTGACGAAAGCTACTCAAGCCCCAACATTTCTGATGTCAGAATTTTTTCTATTTAATAAATGATAAATTAAAAAAATTTTATTTTTTATTTATGCTCATATTTTAAATGAAGACTTAATCTAGAGGACAAACTATGATTAAAATTACATCAAATATGAAATTCGGTTTAGTTTTGTTAATGTTTTGGGAGTTTGAAATATGAGAGCTCTGGATCCGAGAGCTTTACATGTCAACATTGTTGTAAATTTTAGCATGATTTTTTACAAAAAATTTAACATCCTCAGAATCTGTTGAAATGCTGTATTTTAAACTAATAGTTGTACCAACCACAATCGATTAAAAATATAAAATTGTAATTCAATATTTTGAAAACAATTTTTTTATTCTAAAAGGAATAAATAGAGGAGTACATGATTTGAAATTTTTTTTTTAAATGCCTCTAATTTAAATGGGGAAAATGTGGATACAGACAAACAAGATTTTCATCGCATTTTTGGAAAGTCACCAAATATTTACTTTCATTATAATTGGAATGAATGAGGTATCATTCGACGCGTCTAACTTATTTGGAATTATAAGCGAAGCTAATTTTCATCTTGGCTTCATTTTGACATTTTGTACAGTGAAGCTAAAATATAATAATATAATAAAAAAGATATTAAATTTTGTATTTTTGTATATTATTTTTTTTTAATAACGTGAATATCAGTCAAACACATAAGAAAAATTGAGTTATAAATTTAATTTTAGAATCTAAATTGTTTATTTTTAAACAAAATTTACGCCCAAAACAATAGTAGTGTTTAATAGATCATTGCAATTCTTATATATATTATTTTATAAGGTCTTCACAAGTAATTTATATGAAATTTTAATTGCATGAGTTTTCGAATCTCTCTGTTTCCCTTGTCCTTGGAACAATACTTGGCATTATAAGAATTTCAATTAAATTACCTTATCATTAAATTACTGTCAACTAGTAAGTTTAGCTTGTCAAACAAAAAGTCCATTTTACTTCTGGCGAAATTTCAATGAAGCAGTACTTTTAATTGAGCACCACTGTATATCAAACAAAAAGCAGCAACTATCTTAAAAACATAACGTAAATAACATTTCTTAAGTTTTAACAGCAAGCACACGCTCAACTGTTAATAGCAGCAAACATTTATTCACTGAGTTTGTAAAACTGCGTAATTCTGCACGTGCGTGCGCATACTTTTAAGTCAAACTGTTACAATAGTTAACAACGCTTCGCTGATGTTAAGCGTCCGCCTGCTAAAAGCAGTGAATGTCAAACTGCACAATTTTAACATCAAGCTAAATGTAATTTACGCTGTTTGTAATGCAAAATGTAGACAGTTTTTTTGAAATATTTTCTTTGTTGAATCTAAGCTACAGGACGTAGAACCGGTAGGTCCGTTTACTGTACGCTCAGAACAACAACGATTTGCATTGTTTTTGCTGGCAGGCTTTAGGTTTCAGGCATAATCAGCTAACAGTCGGTCGTTGCATGTAGTTGGCAACGCGTGTGCAATTTGCGGCCGCCTCGCGCCCATCGCACGTCACCAGCGCTGACAGCCCAATTAAGTTGCCAGCATAGCGGCAATTTAGTGCCAATGTCGATGGACCGAGTCGGCGACGTTAACATGAGCATCGAAACAAGAAGAACACCAACACACACAGAATTGCGTATTCACATTCCCCTTCGCATTCGCATTTTCATTAACTGTCCGTTAATTATGGTGTGTTTTAGCGGTATCGCGTTGCCAACTGTGCTGTGGAAAAAGGAGGTAAATGCAGTTTAAACAGAGCGCTTCCAACTTGTTCCAACGAGTGTTCTGGTGTCTAATTTCCGTTTATTCAAATTAGCCTCGATTAACTATCAAATTTAATTGCTTTAACACTTAGCCGGTCGTCGTAATGACACACGCACACACCCACACACACACACACATGTGCTTACCTGTTATGTCAGTCAATTTGCATAGCTCACAATTAGGTTTCTCATTATCGCAGATAATATTCGCAACATTTGAGATAAGCAAGCGACGGCTGACCAGCATTGGCATTAATATAATCGTTGGGATGTGTGTGTGGGTGTGTGTTGAATATTGTCATTCATCTCTCCTAACATACGTTACACACACATGCTCAAATTACGCTAAGCTAAGCTTTAACGGTTTCAATTACTGTTCCACGAAATTGTCCTACTGCCCTTTTGCCCCTCGTTCGTATATTGGTGCTGTATACAGATTTTATGGTTCAGCGCAATGATGGACAACATTTGTAAGCATTTACATATACAAGTACGTTGCCTATCTGAATCTGTGTGTTTGTGTGTATGCAGTTTGACAATTGTGCATTCGAATGCATTGAGTACAAAAGACCTAGAGGCGAAAGTGCGCTCGAAGCTTTAATGCACATTAGCATTTGGCAGCTGCTTTAATTTTTAAAATGTTGAATAAACTCGAAACACTAAACAATTACTTATCCTTTCTTTTAAATAACAATTTTATAGTATATAAAATATATTATATTTATTAAATTATTATATAAAACCTATAATACAAGCATTTAAGTCTATTTTTTTTTATCGAATTTTTGTTTAAAGAGATATTTTACTTCCTAATCTAAAATAAATATACAAAAATCAAAAGGATTTGTTTAACTATGTAAATGTAATTGTTTTATTTCAAATCACTCATTTTCATATTGTTTTTCGGCTTGCAAACATGGCTTAAACCAAGTGGATCAAAAACTTTAAAATGCACTTAAAATGCGGAAAATTGTATAACAATCTTATTGTAAATATTAAATGATATAAAGAAATATTTAATTTATTTTTTGCTTTTAGATCAGTTTTCCAAATTGGACAGATATAAAATGTTGCAATATATTTTATTGCAATTATTTTGCTAGCTATTTTCCGACATATTGATAAGGGAAAAACAAAGAAAAACAACGAAGGTAATAGCAAGTGTTGATTAATTAAGCGAATTACACAATCATGTAGTGCAATTAAAATGTCAGCGCGGCCGCCCAATTGGGCGATACCGATGGCTCCATGAATTTTTTCGGTCATGTAACGCCTTTTGGTCCTGCATCAACTTGTTGTTGTTGTTGTTGTTACTGTGTGTGTGTGCACAGCTCAAATTGTAATTAATGATGCAAGACAGACGTCGGAGCCGGGCTTTCAACCGCAGCCGGATCCCATCCAGCAGCAACTGAAATCTCGGCGCTGAGCTTTGGCGCTTTGCTACGCTACAACATGCACAGCCTGGCCAGAGAGCAGGGGCAGTGTTGTTGTTCTTCTTCCGTTGTTCTGTTTGTTTGCTTTAATCATCGACGCGTCGCGCGTTTAAAAAGCAAAAGCAAAATAGCCGTTACACCGCGGCTCGTGCGTTTCGCGTAAATAAATGAAAAGTTCGTTTAATTCTCGGCGATTCTTTATGCTGCGGGGGCGTGGTGGTGGGGGTGGCTGCCAGGGTATCGTTTACTTTGGAAATGAAAAATTATGATTACATCAACAATAATCGAAATGCGCTTGTAAGCTACGCGCTCTGCTTGGCGCTCTCAGACTGGCGTTTACTTTTTTCATTCATTTCTTTTCCCTTTCTTTATAATTTTTTGCTTTTCCGCTGCTATCTTTTTGCATGAACGCTTTGTTGTTGTAGCCGGCGTTGTCGCTGCTGCCGTTCGCTTGCTTTGGCGTTTTCGTTTTGCTTTGCTTGTTTTTTTTTTTTTTTTTTTTTTTGGCAATTTTTATACCCTTAACCCATTAAACATAAAAGGTTACATTGGTTTTGTGAAAATGTATGTAACAGGCAGAAGGAAGCATCTCCAACCCCATAGAGTATATACAGTTGCTCACAGCTTACAGATGCTAAAAAAACTTTACGGAGCTATACAAACTAAACTAGAAAATATATTAAAATTATTAAAATGCAGGTTGTTAGTCTAATATTTTATCTCATTACATATGAAATCATTTATTTATGAAAAGTTGAAAAAATGATAAAAAACCAACTCCAATGTTAACAATGTATATTCTTGGTCAGCATGTGCGTCTATCTGTATGAACGTGTTGATCTCGGAAACTATAAGAGCTAGAGACTTCAAGCTTTTGAATAATGGCGCGTCCAAGGTAAGTTAATTTCAAATGATCACTTGGTTTTCCTTTTTCAATAAAAAATACAATATACCTCTGTTTTTTCACATGAATATACTATAATAATCTAGCTCTTAAATAATGTATAGCTAAAAGTTTCATCAATAGTGGTTAAGAAATACAGAATTTATTTATGAAAACGAGTGATAAAATTAGACAATCTAATTGGCTGCAAGCGCAAGCGATTTTAGATGCGTACACATTTGCGTTTTATATGTGCACATTGAGAAGGGTTCAGGATATCTCCTAGTCGAGCTTTCTTAATTGTTTTTCGTTGCTTTCGTTCGCGCTGCTGACTTGCAATGCTTCTCATGCGTGCAATGGAGTTTGTACGGGAGAGTCAAGCTGGAGAGTGGGAGACTGGTCGAGTTGTGAGTGTGGAGAGTGAGCTGTACCGTAATGTTAACATTCCATGTTTGTGCTCAAAGTAAAAATGCGCCCAAGAAGCGTTCAGGCAAAAATATTGCAATGCAAAATCGAAAATACGCCACAGACACGGAACACGCCCGCCCTAGCTGCCTCTCTCTTTCTCTTGTCCCCTATCTCCTGTCAAGCTGCTGTTGCTGCTCTGCCATGCATAAATCAGCGTCGTCTGGAAGGACAATGCCAAGCAGACGACGACACAAAACACAACAATTTTTACTTCGGCTCTGCATTGCGGCGCCCATCTTGGCGAGCCCGTCGCCGCCCCCGCATCACCCCTGCCTTACCCACTGCATTTGGCATTATGCTTTGCGTATTGTCGCTTTATGAAGTCATCTTGGCGTAACGCGCCAAATTTATGGCCAACTTCACTTTATTCCTGTCGCTTTTTGGCCAACTCGAAGATATGCAGCGACAATTTGTGTGCCTTGTTACCAGACAAAAAACACAAAAAAAAAAAATACAAAAAAGCGCGCAAAAACCCAGATAAGCTGTACATAATCTCTTTGGACAATTATGGGTCAGTAAATATATTTTTGTAGTAGTTGTTCATGTCCATAGATATTCCGATATCAGAACGCCATAAAAATGTGCAAATAATCTGTCTATGGATTACAACAGCTGCAGAATTAATTGAAATTGGATAAATTGTACATATATGCTGTTGAGATACATTTCACACTGGAGTAACGTTAAAAATAGCTTGAAAATTTGCAAAAAGAGATTAATTCATAAAATTGAATCATATTTACATGCGTTAATAATCTAGAATTTAATCAGTTTGGCTTACGTAAAATTGATGTAACTGAAAAGTTTTAGAAGTGGATTTACGACATGGGAAAAACTTCGCTGTCAAGGAATTTCGACCAAAAACTTCGCTCTATTAGTATTTTGGTATGGTGTGTATATTAGATGATAGAAGTCATAACTCTTATGGCATTTCACATGAAAATGATTTCGTTTTTAAAGAGCTTGAAATGTGAGTTTGACATGGAATAGGTATTTGAAAACATTGCAAGTCAACATTTGTAGCAAGAAATTTTACTGAAAATGATGTTATCTTAAAATATGTCATAATATACTTCATTTCATATCTTAAATTTGTATTTAAAAAAATTTTATGATTCGAAATTTGAAAAAAATGTGTTTTCTTCTTGGAAAAAAAATAAATACATCATCATTTTATTTTCTAAAATAAAGAAAATTTAGATGCCAAGTCAAAATAGAGCACAAAATTATCAAAATGGTATTAAGCATGAAAATATTTTCAGCTTTGAAAAATGCAAACTTTTTAACCTAATGTTTAAAAAAATTTTGACACAGCTTGTATATCTTGGTAATGCATTAACTAAGGATTTTACTTTTACTTTTAGTTTTACTTGTTGAAACTGAAATATTTATATATTAAAATATAATATAACTGTTTTGAGGAGATGCTGCTTTGAACCCCACCTTGGCCTTTAATTAAAATATTAAAGACCGGAGAGCTTACGTTTAAAATGAGTGTATTGTACCGTTGCTGTGCAAAACGAATTGAGTATTGGAATTATGTACATCTGTATGTTGTTTACAATGCGGGATAAGAGTTTGAGTACAAGTATTTTATAGTGATTGATGATAACAAAGACTTTTTTACGTTAGGTTAATGCTAATTCGCTTTTAATTAATTGGCGTTCTGCAGCGAACAATAGCAAATATCTTGAAAAAGCGAAAACAGCTAGAAAGAGAGAAATCGTATTTACATATAAATTCCAGTTAAACGAAATTGAGATAAAATAATTTTAAAAAATATATATTTTTAACAATGGCAGCCCGAACTTTACTCAAAAAAAGTCCTCACTGTTTGCCTCTCGTCGTTAGGTGGGGTTGTTTGGGATGATGCGTTGAGTTCCCCGGCTGGCGTTCGACAATGCGTTGCAAATGCGGCGTCCATTTCCATAGCATACTTTAGTGGGCAGCGAGGCATTTTTGAAGCACTTGCAGCAATTGTCAGGCCAATTACGTGTCGCAATTATGTCATATGAGCACATAAAAGCGGCTAACGGATGGCGAATAGGGGACTGGGAAGCGGGGTGCGTGGAGGGAGTAAAGATGCTGCCTTTTATGTACAGCACAACGACCCTTCGGCCATAAAACTCTTAGCTGGGGTTTTAAGGCAACTCCAGCATGCTGTGGATGGGGGGAGGGCGTAGGAG
Organism: Drosophila colorata; assembly: GCA_035041545.1. Taxonomy (NCBI): domain Eukaryota; kingdom Metazoa; phylum Arthropoda; class Insecta; order Diptera; family Drosophilidae; genus Drosophila; species Drosophila colorata. The sequence goes on from JAWNLD010000678.1 coordinate 7,170,493, forward strand.
ATGCGTTTGCCCAAATAAAGGGAAAAGCGAATCGTGCGGAGAGCAAGAAACAAGAACTGGCCAGAAAGTTATCAGCCTGTTAATTGCTTAACTTTTTCACTTCAACTTTTTTCTTTTATTTTTTTGGCCAAGAAACAGAAGCCGAAACAGAAACCAAATCGTTGTCCGTGAGAGGTGACGTGAAAGGGGGTCCAACGATAAAAAATAGGAAAGAAAAAGAGGCAAAATAAAAACGATGTTAGAGAAAGTCATGCAAATATGGCAGTGCTGAGGCACAAGCCCAATGTCAGAGGCCAAGTCCAATTGGAGGGTCATAAAGTGTTTGCAGTTTCACATTTTTTTTCTCTTTGGCTTCTTCTTCGTCGTTTGCCCTTTTGAAATTGAAATGACAAATGAAGGCGGCTGCAATGAGGCGTCTCAGAGCTCGTCCTGCAGTTTTGACCCTTGCCCTGACATTTTGCTTATCGCGCGGACATGTCATAACAGAGCCCGGTTCAAAAACAGAACGAGAAAAAAATATCGGTGGAAGTTACCAAACTTTGCGCTCTAATCTTGACAGGGCCCTAAGTAGCCTGCCGCTGTAATTAAGGTCCTCGGGGAATCAGAGAAAACGAACGATAGAGAGAGAGAGTGACAGAGAGAGAGAGAGAAGGGCGATGGCAAATGGAACTTAAAAATCAATGCGGCACACTAAACTCTCATTACTCATATGGAACGTTACGAATCCCGCGGATACCGCCTGCCCTATTGGCCAGGTCAGGTAGACGACGGCAGCCATAAAAACCACATTAAAAGCATTTAAAAAGTTGGCTAATCTGCAACGGGGCCACCGGCAAAGTTGGCTTAATGTTTTATGGCCCTAACCGTTCGCTTCGCTTCTTATTTTTTTATTGGCTCCGGCAAATTGATTAAAAGATCAATGATTATACGCCTTTTAATGGTTCATTGCATTTAATTTAATTTTTAGTTACAGGCTGCGATTTGGCAGCTCGTAATAACAGAATGCTCTTTAAGCCGGGTTAGCTTCACTTTAATTCGCATTGAAAACGTGTGCGAAAAATGGGTAGAATGCGCATTAGTAAGATATTTATCGCTTAACTAGTCGAAACAGCTTGAAAATTACTTTGGAAGTTGGGCCTGTGGTGGTCTAGAATCTGTTGCAGAGGTGGCTTACACAATTAATGTGTAGTATAGGGTATATTTGGGGTAAAGTTTCGCTTTAGTGATTTTTTTTCAGAAGCTTTATTCGGAGCTTTAAGGCAGTTTTCCTAAATATGTGTAAGTCGATCTGAAAATGTACGTTTTATATTCGTAAATAAGTTTAAAAGAGATTTTAAAATTCTCTATATATGTTTGGGGTCGTATTCTAGAGGGTGCTTGATAAAAATATATGTAAATTTAAAGCTTTTATATTACGAACTTAAGCCCAAATATAACAAGCTGAACAGAAATTTTAAACACAAAAGCCTTTTGATCTAGTGAAGTGGTTCGAAAAAATACCTCGTTTACATAAGGCATTTGCACTTGGGGTTATTATTCTTATGCATTGGAAAAATTCCTAGATTATATATATTATGTATATTTTACTTCAATATATGATATCACCAATATGTTCATCTATGTACAATGTAATATGAATATATTGATGTACTGATGTATGATTATGTATAGCTAAAAATTACATCGCAAGCTACCAAACTAAGTTTCAGTGCTGAAATTGCCCTTACTACACTGACTTTTGTGTATTCATCATTACATGGTACATAGAATTAAAAACATATTTTTGATATTATCATATATACAAATTTGTATCGGAAAAAATATTACAAATAACTGTGTTTTTAAAAAAATATCTAAAAATAAGAGCTATTTTATTAAATTAAAATAATTGTTTAAAAATAATAGTTGTTCCTTGAGAAAAATAATAATCGGAAAAAATAATTATTAAAACTTGAACATCGAAACCCAACTTTTGCAGTTTGTTATCAGTTAAATCATGTTCAAATGCAATAAAATATATTCAGTTTCAAGCTGTTTACATTTATTTTTTCAAACCAACACCAATCGATCTTCAAACGGACCTCAACCTGGTTTAAAAATGTAAAATATTTCACACCAAACGTCCTTATTACAATTTTATTTTTATATCAGTAAAATCTATAAATAACTGCCAAGTACATTTATCTTTAATTCGCATTAGCATAATTTTGAATTTAATGCCACCCCCAAATTAAAGTGATTCTGAATATCTGAATACGATGTCTTTACGGCTCACAGGCTGTCTAAGCCGTATTCCCGGCACTGTCAAATGTCAAGTGCTACTTCTTTTGAATCCTGCCGTCAATGCGGCAGTCAAGCAGACAAACAGCGGCGTCATGTCCCGTACCTTTAGACGCACTTGTAGACCCGCTTTGACTTTGGCTAAATAGAAGTTGGAAAAAAGTTTTCAGTCGAGGCGAATTTGCAAACTGCCGGGTGGGTAGGGGGCGAGGTGCTTGAGTCGAACTCGCTTCAAATGCTGCCGCAATGGGCCATACTTCATTTATAAATTACGCAGGCATTAAATGCGCACATAGATCCATTCAATGTGCGGCACCCCGCTGTCTCCTGCTACCCAATGCTCCCCCTTCCCCCTCTCGCTCTCTCTCTCTCTCTCTTTCTATCTGACAGACTCCTGCATCAATTGATGCGCCACATAAATCTTCAAGTATGTGAGTGCCTGCCGACCTGTTCTGGGCTGCTATTTATCATTTAAGGCCCGGACAGGCGGCTCGTCAAACAGTCAGTCAGCCAGTTAGACAGTTAGTCATTTAGTCGGCGAGTCAATCATTCAGTCAGTTGAGCTATTGCAATTTTGCTACAATTTTGCTTGGAGCGCCGCTGGCCACTTGAACTTTTTTTCACATTGCGCGGGTTGCCTATAAGATCGGTGTTAGATACAATTTTGATTTTAGCGTAAATATTATATTGGACAAATTATTGATCATTGACACGCTCTCCCTCTTCTTCAAAATTTTAAAATATTATTAGTTTTTAGATATCAGAATTTAAAACACTTCAAATAATGGCCAAAGCTAATATTGCCAAAAATAACATATATATTTAAGTAAAATATAAGTTAACTTAAAATTTGCATTTTTTTTGTATTTTTAATTCCTGAATACGTCGGTGATCTCGATTTGTAAATCGTCTTCGTGTCGTATTAGAAAAATGTGACACGCGCACATCTCTAGTAAGAACTATTGGACAAGAAATTAGTTGATAATATATTTTTTCTTTGATGATTTTTAATGATTTATATAACCAAACTTGGGCTTAATTTAGCTTTATAGATGTAAGAAAAATCTTATTAAATCTTAAATCTTGTTAGATATGATAAATCAGTCGTCAATCAGTCAGTAAAGTTATTGTATTTTCACTGAGCATGGGAAAATATCGCAATATTCCCTATATATATGCAAGAGTATTAAAGCGTGGGTAATCCGAGCTAATCTCAACAACTCAATGAACAGCCCTCGGGGAGTGTTTACTTAGCGAAAGGATTGCACAGATGACGCCAGTTGGGCATTTGGAGGAGCTCGATTCTTCCACCTGCATGGGGTGTTTTGTGATTTTAATGCCGATTGGCAGACAGGCTGGCTGCATAATGCCCGAGGATATGTTGGAGGGGGAGGGGTGGTCTCAGTGCGAGTGTCAGCGTTATCCTGGCCAGGACTCGTAATGGACTTGGCACTTTGCAACTTAGCCATTGAAAATGTGTGTGTAAGTAGTTTAAATCGCATTCGCCGGGACTGCGCCAGGACACAGGCTGATGCTTACACTTGAATAAATACCAGCAGCATGAAGAGGAGCAGCTGGAGCAGCAGCAGCAGCAGAGCCGGATGATGAAGACGGCGTCGTCGTCATTCCAATTGCAAATAAATAAGAATAAGAAAGCGCTGCTAGGATGATGCTGCAACAAGGACAACGTAAAGAAGAGCAAAAGCGAAATTGCTAGAGGGGTATAGGACTGAGGGGGCTGGGGATGAGCTTGTGGAGTTGTTGGAAAACTTGCACTGGGATTGGGCAACGGATAAGTCTTAAGTTTCTTGTAATAAAATTGCATCCCCCAAGCAACAGAACCAGGACGTGGACTTGAGAGTTGCGAAAAGTGCAAAAATGAAGTGCAGATGCTTATCACCAACTATCCCAAGAGAGAGAGAGAGTGGGTATTGCTGGGGATTGGAATAACTTGATGTACACTGATTGAAGCGACACCTTCTGCCGTCCGGGCAGGTGTCAAAAAATGACAAATGCAAGCGCATTTACTGAGCGGGCGGCTTGGCGATTGGGTGGGGCTCATTACTTGTTGTCATGTTGCGATTACGTTGCGTCTTACGTTACGTAAGACCTAACGTAAGTGTAAGTGTGTGGGGCTGGAGCCGGATGTGGGAGAGGGTATGTGGTGTCATTATCAAGTGTCGCGTCTAGTCTGCAGATTGGCTGTCTTAAAGAAAAGCTCTCTGCAACGCTTTAGCCCCAAGGATGTGGTGTCTGTAAGTGTGTATGTGTGTGTGATGTATGACTGTCATTTTTACGTGTGTGCGATAAGCTCAGCTAACAAGCGACGCGTTTACCAACTGACTTACTTACACTTGCCATACGAAAACTCAACGGCCCTCCATCGCCGTCACCACCGTCGCCGCCCGCTACTCTGCCGCTGCCTCCACCACCCAACTTTTAATCCACATACTCACATAGTCACTTCAAGTTGTGCTGGTGTGCTCATGTGTAGCTCTACATTCTTATACCCTGCGCACATACAAATGATTAAATAGGGTGAGCTAATTTTGTGCCCAAACATTTAGCAAACTATGCAAGCTTGTCAAAATTCAGTTAAAGTGAACTTGTTTTAATTCTGAATCTAATTTTGCGATTTAACGATTTAACTAGTAGTTGTTGTAAATAATTGAACTGCTCTCGCTTGAATGTCAATTTTCATATTATTATTTCTATATTATTATGTTTATTTCCCATTGTTGATATTTCGGCATAAAATATAATGCAAAGTTAAAATGTATAATTTGTGATGGATGAGAGAAAAAAATTAATAGGGCATATAAAACAAAAATTCATAGAATATTTAAAGACATTTTAAATCAAATCAATTTATGTTAAAAGAGAAAATTGTTAAAGCGTTAAAGTTCGTGTAAAAAATCGATTAACAAGAGATTTTGAATTAAATCTGTTGGTTATGATATTATCACAATCAAGATACATTTTTTTAAATTGTTAAACGTATTAAAAATATTTAGAACGATATATATTTGGACTTTTAAAAACGAAACGATATGAATAATTTTTCATTCAACCTTGATCTACTTGATTTTGAAATAACATATTCAGCTTATTTTTCAATTATATTATAAATATTTCTCAAAACTCTTAAAAATGTTTATACACAAATTAAACTTTGTATTTTTACATAGTAAAATAAATATAATATGGCATTAATATACATACATTTTCTCATTTAACTATACTAAGTAATAATTAAAAATAATATTGAAATAATAATATATAGTTATTACCAAACACTTACAGGGTAGCTTCGCGTCGATCACTCTCATCTAAGATTGTTTTATTTAATGTTTGTTATTTAATACTTTATACGCAGGCAGTCAGCAAGAGTTTTTCATTGGACTTGCTTAACAATTGTTGCTTAATTAAAACATTTTTCCATTAAACGTAGCCCTGCAAATCTGTATTGAAGATTGTTTGTGAATTAGTTTTAAGTTGTTTAAGAATTTTACTCTTATTATTTAAGTAATATTAAGTAAAATTTAGCTGTATATTGCCAAAAATGTAAGAACTTATTGCTTAGTAGGCTCGAGGTTCCATGGAATTTTATTTTATAAAGTACCCTCAATATTAAAATAATTTGAAGCCTCTAAAATGAATTTTATAAAAAAAACTGATAAAATGATACCAGCTAAAGGATAATTTGAAAGAATGTTATTAAATTTCGAATGTTATTAAAATTTTTATTTTAAGAATTTATTGATATATATAAAATCAGAAATTAAAGTTTGTTGAAAAAAGAAAAATAATTTTTGAAATCTTTTATTTAGCTTTAGTTTTATTCTTTAAATTTTCATTGTTGGCATTTTAAAAGCCGGTTCTTTATTTCTGGCATCTTTAATGTACCTAAATGAATATGTATCTCCGTTAGAGTATCCCACAGTCCATCAGTTGCTGCCTGAGCGCACCTTCTGTGCCTCTTAGTTTGCTGTCGTGCAAAACTTTGCCAAAGCAAAACTGTTGCTAAATGGTTTATGCACACATGAAAAATAAAAATGAAAAAAAATCAGTTTATATGAGGGAAAAGAAAAAAAAAACGGAAATGGAGGAGCTAAGAGGAAATAAATGTAACATGTAATGATTGCAAAAGTTATAAAACGTAAATTAAGTTGAACGAATGAAGACTTACCGAGCAGCAGGCCAGGCATCATATGTGCATTAAATACAATTCAACCAAGCAACCAGCGAACATATCCGCAAACCAGGAGCACCTCCTCATGTTGTTTGCAATGTTGTTGTGCAACTTTTTATGCAAAAAATCAGCTCAAGCAGCAGGAGCAAGGACGATGCCAGCAACTGTTTGCAGAACTATGAAATTAACTGCTTATTACAGCCAGCGCTGGGCTAAGGGGGTGGGGGAGGGGGGTGGGTGGTAGGCGGTAGGCGGTTGCAGCTGTAGTTGCGGGGGCGACTACTTCAAGTCGTCAAGTGAAAGTTTTGCCAAATGGCATGGAAAATGTTTCGAGAGATATGAGAGCCGGCATCATTAATTATTTTCTCATTAGCGTTGCGTTGTGGCAACGTGCATATGTGTTAGCGCATGTGCGTGTGTGCGAGTGTGTGTGAGACAAAGAGTTTGCCACGGGCAAGAGCAGCTGGCTTCAAAGTGCTTCAAATATGCCAAGTAATAAAATAAATCAAGTTAATGCGCCTGACTATTATATACCGGAACCCTAACCTGATATTATTAGATAACAACTAACTAATTGTGCCAGATTATTTTATACTCCAACCATTAACAAGTTTAAATTTATATAAGTTAATTATATATGCCTTACTATAATATATCAGAATACTGAACGGGTGTAGCTAGGCACATAAGATACATATTACGAATATTTATAATTAGCATATACCCAAAACTTACACGAATCCAGTTACATAAGGGTTAAGAAACGGTGACTGATTGTCATATACGCCAACCGGAACCTATTAAATGTACAAAAAGTTGAGATATTTTACCCGAATTTAATATACCAGAGTAGTAACTGGATTAAGTTAAATTAAAGTTAACTGGAAAATATGCCAAAGTATAAAATACCCGAACCCCTAACTAATCCGTTTAAGTAAATGAGACTGACTGTTTGAAATACCTGAGGAATTATTATTAATGTTTCTAATATTTTTAGAATTAATAAAAATATTATATACATTAATTTGAATTATAATGCAATATAGTATTAACACTTATGAAAATATTCACCACACTTTTATTCCTACGTTAGTAATAAGTTTTACTTAAAAATTCTATTTTTTAAATGTTTTAAATTTCTATATTAGTATATATTGGGAAAGAAATAAATTGATCACTTTCTACGGATATTCATATGTATGCAATAATTCTTTTAAGACATTTCTAGTTTTCTTATGTTAGTTATTTGAGTTTATTTTCCTGCTGGGTGGATAGGAATAAGCTAACTGGTTTTATTTTGTATTCAACTGTTTTTGAATTCCATTTTCAAGTCAATTTAAAAATAGTTCCTATTCTACATTGCTGAACACTTTATTTGTGACTTAATCCGTAAGTGGAACTTTAAACATATGTGAAAATTTGTTATGTTCCAGCTTATTTTTTAGATGTGTAATTCAGCCTGATTCGGAAAACATTTAAATTGCTATTGCACCAATTTTTATGTGTAATAATTTAAAACAAATATTGGTTTCGTGAGATTTAGGCATACACCAACCACTTTCCAGTTGTAACAGCCTAATATACCCACTGTACAGACTGATGAGATAAAGAGCTATTGAAACTATTTGAATGCGCAGCTGAAGTCGCACGTGTCAAAAGCGTCAAATGCGGCAAAACTTGCCTCAAGATTGCGCTTACAAAAGGATGCACATAAACACATAAACATCTTCTTGCCCCACAAGTATCAATAAGCTAACTGGAGCAAGTGAACCAAGTGCAACATCAACTTCAACTTCATCTGAGTTGTCGTCACGTATCAAAAAAAGAAAAAGGAAAAAGAAAGTGCCGTTCAAAGTCAAATCTACACAATGGGTTGAAATGGGTTGAAATGTGTGCTTAAACATTTTATTTATCACGCAAAATGCTCGCGATGCTAACCATCTATCTTATCCATACTGTCCATATGTGTGTGTAAGCAGCCAAAAAGCATGCTATCGTGTTTTTAATACCCTTTACATGTATTAAACGGGTGTACATGTATTTATTATTCGACGATAAATTTAAACCTGATGACCTGCATTTTTTACGCACAATACCTTGCTTAATATCTAATTATACTTAAATTTTTTTAAATTTCTACAGTCAAAATTAAGCAAAAGGGTGAGCACAAAATATTGTCGTTGTATTAACAATTTTAGTTTCAAGGCTTTCTTTTTGCCTTTTGCGATTTTTTTTTACGCAAGATGTGATATATTATTATCTCTTATAAAATGTAAGTGTAAACATTTTAATCTTAAAAGTTTTAAAACAAAATAAATATATTTTTTTTTAATATTAATATTAAATATATCAATAAAAAGTTAATTAAATATTACAAACTATTTTCGGTTTCCCAATGCATTAGAAAATTAAGGTTTGTAGCCTTCTTATTTTTATGTAATCAGAAAAATATAGAACTGGACTTTTTTGACATTGATCACAAAGATCTGTGAGCTTATAGACATTCCTTCATATATATTATTTTTCAGAATTAATCCACATATATAATATTATTTGTTTTAACAGTTTATATTCTTTTTATACCCTATTATGCCCTTAATATGCCGAAGCAGGGTATTTGCTAGTCGAACAGAAGAGATTCTGCGGCATTCGCACATGCTTTTTCTAGTGCTGGTTGGAAAATGTGTATGCAGACAGCGCACATTGAAAGTTTTCAATGATTTCCAGTCACATTTATCGCAATTGTCTGCATTTTTACACTTTTCGTGATATTCGCTGTGAATTGTTTTTATTGTTGCTGTTCCATTTGTTGTTTGCGGGTTGTAATGGTAAGTACTTTAAGTAAACCACACTTTAAGTTGATGTAAACAAAGTGTAAAGGATTTAATGTGAATCGATGGCAAATATATGTACGCTCTTATTTGCATTCAATTTCATTAATAATTCATTTAAATTGATAAATCAGCGATTATAAACATTGTTATAAAATTACAGAACTATCGAAAGAGCTGGTGAACCTTTGTTTAAGTTTTTACGACATGGATAGAATGCAAGGAACTTAACCTTAAAAACTGATATATATTGTATATTATTTGTAACTTTGCATTGGGAGTTGTTTATATATCCAATATCCAGTAAAAATAAGTAATTAAAGGGGTGTACATGAAAAGTCAAAAAAGTCAAAAAATTCTTGAAAAGTAATTTATTTTGGATGCAGAATCTATCTAGAGGACTAACTATGGCCACAATGCCATCAAACATGACAATCGTTTGTATTTTGACGCAGTTCTTGGAACTTAAAGTCTGATTTGAAAAAACCTTTAAAATAAGAATTTTCTTTTTAAGTTAAGACACATTTTAGGTTTTTTCTCCGGATGTATGTAAGCATCAATATTAGTGACATTCAGGGATAGAGCCAAATTAGAAACTGGTTTTTATATGCTGTTTCAGCAAATATTTCAAATAACCAATAATATCCCAACAGCGGAGATAATATGAGCTAAAGGGACAATATTACACAATATAACATGCATGTACTTGTATGTAGGTACGTCAAAAGTATAAATATATCAAAATTATTTCATGTTTTTGATATCCTTTTACATAAAGGTTACTTTAAAGGCATCTATATACAATTAAAGTTTAAAGAGTCTTTAAGTGAACTCAATTAGGCTATTCTGCTGTTTGATTTATATTAAGAACTAAGTCCAATTCAAGCTTAAACTAACTTAACAGCTGCCCAATTGTCAAATTCAATGTGAAATTTAAGTACCATAAATAAGCTCGTAGGCAATTGATTTACCCATAGCTGGCAATGTCAATATTAAAATTAAAACACACAAAAAAAACAACAGACCAGAAACTGGGCCAAGCGATCAGCATTGTGTACTACAAAAACGGCAACGTTAAATTGGTGGCAGGCGCCATGCTCAGCATTTGCAACATGTTGTGCGTGCCTTTTTAATTAACATAAAAATCTAATTTGCAGCACTCTTAACTGTGTCTGTGTGTGTGTGGGCGAGTGTGGGTGAGCCAGGAGCCAGTGTGTCAGGAAAACAGCTTAACCTTATGGCCAACGATGTGTGCCATAATGTGTTGCCAGCGCCTCTGGCATTGGCTTTGGCAAGGGCAACAGCAACAAACACCTGGCCAGGATGGCCACATGCGCTGTCAGTATCATCATGCTACTTCTTCGTCCACTCCCCCTTTCCCCCTTCCTCAGCATCCTCTTTGGCACATTAGCGACATTTACACGTCGCAGCAATTTCAAACAGCAGACGACATCGTTTACCTAGATACCCACCCTCTGTCCCCTTAGGATACCCCGCGTGGCATGCAGTCGGTCATAATCATTTTCATTGTCAACATTTTGCAAACACATGACAAGCGCACGAAAAATGTTGAAAACTGTTCAGCCTGCCCCCCCCTCTCAGACTCCCTGCACCACATTGTGGATCTTCTCTGCTGCTCATTAGACGCAATTAGTAGCCGTATCTGGTAACTGGCCTAAAATGTTCGCTTACTTGCGGCTATTCATTTAAATTACTTATTTACAGCAATGCAAATTTGATTGCCTTTAAATTAAAAATGTTTAAACAACAGCTAAAAGCACCAGCAACAGCAACAAAAGCTACATTGGCCAAATGGCAAACAATGGCAACGAGCACTTGGTGTTGGCAAACATTTGCCAAATGGCCAACAGTCTGACGTCAACATAAAGCGTATACAAGCAAAAAAAAAAAGGAAAAATATTTAAATTCCAAAAAATGTAAGCATAACGTAAGAATAACGAATTGAAAATACCCTTTTCGGCTTTTTGACATAAAAAACTATTATTTAAAATGTTCTATGTTTAAGTCAAAAAGACTCCATTTGATTCTGGCAAAAGTATACAAAAGACTTACAAAAATCATATCTATAGTGTTCCGAAGTTACAAATACAATTCTCAAATAGTAAATACAGCTTGAAGCTAGACTGCCTTACGAAAATTCAAGACTCAAAATATTTGATTTTGGCTTTTTGATGACTGATTGAGGATGTATTGATCATTGACCGAGGATTGATTAACGATCAACTGCTGATTAATGCGAGAAATTCAATCATTTTAAAATGACAAATGATTTTGATTGAATTATGATTGATTATTAACAGATTGATGACTGGTTAATAAGTGATTCAACGTTATTTACGATTTTTCAAAGATTAAAACAGATGATTTATAAAGGATTGATTTATTTTCGGCTCATTATAGCATTATCCTTAATAATTATTATTTGTATAATGATTTATTGATAATTGTTTGATATATGATTGACTTACGATGGTTAAATAATGATTGCTCTATTTTGGACAATTAATGATGTAATGATTGATAAATTAAAATGTGTGATTATTTAAAAAAAATCAAATTATAATATTAAAATTATGTTTTAAAAAACGTCTTATTGATTGGTTGGGATTTTAAAAATGGTTGATTAATCGTAAAATTATAATTAAATAATGTTTAATTTAAAATCAATTGATATTTAATTAATAACTTGATAAATAATAAGAGACTGATTGGTGGCAGCATCGAAGCATTTGGCTGACTTTGAAGAAATATATTAATAATTTATTTTAGATTGATGCATAACATTTGATTAAGATAATTGGTTTTCAAATGCCTGAAGACTTAATAGAACTGAAGTTTAATCAAAAAATGATGATGCTGATTGATGATTGTTTGATTAAAGACTGATTAATAGATAATTGATGTTTGATTGAAAATATTTTGAATATAAAGATTGATGTGTTTTTGGTAAATTTTTCGTTAAGAGAAAGATTGTTGATGGATAATCGACTTTTCACCTCCATTAATATGTAGGGCCAACTATATAGTTGTCATGCTCCACATTCCTAGAGTAAAGTCAGATGGACATAGAGCTGGATTGGATGAGTTGCGATTGCCGTTGAAATTTCATGCAAATTTAGTCATTTGCCACAAAATGTGCACACACACACACACACACATTTATGACTGTGTGACAGACACGCCTGCACGCGCAGGCTGCCACTTTAACTTGCATTTGCATTTAAATCTCATTAGTTTTTAATGGTTTTGGCTACAATTTCGTTCACATTTTTCTGTTTTTTTTTTTTTAATATTCATTCTTTTTTTTTTGGTTTATGTTTCTGGCTGCGTGGCAAGTGACAACTTTGCGCGATTTCCGCCGGAAACTGTGTGGCTTCTGTTTCACACACGCACATTTTGGCGACCGCAAAACGCGTTTTAAATGTGTTATGCTCCCTCTGCCACCTGCCTTTGTTGAACTGTCTAACAAGCGGAGCGCTATGTTTTTGCTTACCACTTGCCATTTTGTTGTGTTTATTTAATGAAATGCATATTAAACATATGTTCCAACAAAAATTGTGTTGCACACTTATTTGGGTTGTGGCAGAGTTGTTGTTGCTACAGCAGATGTTGTTGCTGTTGTTTTGATTGCTGCTGCTGTGTGCACTTGACTTCTAATGACTTCGCTGCGCGTTGTTGTTGTTTGCATACCCTGCAAACATTGCAAATATATATATGGGGATGTGATGTACTGAGCTGTGCAAATGTTTGTAACAAGAAGCAGAAAATCCCTTTTACAATAAAAAGTATATTTATTTTTTATTTAGTTTAATCTGAGCTTTGAATCCTTGTTAAAAAAGTAAGCATTTATGATTTTCTTTTTACCTGCCGATAAGACAAAATTAAAGTTTCTACAGTTATGATTGGTCGTCAAATCAGTTCTCGTTTAGAAAAACCGTTAAAATTTTCAAGATTATCAATTAGATTATCAAACCGTCTCAGAAAAATGCCTTCAAAAGCGCAGCTTATTTGAAAATACAACTTTTAAAATTTTAAAATATCTCTTTTAGGGTAAAACTTTAAGCTATAAGACAAAAATTTGTTTAATAGTAGATCTCTTTTCTTTAATTTTAGGGTAACCTCCTAGCTTGGTACTCTTTATTGGAGTCGACATGAACATTTCTATTTGTTGTCGCTTATGTAGTTGTTTCTCCTCTTGTTGTTTTAGTGCTGCATTTGTTGTCTGTCGTTGTTGGCTGTTGACTGTGATTGTTGTTCAGAATTTATTAGCCCACTGCGAATGAGTCCACGAAAAAAGATGAATATGGCACACACTTATATGATGTAAAATAAACCAGGAATATTTTAAAATTATTTCATTTTATTTTATTTTTGTTAGTCAAATGAAATAGTTTTAGACTGTTATTCCAATAACTTTGTATGAATAATTTGCTAAGTACTTTCGTATAGAGTTTTGTATTGATTTTAACTAATGTTAGTTTAATTTGTAATTGTAATTTTTTTTAAATAAATTTTTCATTTACAAATTTACCCTGCTTACAAATGAAAAAAGAGAATATTGTGTTTTTTTGCAATCTGCTTATATATCCTTTGCCACGACAGCTTTAAAGTCACAGGCAGAAATTCACTATCTTCAGAGTAACTCTTAAACTGTTATATTTTAGCCTAAATAGTACAAACAATTTAAGCACGAAAAATCGCGTTCAACCTTTTACTTTTAGCTACCTCTAACACTTTGAGCAGTGTATTGCGCAGTAGGTGTCATAAAATTGCAGAATTTTTATTTTAATTTTTATCTGTATTCGATTCACTTGCCATTTTTTTAGGCCGATTTATGCGAAGCTCTATTGGAATATGCGATATTGTTAATGGTCTTCATTTGTATATGTCTCTGTCTGTGGTCTGTTGACCCTTGTATCAGCTGCATCTGTATGCATTCTGGCCTGTCACAATGCGGGTCGGATATATATGTACATATGAATATATATACATAAATGGCAGTCATTAATAGCAGTGAGTGCTTGGGTGCTTGGGTCGCCCGTTAAAATTTTCAATTCGCATGCAATGACTTAATTGTTCATAATTTTGTTATCTGATTAACACAAATTCCGCTTAACGATAATGACTTTATGCAGTTTATGGACAGCGCGTGCCGAGGACGAAGCTGGACAAAAGGACATGCAACAAACGATAAACGACTAACGACAAACAATGGGGCGGGTAGGCGTGGCAAGCACCTAGCAGCTTATCCATTATCAGCTGCACGTCACATTATATATGCACATATACATACATATAGTAGGTGTGTATATACATATATAGACATTTCCAGGCGCCTTGTCTGGTGGCTCTTTGTGCTCCCGAGAGGCCATTGCATTTTATCGCTGCGCCAGCGCTGATTAAATATCAACGTAATTTATTATTCAAATTAAGTTTATCGTCGAACAAAGGCGCGCAAATGCATTCAGGGCGGGTCTTCAATACTCTGTTTGTTTTATTGGTGGGTGGGGAGCAGCGGGGCGGTGTAGTGCGGGTCACACAATAAATTTGATAGCCTTTATGAGAATTTGTGTATTGTTTGTGTGTGTGTGTGCGTGACATATTGCCAACACTAAAGCATAGGCAAATTAGCCAGAGACACACACACACTCCCACGCACACACAGTTCACGCATCGCGTGTTATCAAAAGTGCATTTGAAATTATAAATGCCATCAGTTGGCTGAAACAGAGAGAGCACTCCAAATACCTCAAATGCATTTAACATATTTTGAAATGTATAACTATACGTCCTTTGAGTAATTTCAGGTGCTGTCTCTTTTGTGAAATATCATCTGTGCATTTGTTACACATTCGGCGGGAAAAACACTTTTTTATTTATATATATTTAGTTTTATGGCATCTTAAATATAATTTGATAAAGTGAATAATCAGTTTACGGCTTAAATCCCATGCTGCATAGTGTTCAGTAATAAAAGTCATACTATGCGTATCTGATATTTATATATTTTTATTGTCTTATACTATAAATTAGGTATTAATTTATTAAAATTAACATAATTATGGGATGCCGAAGTTTTAATACTCTTCCATCTGCGTCTTAAACGGATTTGTAAGTATGAGTTTAAAGTTTACCGGATAAAAAAAAAACAGATAAAAAACCAAAATTTACAGGAGAAATTGTCGCAAAATTATTTTTCGAATTCACTGTTGTTGTACGTAAAAACTTCAGATTTTTAACTCATACGGTTTGGGAACTGCATTAATCATCAATCAGTCAATCAATCAGCCAATCAATCAATCAATCTGCACAATTAGTTTTTCATATATGCATAAATTCAGAAAATGAAATGAAAGGTAGTATTATTTATAATACCTGCAGGTAATACGAATACAAATATGATTTAATGCTATATACAAGTGGTTAGCTTCAATAAATATGAAATAATTTTTTATATCTTAAATGCAGAATAAATTATTATATAATTTTATAATCCAGAGCTTTATGGGCTTTGTATGGACATTACGGCTCATTCATTGAGTAAACAACTTGTTTAATATTCAATTATAAATTCATAAACTCCATGCCACATGTCATATACCTCAACGCTTGGGCACCTATATCGGGCCACGCCCCACGCCGCCCCGCCTATTGTGTTTTTGATTTACGTTGGACAAAAGAGTTGCCTTTTTTGGTGGGGGTGGCGGTGTTAGGAGGGCTTGGTGGGCGTTCGTTTTAGTAACTGTGGCAGATTTGTGGCACGGTCGCAACGTGTTCAATAATTTTGTCAATAATTTTTGTCACGCCTGCGCCCCCTCCACGACCCGTGCTGCATGCCACAAAAAAAGTGACGCCTGGTGTTTTTTTACTTGTCGACATTTCCTTTGTTCATGTCGCCCCTACAAATCGAGTCATCAATGCGGTTGTCGCTGTCAGGCCATAAGTTTTTTGTACAGGCCAAGTTTCGCCTTTTTTCCCCTCTCCTATTTTTTCTTTCTATTTTTCCTGGCCTTGTCCTGGCCGCGGGCACATTAAACTCATTGTATTTATGGCATAAATTTGCATGTTTTTCACGTAAATTTTTCAATTTGAATAGGTGAACGCGCGTATTCGTTGAATCCATTTCGAAACATGGTCTACGGCTTGTTGGAGAAATGCCCTTTATGGGGTCCTTGCCCTCGTAAAGGCTCTACATATTTTGTGAGAGTATCAACGATCTGATATGAGCTTTGTTTAGCTGGTAAACGGAAAAAATATTGTCAGTATAGATATTTTGGATAAATTAGTGCGAACTATTCAAATGAACGATTCACAAATACTAAATATTAAGTTCACTCAAAAGGCTTGCAAAAGAAATTTATTTTTAAAATTATATTTTGTTTAAAGAAATTAATCTTCATGCCCCACTTTCTGAGCACTGCATGCAACTATAAATATTGATATATATATATTTGCAAAGTCTTGGAATATTGAAATTTCTTGATATGTGATCCGATAAATTATGATTATATATTGCATCTTATATTTTCTTCCACTTATGTATCTCCATTTTTGTATTAGATAATATAAGATCCAAACTAAAAATTCGGTAACATAAATTTGTACAAAAATTTAATAATATTTATACTCCTACACTTGCAAAAAAGTCAAGTCTTATTATTAGAGTACTCCTCTATGGACTGCGTTTATGCCATCTATTCGTTTCTATTTATATTTATAGCTTGGCTACCACATATCAACTGTCACACACAAGCTTGCACACACACACACACGCACACAACCACGCATCCAAACACATAAACAAATTTGCAATTCTTTTTATTTGGTTAACAATGTGGCTTAGCTAAACTTCAGTTTTATGGCTATATGAGTGGGTTTGACCGGACCGCACGTGTATGTATATGTGTGTGTGCGTATGTGTGTGTGTGTGGGAGTGTGTCTATACATAAGTGTCAAAGGCATGTGTTTAGCATGCCTCATTTGAGCGCAAATACACCTGCAGCCATCAATTATGCAAAGAGCAGCTACGTCCCGACCTGGCCCGGGCCTGGACTAGGCCATCGTTTGGGCCCGGCAAAGAGCAGGCGCCGTCAACGCCAGCGCCATTGCCGGCCACGCCCGGCCTGCCCGCCTCGGAGGCCTTGCAGGTTATGCGAGTCATCCAGTTAGCCAGGGAGCCGGCTAAATTAATTTATTGGCCTTCTCACATACACCAAATAACTGCAGTTTGCATAATCATGCCAACACACATACACACACACACACGCACACACGGGCATAGTTGGACAGCTTATAAAATATTTATTCAAACTGCAAGTTGGTTGGCAACACTTGCAGCTGAGCTGCAGCCGCAACCCTGGCCAAGCCCGAGCTGTGCGAATATTTGGTTTGGGAGTCAATTTGTTTACCTGCCATGGCAGATGCTCCATAATAAGAGAACGGGAAAGAGAGTGACCGAGAGGGAGCGAGAGAGCAAGAAAAATGATTTTCTTTATAAGTGCATTACGAAACAGAGCAAGTCCAACTGCACTGCAGACAAATGATAAAGCATATTGATCAGATTATTTTTTTAGAAATATTATTACGCACAGTATCAACAACCGTTATAGTATAAGAGAATGTACTAAAAGCACTGTACTCTTAAAAAAAATACATTTTTCGTGCAGAGCTTTCAATGTTCTCACTAAGTACGATGTTACTCAACTTGCGTGTGTTACTGCTACAAAAACAATTATAATAAACAAAAAAAAACATAGACATTGCACTTTCACTCAAAGAATATCTCAACCATTGTGTTATGCACGAGCGAGCGAACCAGCAATAATAAAGTGCGCTATGCTGGCATGTAAATGTATGTAAATATTCGTTCTTGCCGAAAAAAGTAGAGTGGACCCAAGGTCGAAAGAAGCAGAGCTGATCGGGAGTGGAAGAAGCAGAGACAACTGCATAAGCGAGGCAGTTTGTGAAGAATGGAGTGTTTAGCTGTTTGTGCGTCTGTGTTCGTGTGTGATTGCTTGTGTGCTGGGCTATAGAAAACATGTGATCCGTTAGCTTTTGTGTGAAAGAAGAAGAGAGAACAATATATGTAAATTGCACTGCTCATTGAAGGTGAGGTGTCAGTTAAAGCTTCAAAGCGGCCTGGAAACGATTATTCGCGGGTGTGTTCCAAAGAAAGTTAAGTAAATCAGCAGTGAAAGCTTTTACAAAGTGACGAGTCTGCAATATAAAACTGTTTTAAAGTGTTTTAAAGTGCGGCTTTGGTTGAAATTTGATATTGTCTATGTGCGTGTGTGTTCATATAAAAGTACGAAAAGCGAGTGAGAAATCAAACTTTTGGCAGCAGTATAAAGAGAACTTTTTGTTGCTTAAGTTGGGTTTTCGTTGAAGCTGCAAAGCAGCCTAAGAAGTGTTGTGTGAGGGTAAATGCGATTTTTTAATAACATAAGGAGGTCTAAAGTGAAAGCTTTCGCCGAAAGAAGAACAATTACTTTAAAACGAGCTGTGCAACGTGGCAAGTTGTGTGAATATGCTAAAAGGTAAGATAAGATTACATTTTAAGTTCTTATATCTTAGGTTATTCAAGCATGTAACTTAGGTAACGAACAACATTTAAAGGAAGATCATGAGAAGGCTTGTAAGCACCAACAACAAACAAACTATGAATTTCCGTTGTCTCTAGATAACAGTAACAGTAAATCAGAAAGAAAGTAAACGAAATAAATCTATATGAAAACATAAAAAAAAATCTCTTTGACGCTTTTGGAACCTTGTTTCAATTTCTGTTTTCTGAATTTACATTTCTCTCAATCTATTAAATTTATATTTTTTTTGCCTTTGCGAATATTTCTTTATGTATATATATATATATATTTTCACTTTTTCATTTCTGACGTTTCGTTAATTGCACTTGCGCAATCTTTTCTGTTTACCTCTGGTGTTTCGGTTTCTTTTCCTCCATCATTTTTTTTTTGTTTTCGCGCTTTTCCCCATCGACCTTTCTGTTATTGGTGTTGTTGTTGTTTGCTGGTCTTTGGCTCCAGTCTGTGCTCTCTGCTTAACAGCTCTGGCAAATTGGTTTCTTTTACCCGGAACTCATCATCAACATGCCGTCTGGCACATTGCATCGCACCGCCGAGCCCCTTTTCTCGGTCCCCTCCCTTTGAAATGCATCGAACTGTGCATTTGTGTTGCATACTTTTGAGCTGTAACTGCTGCTGTCGCTTCATCTTCTTCCGCCCGCTGGAGTTCATTTTCATGCACACACGCACGTTTGCGCACACACACACACACATTCACCTTAATGACATCCGCTTGGTGCCGGTGCTTGCTTGTCCAAGGGCGCTGCACTGATATACTCTGTTCACAAATTGATAAGAAGTATACTGGTTTTGTATGGCTGTCCGTCTGGCCGTTCAGCGAGCTATCTGTAAATGTTCCACCGTCATCTACGTCTATAAAATGTGTATGTTTGATGCTCTTATTTATGCCTACCATTTTGCTTAGTTTATTGCTTAATGCTTAATAAAGCTCAGATACCAAGGCTTATGAGCCAAAATTACGTAATGTGTGTCACGAGGCGCAATAAATATTATTTAATTAGAATTTATTAAAGCAGATTAATTATGCTAAAGATGCAAAGTTAAGGCGCTGGAGTCCTTTAAATTTAAAATTGATAGTTCTCTTTGATTCCTGATCGTAGTAACGAAATTGCGACCATCAATAAAGATGGATGGCCTTTATTATTTAACTGTGGGCAGAGTATTGAGCAGTCCGTTGCATTTGACTGCAATGATATTGTTCTTGTTGTTGATATCACTATTTTTTGTTGTTATAGTTGTTGTTGTCATTGTCGGGCCTGCTCTCAAATCGAGCTTCTCTTGACTGTGATTCCTCGTGCTGTGCTTGTGTTTTTTGGGCATTATTCATGCACAAATTCTTTTGCTTAATGTTGTTGTCCTTGAAACCCTTTGGCCCGCACGCATGGTGAGTGCGCGCCTATATATGCCACGGAATCTCTGGTTCTCGTTCGCATTTCCGCGCTCCTTGCACCCTCCCTCTTCCTCTTATTCGGTGTCTTCGTTTGTTTCGTTTGCCATTTGTTTGTTTATTTTCGCTGGCGCCTCCTTTAGTCAAAAGTGCTTTTGCTTGTAATGTGTTCGACATTGGACCGCAAAAAGCTGTTGCCACCTCCCACTTTCACTCCCAAAACCCTCCCTACATTTCCTTCACACCCTAGACCCTGTGCCACTTGATGCTGCGGCAACAGAAACAGCCCTTTAGTTTGGTTTCTGTTTCTGTTCATTTTGCTTTCTTGTTGCTTGTTATTTTTATTTCGTCTCATTCAGTTCTCTCTTTCTCCCTCCCCCTTCTCTCTCTGTCCCACTCCCACTTGCTCTTAGTTTAGCTCTTGGACAGCTTCACATTTTTTTATGTGCATTTATTTTGCCATTTTGTATGCTAGTGCTGTTGTGTATGAATGTGAGTGTGTGTGTTTCATTGCTGAACTCTTACACACACTTACACACACTCACACACATACACACTTGCTCCATACGCAATTTTTGCACTCAAGTTTACCTACTTTTTATGGTAAACATCCCAAGGTTCCTTGTTTATTTTAGCAAAAATGTATTTAGGTGCGCTTAACTACATGTGTGTGTGTATGTGTATGTGTGTATAAAATGGGTTAGGGTTAGTTTAACCTCTTAACCTTTGTGTGACAATATTAAATCCTAAAATAGAATGCATAAATAACTTAAATAAATACATAAAACACTCGATTAATGTATGTATTCAGCCATTAGTTAAAGGAATTTTAAAATTTTATGTTTTTATTCTCTCAATTAGTGTACTAAAATAAAGCTTAACTTGCTCCCCGGTACATTAAAGCGATCGAATAAATTCTAGGCAAAACGATGTGAAAAATTTATCAAACGAGGCGCCTAAAACGTGCACACACACATGAGCACATGCAGACATACGCTCACACGCGCACACACACAGACATCCGGGTGTGCATAATTAAATGCTCAGATAAATAAAACAAACTGAGCAAAACAAAAAATGCTACAACAAAATTTATTTTAATTGACGCCAACTAAACTTGAAATGCTCTGTAAAATTTATATATTTTTTAAAGTTTATCTTATTTACAATTCATTATTTATTTCTGAGAATTTTGACAGCTTTCATACACTCGGAAATTAAGACTTAATGAAGTATCAGTATTTTAGACACATAAACCTATTTAAGAAAATATTTTTATTCATGATACTTTTCACTGCTATTTAAACTCTCGTAACTTTGTCAAAACTGAACCGATTTTCATGTCTGATGACAATTTGGTCATGGTTTGTCCACTAGATTGATTCTACTATAGTACATGTTTTGTTGATTGCGCCCGACTGCAACGTTTTTTCTTGGTTTTTTTAAATTTTATTTTCAGTACTTCTAATAATCGCTAATAATTTTCCCCATAAAATGGGAAACTTTTTAAATTATATACATATACAGCTTGATACAAAAGAACATAAAAAGAGCTTACGTTTTCTAAAGCTTTATAAATTTACGGATGTACTTTTTATAGTTCAACGTTAAGTCTAGGACAAGTTTAAAATAAATGTTAAATGTACTTAAATTATATTAAACAACACCATCTACCGGCTGGTTGTTAACTATAAAAGAATTAATTATTTTTTCAATAACACAAACAGTCAATAATAAATAATAAAAGAAAACTTTTATGCTAGCAATAAAAATACCGAAATTTCGTGTTTGTAGTAAAAGTTCTTAAATTGTGAATCATAAAAATCAAAGACCCGTTAGAAAAGAGCATAAAAAGCGTTCGTTAGGGGCTAAAATAATTTTAAATGTAATTTTTACCTACACGACTAATTAAATTTTCGTATTTTATGAGCATGCGGTATAGGTGGGGAGGGCGGGCGGCTTCGACTGAAATGTGTAAATAAAAACTGGAAGCGAGCGACAAATTAACGAAAAAGAGACAAACACGAGCAGCTCTAAAATTGCGGGCGAGCGAAAGAGACGAGAAGCGAATGGAAGAGAGGCGAGTGAAACGAGACGAATTCAAACACAACGAGACGCGAACTGACGAGCGGCGAGAAACGATTGGAATAAAACGAGTGCCACGCACCGTTGTGGCAGCATGAGTAAAATTTTAAGCAGACACCAAAAGTCTTTGGCCAACGACACGTGCGAGCCCCAGTCGCGGGAGTTGGGGGGGCAACGATCCATTAAAATTCCGTTGGGGCCATTGCAAAATAAATCCACTTGCAAGTGGTGCAAAAAAAAAAAAAAATGAGACCAAAAAGGAAACAAAAACTCAAAAATCAAAAAAAAACTCGTCATCGTCAGCATTTTGGCGTCAAATGCCAATCGCATGTGATTCCTAGTTACCAACCTGCACCCTGCACTCTGCACTCTGCACCCAGCTTCTCTTAGCCATAGACAACACAACGCTTTTGGCCTTGTGATATGCGAAATGGCAAACGAATGTATTTTCGGTTATTTTTTTTTGTTTTTTGGTTTTTATCTTTTCTCTGATGTTGGGCCTAAAAGTATGCATTGAAATTCAACACGCGGCGTGGGAGTTGTTGCCAGCGTGTGAGATTGTCAGCTCGAGGGTGTCTGTCTGTCTGACTCACTGAGTGGGTGCTTGTGTGTGCCTCTGTTTGGGTGTGAGTGCTAAGAGCCGCTTAAAATTAGCGTAAGATCTTTGACTGTTTAAAGCGACACACGCAGCGCGCATCAGCAAAGCCATGAATAATAAAATGTGAAAATAATTGGTAAGCAAAATAAAAAAGCCATATGAATTGGTGGATAGAAAATGAAAGAGAGCAGTATTCAATATTTTGCAATATATGTAATAACACATTAAATATATTTCAAGAAGTGCTGACATTTCGATTCATTTTAAAAATTATAATAATTACAAATAAATGAAAACAAATGTAATATAACATATATAATTATGTGGGGAAACTTGTAAAGCTTTCTATTAGTGTTCCTAAACTATTAACAATTTTGAATATTTATTTTGCAAATATCATTATAAAGTGTTAAACACTTTTTTACTCTTCACTGGAAATGTGCGGTTTTTCTATTTGAAATAATTACAATTATGCAACTAATTGATTAAAAAAGATTAAATTTAAGATCTTTAAACTAAAAACTGTATTTGTTTGCAATTATTTATTTTATAATTTGTAATTTTTTTTTTGTGTGTACTATATACATATTTTAAATGATGTATACGCCTAGTTGAGAAGCTGCCGGACTATGCGCAATTAGAGACAACAACAGTTGCTACGCACCCTACCATGGCCTACCCCCGCCATCTCCATGTGCCCCTTCTCATTACCATCCTACTTGGCTATGTGGTTCTCTGTTCCGCTGCCCGCTGGCACATAATCTGCATACAAATGCGTTGATTTGCCTAATCGACGCCTATTTGTACGGTCCAAAAAGCGCCGGCGAAACTTTTGCTTCATGTTTAGATGTGAAATTATCAAAACGACAGCAGACTGGCAATGGAGTGAGAGAGTGAGGGGGGCTATGGGGGCGGCAAGCCAGCGTTTAATTTTGGGAGCCGAGCGTGCAACACGCATTAAAATTAAAAGCTGGCAAACGACGACAACAAAGACGAACGCCAGGACGCAGCCAGCAGCAGGACGAAGGCGTCGCTGCCAACATGGAAGCGTACGTGCTGCCCTGAATATGCAGAGGGGAGGAATGTAGGGGGGGGATGTGTGTTTATGTAGGGCAGGGGGTGTATGTAGGGGCTATAGAGGGGGCGTATGTTCGACAATGTTTTGCATTTGTATGAAAATGTTTTGCATGGCATTTTCATAACAATTTTTGATGTTGGGCTGCCGATAAATTAAACAGTAGGCAATGCCCGACAGCACTTATACCCTCTAATAATTTGTTTGACCTTAGGCCCTAAGCTGTTGAGAGAAGAAAGGACACTTGAGTTGGGAAAATGCCAAACAAATGTTTAGCAAAGGATTTTAGTTATTTAAAATAAAATATATATATATCTGGTAGATTTAGGTATTAAAGGCTAAACTAATTCTGGGAAAAACCTATGGGGGTCACTTAAAAAATGTTTTTATATCTTCTAAATTGTATCTATAGGATCAATATAAATTTCAATAAATTTATCTTTTGTATCCCATTAAATTTGTTTACATCAATTTTATAGCGCAATATATGGTTTGTAGATTTTTTTTTTGTATCTATTACATTCCGACATTTTAAGAGCTAATGGTGAATTTATTTTTCTCTGATTTTACTACTGCCATAAATAAATCCACTATAGTATTTTAGATAGGTGCCAAAATCAATTGCTGTTGTTGCTTTCGCCATTCTTTCTCACAGTACAACGCGTCACATGTGGACTTTAATGATATAGACGCTGACAATGTCATTGTCTTCGATATGTCTGCGGCACGTGCGTTGATGTCGGCACTAACTGCACCTCTCACACCTAAGCACTCACCCCTTACCCATAAAATGTGAACAAAAGAGGCGAAGCGAATCCTTTTGCCTTGTTTTTGTATGCTTAGCTGAAATACTTTTTGGCTGTTACTTCGATTTGCGCTCAAAAATCGCGCCGCCGTTTCTGATAAACGATGCTTGGGGAGCCATTTTCATTTGCTGCCCCTAACATTTGCGCATTTCCGTTTCCGCTCGCATGCTCCCCCGTCGCTGACTTCCGCTGTGAATTTGCTGTCATTGCTGCTGTCTCTATGGCTTCTGCTTCTGTTTCTCCATTTTCATTGCTTTGGGACGCTTCTCTTTGTCTCCTTTGGCGACGATTTGTAGCTGTTGTTGTTGTCGAGCGCAAATTATAGCGGCGAGTCGAGGCTGTAATTACTATTTTAAGCGATCGCGAGGGCTGCTTGAAAGCTAGTAAAAGTGAAACGTATTGAAAAATGTACATCAATTGGAGAAATATTTCTCTTGTTAATATTGTTAATATTAATAACATCTAATCTATGATATGAGTTTACATATATGAGGCTATATATATATTTGAAAAATTAATAAAATGTTGGATGTATGCTATTTAAAATATATACATATATATATATATATATATATATATGAATACAACAATAAAATACATATAGCCTACAAAGTGTTGTGCAATGTATTTGAAAGTGTTGTTAATTTATGTTAATGGTGTGTAAATAACAATTATGTATTCTAGTTAGAAGCATTCAACAATTTAACCAGGCGCCACAGTTATCAAAATATAAGAAGTTATGTGAATACAAAAAATCCTATTCTGATTTGACTTTCTAAACTTTCAAATCAACTCTCGTTTTCAATTGCTTCCATTGAATGGCTTTCAATGGAAACTGCAGTTCATAAATTGATGGCGGCAACCACAGCAGCACTCTCTCTTTCAGTGCACTTCGCTTTTCCACTCCCGTTCTCCTTCTCTTACCCACCACAACTCATCTCTGAACTCTCTAATGAATTGCACGATAATCGAATTGAAGTTTTGCAATGCATCTCTGCAAATTATGCGAGCCACAGGCGCTGTGCGCCAGTGTGACCAGCTCATAACATTTATTGGTTGTCCACGCTGCCCGCTAAATATGGAAAATAAGCGATGCAATTAAAACTTGCACATGACATAATTTAGCGACACCTTTTGGCCAATGCATAAATCCCGGTTTGCAGCAGGTCTAGAAGCGCGACCTGAACCAGGAGCCGCTGCGGTCACAGGTCAGTTAACTGAAATTGCTGAGGCGATAATTTGCAATTATGTGGGAAAAGCAGCAGCAACAAAAACAGCTTTCGATACCCTTTGCAAAGAGGGTAATATAGAATTCTTTTCGATATTTGAAACACTTTGAAGGCGACATTTGCAAATGTACATTTATATTTTTAATTGGGGTGATAAGCTAAGTTGATTAAGACTTTTGTTTTTTTTTAGGATATTTTTAGGACAACTTGGCAGATATCTGATTAAATGTGTAAAATCTTATCAACATCTGATACTACATCATAAAGCTCACATTGAAATAATTGTGTAAGAGTTATTATAAATTATCAGCGGGAAATTGAGATTTTATAATAAGTAGATAATTTTTGGAGTATCGAAAATAATATATTATAGCAGAATCTAATGAACATCAGATCACTCAATTATGTGACTCTAATAGAAGTTTTTGGACAAACATTTGTTTTTAGTATGGAAAACTTTTTAGATTATAAAGGTATCTCGACCAAATTTATACAAAATTTCGGGCTTTCTTATGAATCTGAAAAGTGTATATTTGGTTTGTGCAATGTCCGCCGCTTTTGAAGCTAGAAACTTGAAATTTGGAATATTTACTCTTACTTGTTTCATATAGCTCCCACATAAAGACTCGATTCAAAATTAAGTTTGTCTATAAGAATTCTGCTGTTGCTGCAAGGGTATAAAATCTTCGGCTCATCGTAGATAACTGTTCGTTCTTGATTCATAAAAACTGCAGCCGCTTGCAGGACGGCTATCAACAGGATGTCGGCAGAGGAGTTGCAATTGCCGCCAACCAAGACTACTGACTGTCCTTCTGCTCTGGTGTCCTAGTCTGGTCTCTTTTTCCCTCTCCCCCTCTCATTTTCTCTCTCTCTCTCATTCTCTCGGTATGTGTTTGGCTTTATCGCTTGGCTCGCTCGTTTGCGGCTTGTTGCCAGCCAACAAATCTCATGGTCTCGTCCTCTGACACTGGCCACGTTCGCTGCCGCCGCCTCGGTTTTGGTCTCGAGCTGGGCCACGTTCGTGTCCTTGTTGTCGCCTTGTTGTTTTGGCCTGTCTTAAACCGGTTTTTGGCCGCCGACGTCGCCATTACGTTAAATATTTTATGAACCATTAAAAGTTTTGCAAATTTTATGGCCGCTTTGCATATAAACATGCCCGAGTTGAAAATGCGGCGCGACTCCATTCAATACTAAATATTCACATGGAGTAGTTAGCCCCATGCCCCATGCCCCCTGATCCTAATGCTGCTGCTCCTGTTTTGGCTTCAGGCTGTGCGCCAGTATGTCACGACTTGTGCAAATGACTGGGCCATCAGAGTGCCAAAGGAGCTCATAAAACATCCTTGCTAAATATACAAACACACATCTGTAAAGCAGACAGCATATATAGCATATAGAGCATATTCATACCTAAACCTATATATACATACCTATATATATATATATATATCTATAGTATTTTTAACAACAAAGCGAAACGTTGCAAGTTTTTGGCATGTCTGCCAAACGAAAAGAAGAAAGGAGGGTAACCAAACGGAAGCTGTCGATGGCTTTGTAACGATGTCAAAGGCAATAAACGCTCACAGTAACAGCTAAAACAACAATAGAAACACAACAACAACAACTACAACAAGGAATATCACAACGGTTATGCAAAGTCATGCCATGATATTGTGTATAAAGAGTATGTGTATTCGACTTGTACGCAAACTTTTATCTTAAATTCAATTACATACACACATATTGACGCGCAACCAACTTCCAACTGAAAATGTTGTGAATTACATGGCATAAATGAATTATTATTATTTTGCGTATATCTCAGGCACAGCTAACTTCATGAGTTTGCATGCAGATGGTGAAGTTTCAACTCGCGCAATAAATGTATTTTTATTAAAATGATGGGAATTTCATGGCATAAACGTATTATTTTTGTTATTAGGGTTTAAATATATTATTCCTCTTTTGCAGAAAGAGCTGTGTCTTTAGCAAATTTCTAAAACAACTATCAGGCTGTCTGCTGAGTTGAGTGCTTCCATATGCCACAATAACATTTGCAAGAATTATTAATAATTTCTCGTTATTCTCATTTGTAACTTCCTTTTGATGTCCTAACTAGTTCAGTGTAGTCTAGTGTATAGATTGAACCTACTTGATCTATTTTGTTTGGCACTTCTTGAAATATTTTAATAGTTGTAGAATCTTGTGTTCATTTCCTTTGCTGCTGATTGGCTGGCAGTGATAGATGTCTGAAATTGACCAATCAAAAAGGTTACGTTAAAGGATAAATTTTGTTTTATTGTATTTTTTTAAAAACTAAGTTAAGAGCTTTGACTTAATATCTTACACAAATGAGAACTGTCAGCTAAGATCGGATATTTCATTACAAATATCTCAAAGCATATATAAATTTATAGTATCTATCTTACTATAAATTTATAATAATTCCTAATTACTTTTGGCTTGCTTCATATCAACAATTTTCCACCTCATGCTAGTCGTAATAATTATCTCTTGTAAATTCGGTAATGTCCTTAATCGTTGTTCACAAGTGATGTACAAATGTGTTCTAACATCATTTGAAGTATTTCGATAGCACTTGACTGATTTGTAGTGCTAAATTGTTTGAATATTTATAAAAACAAGTAAGATGGCTTTAGTCGGGTGTCCCCGACTAGGAGATACCCCGAACCCAGCGGCGAGCTGTCGTTATATTTAAAGCTCTTTACATTCATACACACATTCACAAAGTCACACAAACGCACGCAGCAAGGTGCGCACTTTACACATTGGCTGCGCTTGGCCCCACCATGGAAAATTAATTCTTGAATAACTTCTAAACTAAGAGTATGATCGTTATGAAATGTTCAGTGCTTGATAAGAGCATCCAAATCTTACAAATCTACAAACCAAAGCCCAAGTCTGTAGTATTTGATTTGCGTTTTCTTAATATGGGTGGCGAATGGGGGAGGTATCCAAAATCCGAAATATTCATAACCTGTGTATCCTTCACGAGCATACACTAAACCAAATGTGATGGCTCTAGCTCTTATAGTCTCCGAGATATGCCAAGAAAGTCTTAAAATTGATTTATATCGATAATAATGAAACAGAGCAAGATATCGAAAAAAAATGATAAACTTGTACTGCGTATGGATTAGGAGAATCTATAGTCGTTTAGTTTAGGTTTCTAGCTTTTGTAGTTTCCGAGATCGCTGCGTTCATACGGACGGACATGGCTAATTCAACTCAGTTCGTCGTGCTGATCAAGAATATATATACTTTATGGGGTCGGAGATGCTTCCTTCTGCTTGTTACATACATTTGCACAAAACCATTATACCCTTTTTACCCATTTTCAGTGGATTCAGGGTATAAAAAGTTGCAGTATTTATATTACGATAAGCTTCTGTCTAATTTAAATAGTATTAAAAGTTAAGCTGTAGTTAGATTAATTATGAAAACAGCTTGATGTACCGCATGCTTGCATTTGCAAACAATTAACAATTTTTAGCACATCGCATTTTTAACTTAAAAATGATCGATATCTTATAAAATAAGTGGATGCCAAGGTAGCGCCCTGGTTCGTTCGTGGTGTTGAAACGAACAAATTTATTTATTATGCAATCTAATGAATGCATGCATTTTTCATATGCAACCCCCTAGCCTAAACTGCTTCCACACCTCCTCCGTCTGCCCAACGCATTTGCCCGCACGATCAACAGTTGCCACAAACTTGCGGCTGTGTAAACACTTGAAATGTGCATAAAATATTTTACAGATTTGTTGGGCATAACAACAGCAACAGCAGTAACAACAATAGCAACAACAGCAACAACAAAAACAACCGAATTAACATTTGCAACAACAAGTAAAACAACAAACCGGAGTGCCGCTGGCAAAAGTTATGTAGGCGCCTAAGGGCAGTAAAAGTTGTTCGTGCTTTTCATTGAGCAAACAAACCAAGCAAGTCGCCACAAGCAACAGGGCAAAGTAGCAAGACAGAGAGGTAACGGAGGAGCGGCGGGCGGTGAAGGGCGAGGGGTGGGTGCAGGTGCAAAACTAACCGAGTGAATGACTAACTGACTGTCGCACTGACTGACTGACTGTTTGGTTGATATATATGCAGATGCGCTGGCAGCGAGTGTTACAAGGCCGCCAGCTGACAAGTAGAACAAAAATAACAACAAACACACACACTCGCACACACGTTTGCCCAGCCATCTAGCTGGCAGTAAACTTTAAAGCCGTGCGAAAGTTTTAATTAACAAAATTAATGTTATGGCAACGGTGCTGCACGCACACACACACACACATGCACAAACACACACAAAAATTTATAGTATAACATCTGCAATCAGGCAGCTGCAGCTGGTAACTAAAATATGTGCCACGCCCATCACGTTGTCGATGTTTATGCATGAGCATCGACGTTGCATAAAGCTGAAGTACAATTTGTATACACTATTCACAAGTTGTGCCATATGCATATTGCTCAATTGCAAGAGCTTTCAATTTTCCTGGATTTCTTTGCCCGCATTCCTCTCCGCACTAAGCCCTTCTTCTTCATAATTTCTTGGCTGTTGTTAGATACCGTGAATAGAGTATTGAGTAGTCGTTTTGCGTTTGACTACAAAGTTCTTACTTGTTCTGTAATACTATGCCGATGTCGCTCATTAAAAACTCTACAGCAGCAACAACAACTGAAATAGCAGCTGCAACCGCAGCTACAGTAACAACAACAGCAACAACAACAATTGCAACTATAACTTAAGTTCCGCAGCCAGCCGCCCGTCGTCATCACACGCTGCGTATGCTTAATTTCTACGTACATTTTTTTTTAGCTGCTTGTTACAGTGCAGCTGGTAAGAGGGACGGGGATCTGATATGCCGTTGGTGACTCATGAAACCATTGCCAACAACGTGCGTGAATCGTCATCGCCATCGCTCTCGACTGCTGCTCATTTATTTAGTTAAAGAGCTGCATTCGCAGTTTATTCGCTGTGACAAAATCCGTTGCATACTTTTGCGCGCAAATTTAATGAGTTCACAACTATACCTAAAGACAAGAACTCGGGTTACACGCAACTGCGCAATACTGTATAGTAACAGCTTGAAAAGATATGATTTTTTTTTTTTGGAAAAATATATAATTATAGCTTGTGGGGACGGACGTGGGCGTGGCCGAATTTAGAGGAGGTCATCAGAAAACTGCCTGCCAAATTTTGTTACTCTAGCTCTAAAATGGAATATTCTGTGAATTGTCCTTTAGATTCATTCAGTCCTTACATATGACAACCCAATTATTATCAAAATGTTGCTATTGTACACAAAAATAAACATCCGGATTTTAAACAACCATAACTTGAAGCTTGATCGATTTTAATAAGAAATGGCTTTTGTTCATAGTTTAGATTTTTAATAAACTTTGTATTTAAATTAAATATCAAAATTGTTGGTTCGAATTCATGTTCAAATTTGGACTTATTATTATTTCATATGAATGAACATATATTAAGATTTCAATGAGGTACTTTAGTGTGTGTTAATTGTTATGTAGGTTCAGATTCAGATTTGAAAAACAATTTTTGATAAATAAATTTGTTGAATTTTTATTAATAATAATAATATACAAACATGGCTATGAATTTCAAATGCTATAAATTTGTTAAAATATATCCAATTTTGATGTTCATTTGTTCTTGGTTTCACGGCGAGAAGATTTTTGCATACAATAGAAAAAATAAAATATGTTAAAATTTTATTCATTCACATATGCAGATGGCAGTAAAATCGAAACTCAATTCAATGTGGGAAGGTAAGAAAGCATATGTTTTTAATGTGGTACAAAGGATTCCTCAGTTAAAAGCAAAATACTTAAATTATTTTTAATTTGTATAGTAAATGTATCTAAATTGACTGCTTTGATTTTAAGCCCGTCAAGTTTAAAGCTTAGTTAGCCACGAAAAAATATTACTAAAAACTGTTACAAATTTACCTGGTAGCTAAAATATCCATTTGCTTGTAGCGTATTGCAGCGTCGTTATCTCTCAATTTTCTTTAACGATTTTTTGCTGCTTGTTAATATTCGTTGAAAATTTCATTTCGCCGCAAGACAATGAAACTGAAATGGAAATGATAATTTCATTAAGCCAGGAGCATCGACATTGGCTCACGTACGCTGCACACACTTGGCCAACTTGAGCTATCGTTTGCATGCGTATACATATAAATATATCTCACAGATATACATATGTACATACATAAATATTCGTTTATATTTCTTTGCCAAGTGATATGGTGCATCAATTTTACCTGCACATCGCATTGGCATGTTGGCCACGCCCACTTAATGCGCATCATCAGCATCGGTGGGCGCAGCATTGTAAATGTAAATGTAAAACTCGACGCATTAATTATGCAATGAGTGCCTGAGCTCTCATACATGAGCACAAGTATCTCAACATTTATGTATATTAAATACTTTTAAATGCCGCTGTATGGCCATGATTATAGTGGGCCTTAACTGGATAACGGTGCAGTGGAGCTGCGTTTAAGGGAGCGAGAGCTTCAAGTTGCTGCTACAGCTTGAACTTTAAGTGCCGATGGCATATAACGTTGCGTATTAAGCATACGCCTTGTTGTTCGTCAGGCAATTGAAGTCATCATTGCCGCCAATTTAACCTCTGTTGTCTATTGTACCCTGTATTTAAATGCTTGAAATAGCGTTTGCTTAAGTTAAAGTTAACTAAAGGAAAATTTATTCTGCAACTTTTAAATATGAGGATGATTTGCCCGTTACTTTATACTGGATTATAAAGAATTAAAAATTATAGCTTTTAGTTTTTCATTTATTTTTCAATTGCAGGTATTAATTTACCAAAAGCATATATTCAATTAGTATTAACAGATATCAATAAGTAATCAGACCATCAATCAGTTAATCAGCGCAATCAAACAGTTTTATATATGTAATTAGTCGGAAGAGTTGTTCAGTTTTATACGACAACTTCCAGGGTATATTCTAGTCCAGCACTTGTCTAGTAGGTCTTTCTTACTTGTTGTTTATCATTTTAAAGGCAACGCAGCGGCTGTCTGTTACAGCTGGATTCTTTTACTTGCTGGCTGTGGATATCAGCCGCGATTTTTTCCTCTCTTTCTCTGCCGCACTCTGTCTCTCGGACTCTCGCTCTCTCGACTGGCCGCAGCAGCTGTCGCATTAACCGTCGGCCATTTTGTTGCCTGTCCGCCATTGTCTGTGGCAATGGGCAATGGGCAATGGCGTCCGTCTGCTTGTTATTAAAATACATAAATAATAAGCGGCATATCAGCAGCGGCTTTTGTTACTACTTCAGCCTGTTGTTGTCGTTGTTGCTGTATATTGTTATAGCCATGGCAGGCACTTAAGCGGCCGCATCCGCATCCGCTGCGACAGAGCAGCCGTCGAGCCAGCTTTGTTTACGGTTTGCTCAGCTCTTCCCTTTGAGTAGCTCTGCTGGTCAGCTTATTGCAAGCCGCATTTTAAAGGCTGCCAAATTAGCTACAGCTGTTATAAAAATATATATCTTTATATATGCCATATACTTATATATAGAAAGTCTTTTATAAGTATGTAAATTGCACATTATGTGTGGCCAGCTGATTGATAGCCTTGAGGTATTTGGCTTATTGGTTCTTCTTACTTGTATTTAAAGTGTATTCAAACTGTTTCTTTAAAAGATTAACCACCAAGTTGGATTAATTACTTTCCCATTGCCAACAAATATTTTATTCACATGTGCTGCAATTAATGCTGTAGGCTAGGCTGTGCGCGATATTACTTATTTCCATGGTCAATGGTTTTTATGTCTGCCAGCTATAAAATATATTTATTTTAATTTTCGTAATTTATTTATTTTTTTTTTTTTTTTTTATATTACTTTTTATACCCTTGTTGTGGCCATTATAGATATGACTGGAGGTTTATAATTTCTTAGCCATATAAATAGAAATATATTTTTACACGAGTTGCCTAGTTTGCATTGCAAATTGCATAAATTAGTCGAAAATCAATTTAATTAATAAAATCAATAAACATAAATTAGTCTATCCCTAAATTAGTCTAGTTTAGCTGAGGTACGGCAAATATTTATTTGTTTATTGCAAAAATCGTTTTTGATTACTTTTATAAATGGAACGTATGGTGAAGATTAGCTTACCATATTCCTTTATAATTATTAATATTATTATTATGTTTTGCTACCAGGGCATTTCAACTTCGTCACTTCAGAACGAGTTCTTTTATCGTGCTTTATTATATTCGTGGGCAATTTTTAATTTTTTTCTTTTTACCACACTTGTGTACAACGTTTGCTGTTTCCCCCCCGTTTTTATTTGCCTTGGGTATCTCCAACTACTTTTTGTTCGCTTGTCCGTGGCGAATCCCTAGTGAGGTTGGTGTTGGTGTGTGTACAATTTTATAACTAGCATATTAAGCCAGCGATTTCAATGTGTAATGTTTGTGAATATGCTGCAGTACATGCTGCAATAAAATAAGTTAACTACGCAATGAACGACTAAGAGATACTCTTGAAAAAATATATTTGCATTTTTTTTAAACGAAGCTGTTTAAAATTTAAAGGCAAAGGGAAATAGAGAATAGAGAACATTTTAGAAAACTTCGAGTAAAGCAGACCTATAGCTAGAACTTTCGATAGTATCGCTGATACCCGCAATCGAGTGCTGAATGGAACTACTCGTGAATTTTTAAATGTTGGGCCAAACATATAATTTATATAAATATTGCATAATAACTATCAATTGGCACCGCTAGTTGTAAAATAATCAATTTCACAGATCAATAAATATAATTTATAAGTAAAGATTTGGCTAATGTTCTTAAAAAAAGTGGATCAGAGTCTCAGCAAATACCTTTTGATACACTTGATTATGGGGTATTTAAAATATATAAATCGTTGAAGTGTAATGCAAGCGTACTTGTTCTATTTTATTTTTTCATTCTTCTCTTTTTTATGCTCGTTGCTGCGGCTTGCCTTTATTTTGGTTGGAGAGCAAAAATCAATTGCGCTGCTTTTATTTCGCAGCAATTTAAAATGTAAAATGTAAAGCATAAATGTAAAATGTTTTAAATGAAAGCGGCAAACATTTTGCATATTTTTATGCCCTCAATTTTATTTATTTTTTTTGTTTTGTTTGGAACGCGTCAAGGTCGGTGAAAGACAGGGCGGGCGGGGGTAGGAGTGGCTGGTGAGTAACTGCTGACTGGGTCGTTCTCAGCACATAATCGACATGTCCATCAAATTTATGTGGTAGCAGTTGTAAGCAGCAGACATGGCCATAAAATGGCTTACCAACTAGGAAACTAACTGTAAGTGGGCCTCGACAGCGACGAAATCCCGACGTACCGACGTCCGAGGCCCCGGGGACCATAACATTTAAAGTCAAATTACGGCAAATGGTCGCAAAGTGTGTGATTTAAATGCACTTGGGCGACACTTTAAGACGCTCAATTGCTCGCTTTATTGTGCGGCCATAAAAAAGGCAATGCCTGCCAGCATATACCAGCCAAAGAGAGGGGATGGGCAGGGGGAGGGGGTGGAACGTAGTAGTGGCGGAGGGGATTTGACTGTGCTGTGCCACCGAAAAGCCGAGCAATTGTCGCCTGAGTCACGTTTGTCACATAAACTCAACGCTCGGCTGCTGGCGGTCAACGGGACAAGTGAAAAACTATTATTATTTGGCACCACCCAGCCGCCCAACCACTCACCCACTCAACCACTCACCCACTCAGTCATCTACTTGGCGCTCAAGTGAGTGCTTTGGCCCTCATTCTCTCTGTGTTCGTAAATCCATCAGCTTTATGTTTTTTGTTAAAATTTTATGGCCGCGCCTTGAAATTTTAAGGGGGTCAGGAGAAAGTGAGAAAGGGGCGAGGCGGGTGGGAGATGTGGAGGTGTGGAGATTGTTGGAAAGGGGTTCGCTGACAATGCTGCAGTTTTTGAAACTTGGAATCAACTGCGCTGCCGTCTCAGCACAAAAATAAATTTGATGTTTTCGCTGTCGCAAAGGTTTATAATGAAAATTGTGCATTTGAGACTGATTCAAAAAGTGTTACATTATTAAATACGATTGAGTTTGACGTGGCGAAAATTTAAATTATGTGAACTCTGCCTTAACTGAATCAATGCTCAAATAATTTCGCAAATGATGCTTTAAAAGTTTATAAGGTTTTTAAATATAATATGGGAACTATTATTATTCATAAATTGGATTTTGTCTTAAGAACAGCGGGTTAATATTATCAGATGGATTTTTGTAATATTTATGGGTATACATATTGTTAGTTGATTAATAAAAAGAATAGCGTAGCGAAAATTGAAAAAATAAAGTAGGCCGAAAATGCTAAAGATAAATTCTTGATACATTTTAAATCATTATGATTTGATCAGTTTGGCTCGACTGATAGTGACAGAGCTTTTTCCCAATCGCTAAGTTAACAAGATTTTTTCTTCCAAGTTCTGATTTCACCTTAAGTTCACCTAAGCTTTTGAATTGCTTTAGAACGTTCTATCCCCCACATCACTCAGTTATTATAAGGTTTTTAAATCTTTGTATTTATAAAACTGTTCTATTATAGAACTATACTGGATTACAATTTTACCATTTTAAATTTTGGTTTTTCTTTATCTTTTTGTACCCCAACCACAAAACCGACGCACAGCTGTATTTTAAGAGACCTACGTTTGAGGTTTCATGAACAGCAGTACCTAAAGTATTTTGTTTTTACACGGATTAAGAAGAGTAAAGGGAGCTGGTTTGAGGCTGGTGCAAAACGAGAGTGAAATTTGCTTACACTTGTCGGGTAATTGCTGCCAAGTGGCAATAGCAAAGCGGTTGACTGAAGCTTGGTAGCTGGGTAGCTGGGTAACTGGCAACTGGGATTCCATTGCTGTCTGTCAGGCAGCTCGAGCAATCTGCATGGCTGTGGTCGAGAACCGAGGCAAGGCTACACTGGAGACGCAACCGCATTCATTTGCCAAATTAATGGCATTTCATTTGGGCGCTTCATTCATGCAAGGATGTCGTCATCATCGCAGTGCTCAAGTCCTCGAGTCCTCCAGTCGAGCGTCGGGATGTCTGCGTGCGCCCGCCAAATTTACGTGTCTGGTGGCCGCTTGAGGCGGGCAGCAATTTGCATGCAAGTGGAGGCTGCCGACCGGGGCGGCTGCTGTGGGCGTTGGCGGCCACGCCTCTACGCTGCTTGGCCCGAATGCCAGCTGGCGCCGCGCCATGGCACTCCAGCAGTAGCCCAGCAGCTCCCAGCGCAGGCTTCATCTCCAGCGATTTGAACTTGTCGCGTACGCTTTGGTTTTTGATACCCTGTACACATTTGAAAAATGGTCAAATGTGTTGAAATTAATTTGTTGATATGTGTGTAACAGGCAAAAGCAGCGTCTTCAAGCTAATAAAGCTTCTTCTTCTGCATTATAACGTCTATATTGGGCTTAGAGCTTGTAATATGGGTTTCTGTAGATCATATGTAGAACAACGGCATATCTTTTTTTCAGTTTTCTGTTTTTCGTGATCGTTTTAATCTTTTGATACCTGAGTTAAAACTCTTCTTAAAACTTCTAAAAGTGTATAACGATTAACCTTGGTTTTTGGTATATAAGCACATTTGAATGTCATATTTAAGCCCTGAAAATATTGAATAAACGCAGAAGTTTGAATCTTTATGTGTGAGTGGTACAAGTACAAGGTGTCTCTTGGTCGTGCACGCTCGACCAGAGCACTCTTGTTACTTACGGATGTGGCGGATAAAGAGGATCGGGTTACATTTCCAGGCGAGCGACTTGGCTGCCAGTTGTTTGTCAACGGCGACGATTATTCAAAAGTGCAACATGCAAATTTATTTGGTGCATAAAATGTTATGAGCTCGCATGAAAATGTCTGACAACAATTGTAAATGGCAGCCCAAGTTGTTGCCAAGCATTTGGCGAACCGTTATATTTCCAGAAGTTGGAGAGTGTTGAGGAAGGGGAATATCAGAGCATTTTTTGGGTCATCGGCAGCTGCAAAGACAGGCAGTCAAAAGTCTAAGTTGGAATTAAAACAATCTATAAATGCAGTTGTTTTAGAGGGGGAAAAACTCAAAAGTTGTTCAGCTGCAGAACTCTCAGCAGTAGCAGTAGCAGTAGCAGTTGCAGCTGCAGTTAAAATAAAAGCAGACATAATAGAACAGTTAAGACAACGGACGGCGGTTACTGCAGCCAGTAGACAGCAGTTAGCAGTAAAAGTGGCCGTAAAGTCAAGTAAGCATGAACAGTCAACAGTAAAGGGGAAAATATGAACAATAACAGGAGCAGTTAAGCGTTAACAGTCAGCCGTAAAATCACTTTAGTGTTGTTTACAGTGCCAGGCAGTAACAGTGCCAGCTAAAAGTTAACAGTTCCACAGTACTTGGGCTTTTAAGTGACAGCGCAATCTACATAAAACTTTAAAACTATCTTTATTATATAATTTCTAACCTAATATGGTCTGTAATTTTTCTATAAATTTAAATTTTTTATTTTATTAAGGAAATTTACCTAAAATTGTCGTTGATTACTTAAAATCGTTCGGTTCGTAAGCCTGGTTTGCACATCACCGAGCTGAGATTTTTGTTCAAACTTTTATATGCAATTAAAATAATAACCAAGGCAAATTCATACGAAACAATTCGACAAATTCGAAACAAATTTGTAGTATGTTTACAGAGTAAGATAGAGTATATTGGTTTTGGGAAATCCATTTACCTGTGCATATTAATTGGTTTAAAGGGAGTCTTTGCATACAAAATGTTTGCTAAATTTCAGAGGGATCCAGCCTTGGTTTTTAAGTTTATTTAATAAAAATGTGAAAAAAAGTTGAAAAAGTTAAAATATCTTCCACGCTTACAAAGATTTATACCACAACCTTCCACAATTGAATCAGATTATGGTGAATACATTTAAATTGCAATTTATATGAAATACGCAGATATGTTATGGATCAAGTTAAAGCCTTTCTGGGTTTGTGGGTTAATTGCGTTCTGTACAATAAACCGCGTTTTAATTATTGTATTTGTCACAGCTATTTTTAAATGAAAGACAGCTCGGCTGATGGGAAGAGGAGCGTTACATGGTGGTCAATGGGGGAAAATCAGAAAAGCCACCGGTGATTTGCACTTTTCCAGCTCATTAAAAACAAATAATTTGTTAAATATTTACGATGCTCTTAAATCTGGGGCCATCTAGCGGCCGTTGTCGGCTTCATTAACCTAATAAAATTACTGTCAATTAAAGCTTGGCTAAAAAGGTAAGGCCTCCGCTCAAGCCCCACCATATCCACCACCGTCACCAAAACGTGCCACATTTATTTGGATTATTATTTATTTTACGGCTCAGGGCGAGGCCGAGAACATGGACACGCCCATGGACACGGATACGGTAATGGACACCCTCGCACAACCTGGCCAAAAGCGTTGCCAATAAATTATGTAAACGGCTTAAGCCGCCGGACATTTTAAAATGTTGCCGCATAAATCAGAGGCGTGACTTCATTTTTCGCATTATGCGAGTGCATTAGGCAGCGCAATTAGATTTTGCTAAATTTGTTAATTGGCTTTTCCCCCTTCCTCCACCCAAGCTGACCCCTGCTGCTACTCGCGCATCAATCAAGGCAAGTGCTGCAGTATTTCTGTCATATTGTTTAATTACCCGATTCCTGGGCAATGCATCAACATCATAAATTTGCGTGCCTTAGCACATGTTCTTCAGCCCTTGGTTTTGTGCTCGGAACTGGAGCTGGAGCTGGAGCTGGGCCCGGAACTGGTTGCTAGCCATTGCGTGCGAGTCGGGCTGTCGGCAGACGTTGTGACCATAAATGAAATCTGCTGCCACTTTGTCGCCCATTGTTTAATAATGAAATTAAATCGCCCTGTGTACCCCGTTGAACCTCCGGTTGCGCCCCTGGTGATGCCCCGACCTTTGCCCGCTCAGTTGTCAACGCGCTTGTTGACTTTTGACAAATGGCCAGGCCCACGACCACTGGCACCTACTTCAGCTGCTTTTGGCTTTGATTTACTGCGCCGACAATGCAATGAGCCACATTTTGTTTTTATATATATACATTACGAGTACTTTACTCAGCTTATTGTTTGGTCAAATAGAAAACAAAAACAATAAAAAATTTGACAAAAATGAAAAGCAGCAACAAAACAATAACGGAAACTAAATTTGAGTCCAGGTTAGCAGTGCGAAATGTCAGGCAATCGTTCAACGTCTTCGACGAGCAGGGCACAAAAATATGTCAAACTAAAATGGTAAAATGTTAACGCTTTACGGGGCGTATACGTGCCATAGCAGTTTTTTAATCAATTTGGAGTATGCTTGATATACACTGCTGCAGACACTCTGTGGAGACTTTGCTAAATCTCAAGTGAATTGCATAAGAAATTACTTTTTGTGTTCAAAAAAATTTATTCATTTTGGAATAAATTTGTCCAATCCAATAGATTTAAGTTTTTGATTACTTTGTGTTTAAGTTTTATTCATTAATTTGTATTTTTTTTATATACTAACTTCCATTATTTTCCCCAAATCGATGAATATTAATATCAATCTTCGATTTTTTTTTTTTAAATTAAGAAAGTCAACTTTCATTCTATTTTTTGAACTCTCAAAATATATCCGATTTTTTTTTGTTTTCAGTAAATTTTGGCAAATTGAATTTTTATTAAATATTCTTCAAATTGTTGCATTACTTTTTTCGAAAATATAGATAGAAAATATATATTTTTCATTCTTATTAAGATATAGAGTATTTTTTGAATTTGATTATTCTCAACATTTGGGATTTTTTAATTTTGAAAACTTAATTTTTGTAATTTAAGTGGTTTGCTGATTTTACAGCTTATTGCATATATAATTGTAACTATAGTTGCATTTTGTGTAGCACAAATCTGAGAGTTATTTGTGTTTAATTTAATGTGCAAATTGCAGGATGTCAAATGGCCGCAGGACCAAAAGTGCCGCAGGCCGCAGGAATATTCAGTTGCTGTTGTTGTGTGAAGTGCTTTAAGTGGTGTCCTGTGGCTGTTGTTGTTGCTGTTGCTGTGCTCGTTATGGTTGTTGTTGTTGTCGTGACATAAAATAACAATTACGCAATTAATTGCAGCATTTCAATAATATTTAATGAAGCGCAAACAAAATGAAATGACAACAGGACTGTGCTCCAACAGGCGACAGGGATATGAAAAATAATTACAAATAGCACACAAAATGTGGCAAAAGCATATTTTTATGATGACCATCAAAACGGTTGAGCCCATCATATAAGCATGAAAAACTAGCCAAGCAAATCGAATACAATGGACATGGCAAAAGGATTTTAACTGCTGCTGCTCCTTCTGGTGGGTCACCATAAATCTCATCCACTTAATAGACGACTGCATAATTTAATAGATAAACAAGCAAACGAGCCGGCGATTGCATGCGACCATGAGGAGCGCTGGATAGAATAGCAAAACTAAGAAAAAAGGGTGCTCTAGTCGAGTGTGCTTGACTGGAATATACCCTGTGTCAAGTTCAAGGCACATATACACACTATAATTTTTTTTCTTTTCAAAATTTAGATTTGGAAATTACTATAAAAAGCAATATTAATACAGATTCTGATGAGGACAAATTTGTGTCAAAAATACTGCAAAAATTTATAAAAATGGTTGTTGTTTGTTTTTAAACTGAGACCGATTATTGCACTGTCGGTTACACCCGACTTCAATGCTCTTAATTGATCATTGTGATATTTTTTGAGCTTTACGATTGAATTCAATTGTGTATAAATACTTACAAATATGGCTATACATCGTAAAGAATAGTAAACAAAAGTAAAATATCTTAAGTATCGCTAAGAAGCTATTCGGAATTTGCCAAGCCAACCTAAAACCAATTTAAAGGGTCGGAGATGCCATCTTGTGTCTGTAACAAACATTTACACATTCGTACTACGTCCTTTGTTTTACCCATTTTCAATGGTACAGGGTATACACAGAGAAAATTGAGAAAACACACCAACACTGGCCAGAATTTGCTAACCGGGCTACTGAACGAGCCGAAAGCAAAAGCTAATTGCCAAATACTAAATTACCCATTCAGCAGTAAAAACATTTCAAGAGCCTCACAACGTGCCAAGCTGTAAAGCAAACAGCACCACAAGTTAGCCAGCAGGACAACACTTAGCCAGAGAAACGACATAGAGGGGGAGAGAAGGAAAGAGAAAGGCAGTGCCCGTTGAAAGGTCCTCCTGCCCCCCATACAGATTGTGGTGTAAAGCGTGGCGAGTGGTAAATGCTGGACATATACGTATATATATTTCGAATTTTGCTGTCAATGCGAAAAAATCGGGAATGCCGATGCCAACAAACGAGCCAGGAGCAATATTCAAGGGGTAGGTGGGGGGTCCGGTACTATGTTGTTGATAGGAAAAAACGGATGGGCAGCAAGTAGCTATATAAAATGTGTGAAACGATGCTGAGCACTGTGTGAATGCCAGTGGCAGGGCAGAAAGGGAATGCGCGAGGGGCGCCAATGTAAAAGCCAATAGCAAAAAAAGTCTAAGCGAAATTTAATAATTTATTTAGAAGTGAGTGGGTGGGAGATAGATACATAAAAAAGAATAAGCACATTTTAAAATTTACTTGCTCCTAAAGTAAAAATTATATAGAAAATGAAAAAAATAACAGAGTTATATTTGAATAACTACTTCAGTACAAAAAGGATACTCAAGAGAGGGGGGATTAGGATAGGAATAGGAAAAATCGGCTAAAAATTCATTTTTCCTACGGTATTTAATCTTCGGCACTCTGAAGATAAGGTAAGTTTAATTTGTTCTTTTTTCAAGTAATTGCGCCTATTAATTTAAAGTTCAAAGTCTTTATGGACAGCAAAGAATACACTAAATTGCGTTTCTTAAATTATGGTTCAGTCTAGTATTCAAATTACGCAAAAATTATTTATATTTCATATTCTGTTTTCTTTTGTCTACATTCTTGCCAATACTCAAAATACTCGAAAAACTTTAAGCGTTAATAAATATTTTCCGTCTTCAGTTTAAAACTCGATAAAAGTTGGCAAAGGAAATGTATAACTGAAGCGTTTGGTACTATTAGAATAAATGGGTCTCTTATTTATAACAAGCCGTGTTCTCTGTAGTCAGATACTTTCTTTTATATAAGTATTTTTCTTCTTGTGGCAACAACAACAGTTTACCTGTAGGCCCATTTCGATCATCTCAACAGCTATGGCAAAGTGTGCTTCAGACATTGCTTACATTGAAAATGGAGAGAAATTGAAAAAATGGTTGCAAGTGTAGTTTGAACGAAACATCATAAGCAATGGCAATGGCAATGTCTGCCATTACGGTCATTTTCTTGTGGCGGGGTAGGGGCAGGTTCTGGGATAGTGTATGTGACTGGGGAGTTTGTTGTGTGTGTGTGTGGGTGTGTGTTGGTGGATTGTATTGCTTCTTTTTTAGTTGCCATTGCCTGAACGGCTCGACGCTTCCGTTTGTCAACGAGTTACGGAAATGATGATAAAAAATGGCTGCCACAGCTGCAGCTGCTGTTATGTGTATTGGCATGTATGTATGTGTGTGTGTGTGTGTGTGTGTGTGTGTGTTTCAGTGTGTGCCTGAGTGTGTCTCATGTGTGTGTGAGTTTGACTTAGTAGCTGCCGCTGGAGGCGAGCTAAAATTTCATTGCACTCAGCTGCAGCGACTACTTAGCACAAGTGCCCCCCAAAGGCAAGAACGCGCACAGCTAAGGGAGAAAAGTGATGTACGGGCGTGGCCTAAACTTGAACGCAGTGTGTCGGAGGGAGGGGAAGTAAGGAGAGGGGCTGTTTGGTGTGGCAATGCACAGCAGATGGAGAAGTCACAGACCAAGACAGCTGCTCATTTCCGCACGGCCCCTGGCTGGCAATGACATGACAGGAACTGCTTGGGGAGCCCAACGGACGGGTGGGCTGTGAGATGGTGTGGGGGACAGAGAAAGGGAGGCAGGGTGGGTGTTGCTGCTGCATAATAAGCAACTAAGACAGCTTAGAAGTTGTGGCCAAGACGCCCAACTGTTTGCTCAGCTAGCTTTCGGTTTTGCCAGCCATGACAGGCACTTTCAAATGCAGCAGCCCCTGCCCGCTTAGGCCCCGCCCCCAGTCGTATGACGACTGCCACAATAAATGTAAAGTGCTGCCAAGTGTTGGCTACACACACACACACCCGCACACACACCTGCGCACACACACGAAGACACACATGCATAGATTATTACCTGCCACTTGCCACTTGGCACCTTCTTTTTTTTTCTCTCTCCTGCAACTTAGCACGAGTTTTTCACGATTTTCACCCGTAGCTCAAGCCCTCCATTTTTATTTTTTATTTTTCCTTTCGACCAGCCCGAAAGCTGCCAACACATGCTGAAAAGTTTTGGCTTCGTTTTTGTGACATGAAAATGCTTTGAATCCATTCAACGAGACGAGTAGCTCGAGACGCCTGTAAGCTGAGGGGATAGGGTTGTAGGAGGGGGTGGGGTTGTTGGCTGCCTGTTGGTGTATTGAGAAAATTAAATTTGGCAGCCAGCTGCCATTTTGTTGTACAACTCGACTAATTGACATGTGTTGCATGTCTTGCATGTGTTGCATGCGCTGTGCGGGACGAGGCGCAAAATAAATCAACTCAATCAAAGAGTAAAAAATTGCCAACTGTTGAAATTTGTCTCTTTCAACACTTAAGGCATTTACAACATTCGACTTGCA
Source organism: Drosophila colorata (assembly GCA_035041545.1). NCBI lineage: Eukaryota > Metazoa > Arthropoda > Insecta > Diptera > Drosophilidae > Drosophila > Drosophila colorata. The sequence continues at coordinate 7,215,426 of JAWNLD010000678.1, forward strand.
ACCTTATTCAGCAGGCAACACTTTGCTGTTTGTTTGCCTCTTGGCTGCTGAGGCATTTGCCACTCAATGCGCCAACCACATGTCGAAAATCTAGCAGAGATTTGGCTTTGAATGCCATGTTAATTACAGACAGGCTCGTGGAGGGGCTCCAATAATTGTGCGTAGGTGGGGAGGGAGGAGCAGGAGCGTCAGCAGTCGGAATTGCTGCTGAAGTGGAAGCAGTAAGCTTTCAGCATTAGGCGAATGCGACTGCGGTTGTACACTGATACAAAATTCTAGTAGCAATGGGATAGAATTTAGAGCGTTTTCTTTTCTAAATTATAAGTACATTTTGTTCTTGAATATTCTCAAATGAAATATGAAACATTCTTGATTCGAAAATGTAACATTAATGTTACAAGAAAAATTACATAAATGTTCGCATTAAGTACAAAAATCGTGTTCCAACGATTTGCAATCTAAAAAATGAACTGTTTTTAAAGCTTAGGAAATTTTGACGTTCATAATATTTAAAACAAAAATTTAATTAATTTAATTTATATTTTTTGTGTAGAAACTTTATTATTTTTCTTCGAGTGCAGCTTGGCAGCACTCAGTGCCCAATGGTACGTCGCCTACCCATCGAATTGTATACCACGCCAGTTCCCCACCCCTCTGCCATGCTTATACTTAGTTCCTTTTTACCATTTTCCATTCAGTTAGCAGCAGCCCAAAGCAGAACAGAGGCACTCGCAATAATGTTTATACGCTTTAAGCCCACTGCAAGTATGCTTCTTGGAAAAGCTCCAATGAGCTGCTCAACAGTTATTAAAAGACAGCTACTCGGTAGATGTGTGTGTGTGAGTGTGTGTGTCTACACGCACTGTGTGGTTTTAACTTTTAAGTAATAGCTGCTTGCTAGTTAATGTTAAAATCCCAGCTTCAATATATAAATATCCAAATCTTACATTTAGTTAGAATTTAATGTTAAGTGTCTGCTAAAGGCTTAGAATTAAACACATGCAGTCCTAGATAAAGTAATTATACACCGAAAATCAGCTATTTGTTGTTGTTGTTGCAAGTCAGATGCATAAAAAAAGTCAAATGAAACAAAAATTTAAAAAAAAAACCAATGAAGTCGATCCTATCACTTGTTAAAAGTATTTTCACACATTTTATTTGCCACCTTTAATATTAACTAATACCACCTTTAATATTAATAACTGTCTGCATTCTGGCTGGAATTGATTCAATCAAGCTGTGAGCAAGGACAAGTGCCAATTTGAATCAAAGTTCCCATATTTCAATGCAATCATCGCATTCTCGATTTATATCAAAATTTCTTTGCTCTTTTATGAAGGCCCAAACATTTTTAATGATGTTAAGTTTGGGGCTCTGGTCAGGCCGACAAACACCCTGATTAAAGTCTTTTAAAAATTTGGTAGGCATTTATCCTTTATGACATGAAGCATTGTCGCTTATGCGAATATATGTTTTAATATCTCATTTAAGTTTTGAAACTTACTTTTTCTGTTTGAAGGTTCTTTGAAACAAGATTATCCAGAATAATCTAGAACAATCCAGAATAATCATTATAATAAAATATTCTCAAGTAGAACATTTAATATTTTTAACTAAAGTCACATATTAAAGCTTTTGCTTTAATAAATTTATTGAATTGTATGGACATATTCGATTGAATTTGATGTCCAGTGGTGAATACCTAGTCCTGTCCTCTAGAGAAGCCATGATAAATCTTATTAGAGACATCGTTAATCTTCCTTACACTTATACATTTGTTTAAAACCAACTTAATTTTAAGTTTAAAACTTAGGATAAAAATTTCAAGTTTCTAAGTCCTATATTCTCTGAGATCGACGCGTTAATTCAAACGAACATGGCTGGATTGAATGGCCTATTTAGGCTGATATAGTTTATATGGGTTTCGAGATGTTTTCTACTGCTTGATCATCCGATTACACAAAACAATTATATCCTTTTTCTAGCTTTTTTACTGAGTACAACGTCTTGCTCATTTGCTATGTGTCCCCAGGGTATTTTAATTGTGGCACTCTGAAGTAAACAGCTGTTTTATGTCTTAACTATAATATATATCCATACCACTTTCATACCCCAATCCCCACGCACCCTTTGCCCAGCGACAATATCACCTAATGTTACATAAGCCAGCCACACTTTCAACCATATCCCTGTTAATAACAGCTCTATGGTTCTATAATAATTATGCCATACACGAGCACTTGGCCAACTTCATAAAATTATTTGCTGAAATTTGAGCTCAGTTCACCTGAGTCGCTCAATCCTTAAAGCGCAGAAACTTTCAATTTTATTTATGGGCCAAGCTTGACTTAATGATCCCCGCCCCCGAAAAGGGCTCAGTTACAGTGCCGCACGCCCAGTTTCAGTTTCAGTTTCAGTAAGCCCCCTCCACCCCCTTCCCCATCACTTCCCGTTTCGCTAGGATAGTGCGGACCAAAGACAAAGCGAATTGTTGAGTCAAAGGCGTTGAGGGCACTTTATGAGTTGGTTGGCTTTCTGGGTGACTGTCTGGCCGGCTGGTTGGTTGGCTGGTCAGCCCGGGCAATCACTGTGCAAATCCCGGCCATTGAAATCAATAAAAGTTAACGGTCTGTGCCGTTGCGAGTCGTTCAGCCAGGAGTCGGCAGCCAGAGCACGATTGATGTGCCATAAAAGTCGCAATTGAAGCGCACGCCCGCAGCGCCCAATCGCCTGACCAGACACAAGCCTCCAGACGAGGCACAACCATCAATGCTAGAGCTGGGTGAAAGACAGCGAGAGAGGGGCTTCAGAAGGAGGGCAGGGGGCATGTTGGGGTTGCGAAGTGCGGAAGTGCGGAAGTGCGTCATCATAAAAGCTTTCACGGTTGCCGCTTATTGTGGCGCATAATTTATCATTTAACTGCTTAATAGTTCCGTTATATTGAAAATTGTACAAAAAGGTCAATAAATTGTGCAGCCAACTAATGGCACAGACGAGCCCCACACACACTGTGTCCACTCCTCCCCTCCCCCCCTAGCCATCCACAACTACCAAGCCTTAAGCGCTGTCTGGCGTTGTTTGCCTTGGCTTCGGCGCCTCGTTCGTCACAGTTTTGACTAATGGCTAGCAGCAGCGGGGACAGAACATGGTCGTCTCTTTGGGCAGGGCGTGACAAATTCACCTGCCAAACGTACGTCGCAACGCATCTCGTTTGCCTGGCCGTCAATATTTATGATTTTGACACTAGATGATGGGCCCGGCTGGACTCTGACTTGTCAGCAGGAGCAGGAGCGGGATTTGCCTTGGCATTGATTTTTATACCCTGTACCCATTGATTTGGTAGTGTATGACAGAGAGTGTATGAGGAGATGTCTTCGACCACAAGTGTATATATTATATACTTTCGATAAGAGTCAACAGCCTTCCGTGACTTTAATTTTAAAAATATAGAAAGCTTATCTATTTTTTCTAGAGTTCGCCCATTTTCTCATAAACGATAAATATCGACTATGTTTTCTAACATATTATTTATACACATAATTAGCTTTAGAGACGCCAAAGATCAAGACTTTTTCGCTAATTGGATATCTTCCATCATTCATATACACATGTATATATTCTTTGCTTGAATTGTTGGTAAAAACAGTTATTATTATATAATTATTATAAGTATTTAATTATTATATAATTATATACTTTATATATGTAAACATAATATTTGATTACAAATATTATTTAGCTTAGAGCTGGGTACAGGGTGTCTTCTAGCTAAGTACTCTTTTTTTGGTTTTACTCTGGCTTTGCACCTCAAAGCGAGAGATCTTTTCTTTCTTGGCCTTTCTCCAAAATGATATGTTGTGTAATCTATGGACATGCGACAAGTCAATTTTTTTCGTCTGTTGTGTTGTTTGTGTGTGTGTGTGTTTTGTCTTGTTGTGTATTGTGTGTGTGACTGCTTCAAGTTTGTTATTATGGCAGTTGACGAAATTTATGAACTACACATCCGTTTTGCCGCTTTTCTGTTTACTTGGCTGCAGCTTCCGGCCTCTGACTTGGCAGTCGACATCGACGTCGTCATGGCCACATTTTGAGGTTTGGCTGCACGTGCTCCAAATGCCAAAACGAACTCAAGGCGGCGGCCTGTTGACACCTGCCCTGCAAAGGTTGACTACACTAGCGTTTAGTTTATTGTTCTCCCTGTGCCTCTTTAACCCTTGGATGACAGGAATCCTAAAAACGTCCATTCATGATTATTATTAACGTAGATATAAAGTATATCGAAAATTAAATTATTTAAAAAGATAAGTACAACAATATGATGATATAAAATAATTTGTTTTTTTTTTTAATCCATTATTTCTTATAAATTATATTATTATATTTATTTATATGACTTAATAACTACTGAGTTTGTAGTCAACGTTATGTTAAATTTTTACGAAATCTATAATTGCTGATTCATAAGGTTGATGACCTAAGGGTAAGTAATTTGATATGATATATCTGGTAAAAATCTAAAAATATAAATTTATTTCAACCATTGCCAATCTCTTGCCATTACTGAAAACCAAAACAAACGTAACTTCTACAACATATTTGCTTCAACGATTAATTGATTGCAACGGGTCAAAGTAGACCACAGTTGATGGCAAAGGGGTTAATGGCCGTTTCAGTCGGCATCTTTCTGGCTAGTTGGCCAAATCACTGCATAGTGAGATACAATGAACTTGAGCCCGCCGTCATGACAACAATTTGTTATACAAAAGGCGAAACAGCCTCAAGGACGCATTGCCTGTTGTGCAGAAGAAACAGAAGAAGAAGAGAAAGCGTGTGATGTCCCGTCGGTTGGTTTTTTGCAATGTGTATACGTGTGTCTGTGTGAGCCCATTTGATTGCAAAGATTTACGGCATAACAATTTATGGAATGACGAAATGATTTCCTGTGTTTTTACGAGATGCGACGGGAATGGCGATGCCAACGGAAAAGCCTAAGCCAAAGCCAGAGACGGAGACGGAGCGTGGATCGCCCACGCACGCGCTGGCCATTGCCAACACGCCTTTGCAATATCATTTCAATCAATTTCAAGTCAAGGATTTTTCGTGGCCACCTATCCCGCTCTCTCTTTTTTGGTGGTAGGACCACCAGCCGTTGGCATTGGCGTTGGCGTTGGAATAAAATTAAAACGTCAGCATGTGTGCCAGTTTGTGTGTGTGTTGGTCTGCGTGCTGTTGAGTTGCCATGCAGCGATATATAATGATATACACGCCACGTACATGCATCATCCCAGGGCCGTGACTAGAGTCCAGCCGTAGCGCCGTGCAAGCCGTCGCCAGCGGAAGTTCAATCGAATTTCAACGGAAATTGCCGACATTTCATGAGGTGTGAAATGATTTTATTACATCATTACGTGCAGAGGCGCCAAAAAAAACCAAAAAAAAAAACAAAAACACACACAACCAGCTACACCCACACCACCCCAGCTTGCAGCTCCCCAGTTACCCGCCAGTTACCCACCTCCCCCTACCATCTGGTACCACTCTCAAAATCACAGTTGCCACTGCTGCTGCTGCTGCAGACTTTGCAGCGCCCGTTGCATGTCGACATTTAATTATGGCCACGTCCGCCAAGTGCCCCACGTGGTGGTGGTGGTGCGTCGAGTGTCCGCAAATGCCGTGTGATGCAAAATACAGTGGATACTGACTAGAAGCTACAATGACTTCTTTATAAAACAAATTTAGTAAAAGCTAATGAATATTAAAAAAATAATTGAAATACTAAATAAATATCAAATAAATATGAAAAGTAGACTCATAAATATATATTGATTAATCGAAATCAAACATCGAATATTTAATATTCATTTACCCGAAAGTGATAAATATACTATAATAAATAATTAATAGGTATTTATATATTTGTACTATTCAAATGCTAAAAAAATAATCAATTTAATAGCTAAATTAATAATAAATTCGTGATATAATTCTAATTAAATACCGATTAAATACCTTCTAAAAATTGGTGTCGTACTTAAAATTCTTGTTAAATCTGTAACTGCAAATTTTTTTTCCTTTTCCTTTTTCTATTGATATTATATTTAAAACAAGACACAAATGAACACAGTGCAGTGAACAAATATTCGATTCTATTCAACTGGTCTCAAATATTTTCATTTTGCTGTTAAAATAGCAATGCACATTGTAAAATCCACAAATGTTGGTGTGTTGCATGTTGACCCAAGGTTTATTATTTTGTTCTAGTACGTTATTTTAATTTCTATTGTCGATTGGTTTTCCTAGAAGTATTAAGTAATTGCATGGAATTTGAATAGATCTATACAAAGTGAAATTTGTAAGAGTAATTGCTTTATATAAATAGGCTGACCTTATACTACTGAATGGGTTAGTTCCAGTTTTACAAATTTAAATAAATTCACTTCCAACCTGAATCTGGGCTTCAACATTAATGAATCTTGGGATTGCTTCAAACCTTGAGTCTTTATATTCTTCAAAATAAATACATAAGTATACATAAAAGTAAAATTAATTTTTTTTAGATAGTCCTATGTCAATTAATATAGATTTTTTAATTATAAGCTAAACGAATTTATTTGATAAAAACAACTAAATTCGCTGCAGTCGGGCGCAACCAACAGCGCATGCTCGTTCACAGTATAATAACAGAGTAAAACAGTAAAATAAAGGTCTTGATTAATATGGTTAGTTTGGAAAAAAATTGATATTTGTAAATTGTAAATCTTTAGAGGAAGTCATTAATTATCATTAAAATTAATAAAATTTGGATATAGATATAATCAAATTGACGGACATGGCATAAACCCAATATACTCTTTTCACTTCGTGATCTAGTATTTAAATATTAGAGATTGGGTTCGTGATTTTAATAAAATTGGATTTCCGAATTCGAGCTCTTGATAAACAGCTCTCAGCCTTAGGTTTATTAAATTGTATTTTCTATTTTTAGCACCCATTTCCAATAAACAGTACCTTGTTCAAACTTAGTTTTGTAAAAGGATGATACTTGGCTTTAAGCCTGTGGTTCTTAGGCAAGATTTACTGCTTTATTGCAGTTGCTAATGGCCAGCAGCGTTGGTTGCTTTTCTTGTTGTTGTTGTTTTTTTGGCACACTCAATCAAGTTGATTGGTTGCAGCCAAATCAGACGAGTTTCGCGCGAACTCGTGCTCTCGCCTCCCCCGACAGCAGCACGCCTGCCACTTACCGTTACCACTCAGCGGGCCTACTAAAACTCATTGCTCAACAGCTGACATTAATTTGGAGAGTGTGCGAGTCTGTTGTATTTGTTGCTGCTGCTGATGTTGCTGTTGTTGACTGGCAACCGCAGACACTTTTGCAATTAGAGCGTAATTATTTAATAACCAAATATGCTGAATTTGTGCGAGGGCAAGCGTGCGTTTGAGTCTGCGTGTGTATTGTGTGTGTGCGCTGTGTCGAAAAGTCAACGAAATGAACGTACGAGATACCAATAAGCATGTGGAAATTATTGAACAGCCATCGAATGCAACTAAATGACAAAGCACCTGCCCGGCAAAATGAATGAACACAAAATGGCTGCCAACCTGTATGTGTAAGTGTAAGCACAAGTGTGAGTGCGTATGCTTGTAAGTGTGCAGCTGTCTGTTGATGCTTGCTTGCATTGGGTTAGTTAGTGCGCATCGCGTTGTTTGCCTAATTAAATTTCGTAAATGTTTAGCTGCCAAATGGCGTCAAATATTCAGCTGCAGTGAATGATAATGCGAATGATGGGAATGACGTAGCGCATGTTAATGAGCATAATAATGAATATGAAGATGATTGTCCTAGAAACTGAAGTGTTATGTTGAATGGGGAATGTACAAATTAGCCTCAGCTGAAATGACTGAAATGGCTATGTAACTGGTATATAGTATGTACTCAATTTCATAGTTGAGCTCTGCTGGGTATATTAAGTTAAATAAATGTATGGCTTGCAAATCGCGGTGAATGAAAAACAGATAGGTTGGTAGGTTATTATATCTGTATTATATAACGAATGAATTAACTTGCAATCGAATGCTAAAAAATATAATAAAGTTTAGTTTTTAAGCGCAGTGCTCTAAAACCATTCTTAAGAATTTATAAAATTGATAATATTAAGCTATAATTGTGGGTTTGGCAGATTGATGGAAATAAATTGTTGAGCTACAACTTTAACTTAACTTTAATATAATTATTTATTACAGATAACAAAAATAAAAATAACAGTCCGTTTTAGGACAATTCCAGATACTAAGTTTGTTTAACAGCTCTGAGATCCATCATTGTGTAACGTTTTACAACACCACCGAAAACCAAATACGTTGCGGTAGGAACTGGTCTTGATGTTTAGTTTCATATCCTTGCAGAGGGTATTAAACTTTTGTCTCGAAATATGTGAGCAATGAAAGTAAAGATCAATATCAACAGCCAGTCGATATGGCTACGATCGATAGTCTATGCAAACTATGCAAACCAGCTTTTCTATTTTAATATAAATATATATAATATTAATATGTATATAAAATACATATGTCGGAGACAGCTGGATTAAACCACTATATATGTTAGCATAGGTCTTCTTTAGGCCTAGGGCATATAAGAGAAAAAAGAATATGTTTCATTCTAGTTGTATTATACTCTTAAATGATGCTTATTTAAAAAAAAAATTTTTGACCCAAAGTTATTAAGGTTAAGGAAAATTGCAAAGCTTACATGATGGATAATATATTCTTAATACTCTGAAATATACTTGTACAAATGAGGATTATATTTTGATAAGTATGATATGATTTACAAAATATATCGTAATCTTATATGATATATAAAAGTTCGCAGAGCCTCAGCTACTGCTTCTGACTATATATCTACATATAACTGATTAAGTTGCCATATAATAGGTAATAGTATTCTTGTTTATAATAAATATGTAAATATTTAAGAAAAATAAATTATACATCTTTAATTTGTTAAATAGTTGAAAGTCACGAAAAGCAGTGCATATCTCACGGCACTTTTGCCCTGACCCTAAAGTAAGACACATGCTAGGACTCAGTTGCACAGTTCTCGGTACACAGCTCTTTCGTTGCTTTCGACTCTTGGCCGTTGAGCTCATGTGCATAATTCAAGCTGTTGCACATGCCACAAATGACACTCAAGCGAGCGGCAAGCAGGCAACTCGTCGCGGAAACTCGTCCGCGCTGTGCTGCCCGCTAAGTGTCCTCGGCAGGCCCAACATGAAAGCAAAAGGGCTGCTGAAATTAAATTAAAACGAATTGCATGCAAAGTGCCACACAGAATATGGCTTGAACTGTGAATTCTGTGTGCCTTAAAGCGCACTGAGGGGGTGGTGGATTGGTGGGGCCATCTATCCGTATGTATTGTAATTAAGCAATCAATGACATAATTATCGCCATATGAGCATCACTCGATTTATTAACACGCCCACAGCGATGCACGTGTGCGACAATTTCTGTAATTTAAATGCAACGCAAATAACAAAGAGTGCAAAGGGCGTGCGGTCGCAGACGCCGCGGGTCACATGAAAATTAGTCCGACATAAAGCGGCCAGAGAAATGCTAACAATTGCGTCGGCTAAGTGGCTCGCTGGGAGTGGGGGTGGTTTTATAAACTCAAAAGTCAATGCCGTAACAAAAGTTAAATAGTCGTTGACCGATTTGTAACAGAAACCCGGCAAAAGTCAATTACTTAAATGTTTTCTATAAGCATTCTGAACTTGAAAACTTTATGAAATTTGAGAATCGTTTAAATAAGTCTATTAATTGCGATGGGCAATGATCTGACATATAAGAGCTTATGGTTTTTTTTTTTGAAGGAATAATAGAACAATACAAATGGAATACTTAAGAAACAATTTTATGTTGATTTTATGCTTATACAAATAATTGTCTAGAAAGTTTTCAAAGTTTTCAATGCGCTGAATTCAAAAAGAATTTGTTTCTGCGCATTTGTATATGTATGTATAAACATTCTGTTCACAAAGTGTTTTTTCAGCCTTTTTCATTAACAGAATAGGTTAAGCGCTTTATTACGCAAAGTATTTTAATTAAAAAAGTTTGATGGGTCTAATTCAGATGCCAACAAAATTGGTCTCATACATATTCCAAGCAGGATTGTAAAAAAAATTTTTTTTTTTATTGCATCCGATGCCAGTCTTTTTTTTTTTTTATAAGTTGTGAATGATTATTAATAAAATATTTTTCTTTTATACTAAATTTTATTTTTGTACAATATACTGTTTTATCTATTAGCTTTTTGTATGCATTTAAATATATTTCCGTTGAAAATTGTGTAACAATTTCTTTAAACTCGAAACTTCATAAATATTTGATACCATACAATACACCAATCTGCTGTTGGATCGATCATTTTATTTCATGAAAAATCTTGTATTTCTAACTTCCATGAAAATTCGGAAAACGTTAAATTTAACTGAATTCTTGGAAAAATATATATAAAAGAAAGAATTTAAAAAGGAAATTTCTCTTTGAATTTCAATCTGCATTTGACTTTAACTTTGTGCTAATTATACAAGCTCTGCAATACGTTGACCCAGTTCCGTATAGCAGCTATGCTGACCCGGCTGCGATTGGTTTTTTTCTAAAGGGTTTTAACTGATAGCCAGAACAGAGCACCATCGTACCCCCCACCCCTGGCAAGTACAACAGTTTCAAACCATTTTGGGTTGCCATAAAGGCGGATAATAAAAAGAAAATGAGAATCAGCCACGCGTTGCAGCTTAGAGGCAAAGAGCTAAAAAGACGAAGCATTCAATTTGATGACAATTCCGTAGATGATTTGCCGGTCGCCTCTGCGTTTCGCATGGCATTTTTTAATATCGTATGACTCTGTCATTTTTTTCTGGTTTCTTCCTATCTGTTTTTTATTATTTTTTTGGGTTATTCATCTCGTAAAAGTGGAACTGTGGCAGCTGAGCTCATCGCTCATCGCTCAGCTCTTTTGCTTTGATGTTGTTGTTTCCACCAGCATCAGCAGCAACAATAACAAGTTGAGCATACCAAAACGCCACCACCCCACAACAGGGTAGCGGCAACCCCTAAAATGCATTTTCTCTCTTGCGCTATTTGCGGCTTTTTATTTTTATTTTTCCTAATCGCATAAATCGTCAAGAATGCGTAATAATCTAATCGTCATAATCGTTCTCAACGCAACTCTCCGCATGGAATACGCTTTCGCAGTCAGACTGTGGCTCTGGTGCATTTCTCCAGGGTCTCAGCTGGTGGTTTAGGTGTGATGGGGGATGGTGGGGGGCATCTAGAGGGTAGCAGGCCTTAGCCTACTTATGAGTTGGCTCGAGTGACATTGAATTACTCGCCCGTCTCGTGTTTGCAATTTTTAAATGCTATTAATGACATTTCTCGTACTCGTACTCACACTCGTATTCGTATTCTACTGTACTATGCACTTGTTTCCGGTTTATTTATCTGTGGCTTTGTGTGCATCTCCAACTGGGGAAATCATTCGATTTCTCAAATTAATTTTCAAGTTATTGTGGGAGTTTCCGAACTCAAGTGAAATATTTTAAATTAATTTGACCACTTGAAAATAACTGAAGATAATTAAACAATATATACATACATATATATAATAATATATATAAACTCAAATATTTGATCACTTGGTCGAATTGTGGACTTTGTTGGGCTTTTTATGTACAGAAACGCACATATGTATTGGCACAGCAAGTATATTTGACTTCGAATCGTATATTTCTTATACCTTAATTAATTTACTACCAAATGCGGCTGACATATTTTTAAAATTAAAAATATATTATTTGATTTAATTTTAAAAATCAAAAAAGCTCCACTTTTTCACTGCACATAAGTATTGGCATACTTAACTAAATAATTGTAAAAGTTGTGAAAATTGTACAATTTAGTACTTTGTTGGTAAGCCTTTGTTTTTAATAACAGCTTTCAAACGTTTTGGCATGGAAAAAACCAATTTTTGCGTTGTCTCTATTCCAATATTGTGATATTTTTTCTTTCTATAGGCTGATGGGAGAAATGAATGGCTTTCGTTTTGCAGGCCATGCATTGTAATTCGAACTGCGCAGCCCTCTTCTGGTGGTCAACGGGCTCACGTCCTTTCCAAACTATTTTTGGAGCTCAGCAGCAATCTGTGGTGACAATATCCTGGGACCATTTTTGATATTTCGCACGATTTCAACATTATCCCGGTCAATTATTATCGGCAACTGTTTTGTGCGCTTTGAACTTTCGAAGCTTGGCAATGCGTCTTATGGTAAAACGGCTTCCGTCCATTAATTCTCAATATTTCAGCAAACAACTTGCCTTGTAATATAAAAAATGTAATATTATTTTTCTTTGCGACTCGATCGTTTACTTTTGATTTGGTGTCATTTTAGTATCATAACACATATTCTCGACATTTGATAAAAAAAAGATAAGTGAGCGGTAAAAAAATTTACTTTTTGAAAAAAATATATTTTATTAAATATAAAAATTTGTATATAGGGATAATGTTTCAGAAAAATATACAATCACGACAGCGCCGCAATATAGCAGCAAATTCATATATGCTTGCTGTGCCAATACCTCTCTGCGTCTCTAATTTACAAGGGTTCATTGTCTTATGATCAATTGCTTTCATTAAATTCTTTTCGCTAGGTTTTTAACATACGATTAAAAACTTAGGTAAAACGTAAACTGATGTGGGGTTAAAAAAAATATAAAAAAATTTAAGGCAACCAAAAAGGATAATTAATATTGGTTTTAGTTAAAGAGAGAAGAGAACGAGAGGAAAAAAAACGAGAATTCGACAGCGAGAGGAAATGAAGTGAGAAAGGGGAAGACATCGAAGGAGAAAAAAAGACAGAGAGAGATAGAGAACCAGAAAGAATTCGTTTGTTTGAGACTAATATTTGTGAAAGCGAGAAGAGCTAGTTATTGCACATAACATCCTAAATTTTAGACTGATGTCTTCAAATTATGCTGGTATACCAAAATACAGACTGATGCCCACGGCATCGTATATAATTCAAGTTCAACTTTAAGCATTTAATAATATGTCTCTGTAAGGCCAGAAGGGACAAGTTGTCTCGACCAAATAGTTAGTTAGTTCTTGGTTACGATAATAAATAACCATTATATGCATATGCGTGACAGATATCAGGGAATTGCCGCCGGAAAGCAAGTATCATGATTTAAATCAATGTACATTTAAATTAAGAAGGGAAATTAAAAACTACAGCTATTAAAGTCAATAAAGATAACACGCCATAATCGCGTTTTGTTTTAAACTGCTTTTTTTCTCGACTGCTTTATCGTTGACAATAAAAAGCGTACGCCTGCAGCACTATTTAAGTATTTAGGTTTAATTTCCTCAATATTCTTAGATTTAAAACAAATGAATAATTTTAGATAAGTGATTAAGCTTAGGGGCCGATTTGTGTGTGCGCCAGACAGTTGAACTAAGCAAAATATTCATTACGTACTAAATTAGTTTGGTTGGTATCTGGTCTCCCTTTCTGGCGCATTTTGTATCGCTATCTCTGTCTAGCTTTGTTGCGTATTTTGCATTTTCGCATGGAAAACATTTCTTGAACGTTTTATAATTAATTGCAAATTTTCGATTTCGCACGCTAATTGCAATTTGGCATCGCTTTTGGGCAAAAACTTGAAACATATTATTGTGCATTGTTGTTGCCTTTGATGTTGTTGCCAACAAGCCAAGCACACCACGCCCCTTCGCCGCAATCCTCTCTCTCTCTCTCTCTTATAGGAGTGTGGTATATCCATATACCATATATAAATGACATATCCACTATTTGATTTGTTGACTTTAGCGCTTGCAGCTAATCGAAAACATATATGTAAAAAGTACTACACACACGCACATTGCGACAGTATGTTAACAAAAGAAGCTTTGCATGGCGTTGATTTTGGCTCATAATTAACGCAAAAGTTTTGGCAAATTGGCAAACAGACAGCGGGACAAAATGATAAAATGACAAAATGAACAAGATACAACGGCTGACAATTACCTTTGTGTATTTTGTGCATTGCGAGTGTGTGTATGTGTGTGTGTGTGTATGCGAAATTGGCATTTTACATAGGGTAATCAGCGGGGGTGAGGGCTGTTTTGTTGTTTGCCTGGCGGTTATCGCGAGTTCAGCAATGTCCTGTGCGGTTTTATTATTGCAATTGAGATGAAAAATAAATATTTCAATTACCGCGCTAACACACAAGCAGAGTGTGTGTGTGTGTGTGTGTGTGTGCGAATGAGAGAGACATGCTGCCCAAACTAGACATGAGCACAAGTATAAAAATTCAATTATAATGCTAAAAGTAAATTGATATTTGCATTCATTGAATTCACATTATTCGCCATATTACATAATATTGTAATACAATGGTCGCAGCCACAAAAGCCCCATGAATAAAATATATACATATGTACATACGTATACACATATGTATATATAATTATAAGCACCATATAAAAACGGTAAATGCATGAACGACCAACTACAACACCAACAACATCTCTTCATCTGACCGCCGTCTGCATTGACAATTTAAATTTATGCTTTCTGCACTTTTGCTAAGGGCAGCTGCAGCGCACTTTAATCGAATTAAGCTAATTGCCATATGAAAAGCGGCTAAAAGCAGCTAAAAGCAGCCCCCAAAAGCAGCCAGTAAAATGCAATTGCCATTGCCACAGCGAAACTCATTCATAACTGATTGAAAACTGATTGAAATTGATATGCTAATGTTCGTACAACGCGTATGTGTTTTACTTTGAGCGGCTGTTCCAGTAATTGATTTCGACTGCATTTCAACTCGCTTGTAGAGCACCAAGGTTAAGTAAATATTGAAATATTAAAGTCTGTCTGATATTGCAGGTAACTATTTCAACTTATTTTGAAATAGGACGTTGTCGTCCGATGTGATACCAACAGTAACATGTTCCCGATGGATCAAAGAGCTTTACATTTAAAAATTCTTGCCAATTTTAATCTGTAGAGAAAAATCTTTAAAATCTTAGATTAAGGTTTTTTTATTAATTTTCCTAAACAGAATTTCGGGGAAATTTTAATTTATTTAAATGTGAGCATATTAACTATATTTTAAGTTTCGAAAAACTTAATTTTCAACTGAAGGAATGCTTTTTAAAAGTTATCATAAATCATTTATTTTGATTTTTTTTAACTGCCGTTCAATTTACTGAAAAGTTTTGAGTTATCTTTTAGAACTTGATTTAAAAATCATTTCAATTGCATTAAACTTAAAAAAAAATCAGGTGAAGCTAATTTCTGATTAAATAATTCACTCAGAAAGCAGTCTTAAATATTTTTTATTGGTAGGATAAGATCTTATTAAAAGAATCATTAATTATAAAAAGTTTTAGAATTTGTAAATTTTAGTAATCATGATTTGTAACATTTTTTATGGTCAAGAAAATCTTCGAAAATAAATAACTTTTTTTGGAGATATATTAGGTTTCTGGATTTTGTTAGTTAAGTTAACATTTACAAACATTCCAAAAATAACTTCGTTGCTTAATGCTTTTAGTTAGTGGTAATTAAAATAAAGCATCAATAATTCTTTGCACACGAACTATTGAAAATGTTTAGCTAAGCATTTGTTGAAATTGGGTCGAATTTGTTTAGTGACACATGCTCAAGGAGTCCTCTACTCCAGTTGATTTGCAGGCAGCTATGCGCAAACTATGTAGCCAAAATCCAGTAAAATGTAACTCTCTGCCCCTTCACGGCTCGCTCTATTGAAAACAAATATTTTTGCAAATTACATTTAAAGGCCAAAAGCCAAAGACGCGACTGCTTTTAGTCGGTTTCAGTTTGCCTAGTTTCAATGCGAATTCGAGGAACGGACTTCTATATGCACAGACTCAGTTGGGCATTGCCGAGCAATTTGTTTGATTAATTTGAACAGAAGCGGCAGTGTGGCAGGGGAGGGGTGAAGTGGTTCAGAGCCGACCTTCATTATGTAAATTGTATGCGAAATTTAAATAATCATCTGCAATTTAAATGCAGAGCAACACTTTCGAGCTGTGAGCTCAAAGCCTCGACAATTAATCGACGTCGACGTTGCGCCTGGAAATATGCCAAATGCTGCGCCTTGTGCTCATTTTCTATTTTAGGTCTGAGATAATATCATATTACTTCAGAGCTGGCATTAACTGCCTACGCATGTTTGTTGCTATTGTTGTTGTTGTTGTGTTTGTTGTGCGTGCTGCCATAAATAATTATTCATATTTGTATAAAATACACGCAGAATTTAATTAAAAATTGTTTCGCCCAGGCAAATGCAGACAGGGTCCCAAACAGAACCAAAGAGAAACAGACACTCAACTCGAGCAGCTGTGGAGCCATGCCCTCTTCCATGACTATTGCTGTTGTTAGTTGTTGTGGGATGTTGTTGTTGTTGTTGTTGTTACCCTACAGTTCTATCTCTTTGTGTAACCCGCCCTCGCCTTGTCCTGGCCCAGTGGCAGTCGCTATGCCACTTTTGGCTCATAATAAAATTAAATCGAAATGAAACGAAATGAAAAAGTAATAAAGTCCTTATGGAAAACGCCAGCGATATCAGTTGAAAAAGTGAGAAAGCGAGCAAGTGAGAAATCGACGACTACATCATTGTGTTCTGGCTGTCCAGGACACCAGCAACGACTACTGCTTCACTTTGCTAGCAATGCCAAGGGGCAAGGGTGTGCGCGGTAGCGACTAGAATAGAATGAAAGAGCGTGTCGCTTGTTGCTAAGAACCCTTCAAAATTGTTGCGCCACACTGAAATCGTTGAATGAGTTCTTAGGGTATATGGATTCTGGAATAAAAGTGTTTTAAAGATGTATAGAATAAACAGGTACCGGGTTCAAATCGCAAATAAGTCTTGTGTGTTGAGGGTAACTTTTTTTAAAGTTTTATTCCAATTGTTGACCCAAATTTTAGAGTTCGAATTTTTATGTGTTAATGGTTAATCTTAATTTTAATCAATTTTTTGATTTTCTATTATATAACTTTAAATACGAAACCCAGATTATAGTTGTTCAGTCACTGGGTCATTTAAACATTTAATAATTACTGCAGATTTTCTATAAATTATTAGAAAGTTAGGAAATTATAAAGTATGTTAAGCTTAATTATCTAATTGGCCGAGTAATTAAAGCAAATCAATATAAAGGATGCGGGTTCAAATCCCAGCGTAAATATTTTTAAGACAATGTTTGGTCGACAAATAGAATGAGTAAATTCCAGGGTTGATTAAAATTTAAAAAAAAAAAAATTTCTACACTCTTTTTTTCGATTTTAGAAGTGATTTATAAAAATTAAATGTGCTTTCTAGAGACAGTTTTCCACAAAATAAAATGGTAAAAAAAGGAAACAAATTTTGAAAGTATATATTTTGTTCTCTGAAACTTTGGTTGCATAATTTCAAGTAATGTAAATAAATAATCGGTATGCTTAAAATTTGGCGAAACACTAAATGAGGCTCCTAAACCACTTGTTGTGAAATTTATGAGTCAAGGCGATGATAATGATCAATTTAAATATGCAAATGGCCATTCGTAATCCATTTAATCCCATCTTGCCTGCTGAAGTCTTTTGCCATGTAAAGAGCAACTGCCAGTCGAACAGTTGCTGTATTTCATTCACTTTATTATGACTACTATTGTTTTCAACGGCTCTTGGTTTGGCTTTCAGTATTTTTTGAATGTTGAGCACTTGTAAATGCGTTTCGTTTCAGGATATATGCCTGCGCATAATTAAGCGGGCTTCAAGTCTCGGCTATTGTTGTGAAATAAGTTTTAAGGTATCTTCATTTATTAAATGTTATAAGTATTTACATATATATTTATAAATATATATTTTATACTTATCTATATTTAGTTATGCATTGCTTTCAAGCTGTCCGCTTCTCTGACAACGCATGCATCAAGTGATTAGACAGTCTGGACCGCCTATGGGTCCTTCCAATGCGGCAAGTCAAACGGGGAAATCAAAACCCAAACAAGTAAATCAGCCGAAACCAAACGACGCGACAGGAGGACAGGAGGACAGGATGACAGGACGCGTGGTTGCCAGCTCCAAAATTGTTGCAATTACCCGGCGCTAGGCAAAGGACAATAACAGTACCGGATCCGGGAAATTCCATAAGCACAATGCCAAATGATGCCCCGTACTGGGTCGATAGTGTGGTGGGAGGGTTAGACGACGGGTTTTCAACTACGATTCAGGCAATGGCGCCTGTCAAAGGCAGCGGCTGAAAAGTGCCCATTGGCAGCGCACGCGGTAAACAAGACATGTCAGGAGGGGCGGGGGCACGGCGTAGGCGTGGCAGTCGTCCAGTGGGGTGCATACATTTACGAGATTTACGAGCTGTCGTCTCTTCCATACATAGGCACAACAACAGACGTGCCGCAGGGCATGAGGAGGGCACTAGTGGACGGTGAGGGTGGGGGAGGGAAGTATGGAATTGAGGGGGGTTGCCACGCGGATGACGTACAATGGCAAATGTTGTCAACGCAATCAGCGACAGTTCTTCCAGCGACTATTTGTTGTTGTTGTTGTTGTTTTTAGTGGTAGCAGAAGTGGGCAATATACACGGCTTTCTGAGAACATTGAGCATGTAAATGTGTCTGTGCGCGTGTGTGTGTGTGTTGGCCCCCCATCCCCTGTCTATACAGTAGACGTGGCATGTTTCAAATTGAATTGTGCGAGACACGTGACCATGCGAGAAAGAGGCTGCATGGGTAACTGATTTGTACACTCAGAGAATAGGCCCATTATTAATTTGAGCATGCGGGAATCTAACCAATTAGGTCTCCCTACCTCTGTAATATTTCGAGATATGTCCAAAATTCAAAGTCTCAAATGGATATTAATCAATTTCAGGAAAATTGAAAAAGTAAGCCCCAAATAAATGTCGCACGTGGAATCAACGAAGCTACTTTTAAGCTCGGATAGTCCTTAAAATTAGACAGACAGACGGGTCGGCTGACTGGCCGACAGACAGACATGGCTAAATCGACGCTACTGTTGATGCTCTCCATTTTCTATAAAAATAGGGTATAATAATATAGAAATGATGATGGACAATGTACTTGAAGAAATATAATTAAGCCTAAAATGTACTTATTGGAAGTACAAAAGTTCCTAAATTGAGTATTATATTTGAGTGTTTCAATATGAATTAACTTCACGGCTTACGAAACTTCGCCCATTTCGATTTTGACTACATTTGTATTTAAATTGATTACAATATGCCCGGTAATTTGTCCCAGTGTAGCTGGGCTGTGCTGCCATGTCAATAAAGTCAAAATGAATGACGGAATAACAAACAGGAGTTCACAAGTGGCATCATCTCAGCAGCGAGCGCAGCTTGATGAATGCCCATATTAAAAATTGTAACAAAATGCTTCCGAGGGTTAACCGAAAGTAAAAATGTAATTTGCGTGAAATGAATGTAGAGTGTGTGTGTGCGTGTGTGTGTGTGTGTGCAGGTGTGTGTCTCACAGGGTGTATGCGTGCAACAGGGTGGCTCTGTCTGTTTGCTTCAGCTTGGCAATTGCACAGCGGTCTAGTGGCCTGAGCACAATCAATTCCCAAATCGCATTATGCTGCCAAAGGCAGCTTCAGCTGCTAGCAAATTGCTTGGCGGCAGCAACGCGTCCGCTGCATGAGTGCATATCGCTCCCCACTCCCCACTCCGCTCTCCCTTTCCCCTTTCCCTCTTCCCTCTTTTATGTATTTCGCATTTTATGTGCGTCAACATCAGCAAGTCAGCAAGTGCACTGCGTGCCAAATGGTTTACGTGTCAGGCGCCACAGACTTCACATCAGTTGGCATAGTGTGCTTTATGGCGCTGCCTCCTGTCTGCAGCCACCTTGCTGTGGCACGAAGCGCTTTGTATTGTCCACATTTAGATTGCAAGTTTTGCTTAGCATGCCAACGCTTGCGCCTCGCCCAGCCTCCTCGTTGTCCAAGACTTTGTAGCGCTCCGACTTTGTCATCGAAATCTTCAATATTCAACTTTGTTGCAGCTAAATAAATATGGCTTTCAGTACAAGGAAGACGGAAAAACGGAGTGTAAGAGAGAGAGCTTGTCTCTGGGCATTATAACTTGCATTTTCATTAATCAACGTGCAGCAATTTGCAGGCAGCAGGCGAAAAAGCTTTTGAATTTGTTTGATATTGCCAAACTTATTTGTGGTATCCAATAAACTTTCTTAATTATAGAACCGAACCGACAACGTTTTGAAATCATTTTTAATTGGCCTATGCTTGCTGTAAAAGAATCTGTTGGAATTTTGGACATATTTTGTGCCTGGATCGAACATATTTATTTCATTTCACATGAGTTCAAATAATATATACCTATGTAAATCTGGTTTTACACATCCTTGAAACCTGCTTTTGATTCGAATCTTGTTTATCAGCAAGCTTACCAAATTAAAAAATTAATATATATATAAAATATATATAAAAATTGATTTATTTTGCTTCTTTGCGTTTCTTCCTCTTGAATATCAGAGAGCGTAGTTGTGTTTCAGTCATGTTTCGAAATCTTGCTATTGCTTGAATGCAATTTATTTATGCGAGAGAGAGAGCGTGAGCTCTCTATTTCAATAACACGATTGTGCTAATATTATTTAATTAAAAGCACGAATTATAGTATATATAAGCTGAGTATACCTTGAATTTATTTCAATAATTTTAAATGTACAATTTAAGCTTTTGTTTGTTATTTTCTATAAATGCAATTTAAAAGTTCTGTATCCTATTTTTGGCTTTTTATTCCTTTCAATTCCTTTGGTCATTTTAACAATATGTATTCCTAAATACTTTTTCAATTGAAATAATATAGCAGGCATTGTTTGTTTGTCATTGACTTTGTCGGCGCTTTGATACCAATGCTCAATTTATAATTCATTTGCAGTTCCTTCAACAATTTTAATATCAATATCGTGCATATTTCATGAATATGTGGAATATTCCAGCTCGTTCCCCACGACGAAATGCAATCATGAATAATGCAGCATTTTTGTGGCATGAATGTCGCCCTCTATTTGTACAAAGATTTCACTTCAACTAACACTTGGTATATTTTCTTTTATAGTTTGACATCTCTTACAGTTTTCTCGTAAAAGGTATTAAATGATTATTTAAAAATATATGAATGCATTTTAATGATAAATAAAGTTAATAAATTAAAACAAATATTTATTAAATTATAAAAACTTATAACATTTAATATATTATTTATATATATTATTTCTAAATAATAAATGAAAACAAACATTTCATAAATATTTTTGAATCGTAATTTCAAGTTGATAAAATTTTAAATTTGTTTATTTTAATCCTTTCTGGCCTTTCTTTAATACTTAGAATTTGCTTTATCCCTATGGTAGATAACAGAGATCTCTTATAGGCTTATAACACTTTCAACTCCCACTCTCTCTGCAAACTAATTTAGTAACCGAGTTAGGAATAAACTTGAACCAAATATTTTTGTTAACTACAATTCACAACCAGTGGAGGACTCGACAAAGTTGGAGTGAGCCGCAGCGAGATTGTGGCAATCGCAGTTACACAATCATTTTCAGTGAATTTCCCTCGATAAGCGTAGTCAACTTTTCGAGTTCCTTTCCCACACTGCCCGCCCACCAACCGCTTACCAAGCAATTGGCACCCATTGAGCGCTTGCTCCAGTTGTAATTTCCACGTTGGCTAAACACAAAGTTTGTCATGTGTTGCAATTTGCCAAAGGCTGCCTACAATTGTGAACCGACTGAGTGGGAGGGGCTTAGTGGGGAGGTGCCCTGTTGCCCATGTATAATGCATGTGCTCGAAATGTGGCCAAAACCCGCAAATGCAGTGACGACTGCCAAGTTCGAAGAAGGGGCAGAGGGGGCAGCAGCAGTAGGTTGAGTGCTGCGACGATGACTGTCAACGCAACTTCGATGTCGAGACAATGTAACTCAAAAGTAGATACATTGTAACTTTAGTAG